>CM028382.1:106820501-107078822 GCA_013146195.2 Codonopsis lanceolata | reverse complement strand
TTGCCGCTACTTCCATATTGAAGCGGGTGACCAAGATGGAGTGCAAGCTTGCCCTTTGTCAAGAGAGACCTGCGGTAGACCTTTACGCATCCGGCGCTTGTTCTCGTATTCAGTGTATTTCTTGAAAAGAAGGCTGTGAGTTGCTTTGTCACAGGCCACTTGTATACAACTCATCTTCTTTGAAGGAGTTGATGTTTGCGTCATCCTTAAAGGGCATTGATCGGCTGTGAGGCGTTTGCAAGTGGGGTTGTTCTGCTTTCTCCACCTTTGCTTTTAGCTCGTGTCGAAATGATGAGCCCCGATTGAGGCAATTTGGCAAATACGACCTTGAGTCGGAGATTGATACGTTGGCGATAAACATGTCATGTGCTCCACTTCTTGAATAGGAGCCCGCTTGTAAAAGGTGGTGGTGCGATAGGCGTCAAGAGGGAACAAATTTGAGCATTTCCTTGTGGCTCAGGAGAGTACGCTCCCTCATGGCTTCCGGGCATGTAAAGCCTCGGCCATAGTTCTTGAAAAGAGCTCTCAAGTAATGCCTGGATGATGGTGGAAATAGATTTAAGCGGTGGCAGAGATGGGGCGGCCTCGAATCCACCAGCAGCCAGTCCGGTTCATAGCTCCATTCGTTGATAATTCTTACGCGAGGAAGAGGCGTAGTTTTCGTTGAGGCGAAGAGGCGGAATCGAGGCGTCCGTATCACCGCAGCTTTGGCAGCCGCCGTATAGAGTTGATTAGTGAAGGTCAATGCACATGCCGGAATGTATAGCCGGGTCCACGACAATAATGTCATGAGAGGCGGGATAGATGGGATATCTGGAAGGTTGATATTTGAACTTGGAGGAATGACATTTCGAGAGTCAACCTTCCAGTATCGCGCCTTTGATTTTGAAGTTCTTGCACGAAAGAAAGCAAAATAAAATTAGGGACTTTTTCATCTGAACATCTAAACAAGTAGGAATTTCAAAGTTTTCTAAAATAATTTGAAATTTTCGAGCAAAAACTTGAAACCTAGAATGTTTAGAGAAACCACACTTTCGAGAAATGCATGAAGTTTTCATAAGAATGAGCAATGAATAAACACAGTGAGTATTCAAGTTTGTAAGAACAACAATGGCGAATCAACTGTATAAACTTGAAAATGACCGTTTGAATTCCAAAAGGATTTTAAACTAAGAATGAAATGCAAAGCAGTACATATAAAATTACGAGTAGAGGTAGAGAGCGTACCATTGTTGAAGATGAAGAAGAAACAAGAAGACTTGAGAATTGCGAGAAAGTAGTTACTCGGAGAGAGAGAAAAAAAGATTTCTGTTCAAAGGGTTTCGTAAGGTTTCAAATGGCGGTTCAGGGACTATTTAAAAGCGAGAAAATATCGGTTTTGGCGGGAACTTAAGATATTTTCTTAAGTACCAAATTTTATGACCCTTTACTTTAGAAACCTCTTTAGCAAAAATAGACTAAGTAAAAGTACTAACCTTTAAGTCTTAGGTAAAGGAGAACTTCGTCTTAGATTAGTCTAATCTGGGAATCTGGGTATGAAAGAAACATTAACAAAATTTTAAAATTAAGCATTAGGATCAATCATACCAAGATTTCTCCTTAAATAAGCAAACTGGTGGCATCAGGTGGTTTGTGAGAATGTCGCCAATTGATGCTCGGTTGGAACATATTCAGGCCCGATGTTACCTTTTCCACATGATCTTTGAGAAAATGATAACGAATATCAATGTCTTTGTCTTTGAATGCTTGGTTGGAGCGAGAGATAGGCGATGTGTTGTCACACATGATTAGGCGGTTCGGTCTTGATGTTGTAGTCCACTAGTTGTTGCTTCATCCATAGCGGTTGAGAGCGGCAATTTGCTTGCAACGATATATTACCTTAGTTGAGTTTGCTTGCTTGATCCTTGTTTCTTCAAGACCATGAGGCGAGTGCATTTCCAAGAAATTGACAAGTCCCAGCTGCTTCTTACGCTCACTGCGGTGCATAATGCATCTGAGTATCCAACTAGATTGAAGTTGTTGGATTTTGAATACCGGATGCCTAGATTTGTTGTTTTTGAAACATATCGATGTACGTTTGGCGCAGCAAATGTGACTCCTTTGGATCGCTGAGAAATCTAGCCAAACCTGAGCGGCAAACATAATGTCGGGTCTACTAGCGATAAGGTAAAGAAGTGAACCTATGATTCCTCGATACTTGGTCATGTTCTCTTGCTTTCCTTTTTCATCTTTGTCAAGATGGCGGTCGGTAGACATTGGAGTTTCAAATCCTTTGGTGAATCAAGACCAAACTTGATTAGTTCCTTTGCGTATTTGGTTTGGTGATGAAGATTCGATCGAAATCTGTTGTATCTGGGGTCTAAAATAGGTAAGTTCACCCATCATGCTCATCTCGAACTTGCTTTGCATCGGCTTCTCGAATCTTTTTCGCGGGCTTTGGTTAGTTGATCCAAAGATGATGTAGTCCACATAGATTTGTACCGACCCGGAAAGAGAATGGCCTTTGTGCTTGAGGATGAATAAAGTAGTGTCGATTCTTCCTCTCACGAATCCTTGTTCAATTAAGAACTTGGATAGAGTTTCATACCAAGCTCTAGGAGCTTGCTTCGAGTAGTAGAGAGCTTTCTTGAGTCGGTAGGCGTGGTCCAGTTTATGCGAGATGACAAATCTGGAGGTTGTTCCACGTATCTGATTTCTTGAAGATCACCATTCGAGAAAGGCACTCTTAACATCCATCGATACACTTTGAAGTCCATGAGCGAGGCATAAGCTAGAAAGATTAGATTGCTTCTAGTCTAGCAACGAGGGAGCAAATGTTTCATCAAAGTCAATTCCTTCTTCATCCATAGCCACTGACATGACCAATCTAGCTTTGTTTACGGTGACATTTCCATCTTCATCTCTTTTATTTACGAATACCCACTTGTGCCGATGGTGGATGATCGTCGGTCTTTGAACTAAGCTCCACACCTTACATCTTTCAAAGCGGTTCAATTCTCTTCTTGCATAGCTTCAATCCAGTTATGATCTTCGATAGCTTCATCAATCTTCTTTGGTTCGAGTTCGATACAAATGCATAAGCAAACAAAGTTTCTTCTCGAACCTTATTTCTCGCGAACTCTGTATTGAGATCACCAATGATTTGAGAAATGGGATGATCTCTTGCTTCAATAACGGTTGGAGGAAGATCACTTCTTGGTGGATTCTTCCCTTAAGAATGCAGTTGGTTGAGAAGGAGATTCACCAAAATGCAGTTCGAAGAAATAGAGTCTTCAAAACTTTCATTTTACGGTGAACAAGAAGGATGAGAGATCCCGTAAAGGTGCTTGGGGTAAAAGCAGAAGAGATGGGTTCGAGGTCAAGCAGATGAGTTGTTATCGGTATCGGTAGAGGTCTCGTCTAGGTGAAGGGTTATCGGTATTGGTGGGATCTGCGGTTAGTTTTCGATAAGGATTGGAAGTAGATCTTTGTATTTGTACTGTCTCATCATTATCGAGAATCATTAGCAACGTTCGAGCCATTCTAGGCTCTAACAAGTCATATTCATCAAAAGAAACATGCACTGATTCTAAGATTTTTAAGTTAGATTTCTTGAAAATCGAAATGCTTTTGAATGTTTGGAATACCCAGAAAAAATTCCTTCGTCGATTTTGCATCAAATTTTCCTCTATACTCTTTTCCATTATAAAGAATAAAACATTTACAGCCGAAGATTTTAAGAAATCCAATGTTTGGGGATCTTCCTCTCCATATTTCATATGGAGTTTTATTATGAAACTTGTTTACCGGGGATCTATTCAGGTAAAGCAAGCGTGTTGGCTTCCGCCGAAATACTTGGAAGTTTAGCTTACGCGGCATTGTTCTAGCCGCTTCAATCGGTGTTACGTTCTTCCGTTCGGCTACACCATTTTGTTGAGAATGCCGCGAGAAGTTGTGGCCGATCCCATGGTCATCGCGCAGTACTTTTCTACACCATTGTTTTTGAATTCGGTTTGGTTGTCGATCTTATGTCACAAATGTCTTCAAGCTTTTGAGTTTGAAGTCTTCTAAAAAGTGCGATGACTAGATCATACGTTTCATCTTTAGATGTCATAGTTTCAATCCAAGTGAATCTAGAGTAGTCATCAACTACTACAAGTGTGTACTTGTCTCCCGAAATCTTGGTGTTGTAATAGGTCCAAAGAGATCCATATGCGAGAAGTTGAAGAGGTGCGTTTGTTGATAAAAGCAGACTTTCTTTTGAAGGAAGACTTGGAAAGTTTTCCTAGTTGACAAGCTTTACAACTTACGTCATGATCGGCGGACACCGTAGGTAGACCTTTGACAAGCCCATTTTGGAGAGCTTGGAGAGGTGCTTGAAGTTGAGGTGTGAGGCAGCTTGTGCCATAGCCATTTGTTGTCACGAACATTGTTGGCTACTAGACACGGGTTTGAGAATCTCCCTAGAAGATTTAAGTCCACGACATAGGCGTTTCCTTGTCTATTGCGGTCGGTATTGTGGAGCATGATTCACGGTCTTTGATGAGGCCTTGGTTTGAATTGAATTGGCATAGAAGTCCTTTGTCGCGAGGTGTGATATGCTCGAGAAGATTGTGCTTTAAACCACTTACTAGAGAAACTTTGTTGATGGAGAGACTTCCTCTAGTAATTGAGCCATATCAATTGTCTTTCCTCTTGCATTGTCTCAGAAAATAACCGTGGGTCCTTTTGCTTCACTATATACGTAAGAAGACTTACGTTCCAGTCATGTGTCTTGAGCGACCCTTTGTCTAGGTACCGGATGTCTTTGTTTTACGATTCTATAGCCATGAAGCATTCTGTAAAAGAGTTAAAGCAAAACAAGGTACCCTTTATTTGGGTCCTAAGGATTAGCAACCTTTTGCAACCCATACACCTTGACCTTGAGAGAACTAGGTCTCTCGGATCTTGGGGTGAACCTTAGCGGGCATTACGGTGCCGGATGGCCTAAGCAATGGCAAGAATGACATAAATGGAAAGTCCATAGAGAAGCTGTTAGAGTCTTCAGCGAAGAGTGCTTATGATCATTCCTTTTCTTGACATTCATTTTTGGTTCAGCTTGCTTGTTGACGGTAGACTTAATTGGTTTCTTTCGAATCTTCCTAGGTAGGTTACCAACAGACTTAGCTTTAGCTTTTCTGTTGAAAACTTTTCGGGAGGATTCGGTAGAATACCTTTAAGTTTACCTTCAACGAATAAAGCGACTTTGCTGTTTCATAGACAAACTTGATAGTTCTGGTAGAGGTTTAGTAGGTCTACCGTCGGCCGGACTTTGCCTTGGCATAGTCGTTCTTGCGGTAGACTTCACTTTCTCTAGTTACCTTCTCGGGTTTTCATTTGAATCATTCATTTTGGCTTTTCCTTTCTGAGCTTTAGGGTAAACATAAGGGACACTTGAGTAACCAAGGCCTTGTTTCCCTATATTTCCAAATGTCTGTTTAGAGAAAGATATATCATTAGCAGTTTCGGAGGATTCACCTTTCTCTTTGACTGAAGAGATTGTCGGAAGAGACACATCGAATATCCTATGCTGCTTTATCATTGCTAGATTTTTGGCTTGTAAGGATTTCTTCAAATGCATCCTTGGAGCTATTCGAGGAGTCAATTGTCTTTTGCAAGGCAATTTTCTCTAGGTCAAGTCCTTTGATGTGCTCGGTCGAGCAGATCAATTTTGTCATGGAGAAATTTGTTTTCTTCCTTCGATTTGATACTCTCTTGTTGTGACTATTGAGAGTTTGAATCTCACCGCCATCAAAGATTTCTCCTGTGAGTTTCTCACGTTCTTGGCATTTAACATAGGCTACTCTAAAGGAATTAAATTCTTCAAGCATATCTTGATTATCCTTGAGAAGTTCTTCCTTACTGAAGCTATCACTGTTGGTTTCATTTTTGTCCAAGGGACTTGGTGAAACTACAACTTCATTTTCAGAGTCATAGGTAGGACATGAATCATGAGCTATTAAGCATATGTTAGCTTGCTCACAATCCTCTTCCTCCTCTTACGAATCGGTCTCAAACCATGTAGCAACTTTGTTTATCTTCTATGTCTTCACCAACATACCCTTTTGTTTTTGAAATTTTCTAAAAGTGGGTTTCGGTATGCTTCAAATTTTGGCTTAGGACACTTTGAGGCAAAATGACCGGGTTTTCTACATTTATAACACACAAGCTCTTCCTTAGACGAGCTTTCACCAATCTTCCTGAAAGGTTGTTGGTGAGTGTTCTTCCTTCCATATTTTGCAAATTTTTGAAAACGTTTAACAAACATAGCAAATTGTTCATCAGATAAAAAATCATTTTCACTGGAGGAAGTAGAAGGTTTGTTTTCAACAATGATTTCTTCTTGGACCATGGCTGGCAAAGACACGTTACGAGCTGTTTGTCTTGCTCTAGAGCTTGATTAACTTCAAGTTCATAAACCTTTAAACTTGCGTAGAGACTACGAAGAGTCATCTCGTTTAAGTTCTTAGATTCTTTCATAGCCGTGGTCTTCACATGCCATAAGCTACCTAGAGAGCCTAGAAACCTCATGTTCATTTCCTTTTTGTCATACGTTTTACCAAGAGAAAAGCAACTATTTATTACCTCATTTGAATCGATCGTATGCTTGTCTCAAGGTTTCCTTAGGATCCTTTTGAAAGAATCAAACTAATGGATGTATGTATATTTTACATTTGTCTCTTGTGTCTTGGTCTCCTTCCAAGTATTCTACAAGAGCTTCCCACATCTCTTTCGCGGTTGTACATCGAATCACTTCTTTGGTAGGTGCTTGTGTCTAGAGAGTGGTGATTATATTGATTGCTTTCTTTGTCAAGTTCTACCGACTTTCTATCGTCCCTGTCCATTCGATTCTTCTTTTGGAACTTCTGCGGGGTTCCAGCGATGGAGGCTAGAAGATTTGCCTTCATTGGTACATGTTGACTGCGGTGACACATTTCCATAACTTGTTGTCAATAGAGTTCATGAATCTCATTACTTTATCCTTCCATACATCAAAATGACCTTCGTCCAATATTGGGGACGTGGTTAGCATTAGATGTAGGCGGCATATAGTGTGTTTGTGCCATTATGTCGTATCTCTCAAGAGTTTAATCTTGGAAAAACTTGTTTTCGAAGAGTAAGGCTCTGATACCAATTGTGGGTCCCAATGAGCACAATAATAAGCTAGAAGGGGGGTTGAATAGCTTATTAACACTTTAAAACTTTTAAGTAAGTTCCTTGAAAGTTACTTGCAATCTATGAAAAGAATCAAGTAGCGGAAGACTTTCAAGAAAGTTGTTCGAAGTGTGCCGATAAGGACTACTAGGTAGACCTTTTACAGATTACTTAAGTTACTGTGAAATGGATAATATAAACAATGAAACTAAGCAGTTCAAATAAATAGACAAACAAGAGGAAATAACACAAGTATTTTGGGATGGTTCACACTATAATGAGTGCTACGTCCACCACCAAGGCGATCAACCTTGGATTTAAATTGTGCACTATGTTTTCCCCTTAGATCAATTACAAAGAATATCCCTAATGGATCGTGTACAAAATATTGACTTGTGTTTGGGTCTAGGGAATTAAATATCTGTAAAAACAAGATATTTAATTAGATGCGAAATATAGTTAATGGAAGTTAACAACAAGAAGAATAAAGCAATAAATGTTGAAGAAGCGACTTCTTGTTGTTGACGAGGACTTCTAGATCATTAAGGATCTATTGAATGCTTGGCGAAAGACTTGGAGTTGTGTAGATTGAGCAATTCTTTAAGTGTTCGATTGATTACATGCGGTTGTCTCTTGTTCCGATCTTCAATGGCGTATTTAAAGCGAGTGCATCTCAAAAGAATCCGTTGGAGAGGGCGAAGACTTCAACTCTATTCATAAATGCATTAAATGCATGGGGGTCGATCAAGGATTTTCGTCTTCACAGATATCTAGAGCGAGATAATCATTTACGAGATCTTCAAAAAGGTGGGCGATTTGGTGTCGGATCGAGAGATGAAGCGAAAAGTAGGGGCGATCTGTTTTTACGCTTTCCTTTGTTTAGGGCGAAAAGTATTCTGCTTTTCGGAAAGTTGCTTTTTGCTTGACATGTCAGGGAGTGACTTGGATTAATTCAAATAATATATGGAAATAAGTTTGAATTAATCCACTAGCTTCTGTTGGAGAGGACACGTAGAAGCGGATTTGGACACGAGGTCTACCGATCTTAAGCTTTGAGCGAGTCTTCGGTGAAGGCGAGAAGGGGTCTTCCGTGAACACGAAAAGTCCTATAAAAACTATACAAGGCAAAGTTCTATACACAGTTGCCACGCTAATCGATACGCAGCCCGATTAGCCACTGAAGTATAAAACTAATGTAATGTACTAATCAGATATAAATTTAACATAAGAATCAACACCGTCCATGTAAAGTCTCATATCAAAGGTTGGAACATTATACTCACTTGTCTTAGACATGGTGTACCTGCAAGAAATTTTATTAGCAAAGAAAACCACCTCACCCACTCCCTTACGTGTATCACTCAAATAATGTCACTCATTTCGTATTTACCTACTCTCCCTTACTTTCAATTCCTCGAAGTTCTAAAAGAACTAAGCAATTAAATAGTGATTAACAAAGCAAGCAAAACAAAGAAACTTAATCAATAAGAATCATGAGTAGAGAAAAGAAAATTAAGAGTAGAATTTCAAGGACGATTGGCTCAACGATTAGTTTGTAAAAAAAGATTCAATTTTTAACTTTAGAATCTAGATGGGCTGTCCCAAAAGAATAATACCACAAAAAAAAGTTTTCTTTTTGGACTGACGTGAACAGTAGCAGCATGTTTTTTTTTTGTTGCTTTTTTCGGATTCCTTTTTATATAGACCAAAAGTTGTTTTCTCCTTTTTTTTTGTTGAAACTTACTGTGAATAATAACAAAAGCAAGTTTTTTTTATAATCAGCCTATGAATAGTGACGTGAATATTAACAGTAGTTTTTTTTTTTTTTGATTTATAACCCTAGAAGTTTTAGAGTTTGAAATAAACAAACAAAACACGAATTTTTAAAAGAACTAACTAAGGTTAATGATCCTAGTTTGAAGGAAGAAGAGAATCAAATAGATGAACAAAATAAGAACAATTTAAGTAAGATAGATTATGGAAACGAAACTTAGCTCTGATACCAAATGATATGATTCCTAGACGCATACTCGCGATGGAGGAATCAAAGATCACGCAGCACGGCAAGCGAAGAACGTCAATGATGAAGATGGAAGATGACACCTTGACCCAATGCTACAATTCGTTATTAAACGTGGTACTTCGCAATCCAATTACAAGATGAACATGAACCTTGGTATAATGAAGAACGCCACAATAGGGATGAATATCCTATTGATAAGTTCGGGTTTCGATTACTTAGCCTCTCACCAAATAATCACAAGTTCAATGAAGAACAAGGAGGTTTTGAAAAACACTCAAAAACTATATTGATCAATAATCAGAAAGTTGTCTAAAACAAAAAGCCACAACCCTTATTTATATGAGTTGTGAATCCTAAACCTAAAAGTAAAAGGAAAAGTCTAAGTAGAATCAACTTATAGAAACTACTTAGAATCAACTTATGAAACTACCTAAAATCCACTTAGGAAACTACTCAACTTACCTAATCTATGTAGGCAACAATTAGGTAAGTTACATAATCTATTTAAGAAATATAAATCCTCCAAAATAAGGAAAATCTACAAATCTCGTTTTTTGTAAAGGTCTAATTTTCAAAGTTGCTTTTTGCCCCCCCCCCTAAAGTCTTCCTTTAAGCGTTAAAAGCTTCCAAAGTCATTGTATGACATTAACGAATATTTCTTGAGTCTTCAAGTCATCATCCATGAAATCTAAGGCTTCACAACGCAAGTTTGAATTTGTAGAGTAGCCATTGTAATAACCTGAATCTCCAATAAATCCACGAATTAAGTTTGTATAGAACTCTTGAATCTTCCAATCATACTCTACGCATTTAAAAGACTTCATTTGATTTCTTTGACACTTGATATTTTGTTCAATCACGAACTCTTCATGCTTGATCATCCTTTCTTGAATCTTCCAACTCTCGAACCAATCATCACATGTCTCATCCAAACTCGAGCTCGCTAAGATCACATCACATTGTTTTTCAATTTTATGCAAATCTTGATAAAAGAATTACCTCAGCTTGTGATCCTGGCTTTGAAAAAATGTTTGTTAGAAACCAGTTGTTTGACTTCTTTCCATCCATTATCAATAGACACTTTGGGTCTCCTGTTGTTGGGGTTGTTGGGTTGGTGTCTGACTTAAATCTATGTGTCAAGGAGCTAACAGGAGGGTTAGTCTCTAAATGGCCAGGAAAAAGGGCCAATGTTAACACCTCCAAACTCTCCTCTTTATATGCTGTCATGCACAAAATTTTCTGTGCAAATTGGGCTCCAACTTCCAATTCTAATGTTGTAACTGAGGAACATGCTAGGATCTTGAGCCAGATTGGTCTTGGACTACCTTTTGATTTTGGTAATTTTGTCTTTAGGAAAATTGTCTCTCTAGCAGAGTCTGAAGGAGACAAAAGGGCTTTCCTTTTTCCTTCCCTTATCTACAAAATTTGGTTGCCCAAGGCTTTGTTCCTACAGTAGGTGAAAGACTAACCCCTATCCTTGACCCTCTTCCCATCTCAATCAAATTGTTAAAGGGAGCTAGGGTGTTAAATTTGCCCTTGGTATATCCATATCCTTCTGTTCCTGGCTTTTCCTCAGTCATGCCTGCCCCTGCACCTGCATCTGCTCCACAGCCTATTGATGTTGTATCTGCTCCAGCTTTGGCCAATGTAGCTACATCTCGTCCCTCATCAGCACATGCCCTTGTTTCTCTTGGACCCACTGCTCCTATGTCTCTATCATTCATTCACGCACAGCTTGTCCAAATCAAGTCCCAAATAGCTATACTTCAGAACTTGAAAACTTCACTATTCTGCCTGGATAAGCATGCATTCTGGTCAAACAGGGGGAGGATCTCCAAGTGTTGGTGGTGTGGAAGCTGCTGTGGAAGCTGCTGCTGATACTCAAGATGAGACTGAAGACTGAAGATTGTTTGGTGTATCAGAAAGTGAAATGCCGATCATGTTTCTGATATTTCTTATCTCTCAAAAACTCTCTAAATATGTTTGTATGCTCATTTGATACACTTGGTCTGTAATAATTTCTGCTCTGTGGGATTTTTGCACAATTAATTTGGGATATTGCTTGGTTGATAACTGTAGACACCCCAATTTTGTACCCCTGATATGTGACTGACATAAAATATCAAGAACTGTTAAAACTTAACAAATGTCATGTTACAGGAGTCAAAAATGCGAAAGGAAAAGCAGGATGCGCGAAACAGTGAACTGCAAGGGGGGAAAGTGCAAAAAATTGAAAATGGGAAAGAAGCATGGTGCCGCACCAAGGCCCCTTGGTGCCGCACCAAGGAGTCCTTGGCCGCACCATGCGCACTACTGTTGCCTCTCTCAGATTGGAAAAGGTACAACTCTTGAAGCACAAGGTACAAGTGGCTTATGCAAGAGGAACTTTCCAAGGAATTCCAGCCGTGTCCCTCTCTCCCACTATAAATAAGAGGCCCGGCACCTCATTTGAGCGCTCATTTTCATCGCAACGAAGCGCTGAGAAATTCTCTCTGCGTTCCTTCGAAGCGAATAGTTACGAGAGGTGCGAGATAGGTGAGTGGAACCCCCTAAAGTCTCCAAACCCCGTCCAAACTCTGCCAAAATAAAAACCAATAGGTTATAAGTGATCCCTAGGCTAGTTGTAGGTATCCACCTCATTCCCCCGACCCAAAAATCCCAAAGTAAGTCGTTACTCTGCCCGAGTAACGAGCTGAAAAACACCCTAAATAAGCCGTTATTCCGCCCAACCAAAAAGGCCAAAACCACCAAAACTAAGCCGTCATTCTGCCCAACCAAACAAACCAAAACTACCACATATAAGCCGTCACTCTGCCCAAATCAAAACAACAAACACACAACAAACAATAAAAGACTCCCTCTCCCTGAAGGACAGAGCGAGCACACCACCGCTCTAAAAGGTAAAACCTTTAAGGGCGCCGTTTATTTTTTATTTATTTACTTTTCTGTCTTTTATTTATTTTTAAAAGTTGTTATTTAAATCCGGCGCAATGTAGCCAATATAAGCCGTTGTGCTGCCCGGATTAGAATAGGAAATATTATGTAAAAGAGCCGTTATAATGGCCAAATATTCTTAAATATGTCTGTAATTATTGGAAGGAAACGGCTGCAAGTCCGTAAATAATGTAGCCACGAATGTATTCGTTTAAATTTCCCTGTCATTTTAATACCTTATTTATTTGCGAGATAAATATGACAATAAGCATACTTCAGCCAAAAACCATTTTCGAGACCGAAAGGGCGAGTTGGGTGCCTAGCACCTTCCCAACTCGTAACTTAGCCTCCGAACTCGTTTTCTTTTTCTCTTGTTTATTTTTCTTTTCTTTGGTTTTGCTTTATTTGCCTTAAAATAAAGATGGCGACTCTAAAACTTTCGGATTCAGTGGGGCCTCGCAACATTCCCTCTTTGCACTTTCCCGTTCTCCCCTAAAAAAGGGAGATATGGGAATGGAGGGGTGATGCATTCCCATATCCTGGTATCCCCTAAACAAGGGATAACTTGATGCGGGAAACCCAAAGCTCCCATAGTAATCTGAATGGGCCATAAGGCTATTTTCAATAAATCCATAGTGGGGGCGTCGCAATATCCTTTTTTGCACTTTTTCGTTTTCCCTTAAAAAAGGGAAAATGGAAATGAAAGGGTAATGCATTCCCATATCCTGGTATCCCCTAAACAAGGGATAACTTGATGCGGGAAACCATCAGTTCCCATATTGGATACAAAATCCACTCAAGGCAACCGAGGCACATTCCAACGTGCTAACATAGACAAAGACTCCTCTCGCACTTTTGATTTCGTCTTCCCTAAACAAGGGAGGGTGGAAGCGAGAGCGGTGGTGTCCCGCATCACGCGTCGCGCACCCTATCCAAGGCGCGCGGGCGCGGAGCACACCCCTGAACCTCACAGTGGCAACTCTGCTGGGGAGTTGTTTTATTTTAAATAAAATGGAGGGCTAGACTCGTAAAATAATTTTTTTTGTTTTTATTTGTTTCTGGCTGCAGTATGCTTGTCATATTAATTTACGCATTTGAATAAAGTGTTCCCATACGGCCGTGGCTATATTTGTGGATATGATCCTCCATCTTGCAGCAGTTTCGTTCCGATAACTGTTACAGGCATGTTTAAGAGTATAAAAAAAATTTCAAAAATTCCAAAAAAAAAAAAAATATATATATATATATATATATATATATATATTATATGTTACAATAAATTCCGGGCAGCACAACAAAAGAGTTGGGGCTTTACTTCCGGCTCTATATTATTATTTATTTCAGTTCATTTTCTTTTTCATTTTATTCTGTAGATTTATACATATCTGCGTTCATTCTGTCATTTTATTTTGGGGACATAGGACCAAAATTTGTAATTAATAGGGATATATAGTTTCTCCACTTTTCTTTCTATTTCTTAAAATGGTGTGCTTGCTTGCTTGCGCTCAAACATAAAAAGCCGAGAAAATCCACACAAACAACAAGACATGTCATATGTTTTATTTTTCTGTTTATATATCTGTAAACAAATAAAGATTTTACTGCTTTCTAGATACTACACACACGCACATGCATATAGCTATATTCCGAACTGTTACCCTACACCATGGCCAGCCTACCCCCTGCATGAGCCAACGTTAGAATGCATATAGATTCTCAGGACACTTCATTGACCGACTGGTTTTTGCATTTTTGAATCGTGAATCAGCCCCTGTCAAAAAAATATATACAAAAAACAAAAAAAAAGAAAATATACAAAAAACAAAAAAAGCGCAATTTTAGAAAAAAAAAAGATGATGAAAATAAATTGCGCAACAAAAAAAAGCAGGGGCTGATTTATTATTCTCAGATGCTCGACTTAGACCATTTCGATCTAAATGGTGGAGTATTAGGCCCTCAGGACGATCCTAAAAGAGATCTGGGGAGTCAAAAGGCAGGTGGAATACGTTGGTCCTATACTCTGGAGAAAGAATCCACTATTCCAGGAAAGTCCTGAGACTGTCAAAATAAAGCAGGTGCTTATCCGGTCAACTGTAGGGAACAAACAAACAATAATAAAATACACTAATAAAGGTACGCTGTACTCCAAACCCAGAAAGCCTTCAGCCAGCCTCTTGATACCTCCATAACCCATTTTCCTCAGAAACCTGGCCCAAATTTGGAAAGGCAGAGATAGTACTGGCCGGTTGATACGGGAAATAAGCAATCGAACCGGATGGTATCGATGTCGAGATCGACAAGGCGAGAATCAAGATGCAGAGAAAACAAATCCAAGCAGTATGGCAACAGATGAGCAGTCCGATATGGGTACAAATTCAGGGGCTCCAGGGTACGCTCCGACTCCGGCAATGCAACAGTGGCTAGACCAGAATCTGGATGCACGAAATGAACGCTTGCTAAGCCAAATAGCAAGTCTTATACAAGGTCCGAAGCCCAGTGGTGAGGTAAATTCTTCCCCTACAGTCCCCCAGGAAACATCAACATCCCACGTGCCTCCAAACCCAACTCCCCAACCAAACACTAACCCACCAAATATGGCCGCTACCCCAAATCCCAATCCTCCACCAAGTCCCTACTACCCAAATATCAGCCCTTACCCGTCATATCCTTCATATCCTGCTCCAAACACCAAAATTCCCCAAAGCCCAAATGACCTCCCTGTTCCCATAACCAACCCACTCCAAAATAGCCCACATATAGACCCACAAAATTATAACCCGCCAGGCCAAGTTACCACTTATGTACCTTATAATGATCCTGGCCGCCCAGCCGAAACCATCCAAAATCCACCAACCCAAAACCCTTATCCTACCCAAGCTCCACCAGCCCAGAATCCTTATCCAGCCCAAAATCCATATCCAGCCCAAAATCCACCAGCCCAATATCCATATCCAGCCCAAAACCCTTACCAGACACCACAACCAGAAATCAACCCAGCCTTCCCTAATCCAGCCAGTATATACCAAAAACCAACTCCCCCAGCCACAAAAATAGAGGCCGACGTGGAAAATATAAAATCCATGGTACTCAAGCTTCTCAACAAAGGAGAATTTTCTACGCGGGCACTGACATTACAACCTGCGGCAGTATTGCCTTTCAAATTCAAAATGCCCGACATAGAAAAATTTGACGGGACTGGATGCCCTATATCCCACTTAAAATCTTATTCCACTGGCATGCAGTCAAGGGGAGCTAGCTTTGAGGCTATGGCTTCCAATTTTCACCTCACACTGATAGGGGCTGCCAAACAATGGCTAATGTTGTCTGATAGCATCACCATGAATACGTGGGACCAGATAGCTGAAGCATTCCTGGAAAGGTACAAAGACAACACCGATCCGAAAATAGAAGGGACCTTGAATCGTGCACCCAGAGGAAAAAAAACTTGTCTTTGAGTTCACGGTCAGGTGGAAAAGAAAGTTGGCGCAGACCTTTGACAGACCTGATCCATCCGAGTCATGCCGAATGTTTATCAAAAATCTCCAGCCCATCTACCTGGAACACATGCGGTACCTTCCCTACACCAATTTTAAAGAAATAGTAGAGATAGGCACTCGTATTGATGATGATATACGGACTGGCCAATTACAAGTCAATACGCCTCCTAGCTCTTTCCGTTACTCTAAAGGGAAGACAGCCGTAGCCACACCTACACCAACTGTCAATATGGTAGGAAATGCATCAGCCCATTTTTCTACCCAAAACTATGGCACTGTTCCATGGTCTTATGGAGCGGACAGGTATGTCAACACAGTCGGAGGAAATAATGGCCCGAGCAGAAATTTCAGAAATCAGAACCGCCATTATGATGAGCTGCAAGCCTCCCAGTCTGTAATCCTGCAGGGGCTAATGGCACAAGGAGTGTTAAAGCCTATAGAAAATTATAAGCCACGGACCCCCGCCCGGGACACGGAATCATGCCCGATCTTGTGAATATCATCATTGCGGTGGTCACCTCACCGATAAATGTTATCTGCTCAAAAATGCTATTCAGGATCTTATAGACGATAAGGTTATTGAAAAGCCCACTCCCAGAACAAATATAATCAATAACCCTCTACCTCAAATCAACATGATTAAGGTTGATGGCGACTTCTGGGCATGATAGGCGGAGAGTGCGATCACGAGAAGCTCCCTGCTGAGTTTGAGCCTATTTTTAATAAGCCACTGCAAAACTAGTATACTACGACTGGCCCACTTTTGACACCCGCAGACCTGGTGGACTACTTCGGATATATTACCCCTATTCCTTTCCCTAGCCTTACGGATTGGTCATCTACCGATCTGCTCCATAAAATTGAGGATCTCAAACCCAAGGTCCTCAATCATGTAATAAACCATGTACGGTGTGCTTTTAATAATAATCTAAACGTCTTTGCTTATTTCTTAGTTGCACATGCATTAAAAGACACATTAAAAAATTATAATAATGAGTCATTTAATAGGACCCAAAAGATAAAAAAAAAAATTATTTGCTTGAGCTTGTAAAGTCAGTCGAGCACCAGAGACATCATTCACCAACAACAACTGAAGACTGATCCACTATCAATCTGGGGGCTGGACAAGGAAATCAAAAAAAAAAAAAAGCATGAAACAGCCGCACGTCAACTTCATTCGGGTAAAATTAAAAAAAAAAGAGTACAAAAAAAAAGAGTAAAAAAAAAAAAAAAAAAGAAGAGAAGAAGTAGTAAAAAAACACAAAAAAATAAAATTAGAGCAGAATAAAAAAATATATACCCGATCTGGCTATCCAATATAGTGATCATTTCCAAGCCCAACAGTTTTTTTTTTATCAACGGCGTGCTGGGTTATAGTCAAATCAAAGGCAGCAGAAGACCAAGAAAAGACCCCATTCACTACCTCTTGGGGAAACCTACTGCTATCATGTCATGTCGTTAGGGCTAAAAAATGTTGGGGCTACTTATCAAAGGCTGCTACCCCTCTCTTCCACGATGTGCCGTATTGTAGACACCCCAATTTCGTACCCCTGATATGTGACATGACATAAAATATCAAGAACTGTTGAAACATTAACAAATGTCAAGTTACAGGGTCGAAAATGCAAAAGGAAAAAGTAGGATGCATGAACAGTGAACTGCAGGGGGTGAAAATGTCAAAAATCAAAGATGAAAAGGAGGCATGGTGCCGCACCAAGGAAGGCCTTGGCCGCACCATGGGGTTTCCTGTAGCCTCTCTATGTTGCCGAAATGTACAACCTTTCATGCTCGCGGTACAACTGACCAATGCAGGGTGAACAAATCCAGAAATTCCCACGGGTCCCTGCTCTCTGCTATAAATAGAAGCCTCGGCCTCCCGTTTTCATCTCTCGCGAAATTCTCTCGCGTTCGCCGAAGCTAATGCGAGAGGTGCGAGATAGGTGAGTGGAACCCCCTAAAGTCTCCAAACCCCGTCCAAACTCTGCCAAAATAAATATCCACCAGTTATAAGTAATCCCTAGCCTAGTTTTTAGGTATCCACCTCATTTCCCCGGCCCAAAAATCCCAAAGTACGCTGTTACTCTGCCCGAGTAATGAGCTGAAAAACACCCTAACTAAGCCGTTATTCCGCCCAACCAAAAAGGCCAAAACCACAAAAACTAAGCCGTCATTCTGCCCAACCAAACAAACCAAAACTACCACATATAAGCCGTCACTCCGCCCAAATCAAAACAACAAACAACAAAAGTCTCCCTCTCCCGAGAAGGACAGAGCGAGCACACCGCCGTTCTAAAAGGTAACAGCCTTTAAGGGCGTTTTTATTTATTTATTTACTTTTCAGTTCATTTATTATTTAAAGTTGTATTTAAAATCCGGCACAATGTAGTCATTATAAGCCGTTGTGCTGCCCGGATTAGATTAGGAAATAGTATGTAAAAGAGCCGTTATAATGGCAAAATATTCTTAAATATGTTTGTAATTATTGGAAGGAGACGGCTGCGAGTCCGTAAATAATGTAGCCACAAATGTATTTGTTTAAATTTCTCTTGTCATTATAATACCTTATTTATTTGCTAAATAAATGTGACAATAAGCATACTTCAATCAAAAACCATTTTCGAGACCGAAAGGGCGAGTTGGGTGCCTAGCACCTTCCCAACTCGTAACTTAGCCTCCGAACCCGCTTTTTAAAATCTCTGGTTTTCTTTTTCCGGTTTTTCTTTATTTTTGCCTTAAAATAAAGATGGCGACTCTAAAACTTTCAGATCCAGTGGGGCCTCGCAACATTCTCTCTTTGCACTTTCCTGTTCTCCCTAAAAAGGGAGATCAGAATGGAGGGGTGATGCATTCCCATATCTGGTATCCCCTAAACAAGGGATAACTTGATGCGGGAAACCCATAGCTCCCATAGTGATCTAAATGGGCCATAAGGCTATTTTCAATAAATCCATAGTGGGGGCGTCGCAATATCCTTTCTTGCACTTCTCTATTTTCCCCTGAAAAAGAAAAGGGGAGAATGGGAATGGAAGGGTAATGTATTCCCATATCCTGTTATCCCTGAACAAGGGATAACTTGACATGGAAAACCACCAGTTCCCATATTGGATACAAAATCCACTCAGGGCAACCGAGGCACATTCCAACGTGCTAATATAGACAGCACTCCTCTCGCACTTTGGATTTCGTCTTCCCCTAAACAAGGGAGGGTGGAGCGAGGCGGTGGTGTCCCGCATGCACGCACCCTATCCAAGGGCGCGCGGGGCGGGGGAGCACATCCTGGGAACCTCACACGTATACTGTCAAAAGGATCCGGTCAGGAGATGCCGTACTCCCCACAAGCCAAGAAAGAAGACCTTGTCTAGCCCTCCAATCTCAATAAGCTTAAAAGGTATCATGCTTGAGCCACCCTATCCGGCAAGTGCTTCCCTCTCCAGCCCGCTAGGCTGAAAACCCGAAAGGGCGGCCTAGGCAAAAGTTAGGGCATACAAAAAAAAACAAACAAAAAAAAAGGAGAAATAAGGGATCGCTAGGCTGAAAACCCGAAAGGGCGGTCTAGGCAAAAATTAGAGCAAATAAAAAAAATGATGAAAAATACAAAAAAAAAAAAGAAATAAAAAAAAGAATAAAAAATATATATCAGGAGAATAAGGAGAGGGAAAACACTCTTTGAAACCTCGACATCTTACCTCCAGTCTTCGGCATGCAAGGGGGCTCGTCTGACAGAAAAAAAAAAAAGAAAAACCACGACATAAGCTCGCAATAAAACACTAAAATATAATATTACTGGTCCTAAGGTGCAACTTAGAAATAATTGCTAAAGAAATTTAGGTTAGGCATTAATTGCCTATACATATCTATTATTGCCTCTACCCCCTTTGTTTCCCCCAAAACTATCCCTTCATTTACAGCTTAAGCCCCGGAGCAGTCCATCAATGTCTGCGGCGTCCGCCTGGCCGATCCTCATATACTTCTTCTGCAAGGCACAGAAAAGGCTCAGTCTCATGAGGAGCACCAGAAGTGTCCTCGTCCTATTCATCATCTGCATTGCCACTGTCCTGAAACAGCCAGACGACTTGGGATCCGATCATTCACTGCTGCCTTGCCTGATTGTGAAAGAAATGCAGGGATTATGAGAATAGCCTTATGCCTAATATAGTCCTGCAACAATGGTATGGCCAAGAACAGAAGGAAATGACTGCCTTTTCCTCTCCCCACATATCACAAAAAAAAAAAAAAAAAGGTAAGCATGTTCGAACCCGAAGGTATATTCCTTTAAAATGCATTTTGGGGATACATCGTGCCATTACCCGTTAGGTCGGTATAGCTTTGCTTTGTGCGTGCGTCTTGAGTCTGCATGTGTTTATTTATTTTGCATCATATAAATTATATTGCATTGTAAATATTTGTACATGTTTTCAAAAAAAAAAAAAAAAAAAACAAAACAAAACAAAAAAACAAAACAAAACAAAACAAAACAAAAAAAAAAAAAAAAACAATTTTTTTATATTGTCTTGCATATAAATAACGTTTTTGTACTATAAGCATTATAAAAATACATTTTGCATCTTAAAAATATATACTACATTCTGCATTACTGCATGCGTGATAAAATAGGAAAATATTCATGCATCATGTTAATAGACATCCTATAATTCTTAGGCATCACATATGCATTAAATAAAGTAGTACATACATTCATCATTTGCATTTATTATCCAATAAGCTGCATTAGGGATGCGCTAAAAAGAAAATAAAATGCCACCAATCATGAAAATAAATATTCTTATGGCATTCACTATGTCCCTGCAGCATAAGCATGTATCATTTAGCTCCATTTGCATTTATAGTATAAATCATGCATAATAAGGTCAAATAGTGACCACTAGTTTAATCATGCATCATAAGAATAAATTACATAAATTTCATGCATCATTACTTAATTGCATCATTTAGACATAAATAGGACATGCATAAGCATCATTAATAAAGTCAGCATTGCTTCAAAAGGACCAAACAATGCCAAAATCTAGCAGATCAGAAGTATTTCCAGGCAGAACAAAAAAAAACAAACAAACAAACAAAAAAAAAAAGAGAAAAAAAAGAGGTAATAAGCATGCAATAAACAAAAGTGACAGGCATGCAGAATAAAAAAAACAAAAAAAAAACAGAAAATGAAAAAACAAAAAAATCGGGAGAGGGGGAAATGCATGTACAAGAAGGAAATTTTTTTTAGGTACATGCAACAAGGAAAATGCGGCGGCAAAGAAGAAATTTTCGACTGAAGCTAGAAAATGGAGCGAAAATAAAACAGCAGCAAAGAAAAGATGATATCAGCTGATACCAAAGGATGCTGTAACAAGGAAAAGAAGCTTCTGACCAAGGTTAGAAGGAGCAGTAAAGAAGACCAGCAGCATCAAGAAATTTTTTCCAGCTAAAGCCGAAAACAAAGCGGGATAGGGGAAAATATTTTCCAGCGAAGGTTGGAACTGTGACAAAAGAAAAATCCCCAGCAAAGTGCAACAACGAGCAGTAAAGCGAAGCGACAAAAAAGCAACATCGGCCAATTTCTTTGCATGGACACGACAAAGGTAAGGAAAGGAATGTATTTTCCTTTTTAACAGTGCATTTGTTTGATGTTTGGAAACTTTCCTTTAAGGGGTACACAGCCTCGAATTGATAGGGAAAGGTCTTATTCTCTATTGAAGGCTGAGTTCCTGAGGAGACAATACAGTCCATGCATTTTGGCTGTGTGGGAAACTTTCCTTTAAGGGGTACACAGCCCCGGATTTATAAGGAAAGGTCTTGTTCTCCAGTAGAGGCTGAGTTCCTAGGAAACAATTCACTCTGCATAGCCACAAGACGAACTACGTTTGGTCTGATTCCTTGACTAAGGATACGTAGGCAGTCTATCACGGTAGACGCGACCATCACAGCACATATTTACCTTTGTTGTACTCATTTGATAAAGCTTTGCCACACTTGCTCATTTAGTATTGCCGCACTTGCACCACAACACTTACACCCCCACATTTAGTCCCCAGCTGAGTGAACTACGTTTTGGTCTGATTTCTTGTTTAAGGATACGTAGGCAGCCTATCACGGTAGGCACGACCGTTCCACGAGTGATAGTTTAGGTTTTGGCCTGAACTACGTTTGGTCTGAGTTCCTTTATTAAGGGATACGTAGGCAGCCTACATTAGTAGGTCCGACCATCAGAGCACTTTAAATTCATATTTGCTTAAAACTATGATAACCTTTATTAACCGACTAAAATTGTCTAGGCTATGGAGTTTGGTCTGTGTTATATACTGTTGCATTGTAACTGCTACCAATTGCATTCTCCCGTTCTTAATTGAACGAAATTGGAGAGTCTATTGTTTATCAACGATGTTCGTATACTCAGTAAGCCTTGGGTTACCCGTAGACTCCATCGTTGAGGGGCTCTGTAGACACCCCAATTTCGTACCCCTGATATGTGACTGACATAAAATATCAAGAACTGTTAAAATTTAACAAATGTCAAGTTCTGAGTCAAAAATGCGAAAGAAAAGCGGGATCATAAAGCAGTGAAGCTGAGGGAAGTGCAAAAATTGAAAATGGGAAAGAAGCATGGTGCCGCACCAAGGGAGTCTTGGCCGCACCATGCCGTTGCCTCTCTCAGATTGAAAAAGGTACAACTCTTGAAGCACAAGGTACAAGTGGCTTATGCAGGAGGAACTTTCCAAGGAATTCCAGCCGTGTCCCTCTCTCCCACTATAAATAAGAGGCCCCGGCACCTCATTTGAGCGCTCATTTTCATCGCAACGAAGCGCTGAGAAATTCTCTCTGCGTTCCTTCGAAGCGAATAGTTACGAGAGGTGCGAGATAGGTGAGTGGAACCCCCTAAAGTCTCCAAACCCCGTCCAAACTCTGCCAAAATAAAAATCAATAGGTTATAAGTGATCCCTAGGCTAGTTGTTAGGTATCCACCTCATTCCCCCGACCCAAAAATCCCAAAGTAAGCCGTTACTCTACCCGAATAACGAGCTGAAAAACACCCTAAATAAGCCGTTATTCCGCCCAACCAAAAAGGCCAAAACCACCAAAACTAAGCCGTCATTCTGCCCAACCAAACAAACCAAAACTACCACAGGAATTACATTGAGATTGCTGGAACAGTTTGTCTTCCTAGTGATTCTAGGTAGCTGATTTTTTCTTCTCACGTTTTCTTTACCTGTTTTTCTGTGGGTTTTTGCTCTCCAAGACTTGTTGTCTTCTGAGAGTGTTTAGTTTGGTGATTTCACATAGTTTTTGTAAAACAATTCATCTTTTTAATTGAAATTTTTTTTGCCATAAGGCTAGATCTGCAAGCATAGACTTGTAGATTGTTTGGTAAACCTTTTTACTTAAATTCATGTTTTAGTATTAAAGGCTTCCGCTGTTTTAATTTTTCTAACAAATGCACCTTCCATTGTAACTTCTGCAAAAACTACATTAAGAACTACATTGATAGTTTTTGAATCATAGCTACTATTGAATTCTTACAAAAATAATTTAGAGAAGGTTCAAACATGTAAAACTATAATGACAAAAAGTTTGAGTCATTTGAAATGCTGGGAGCACTTGTTCTCATCTCGCTCTTAGGTTGATTCATTTAACGTTGGGGTGTACATGATTCGGCTTGGTTCGATTGAGGCCAAAATCGTGAATCAAACCATACCCCCTCGGTTCCAAAAATCTTAAATCGAATCGAACCATCCAATGCTTGGAACCGAACCAAACCAAACCACTCGGTTTGATTTTGTTCGGTTCGGTTTCGTGGTTCAACAAAAAATTAAATTAATCATTTTTAAAAACATTAAAAATTAGACAAATAGATTTTAATCGGTAAATTAAGCTAATTGCTAATTAGCATCAAACATTAATAGACAAAAAATCAAACATTTCTTACAAATATCATCAAACATGGTAATTGAAAATTTGAATCTGAGGTAATTGAAAAGTAAATACATTAAGAATGGAACAATAGTAGTAATATATATAATAAACTTATAAACCATTAAACAACCGGATATAAAATAAAATATATATATATATATATATATATATATATATATATATATATATATAATCAAATAATATTCACCTCAGTTTGGTTCGGTTCAACTCGGTTTGGAGACAGGAACCACAAACCGAACCGAACCAAACTACTTGGTTTTTAGATTTTAGAAACCAAAACCGAACCGCCTTGTATTGAAACCGAACCAAACTGTATGATTCAACTTGGTTCGATAGTTCGATGGTTTGGTTATACACTCCTAATTTAACGTATTAATGATCAAAAACACATTAAAAAAGATGAACCTTTAGATATTATTTAACACATTAATTACTGTAAGGTGTAAAAATAGAAACAAAAAACGCTTCTAACAATATTAAAGAAGCATATGCGAATTTTCTTTTTTGGAAAGCTTTTGTTCAATGATGGGACTGAACAATATAATGTTGCATTTCTACATGGATTTTGGCCAAACTTTCATAGTTCGATGTTCGTACGGCCTATTTTGGCCAAACTTTTACACTTTCTTTAGGGGTTTGGTCCTTGAAAGGCGGAAGCAGAAGAACGAAAATAATGACAAAACTCTTTAGTTTACTCTTTATTTCAAATCGTAACATCTGCCAAAACCAAGACCCATCCCAAAAAGCTAAACCAAAAGCACAAAGCAAACAACAATGAATATTAGGTACCATATATATATACTAACGTAATATTCTCTCCTGCCCTAATTTATTGTCCTGGTTGACTCGGCGCACCGTTTAAAAAAACCTATTTGATTGGATTATTAATATTTGTTTAATGTGTAATTTCTTTTAAAGTCCATGTATATGTGGCTCATAATTAAAATAGGGTGAAAAAGTAAGGATATAGTGGTAAAAGTGATGTTCTAAAAAGATAAGTTTCAAAGTGGACAATTATTTTGGAACGGACGAAAAAGGAAAGGAGAACGATAATTTAGGGACGGAGGGAGTATAATTTAAGTTAAATATATAACGACAAAACATCATGATTATAACATTTAATTTTTCAAATGATTTTATTTTGAAAGGGGTGGAATAATAATTATCCACTAGGTGAAATTTTATCTACTTATTTATATTTTCTTTATTTGATAGTTACTTTCTCTTAGCAAAAGAATTTTCGTTTAAAAATTAATTTTTTTAATAAATTGACATTTTGAGTAATTTATTAATAATATAATGATAATTTTATATATTATTTTTTAAATAAAATATTAAACTATTTACTCGAGGACTAAAATCCAACTTTCCCAACTTGTTCCTTAGACCAAAGACACGAAAGTCCAAACCATCAATCTTTCGAAAGTTTTTCTTCTTTTCCAACTACAGTTTATGAAATGACCAGTCATCTAGAAGTCGAACACACTAACACGAAAGCTAATGGTCAACTTACATGCTACTCTCAGTCGCTAAATAATTAACTTAATTATTTTACTCAGCACACCGACTTTTATTATAAATATTAATATCATATATATACTAATCTTTAAAATCTTTGTACATATAATCATAATTAAAATATGAAAAAAATAGTAAAATTGTAAAAATGTTTATTAAAAATAGTGTGAAAATAAAACAATTATTTTAGCAAGACAAGTTTTCGGGAGCTAATTAGTAATTAATTTGGAATTCTTTTTAAGAAAAAGATAATTTAAGTTTAAAAGGGACATGAAATTTTTGTTACTTTTTTCTGGTCCGTCAATTGCCTGCTTACGCGGTCGGCGGTACCCAAAGACTGCTCCAAAAAAATGAAGTAATGATCAAGCAATGAACTAACCGTTAGGTTTAAATTTGTCGTTTTTTTGTCAAATAGCATGATTCCTAAACATGCATGCCTTCAAACTGGAGAATGGTAAAAAGAATTCAGACATTCATGCCTTCAACAGACTGACACACGTACATATAATCAAACCTAACCCTAAGGGGGGTATCGCACATTGGCTCATGGAAGGAACTTGCAACTCAAGGCTTGACAAGGGAATGGTGGCCGAATTAGGGCTAGAAGGGGGTGGCACCTTCAATCATGTGGATTGAAGGATTCTTTTAAAATAGAGTTTATTTAATTGTTTTGTAATAAAGCCCCTTAAGGACTAAGTTTGCTTTAGGTAGTTTCTTTTTTCAATTAAAGTTGTAAATTCCTTAAGGATTAGGATTTCCTTTCAAGAGTTTTTTAGGATTTAGGATTAATTTAATAGTATAAATAGGGTTAACTTTCATTGTTATTTGTTGTTGAATTTTTGAGAAAAGTAATAGAAAACGAGCAAAGTAATAATTAGTTCAAACTATCGTGTCTTTCTTTTTTAGCGGCTAAAAAGTAATTCACAAGTGATCTTTACATTAAGCGAGTGAAACCTAACCGCTGAACCATCAATCTCTACCCATTCCGCGACTATCATTTTTAATTGTTTATTTTCGTTATTGTTTTTGGGCTAGTTTCAAAGAATTTCGGATAGCTTGTATGTCTAAGAGAATTTCAGCTAAGTTGCTTGTTTGGCTAGAAGTTTTCGCATTTAGTGGTATTAGAGCCTTGCTTTCAAGAATCCTCATTCGTGAAACGATCATGGCGAACGAAGAAGGTTGTCGTATGGGAATCACAATGGATCAAACGGCTAACATGCGAAGAGATCGAGATATCCGTGAGCTACAACAACAGTTGTAAGAGCTTCATGTTAGGAGGGTGGTGCGGCCTTCAAGAGAAGATGCTTTGGTCGAAGCAGATTCAGATGGGGATGATGAAGAACCTCCTAGGGCACGGTTTCTACCAAGGCGCGATAAGGATGATGATGACCGTGGGTTGAAGCTCGACGTTCCAGAATTCGAAGGGCGGAAAGAGTTTTCGACTACGAGGATTATAGTGATCGTAAAAGGTTCAAGGTAGCTATTCTTAAACTCACTAAGTATTCATCAATATGGTATGAGAACTTGAAAGCTCAAAGTAGGCATGAAGGGAAGGAAAAGATTGAGTTTTGGGACAAGCTAAAAAAATATTTAGATCGTAGGTTTCTATCTAGTACTTATCTCCAAGATAACTTTACTCTACTTCATCTTCTAAAATAAGGGGAGTCGTCCGTAGGTGAATACATTGAGGAGTTTGAAAATTTTTCAATTATTTGTGATGTGCAAGAAAGGGTGGAACAAAAGATAGCTAGGTTTATGAGTGGCTTGAATCCGAGGTTGCTAACATGGTAGAACTTCAATCATGTTTCACTTTCGAAGAGATGTGTAAATTGGCTATCAAGTGTGAAATGCAATTGAAAAAGAAAAGGGTACCTAGGGTTACGGTTTCTATGGGGGGAGAATTTCAAGGCTATCCCAAATACTTCAAACCCTAAAGTAGATGAGCGAGTAATTAATAACAGCGACTAGTCAGTGATGGAAGAGAGACGGAGGGAAAAAGAGCCATGAGAGGCAGAGATGCAATTAAGTGTTTCAAGTGCCAGGGTTACAAACATTACCGGTCAGAATGTTCTACAAAAAGGGTGTTAACCTTGCATGAGATTCAAGAGATAGAAGTTGATCTTGCTTCACTGAAAAACAAGGTTGAGAAAGAAAGAGAAAGCATAGAAGAATGTGAGGTGCATGGGAACGCGCTAGTTGTGAGTAGATTTTTGCATGTGAAACCCATTACTTTAGAAGGAAACTAGAGAACATATCATCCATTCAAAATGTTTTGTTCAAGGAAAGGTTTGTGACTTGGTTGTGAATGGTAGAAGTTGTACAAACATGGTTTCAATCGTTCTCATCGACAAACTCAAGGTACCTACTTTGGTTCATCCTCGTCCTTATAAATTGCATTGACTCAACAATAGTTCCGAGGTCAAAGTAGACAAGAAAGCGTTGGTTACATTCTCGATGGAAAACTATGAAGATGAGATTTTATGCGATGTGGTGCCAATGGATGTATGTCATATTTTATTGGGGCGTTCGTGACAATTTGATCGTTACATAATACATGATAGGATGGAAAACACGTTCACTCTCACAAAGGATGGAAGAAAGTCCAAAATCAAGCCGTCGACTCCAACGCAAAAGGGAAAGCTCAAGGTAACAAATTTGTTCGCAATGAAGGAGAGCAGTACACAGCTTAAGACTGCTTTGGTCGAAGAAACAAAGGAAGGGGTGTCTTGATTCAAGCAGAAGATGCAAAGCTAAAAGGCAACAACTACACTATCATAGTAAACACACCAACATCAGATTTTCCTTTCGAAGACTTTGGTTTGAAGTCTAGCCAATTCTTATTGTTGTCAAATGAAGAAGCTAAGACATAGGATACGGTTCTGAAGGTTATCATGTCATGCAAAGGGGAAGCTAATGGGGCAGAATTTGTGGACAAAGGGACGATGGAAACTACAAGGGTGGCAGCACACACATTAGGGTTCGAGCTATGGGGAAAAGGTGGCAAGGGGAACACGAGTTCAAGGAAGGAAGAGTAGGGGTGATTTTTTTTAGCAAGGACTGTTTAGGGTAGCAAAGGCAGAACAAAAGGTTTTCAAAGCATGGTTTATTCCGTGTGGTGGGAAGGGGTTACCTCAAGAATTGAGGCCAATTCTTTTTCACAAAGGGAGTCTGATGTGAAAAGTTTAAAGAGTTGTTGCACATTGGAAGGTATGCAAGTGGCGGGAATAAGGTTAAGTACCTTGTGGCCGTTAGGGGCCATTTGGAAGGGTATTGTAATACATAAAATGCTAAGGTTTTGGGATGTGGTTTGCATGCATGGAACAGACGTCGGGTGGAAGAATATTACAAGGCAGATAGTCGAGTTCTTGGTTAGTGGGGTGGTCAGCTTGGCACGGCTAGGCTGGAAAAAACGAGGCAACATGAGGCTTGGGAAGTAAGACAACAAAAAGGACACTACAATCAAACCTAACCCTAAGGGGGGGGGTGTTACACTTTGGCTCATGGAAGGAACTAGCAACTCAAGACTTGACAAGGGAATGGTGGCTGAATTAGGGCTACAAGGGGGCGGCACCTTTAATCCTATGGATTGAAGGATTCTTTTAAAATAGAGTTTATTTAATTGTTTTGTAATAAAGTCCCTTAAGGACTAAGTTTACTTTCGGTAGTTTCCTTTTTCAATTAAAGTTGTAAATCACTTAAGGATTAGGATTTCCTTTCAAGAGTTCTTTAGGATTTATGATTAGTTTGATAGTATAAATAGGGTTTACTTTCATTGTTATTTGTTATTGAGTTTTTTAAGAAAAGTAATAGAAAACTAGCAAAGTGATTTGTTTAAACTATCGTGTTTTTTTCTTTTTTAGCGACTAGAAAGTAATTCACAAGACATTTTTATGTTAGGCGGGTGAACCATCCATCTCTACCCACTCCGCGACTATCATTTTATATTGTTTATTTTCATTATTGTTTTTGGGTTGTTTTCAAAGAATTTTAGACAGCTTGTGTGTCTACGGGAATTTCGGCTAAGTTGCCTTGTTTGGCTAGAAGTTTTCGCATCACTTAACATAGGAAATTAAGGCAAAAATTTAGGTCAAATAGTTTTATGGATATTTTTTTGTAAGACGGATCCTCCTTATATAACTCATCGTGTGTTGGTGGGTTAAGTTCTGAGAGAGTGAGGCTCCATCTTACGAATTAATTTACATGAAACTTACTCGGAAATTAATTAGGAATAGTCGGACAGGTTTTCTCTTGCCACTCATACATACATGAATTAGCAAGCATATCATGAGAAAAGGCAGAGCAAGAATCAATTAAGGGTTGACCTATTTAGTAAATAAGTTTTAACCCACATCACACATGCATGCGATCGATAATTTAAATCTTATGGGAAGGTAAGACCGTAACATTAGCATGAAATAATAAGACAAAAATAACAAGTGCTTCACTATATTTCAATGAAAAGACTTCTTTTCTAACAAAAATAGTGAAAGCAGATATTCTTTAGCAATGGAGAGATATCATCTGCATGTATAAACAGATGCCCACTTGATATGTTCAACTTAAGACTAGAATCCAAAGTTGGTGAGATCACGCTATAATTTTAATTAATTATGGATTAACATAAAATCAGCGGCTTAACGATGAATAGATTCTTGAAAATAAGGATGAGGAATAGGCAAGATCATATATATCAGTCAACCGAGTTCCTTAACCTTATGCTAGTTTATCTTAAAGGACATTAAACCAGAAGAAAACAGGTAGATAATCAGAAGACTTGTAGCTAGATTAGTGTATGTTAAAATCATGCACATACAAGCACAACTGCAAAACAAGTGATAGCTAAAGGCGCAAATGGATTTGGGGTTGGAGACATGAAACGTATATATGTTTGAATATATAGCAACGAGCCAAGTAAAAAACATTCAAGTGGAACTTAAGTTCAGTACTGGTACAATCAACAAAAGAGAAAACACAAACACATGATATGTTTCAGAGATTACAAAGGAAGTTTCTTTTAGCATGATGCTATACGTCAAATTATTAGTAGGGGGAGAGGGAGAGGGGTCCCTTTCATCAACTTTAATTTACAACATTTTTAATACTACATTCAAACCGAATGGGTATCGGTTAGTGCTAATAGATAGATCCTTCATTTGACAAAGTTGGGGATTCGATACCCCACACTAATCACTCAAAGGAAAAAAGAAAAGTTCTTTGGCATATATATGTACTCCTTGATAGTTGATACCCATTAGTGTTTCTCTAGCAAAAATTAACATAAAATAAACCCATTTTCCCCCCTCTCTTTGATACATAAGATCACCGTCAGGATAATTAGCCGTAAATCTCCCATATCAATGTGTGTGTGTATATATATATATATATATAAAATATAGTTTTTGTCTTGAATTTTCCATTAGTCTAGCTGAACCCTAGCTAGAGTAATTTGGGGAACATCTGAAACCAAACCAATTATGAGACTTGAAGAGAAGAAAGGGAGATGAACTTAATGTTGGAGTATAGTAATTGATTATGGTTTCCTATATGTAACTATCAGTTCCGAAGATATAGGTCTATCATGAATGGAGTCATGGACAAAGAATTAAGGTGTATGCCATGCAAGTTTCATCTTCTACTTCTTCACCTAATTGAAATCATGACAAGACTACTGCATAATCGTATCAATCCGTCTCACTACATTAATAGAAACATGGATTGGGTGCACGTCTGCGTATAACCCTACCAGCATACGAACCTAACGGATTAAGTGGAAGTGATAGTTCGAGGGTCACATATAGTATAAGTGAACTTATTCTCAAGATATTTAACAGCCATATTAATATGGTTTTGACCTTTATTTATTTATTGAATCTTGTTTAACTTCTCAGTAAATTTACCTAAACTTGCTAAGATTCATTGGTTTTCAGACTTATAAAGCTGTTAAAGTAGGGAGACAAAATGCAAAAAATGAACAAGTAAAGACAGATATATAAAGACTGTAGAAATCTCTCTCATAGTACAAAAAGAAACAAAGATGCACAGTTCTATATATGTCTTATTGTAAATTGTAATACCCATAATTTAAACATAAAAAAAAATTAAAAGAAAAGGACTCAGTTTAGTTTACCAGGAATGAGTTTCCTTAAGCAACCAAGACCCAAGTGATCCGAGACTAATTGATCCGAGAACACTAATTAAATCATGGAAAAAAGGTCAAAGAATAGAGAGATAATTGAACACATGATCTGGAGTTAGATATGGTGCTTAGAAAGTAGCTAGAAACATGAACATTTCCAAGTACTGAGTCCCACATAAACAGCAATATCCGTACAATGAACTCTGCAAGCTTGCTTTTAAGTAGTACTACTACTATAGCTAGTTATACTGCAACTGCTACTAAAAGTTCATAGCTATTGCTGCCAATAATATATACTCGGATCCACACAACAGTTGTTTGCATCAAAAGCAGAATAATGGAAATCCAATCTATTTTTCTTCACACCCAAACACAGACAAGAAAGTGAAATTAAACAAGTAGCTAAGCTAGCTAGAAAAGTCAAATCAAATACTCATTTAAAATGCTAATTAGAAAGAGTACTGATCATCAGATCTTTCCTTTTTAACTAATTGTGATAGATAGATCACCTGGTGGCTTAAAATACTAATTAGAAGGAAAGATTTTTAGAGGGTACTCAATCTTTCCTTTTTTATAACTAATTGTGATCACCTGGTGGCGGCAGTGATGGCGATGGAAACGATGAATCATAGAGTTGTTGCTGTTGCAGTTGAGGAGGAGGGCGTTTTCGCTTCTTCTTTTCGTAGCTGATTCCTCTAGCTTTAGATTGCAAATCGCGAACCTCGCGAAGATAGAGTCTGACGGCTCTAGCCCCAAATGGGTTTGTTTCGGGAGAACCACCGTTCTCTTCATAGGCGGCTCTAAGGCGGCCGATGAGGGCGTCGAGGCTGCCCCAAGCTTGACGAAGCGGACACGGGCAGGGTGCTGGAGGATTAGGGTGACCGTAGAAGGGGCATATTGGGGTATGAACTTTGGTCTTTCCAAATTGGTCGAGGTAGCGGAGGAATTCAAGAACGTGGGCTCCGCTGCAGCGAGAGAGAGCGAGCGGTGGCCGGTGATTCTTCAGGTATTGACCGAAGGTGTTCCAGTCGCGACGCTTTTGGTTTTCGTAGCGGCTTAGAGTTGAAGGAGAAGACGATGAAGTTGTTCGGGTGGCGGTAGCCGCGGCAGAGCTGCTGTTGCTGTTGTTGTTGAAGCTGCTAGTTTCGGAACTTCCGAATTCTTGAAATGGATCCATGGACACAAGTTTTGATCCGAGAATTGAAATGTACCGAGTGATCTGGGTTTTTCTTGTTTTTGGGTGATATGATTTGTAGTTGGTGGTTTTGGTAATCTTTTCTCCTTTTTTCACTCTCTCTAGGGTTACTTGGTCTTGTTACACTGCCATAAACAGCAAAAAAGAGAGATAAGTAAATGTAAATCAGCGAACGAAATAGTATGTGTGTGTGTGCGCGAAAAAGAGAGAGAACTTAATCAATCAGTTGACCCTCTCTGCCTATCAAAAGATGATTAATTGATGAAACAATCAAACACACAGAAGCTAAGAAAAGAAGGTTTGGGTATAGATTGATATGCTAAAATGTTTCCATATTTGTGATAAGAGACGGAGAATGAGAGATGAAGTGAGAGGATGAGTAAAAGAAAAAGAGCGTGTTTGATGAGATTGATGGGAGAGATTGTGGGAGTGTGAGAGGGAAGAGGTGATTTTGGAGTTTTGTTTTGATAGAGAAAATCTTGGGAAGACTAATGTATGGGTAAGTCTAGTGGATTTAGTACTCCTAACAACATCTCTCTCTCTCTCTCTCTAGATGTCTTTCTATAAGTGATGAGCCATTAGTGTTCGTTTCCTAAAATAGGGGCAGCAGTAGAACTACAGCTCCTTAATCAACTCCTATTATTCCTTTTTCTTTCATTCGCAGACAAGAGAGAGAGGGAATATGGTTAGGGCTTTAGTAGTGCAAATGGAAATAAGTAGACAGTAGGTTGAGAGTTGAGACGCTGTCAGGAAAGCTTCAAGACACCTTTTTTTCTTTTTTCTTCCTTTTTTTTTTTTTTTTGTGTGCATAGTTTGTAGTACTACTAGTTTTTTATATTAAATAATAAATAATATTACCTTTTCGCTCATTTTTTTCATATTTTTTCTCATTTTATTTCTTACTTTTCCTTACTAGTATTACGAACTCACAAATATATATATATATATATATATATATATACACAAACAAAATAGTTTGTGTTCTAATAGGGCCGGAAAAACATGAAAGATGGAGAGAGAGGGGTGAATGTTAAAAGTGAATGAATGACATGATTTTTCTGGCTTCACCGACTGGGTTGAATGACAGTTCTATGAGATTTTGTTTTCCTTTTCTCTCTTTTTCTTCCCCACCTTTTCTTGTCTATAATGACAGTTCTGCTCCCTTAAAAACCAAAGACTCACTAGTTTTTGGATACTAGTTCAATATTAATTTCAATTTAGTATTCCTTGAGGATTATGCATTATATTGACTATTGAGTACTTCGTTAAAATTAAATCTAATTATATTTTAATTTTGGAAAAAATATAGAAAGTCCCCCTAAAGAATTTCATATCCAAAAAGTTTCAAAAGTTAAAATTTTAATATTAGAAGGCAAAAAACTTTACTATTTTACTAACACTATAATGGTAAGAGTTTTCATTTAGATGAATAAATAATGAAATGTTAATTTTATTTTATTTTAAAGTTGGAGGGTACATAAACCTTACCACAACATATTTTTTTATATATAAAATGCCTTGAAATACTACAATTATAGCTATATGGTGCATTTGGTGAAGCTTTGAAAAAACCCAACATCTTTGATGAGAGTATTGACATATCAGAGTGTTTTTAGTGGGACTCAAAGTCACAAATTATAACTAAATAGTATTTTTAGTGAGGTTTTGAAGACTTGACCTTTTCCCTTGAAAGTACTAGAATAATAGGGTGCTTCTAGTGCCAGTCGAGTTAGAGCTCGTAGGTAGACTAAATGGTGCATTTCGTAAGACTTGAACACACTTTGAACACCAGGCCTCTTTATTGTGAGTAGTGAAATATCAAGATAGTGTCAATTAATTAACCTAGAGTTTGTTGGTGCTAATCTCTTAGTGCTAGAAACTCATAAGGTTAACATTTCTCTTATAAGAAATTGTGGTGGTTGTAATAATGATAATAATAATATTATTAAGGGAGAGACTATTCACATATATATTTTTTTTATACACTACACCATTAGTTATTGATTCAAATTATTACATATTTGGACAAAGCTACTATTATATGATATTGTTTTTTAAAGTTGGAGGGTACATAAACCTTATCACAATATAATTTTTTTTATAGAATGTCTTGAAATGCTACAATTATGGACTATATGGTGCATTTGGTGAAGCTTTGAGAAAACTCAACATTTTTTGTGAGAGTATTGACATACCAGACTCGACATCTTCCCTTAAAAATACTAGAATAATAAGGTGCTTCTAGTGTCAGTCAAGTTAGAACTCGTAGATAGACTAAATGGTGCATTTCGTAAGACTTGAACACGCTTTGAACGCCAAGCCTCTTTATTGTGAGTGGTGAAATATCACGATAGTGCCAATTAATTAAGCTAGAGTTTGTTGGTGCTAATCTCTTAGTGCTAGAAATTAAACTCATAAGGTTAACATTTCTCCTATAAGAAATTGTGGTGGTTATAATAATGATAATAATAATATTATTAAGGGAGAGACTATTCACATATATAATTTTTTATACACTACATCATCAGTTATTGATTCAAATTATTACATATTTGGACAAAACTACTACTATATGATATTGTTTTTAAGGAGAGGTTATTTTCACTACAATTTTTGCTTATTCATTGCATTCTTAATTATTGCATCAAATAAATATATACTTGGACAAAATTATCCCTTGAGTACTTGTCCATTTTAAGTTGGCTAATCAAGTTACTTTCCTAATTACTTTTTAACAGTATTTTTTAGTTCAAACATTTATGAACAATATAGTTATTCTATTATTATTTTTACTTTTTGTAATGAATTTATTAATTAATCTTATGACTAAAGTTATATTGTATAATAAAAATATATCGTAAGGACATTTTATCTACCAAACTTTGAGTAAATATATGTTCATTGGTTATGGAAAAAATTAAAAGTGTAATTTAAAGGATGTAATAGTAAAAAATAATTGAATAGTAAGATCATAATATGAAATAGTATCATAATATTTAAATAATTTCCCTACCTTTATAATTGATTCGAAAATTTAATTCATGAGTTGATTGAAACCAATATTCAGTTTAATACCTACCATAATAATTGAATTGATATTTTAAAATAATATTTTTTAAACTAAATTAGAATATTAGTTTTTGATAATAAAATATCCAATATAATCTAAAATTTTGATAGAAAATGTATTAATCATATTATTTTTATGATAATGGAATATGCAAAGCGAATGATTAGGAAAATTCGATTAAACGTATTTATTACGAAAAAAATAAGTACTTTTTTGTTGAGAATTAAAATGTTAAATAATTATGTTGTCCATTAATATTTGATCAATAAAATAATGTTAGAATGTAATTAAGAAAGTAACTTAATTAGTTAACTTAAAAAAGGTAATTTTATCCAAACATGTATTTATTGAATGTAATAATTAATGTAGTGGATAAGCAAAAGTTGTAGTGGAAATAGCGTTTCTCTTGTTTTTATTACTACTGTAATTAGAATTATTATTTTGTTTTTGTTATTATTATTTTATATAAATTACTATAATCTTGAACATCATTGAAACGAAAAATTATGTTTCATTCAAATAGAAGCTCATATCTTATGACATTAGTAACATTAAGTTTTGAAGTTTTTGGATTAAAAATTTAACTTTTAGACTTTTGGATAAAATAATTATTTTAGGTTTTTTTAATATAAATTTATTTTTCCTTTTAACTTATGATATCGGGCCCCACAAGAATGGTTTTATACATGTGTCTAGGACACCTGCAATAAACAAACGAATTGCGCGACTTATGCTTGAAGGCGGAACCTTAGGGCAGCAGCTCAATTTGTAGACTTTTTTTTTTTCAAAGGCAACGACGGGATCAAACTTGTTCCTGAAGACCCGACCCTCAGTACCACTCGATCAGATACCCATCGATAAGATAAAGATAAACGGCGCTCCAAGCCTCCAACCAAACACCTGTGCCCAGCCAAGCACAGGCAAAGAACAGTTCAAGCCACCTAATAGTTCATTTTATCTTAGCCCTAAGTAATGTATTAAGTTTTGTTTCAAAAACAGAGTTGTCTATTTCATATAGATTGTCTGGATCATGACTCAAGAGCAGAGCCTCGCCCCATTTCCAACTTTTTTTTTCTCTCATGAATTGATAATACGAAGTACTCCCTCCGTTTCAGGTAAAAAGTACATTATACTATTTTGAGATGTTTTACGTAAAAATATAATTTTCAAAAATTATTCTTACAACTTTCATAATCTTTCATTTTTACCATCTACTTGTGTTATAAGCATCTTTATTGTTATTATATATTTTTGTAATTATGACTAACATCAATAATCACATTAATATATCTTTTAATTATTAAACTTTTCAAATGAAGACTTTTTTTGTGAAACGGAGGAAGTATAAATTAAGCCCAAATAATATCACCTCATGTGTCTCTCGCTGGTATTGTTTCTAGGTGAGCAAGATTTAGTGCTCGTTTGTTGCATTTATTTAGAGTGACTTTTGCCTTTTAACTTTTGAAAAATCATATTTAGAGTATTTGTTTTAGTTTATAAGCCAAAAGTCAATAAGTAATGTACAACACCCTTTATGCATTGAAAAGCCAAAGTTTTAAGTTTTTTTGTTTTTTTTTAAACATGAACAAAACTATTCATTAATAAATATTTGATTATCCGTATTTCAACCTTTTATGAAATATACATAAAAATATGAATACTAATTTTCAAGTTTTTTTAACAAATAATTATAACAACTCATAACCAGTTTTTCAACAGCTGTAACAAACAGTCTATCATATAATCAGCCACAAGTCATTCAGCCACCAGCTTAAGCTATCAGTTATAAGTTATAAGCTATCAGTCACAACAAACGAATCCTTGCAAACTTTCTATCTTTCTTACTTTAATTGGAAACACAAAGAATGCTTCGCTCTTTTATATCTAGGAAAATAATTAAAACTTCATTTTTCCAATTTTTCTCTTTCTATTGGGTCCCTATTTCTGTTGAGTACTAATTATTCAATATTCTGGCTTTCAATATTTATTTTAGATTAATTAAATTACATTTAGTTTTGTCTTTTTTGGTCTTTACCATTTTTATCTTAATTCACTTTTATTTATATTGTGTGAGATTTTATAATAAATGGAATATTTTATTTTTGGTAGGAGTCTTTTGCTTGGAGACACACCAAGCCGTGACCTATAATGTAGGAACAGATTGGTGTGATTTTGGAAAGGCTTGTGATGGTTTTTTGTTGGAAAAAGTGCGGGTTAATTCATTTTTTTGAAGTTTTTAATTGTTACGGTACATTTTTTTTTCAACTAGAAAAAGTTAACTATGATACCTTAATGAAGGTTATATGCGCGCTACGGATGTCATTATTTTTACACCACGTTACAATTAAACTATTGAATCACGGTGTAAAAATTAATGTAATGAAATTTTTGAATCGCGGTTCAAAAATAAACTAGGAAATTAAATTTTGAACCATGGTGCAAATATTAAAACAATGAAATTTATAAATCACGGTGCAAAAAGAGAATAGGAAATTAATCTTTAAATCGTTGTTCAAAATTAATATAATAAAGTTTATGAATCACGGTGCAAAAATAGACTAGGAAATTAAACTTTGAACCGCGGTGTAAAAATAATGTAATGAAATTTATGAATCGTGATGCTAAAATAAACTAGAAAATTAAACTTTGAACCGCGGTAAAAAATAATGCAATGAAATTTATGAATCACGATGCAAAAATAGACTAGGAAATTAAACTTTGAACCAAGGTGCACAAATATTATCTAATTCATTTTTACACCGCGATACAATAGCATAAAAAAATCGGTTTACGCCCTCCACATTCTTCTTCAATCTCCTCTGTTATAAGCCTCCTTCTTCCTCGTCCTTCACTGCATTCGTCCCAACAGAAAAATCTTTTAACCCAGCACAGGTCGATCCCTGTTTTGTTGTGCATAATCGTGATTTTCGAATCCAAAGTGTGTTGCCAGAGCTGTTGAAGAAGATAATGACATTTTTGGAACAATATTTTGAAAAGTAGTCTTTTGCGGTTTAAAAAAACGGTGGACTTTCGGGGTTAAAAACTTAGAAAAATGGACCTGTCAGAATTTTTCCCTTTTTTGTTTGGGAGTAGATCTCCAATACCGTCTTACGGATTTTAATTTATAAGACGAATCTACACTCTTTCATAGCTCAACCCATCAATACACGATGAATTCAAAAAAAAAAATATCTATCGTACAAAAAAATATCCGTCAGACTATCTTACACAAGTTTTTACCTTTGTTTGATTTCCATTAGTTAGTTTTGTATACTTTTGTAACTAGATCTTAATCTGTTTACTAATGGAATTTTCGTCATATTGACACATCAACAAGTATTTTGTTTACTGATAAAAGGTTACATAGGGCCTATGGGACTAGTCATTTGAATTAAGACATAATTATTTTTTGATAATTTACATCAAATATCAAAAATTGAATACAAATTTAATTTTTATATGTTTGTCATTTTATCAAACGCTTATCTAATTAATGAACAAAAATAAAAATATATATTATTTTATTCATCATTATTTTATTTCGCTTTTAGAGTTATCCAATGTTTGGTAAATCACATATAAAACGAATTTATCTCACTAGTTATCTTATCTGATATTTAGTAACCAATACTAAGTTCATGATTAGATTATTTTTTTCGAAAATACCCTTATATTGAATTATGATAAAATATGCTTCGATTTATCTTACTCATTGTATTTTACACATGCAACTACCGTTCTGTTCTCAAATTTAAAATTGAAAACTTGGGAGCACGCAATTATAATTTGCATTCATAATTGTAATATCAATATCTTTTATTTCTAAAAATACTAGTTCTATTTTATTTTATTTTTAGAAAAATTACAAAGTTATAAATAAATCAAAAGATCACACAAAAATTCTAAATTTGAAATTGACTTTAGCTTCCAAGAGACTTTAGGGACGCTATTTTTCTCTCGAACTACTTTTATAAATCAATTATCTCTCTCTCTCTCTCTCTCTCTCTCTCTCTCTCTCTTTCTGTGGGATATTGTTTGTTCATAATCCAAGAATTTGTATTTATTTACGTACAATCAATGAATCTCTCTCTCTATGTGATATTGCTTGTTCATAATCCAAGAATTTGTATTTATTTACGTACAATTAACGAATTGTGATCTTCCAAAAGACTTTAGGAACGCTACTTTTCCTTCGAACTGCTTTCATAAACCAATTATCGCTCCTCTCTCTCTCCGGGATATTGCTTGATCATAATCCAATAATTTGTATTTATTTATGTACAGTCAACGAATTGTGATTTTCCTAGATAATAAAGTTTAATTTTTTATCATCCATGTGTCTTTTTTCAATTAATTTAAGAATTTTTTATCTTACACATATACTCCCGCCATCCTAAAATTATTGTTAAGTTTGACTTTTTTGGTCAAACTGAATGTTTTTTAATACAATTATGATTTATTATTTCATGATATAAGAAAAAACTATATGACAAAAAAAATCAGATACGTGTAATCTTCCAGTCTCTTTTTTTGTCGTGTGTGTGTGTGTACATATATATATATATATATGTTCGATAAAAAGTTCGAAAAAAATCCACAACATCAAACAGAGTATAGGGTATAAGGAACGAGATGTCATTTCATTAAAATTATCTGTAAGCAATGTTTAACCATTCAAACTGTATTGTTCATAGAAATTGTAATACCCCTCAATCCCACATCGGGTAGATGTATGACTTATTTGTGATTTATAAGGTAGTCATGTGCTACTATTGGGCACCAACATCATCCATGGACTTTTGGATCGGCTTGTGGTGGGCTTGATGACCCAACGTAGCTGCGTGCTCAGTGTGCCAGTGTGTAGGCTACAAGCAGCGGACCGAGTGCTCGGGCTCAGATCGTTACAAATGGTATCAGAGCGGGTCCCGGCCGAAAATGTGGGAACAAAGTGTTGTGCGGGTCAAAGTGCTACACAGCAGAAGGTGGGAGTTACCTCTTGATCTCCGTACGAGCCACTTCTACATCGCCCGAGGTACGATATATTCGGATTTGTCGAGGACGTCAAAGATTTAAGTGGGGGAGATTATAATACCCATCAATCCCACATCGGGTATATGTGCGACTTGTTTGTGATTTATAAGATAGTCATGCGCTGCTACTGGGCACCAACATCATTCATGGACTTTTGGGTCGGCTTGTGGTAGGCCTGATGACCCAAGGTGCTGCGTGCTCAGTGGGCCAGTGTGTGGGCTACACGTAGCGGACCAGATTACTCGGGCTCAGATCGTTACAAAAATGACTTTCGATAAACAATCTTTGTCATCTAAAAAAACACTATTTTAGGATAGAATATGATACACACAATGTTCCATGAGGGATTAAGTTAAAATATTTTGGGATCTTGTTTAGCATTTGAGCATAGAAATGGAGGGTAATATGAGAATAATAAAAGTAGTCGTTTTTTTTTTCCAAACGAGATTAAATAATAACTAGGGTGATGAGATATTATTTAATCCTCGATAAGGGGGTTATCAGAGTATATGGATAATTTTATATGACATACAAAACTTTACCAAACATTGGATACGGATAAAATAATGTTATCCGCCTATTTATCCGACTACCAAATGACTCATATGTGTTAATCATTTCGTGTTTTAAACTTGTTAATATTTTGATGTGCTTTAACCAATAAAGTTCTCAATACGCGCTCATTCTTGTCTCGTTGAGACTGCTGGGGTTATAATTGGATTTTCGTAGGTGTAAATCTTTCAATTTCCTTGAAGTTTGTTTGTGTATTGGCTTTGTATACCATCCAAATTGCCGATGTTAAATCTAGATGACACGAGAGACGTAAGGGCTTGATGTAGGGGTATAAATGGTTCGATTTGGATCGATTTGAGACAAAATACGAACTGAACTGCAAGTCATTAGTTGCTAAACAATCAAACTAATTTAACCATTTGAAGTTTTGAACCAAACCACGATGGCTCGACTTGGTTTGATTCGATCTCGTGGTTCAGTTTCAACGATATACAATCATGTAAAACTATATGTTTTTAAAGTTTGAGTTGTCCAACGAGACTATTAATAAGCTAGCGATCTATTATTATTTTCTTCTTCTTCTTTTAGGTGACTAAGAGTGCATGATTTGAATGATTTCACAAGTTTCTCATCATAATATCTCTCTCTCTCTCTCTCAATTATAGACATTTTTTGGTTTTTTCCTGAAAAAAAAATGATTTTAAATTCCTATAGTCTCATTGGAATCAAGTCCCTATCTAAATTTTTGTTTTGTAAAATTAAAACTGAAAGCTTTTCCCAATGTGAAAAAAAAAAAAAAAACTAGTATTTGTCAATTATGTCAATCTTCTATTTTTTATTTTTGATTTTACTACATCCATCTCAAAATAGTCTTTCATTTTTATTTTTTGGGGAGGGGATGGGGACAATTGTATAATTTTAATTATAATTTCAACTATAAATTTCCATTGTATCTTTTTTTTTTATCAACAATATGACTTTTTTATACCTATTATACAAAAGTTGTCATGTTAGTGAAACTTATAAGAAAATTAAATTGTTTTTAAAATTTTAGAAAACACAATGAAATCCTCACCAAATTATTTTATTCAAAATTGGTCAAATCGACAACAAAATTAAAATGTACTCCCTCTATTCCTAAATTATTGTCCTGTTTTTTTTTTCGTTCGTTCTAAAATAATTATCTTTTTTAAAACTTTTTTTAAAAATAATATTTTTACTATTTTATTCATACTTTTTATCTTTTTTTAATTATAGGTCATATATATAAATTTTACAATAAATTATATATTAAACTAATATTAATAATCTAATTAAATATATTTTTAAATCATGTGCCAAAATCACTACAATAATTTAAGGAGGGAGTATCTCTTCAATTGAAACAATTGAGGATTAACTTGTTAATATCTTTCAAAGTCTTATCAATCAATTATCATCAACAAAAGCAACACCCTAAGATGGACAATATGAGAATAATTGCAGACATTTCAAATCAATCTCAAGTAGTAAAAGATGACAAGAATCTTGGGTAATTAATTAAATAATGCTATATAAGATCAAGGTAAAACAAAAACAGTGTGTGATGATAATATAAACTTTTACTCTTTCCGTTTTTAAATTATGATAGATTTGATATTTGATTGGTTGATAATATTAGTTTGATATGTAATTTATTTTAAAATTTATATATATATAGCTCATAGTTAAAATAGAATAAAAAAATAAAGATATAGGGATAAAAGTACTATTTTAAAAAAATTAAATAAAAATTTATTTTAAGATAAATAAAAAAAATAGAATAATAATTTAAGAATGGAGTAAGTACTCTCTCCGTTCATAAATTATCGTCTTTTCTTTTTTCGTCCGTCTCAAAATAATTGTCTACTTTGAAACTTTTCTTTTTAGAACATCACTTTTACCACTTTATCCTTACTTTTTCACTCTACTTTAATTATGGGCCACATATACATGGATATTAAAAAAAAACTACACATTAAATCAATATAAATAATCAAATCAATTATTTTTTTTTAAACTGTGCACCGAATCAACCCAGACGATTAATTAAAGACGGAGGGAGTATTAGTTTGGCACATAATTTCAAGTTCGGAAATGTGCTGTGGGGACGGGGACCAAGAGCATCTCTAATTAGGGGTTTATACCCCCTCATGAATGGTTATACTTTTGGCCATCATATCGACCTATTTATAAGTTGACACATTATCTGTTTTTTATTATTTAAATTGGATAAAGTAGTTCAATTAAAAAAATTAGTTTCGATTTTTTTTTTCACATTTCACTCTTTTAAATATATATTCATTAGATTTTATCAATTCTATTATTTACCTATTTTAAATATATGTAATTTATACGTTTCAAGACTAGCCGTAAATTAGATATATTATAAGTTTGTTTTTAGCGAAGAATGAGTTTATTGATAAAAAAATTATTATTCGATGGGGTAATAAACCTTTATGAGAGATGTTCAAAGAGGTAATAGATTAGAAACCTACAAAAAGGTTGAGAGCATCCTTAATAATAATATGAATGTGAAATAAATTAGATGTCACTTAAGATTTTTACTATTTTAAAAGAAAACTTTGTTTAATGCAATTTTGGATAAGAGGTGTAGATATGAAATGTCGAGTAAATTTTTTTCACATTGAACAACAATATCAAAAAAAAATTTAAATTATATTTAAGGGTGTAAATACAATCTAATCAACCGTTTTCTTTTTAAAAACTTTTTTTTATTGGTTACTCCATTTTATTTTATTTTTTCAAAATTTAGTTTAGTGGTGGGACTCATGTCACATAACATCAAATCCACATTTGTATTAAAATTGTCCGTTTTAATTTAATGTGAACAAGTATACGTGCATGTGTCATAGGCACAGTGTCGGTATGTGATCAGTTCAATGAATGGTCCGGATAAACAAAACTTATAACTGACAAAGTAATTCAAATAAAACCCACAACCGAATGTTTTATATGTAATTGTAGATGAGTAATTCAAACATAACTCATAATTGAGGGATTCATTAGTAACTCACATACTTACGAATCAATGTGGACCCCCTTGAGCTCTTTTATAATATAGAACGTGTCATAGACACGGTGTTGGTATGAGATCAGTTCAATAAATGGTTGAGATAAATGAAACTCATAGCTAACGGGGTAATTCAGTTCTATATAATTGTAGATGAGTAAATAAGTGAGGGGTTTATTTATAACTTATATACTTTCGAATCAATCTAGACCGTCAGTTATGTTTAGCATAATTCGATCAGGGCAACTAATTAGACCATGAACTCTTTTATAATATAGATGAAGAGAAAAAAATTGATACGAATGATTATAGGTGTTAATTATTGACAAACACGTATTATCAAAATTACGGTCACATTGTGATGCTCTTAGACTTTGATTTAGTTGAATCAGGAATTGAAGGAGATTGGAATTTTGAACAGACGATGATACCTATAACCACTATGAGTTTCGATCACCGATTCAAACAAGATGAGATGAAATAATTCGAGAAATGAGAAGATTTGATTGTACAGAAAAATTGACATTTACTCTCTCTCTCTCTCTCTCTCTCTCTTCAAATTAAACCACCACATCCACCATGGTCACTCTTTGAAATCCTAATAACCTCTCCCTCCACCACCGCAGTGCCATACAATACATAACCTCTCCTAATTACCCAATGCCGCCACGCTCCACTCCTTCTGCCTCCCCTTCAATCTATAGATCTCGCTCTCACAGTCACACTCAACCAAACCCTAACAGAAACTTTATTCATTGTTGCCACTGTCGCTGCGACTTATGGAAACGGGGTTGAAAATTAAAAACTTGAAAAACTAAGAAGCAGCTCTCCAACTCCATCTTTGTCAATTACCAATATATATGGTGTAGTTTTTCCATTTATATATATGAGAGAGTTTCCGATTGTTACTTTTTTTCATAACCATTGATGATTACTATTTATATTATCTATTAGATCAAAAATAAAAAGACTGAGATTTATTAATGTAATTAATAGTTTGTATTTCTTTTGAGGTAACTTAATTACATTTTCCAATTAGCTAATGAATTTCAACTTTTGATTTTTGCTCAAATGAACAATATAATAGGAGTAGTAATTATATATATGGTTTTAATTGTTACTCTCAATAGTAACCTATTTGTATCATACATTAGATAAAATAAAATAAAAATACAAATGAAATTTACTATAAATTAGTTGGATAATGCAATTAATTCTTCTCAAAAAAATGCAAGCCATTAAGGTGCCGTTTGGTTTGGTAGCCAGGATCAAGGTCAGATAGGATTAATAAGCCGAGTTATCTGATGTTTGGTACGCAATAGGTGGTCGGGACTAATAGCACGAGTTATCCGATAAAGTCATTATCCCTCACTATTAATACCAAGGAAGAGGGTGGTATTATTATTATTAAAAAAACTATTAACATTTTAATCTCATTAAAAAACCCCGATATACAAGTGAGGATTAATAATACTAATAGTACTAGGATTAATAATACTGCTTATCCTTGTCCGACTACCAAACAAGCCCTAATTGTATTATCTAACTAATCAATAAATTTTACCATTTATTTGTAATCCAATGGACAATATAAAATAGTAACGATTGATCGAAACTCCTTATATATACATATACATACAAAGAAAGAGAGGGACGCACACAATCTTATTTCGTTTCAGTTTCAATAGACTAGTTAATATAATTTGATACAATTATAACTCTTTGATTTTGTTTTTCCTTCTATATTTGTCCATGAAAAGTAAAAAATAAATATGGCTCTAACAACCACATTACCACAAAACAAAAAAATTAGAATTCGCTTTTTAATTAGGCCATATAGCATTTATGATATGCTCGGGAAATTATTTAACAGGAAAAAAGAAGAATAAAATTTGATAAATACTCCCATAAATGTTGACTGAAACAAAAAATCGGTATCTTGTTTAAATAAATAAGTGAATTTTTATTTTTATTTTTTAATAAAAGGAAAACGTGACAGTTGAGTCACATTGAACTCACTTGGGAAACTGAAATGCCATGAGACTGAGAGCCGCCAAATCAAACCGGCATAAACTAACGTAGTGTAGGCTAGCGCTACGTTTATAAATTTCAAACATTTACGCGGCAAATTGGCAATCAGCATGGCTCTGAGGTAATTGGTTCCGGCCATAATTTTTATTTTCAAGTCAAATATTTTTTATTATTTAACTCTCATACTATAAAGTATAAACACCTATCTATAATAAATTTTTATTTCGAAATAAATACGAGTGATTATCAAGGGAAAATGCCGTGCAAATAATTACTCACATGCTGCCACGCACTCTAGCATATTCTATGCTAGAAATATAGATGTATATATATATATATATATATATTAATACACACACACACACACTAGGCGACCAAATTATAATCACTACTTTACCTTAAATGATTGTAATCTAAAGAAAGCTTCTCCAACAAAGTAAGATGAAGGGTGGAAGAGCTCTCTGCTATTCAAATCATGTAATGAGTAATAGTAAATGTTTCTTAGTTTCGTTTGTTTCACTGAAAATATAATTTCTGGAAACTGTTTTTTGAAAATGAAATTCTTTTCTTTTTTGTTATTTGGTTTAACATTCTGAAAATGACCCGAAAACATTTTCCCGTGTTTGATTGTCTTGTAGAAATTATGTAGGAGACCATTAATTTGATTATTTTGAAATTTGAAACAAATACAAAGAACTTTGTAGTAATTCCTTATGAATAAGTCACTTGTAAAACCGTTTTACGGATCCTGATTCATAAGACGGAATTTCACTCTCACAATTTAACTCGCTAACACACTGTGGGTCGAGTCAGGGAGACTTATCTTACATGAAATATCCGTATGATAGTATTTTTCTTATGATTTTTATACCCAGTAACATTAGATCCTTATAAAAAAAAATTGACTTAGATTGATTTGTGAATCAAAGTAGCTCAAATATAACATATTAAATAACCACAATCTGACATGTGATCAAGTTGCGAGCATATGTATTTAACAGATTAATCAAAGTGGAACCCAATTTAAAAAAATTCAAAGCCTGTAAATGTTGAACACAAGAAATTGTTTTGAAACTTGGGAATTTCAATATTTTTGAATTTGTTAATCTCTTTAGATCATCCAAATCAAAAGAAATATAAAAAAACTAGGAAAAAAGGAAATCTGACAAGAATCAATGAAAAGGAACATGGAAACAGAACGTGTGCGGTTGTATACATGTGTGTGAAGAATAGTTGAGAGAGAGAGAGATTACCATGAGTATTTTGGGGTGAATTCAGATGTGTTGTGTGTTGTGTGTTGAAGAAGAACTGAAGAGAGAAAGAGGTGAAGTTCAAATTTGTGGTGGGGTGGGATATCAACTCGGAAAATGACTTACGTAGGTCCTCCTTTGAAAGTTATATTGCGGTGAAAATAATTGATTTTTCATAAAACAAACGGAGAGAAAATAACTTACGTAGATTCTCTTTTAATTGTATAGAGTTAATTTTCCATAAAACAAACGGAAGCTTATTTGGACATAATGTTGTGGTTTGAACATTCTAGATAATGGTTATGCCTCGAGTTTATGTTTTAAAAAATGGTCACTTCATGATTTTTGGAAGAAAAAATATAATATATTAATATTTTATGGAAAAAACAATCAAAAGATGATAGAGTAGTTACCTAGTGAATACTGTGATTGGGTGGCGTAGTGTTCCCATCTTGAGTGGAGGGAATAGTTTGACACGCGAATTAACGCGAAGCAACCAATAAAAAGAGGTGGATAACTGGAAAGACCGTACAGTTGATATTGCATTGAAACTGGAAACTAGGATAGGCTTTGTAAGTCTCTGTTTATAAATTCCTTCACCTCGAGCAAAGAAAGTACTTAGTACTACTAATTACTAGTATTAGTATTCTAATAGTGTTCAGTAAACCTAATCCCATCAGTAACCTATCTATCGTAGGTAGGCTACTATTTTTTTCTCTTTGTTGGTATAATCAAAGGAGCTGACTTCCATGCCCATGCCCAAACCACAAAACCAGTAATTTTGTCCGCATGGTGCGGACAGCTGCTGCTGTTCACCCCACCCCTTTCCCATTTTAACCAATCTCATCAATCCTTTCTAAAACCTTTACCCTGTTTAACCACTTAATCTACCTTTTTTAAAACTTCTACTTTGGGTCTTCTCTCTCTCTCTCTCTATCTGTGTCTCTGTCTCTCTGACAGCATATTACCTTTAATGTCGTTACTAATCTTGCATTATAGTAATAGTATCATCGCAGACAAAAACTAAAGTCGCTTTCTAAGTATATTTAATTCTTAATTTAGTCATCTTATTATTACGAAAATTCTGCTAAACTCATCTTATTATGTTTTTTTACAGTTTGATAACTCTATTTTACAAAAAATATCAATATGGTACAGTTTGAGAACTCATTGAAAAGACTAAAATACTCCCTTTAAAAAATATAAAAAGATTAAAATATCTACCACCACCAACATTTGTTTCTATCCCCAATTCAATACCTCTTTCCCTGATTTCTTAAACAATGACCAAGGACAATGAAGAATTGAAGCTCCAACTGAAGCAAAATCAATGAAATCAAAGAGGCCTCTATATTCATAAGCTACTTGCCATTTGAAAGAGGATTGGCCTAGAAAATGGATTCAAACTTGAAAGGCTTGAAAAAAGAAACAATTGTCGTGAATTAAGAGCATCTCCATAATTGTGATATTCAACCAAGGAATGAATTGTGTTTGAAATGGGATCTGAGAAGTCGGAGCTAGCAAGGAAGATGGCCAGAGCTAGTGTTACCCTTTTTTTTCCAACACTGAAAACAGTCCTCCTTCTTTCAAAAAATTCATTTTAGCCCTTATCAATTACACGGAGGCACATGACCGACTTAACGGTTTAGAACAAACGATCTCCATCAAAAGGATTGTATCTTTAAAATTTTAATACTCGTAGGATCTAAATTTAACAAAATATTGTTAAGAGACTATTATGTGACCGACCTATAGTCAAGGGACCAATGCTTCAATTTGCCCTATTTAGAGTAGTACATAATTCTCACGGGCTTTGGCTGGCCTCCACTTGAGAACTAAAATTCTTGTTATGTCCTGTATGAGAAAGAAACTGAACCATGAACTTCATTTGTGAAAGCTCAAAGCCTGCCATTGGCAGACGCCGGTAGTACGTACTTCAAAAGAAGACTTGAACCTCATGAATCCACAGACCCTACACCGTCCAAATCAACGACCAGGAACTTCTTTTCATCTCTACCAATCGCTCTGCCTCCCTTCGATTTGCTCATCAATCGAATCTTTAACACGCATCGACTATTCCATCAGCTTCCTCCTACTCCCGACGCGACGTAGGAATCGCACATCACCACAGAGGCTCAGTGGGCGACGAACAAATCTGTGGCTTTGGTAGATCTGATCTGATACGGAGGCTGTGAGCAGAGGGGTAGAGTCAACGGTGGTGGTGGTGATGTCGTCGGATGGAGCCGTCGATGTCATCGTTTTTTCGGGGAAATAAGAAAACTAGGGTTTTGCTGATGATTTGTAAACGAAAAAGAAGATTTGGGGGAAATAAAAATGCATATGTTTCTTAATAGTTTTGCTCTAAATGGGCATATTTTGACTTTGCAATTTAAATTGACAAAAAAGAAAAGAAAATATAACAATTTAATGATGCCTATATCATTAAGTCTCCTTTTGTTTGAAAATATTCTTTTTTAAGATAATACTAGTACTCTTGTTCGTGTCGATGGCAGAATTTATCAATAAATAAAATAATGTAGAAATGAACCCAAATACTTAACAAAATAAAATATTTTACTTCGATATTTATTTTATAAGAAAGCCAAAAAATAAATATTTTAATAATAACTACTGTTAAAATACAAAAAATATATATATATTCCTAATTTCCTAACCTTAAAACCCCAAATGTAAAAAGTTAATATATTTATATACACACTGATATGATGCTTAACCCATGTGACTTTTTTTCTTGCTCTCTCTGTGCCAAGGAATATCTTTGCTCCTCTTTTTTTCGTCTTTCAAAATGGCATTAAAAAAAAAGAGATGGTGATCTTTCTAATTTCTATGACTCCTTTTTAAAAATCAAATATAATCAGGTTTCAAAAAGAATTCGATGATTTATTACCGTACAATATGTAGCAGTTTTTAAAAGTTTAAATTCTTTTTAGTTAATATCTCTTATTTTTTAAAGAAGTTAAAAGATAAATTAGCAGCTCAGCTATTGATGTCATACAACACATTGCTACCCATATTACCCTAGATATTATGCATTTAGAAATATTCTTTACTTTTAATTTTTTAAATACTGTTTTAATTTTTTCTCAAGTGCTATATGTTATGAGAATTTCTATGTATTAAAGGCAATGCTGGCGTTTCTTATTATTGTTCAGTATAATGGTTTTTTTGATCTTTTTTGAGGTTTAAATCTTTAAAATTTTATTATGTATTTGTATTAAACATTTAAAAAGTAAAAAATTATAGTATTGATCCGGTTTTGGTTTTCGTACATTTTTGATTGGTTCTGAACCGGATGTATTGATTCTCATACATATTTGGTTAGTTCCGGTTCTAAATTTTTTGAGAACCGGACTATTGGTCTAATTCCAATTTTCCTTTTAAAATAAATTAGACCGAATCGAACTAAGTTCACTCTTACCGAAAATGCTTTTCCAGGTTATAGCATATAGCCAAGGGTTACACGGCAACCACAAAATATTTTATGGCAAGTTCAATTAACCCATCATTTTTCAAGTAAAAATTACACCGTAACAAGTACACTCAAAGCCTGTTAAAAACTGAAAACCACTCATAATTATTCTTATTTATAAGTGTTACTCCCTCCGTTCCTAAATAATTGTCCTGCTTGATCCGGCGCACAGTTTAAGAAAAAGTAATTGACTTGATTATTTATATTGGTTTAATGTGTAGTTTCCATTAATGTACATGTATATGTGGCCCATAATTAAAGTAGAGTGAAAAAGTAAGGGTAAAGTGGTAAAAGTGATGTTCTAAAAAGGTAAGTTTCAAAGTGAACAATTATTTTGGGACGGACAAAAAAGGAAAGGAGGACGATAATTTAGGGACGGAGGGAGTATTAATTTCTAGATTATATTAAAGATCGAGTTGTAATTAAATTTATTAAGTAGAATATGGCATAAATATTTCAGCTTGCTCTAATAAATTGACTAACTAATTGCTTGTAAAAAAATGTCATTAGAAGTTTCTAGAAACTTGTATAAAAGGAGATGAGCAAATAATAAAAATATTCTGTCAAAAGTGACTTTTCAAATTTAGAAACATTTATAATTTGTATATTTGTTATTTTTTTTTTTTGGAAATTGAAATAAAAATCAATTAATGAAGTTGATAACAACTCTTCAGATTTAAATGACTTTACAAATATATTTAGTACATTTCATGTAAACAAATTGTATAACATTTAATATAGTTCAATATGATTTACAAAATGACAAAAAAATACAATATCAAATATTGAATAATTTATTCTATATCTGATTTCACATTTCTTTTTTTTAATTATATATTTTTTGCACTTATAATTGGCATATTGACTTCTAAATCTTCACCACAGTAATATAAACTCCCAAAAATAAGATCAAATGATGAAATAATCGATTCAATATAAATTATTTACCACCATTATTAATAATAGTCTTGACAAATAATTACAATGCAGTATTATTTAAATCAATATAAAACCATAAATCAAAGTAAAATAGTTACTTCCCATCACTAATGAATTAGTTAATGATTTACTAAAAAAATATTTTTGGTAAACGTCCAAAATAATGATAATATTTTTTCGTTTAGTAAAAAAAGAATTACATTAACAGGCTTACTAAATAATATATTGTTCAATATAGAAAAGTATCATTACCTCATGAAATCTTTAATATTTTAATTAACTTTATTTAAAATTTATGCATCGATGTAATAAGAAATATAAAAGATGGATGTCAGATAAATTTGTCAATAGACAAAGACAAATTAGTAAAAGAATGCATGCATTAAATTAATGTTTCTCCAATGAGTATATAAAATGATTGTTAACCATAGTTATTTGCAACCGTATGAAGTGTATAAACTAAATGCAATAAATATTTTGAAACAAATCATTTTGTTTAGATGTTTTGAAAGCTTAATTTATGAGTAATATGAGTAGTTTTATGAAAAGTTTAATTCTTCTTCATTGTTATAAATTTTAGATTCTTATATTTCTAAAATTTAAAGATTTTTAAAACTAGTTTGTTGTTTGATGTGCTTAGGTATTTTTATTATTCTAAAAAAATGTTTTCTATATTTTATAACAAGTTTATATATCAATAATATCAATAAATTATATAACAGCCAGATTTCAAATAACTTACTCCATTCAACAGTAATTTAAGCATACATAATTATGACATATTATAAAATTTATGAACAATTTCATATAAATTAGTAAATAGAAAAGACCAATTAGTAACCGAGTATCTACAATAAATTTACTCTTAACATTTCCTTGTCACCGATAATGGTAATAGTCCAGAAAAATAATTATTGTATAAAGTATCAACATTTGCACTACTCCTATTGTCATTCAAATATTTTGTGTTTAACCATCGAATATTTATAAAAATATAAGCGATTTTATATGTAAAATCTATAAATCGGACATAGACTAAGGTTAAATTGAACAAATAATTGACAAATTTATAAAAATAAATAAATATATATCTGACCAAAAGGGTGGGAGAGATGGCAAGACTAGGGTCACACTTACCTATCAAAAAAAATAAATATATATATATATATATATATATATATATATATATATATATAAAAGATTTTTTCTACTCCATTTTAATCAAATCTAAAGCTAAAAATTAAAATTCTTAATATATTTGTTTAACCTACATGTTTATAAATCCAGGTCTAATATATGCAAAAAAAAAAAAAAAACTTAAATTAACAAATAAAAATCTTAGTATATTTGTCCAACCTACATGTTTAAAAATCCAGGTCTAATATTTGCAAAAAAAATTTAACCTACTAAAATTAGTTTACAAAAGATATATATTTATTCGACTTAATCGGTAATAGGTCAAGATTAATTTGAATTTGAATTTTATAAATATTTACCAAAATATATAGATCTAGGATGTTTTTCTGCATTTTCATCAGATCCGAAGTCAAAAAGTGCAAAACTAATGTTTATTTTTCCATTTTTGTCAAAATTAAATTTATAAAACAAATATCCAACATAAAAAGTTGGGATCAAATTTTTTTTATCCATTTTGAAAAACAAATTGGAAAAAAATCATATGCTTAGAAATTTTATGAGATATGATAGATCTAAGTTTCTATTTTTATAAATTGTTTTTTAAAGTAAAGATGTATATTGATATGTACTTGGATATAATTAATTAACTATAAAATATATATATTTTCCATACTTAGTTAAATTAAACCCTTAATTTTTTTAATAATAATTGAAATTCAAATTTGTATCAAACAAATTTCTCTCAAAATTTTATTTACAAAAATAAAAAGGAAATCTAAGAAACCTAACTGTGAAATGGTTTGAAGGTATTCAATGTTAGGGTTTATTGGAGGATGATGTGGTTACATATTCCGAAAAAAGGGAAGGAAACCTAGCGAAATATCAACTTTATGTTATAGGACTTCTCCCAAGGCACACTAATAATCTAGACTCAATAACTTTTGTTATTGAAAAATTGTATAAAAATTATGTTGCATAATATGTTATTCCTAACATTTTAGTGTTGGAGGTTCTGTTTAGAGTCTGTTATTTCAATTTTAATTCTTTTTTTTATTAGATATAAAAAACAGTTTGATATTTGACTAATTAATATCAATAGCTATGCTATTAACGAGTCAGAGGCGCGCTAAGGATCACTTACTCAATACACTGTGATGCATAAATTTGTTAATCACAATGTATCAATTTGAATCGCGATACACAAATTAGATTTACGATCCATAAATTGGTTTCAATTGGGGTTCTAATGCACAAATTGGATTCTCGATCCTTAAATTAGATTTTATTTTATGGATTGTGATGCAAAATCGATGATGCTTAAAATCCTGATGTACAAATAAGATTCGATTTGTGCATGATGCGCGAAACAGTGAACTGCAGGGGGGAAAAGTGCACAAAATGAAACTTGAAAAGGCTGCTTGGTGCCGCACCAAGGGTCTCCTTGGTGGCACCAAGCCTTCTACTGTTGCGTCTCTCAGATAGAAATTGTACAACTTTTAATGCTCGCGGTACAAGTCGTTGAAGCTGCTGAAGAAAATCAAGAATTCCAGTCGTGTCCTACTCCTCGACTATAAATAGGAGGCCTCGGCTCCCATTTCCAGTTGCTCATTTTCCTCCGCGATTTTAATCGCAGCGAAGCTCTGTTGTTATTCTGCCGATACTATTAGTACGAGAGGTGCGAGATAGGTGAATGGAAGCCCCTAGAATCTCCAAACTCCGTCCAAACTCCGCCAAAATAAAAACCCATAGGTTATAAGTGATCCCTAGGCTAGTTGTTAGGTATCCACCTCACTTCCCCGGCCCAAAAATCCCAAAGTAAGTCGTTACTCTGCCCGAGTAACGAGCCGAAAAATCAAAAAACTAAGCCGTGGTTCCGCCCAACCAAAAAGGCCAAAACCTACTCAAATAAACTGTCACTCTGTCCAAGTTGACAAGCCCAAACTCTCATAAATAAGCAGTCACTCTGCCCAAATCAAAACAACAACCACACAACAAACAACAAAAGACTCCCTCTCCCTGAAGGACAGAGCGAGCACACCGCCGCTCTAAAAGGTAAAACCTTTAAGGGCGCTATTTATTGTATCTATTTATTTTTTTTGTCTTTTTATTATTTTTTAAAAGTTGTTATTTAAATCCGGCACAATGTAGCCAATATAAGCCGTTGTGCTGCCCAGATTAGAATAGGAAATACTATGTAAAAGAGCTGTTATAATTGCCAAATATTCTTAAATATGTCTGTAATTATTGTAAGGAGATGGCTGCGAGTCCGTAAATAATGTAGTCATGGATGTATTTGTTTTAATTTCCTGTCTTTTAATACTGTGTTTATTTGCTAAATAAATATAACAAAAAGCATACTTCAGCCAAAAACTATTTTTGAGACCGAAAGGGCGAGTTGGGTGCCTAGCACCTTCCCAACTCGTAACTTAGCCTCCGAACCCGTTTTCTTTTTCTCTGGTTTATTTTTCTTTTATTTGGTTTTGTTTTATTTGCCTTAAAATAAAGATGGCGACTCTAAAACTTTCAGATTCAGTGGGGCCTCGCAACACTCCTTCTTTGCACTTTCCCGTTCTCCCCTAAAAAAGGGAGAAATGGGAATGGAAGGGTGATGTATTCTCATATCCTGGTATCCCCTAAACAAGGGATAAATTGATGCAGGAAACCCAAAGCTCCCATAGTAATCTGAATGAGCCATAAGGCTATTTTTAATAAAATCCATAGTGGGGGCGTCGCAATATCCTTTTTTGCACTTTTCCGTTTTCCCCTAAAAAGGGAAAATGAGAATGAAAGGGTAATGCATTCCCATATCCTGGTATCCCCTAAAAAGGGATAACTTGATGCGGGAAACCATAAGTTCCCATATTGGATACAAAATCCACTCAAGGCAACCGAGGCACATTCAAACGTGCTAACATAGACAGCACTCCTCTCGCACTTTTGATTTCGTCTTCCCCTAAACAAGGGAGGGTGGAACGAGAACAGTGGTGTCCCGCATCCGCACGTACGCGCACCCCTATCCAAAGGCGCGGGGGCACATCCCGGGAACCTCACAATGGCGACTCTGCTGGGGAGTTGTTTTATTTTAAATAAAATGGAGGGCTAGACTCGTAAAATAAAACTTTTTTGTTTTTATTTGTTTCTGGCTGCAGTATGCTTGTTATATTAATTTACGCATTTGAATATAGTGTTCCTATACATCCGTGTCTATATTTGTGGATATGATCCTCCATCTTGCAGCAGTTTCGTTCCAATAACTGTTACATGTGTGTTTAAGAATATTAAATAAAAAAAAACTTCAAAAAAACATATAAAAAAATTCAAAAATTCAAAAAAAAAAGTATATATATTATATATTTTACAAATAAATTCCGGGCAGCACAACAAAAGAGCCGGGGCTTTATTTTATTTCCGGCTCTATATTATTATTTCTTTCAGTTCATTTTCTTTTTCATTTTATTATGTACATTTATACATATCTACATTCATTATGTCATTTTATTTTGGGGACATAGGACCAAAATTTGTAATTAATAGGGATAGATAGTTTCCCCACTTTTCTTTCTATTTCTTAAAATGGTGTGCTTGCTTGCTTGCGCTCAAAAATAAAAAGCCGAGATAATCCACATATAACAGCAAGACAGACCATATTTGCTTTATTTTTCTATATCTGTAAATAAATAAAGACTTTACTGCTTTCTAGATACCGCACACACGTGCACGCATATAGATATATTCCGAATTGTTACCCTACACCATGGCCAGCCTACCCCCTGTATAAGCCAACGTTAGAATGCATATAGTTTTTCAGGACACTTCACGGCCATCGAGCCGGTTTTTGCATTTGAATTATGAGGCCACTGTCAAAAAAAAATCAAATAAAAAAAAAAAAATATATATATATATATATATATATATATATATATATATATATATATGTCAAAACAAATGCGCAAGTTCAAAAAAAAATATATACATAACAAGTGCGCACAAAAAAAATATAAAAAATAAACAGGGGCTGATTTATAATTCTCAGATGCTCGACCTAGACCATTTCAGATGGTGGATCCTGGAAAGAGTATAGGCCCTTCGCACAGGACGATCCGATCTGAGGAGTCGAAAGGCATGTGGAATACGTTGGTCATATACTCTGGAGAAAGAATCCACTGTTCCAGGAAAAGTCCTGAGACTGTCAAAATAAAGCAGGTGCTTATCCGGTCAATTGTAGGGAACAAAATAATAATAATAATAAAATACTAATAAAAAGGCACGATGTACTCCAAAGCTCAGACAGCCTCCAGCCAGCCTTCTGATACCTCCAAAACCCCCATTTTCCTCAGAAACCTGGCCCGAATTTGGAAAGGCAGAGATAATACTGAACGGTTGATACGAGAAAGTAGTGCGTAAATCGAATCGAGAGGTATCGATTTCGAGATCGGGCGAGGGTCGAGTACAGATCCAGAAGCGGTATGGCGGCGAAAGTGAGCAATCGGCTATGAGTGCAGTCGGGGGCTCCGGGTATGTTCGCCTCGGTAATGCAGAATGGTTTGACCAAAGTTGGGTGCAGCGATGAGTCAAATGGCTAGTCTGGTACAAAGCCTAAAATCTAGTGGTGAGGTGAATTCTTCCCCTACTATTCCCCAAGAAGCATCCACATCTCAGATGCCTCCAAACACGATTCCTCAGCCAAACACTAACGCACCAAATACTACCACTATCCCAAATCTCAATCCTCCACCAAGTCCCTACTACCCAAATATCTATCCTTACCCGTCCTACCCACCATATCTTCCCCCAAACACCCAGAACCCAAACGACACCCCTTTTCCTATAATTAACACACTCCTAAATAGCCCACATATGGACCCAAAAAGCTTTAACCCACCAGGCCAAGTTACCACATATTTACCTCCTAATGATCACAGTCGCCGTAGAAACCGTCAATAACCCACTAACTCAGAATCCATACACCACCCAAAACCCACCAAACCAAAATCCTTACACTGTCCAAAATCCACCAACCCAAGACCTTTATCCAACCCAATACCCATATCCAACCCAAAATCCTTATAATGCCCAAATTCCATCAACCCAGAATCCATACACTGTCCAAAACCCACCAGCCCAAAACCCCTACCAAAACCTTCAACCAGGAAATAACCCAGCTTTCCCTAATCCAGCCAGTATATACCAAAAGCCAACTCCCCCAGCCACCAAAATGGAGGCCGACATGGAAAATATGAAGGCCATGATGCTTAAACTCCTCAATAAAGGGAATTTTCTCGCGGGCCCTAACATTGCAACCATCGGCAATACTTCCCTAAAAGTTCAAAATGCCGGAGCATAGAAAAGTTTGACGGATTGGATGCCCTATATCCCATTTAAAGTCTTATTCCACGGCATGCGATCGAGGGAGCTAGCTTTGAGGCTATGGCTTCCAATTTTCACCTCACCACGGTAGGAGGCGCCAAACAATGGTTAATCTTGTCGACAGCGGTACCATGAATACACAGGACAGATATAGCGAAGCATTCCTTGAAAGATACAAAGACAATACCGATCCACTTGAAAATAGGAGGGACCTTGAATCGTGCACCCAACGGGAAAAGGAAACATGCGCCGAGTTTGCAGTCAGGTGGAAGAGAAAGCTGGCACAGACCTTTGACAGACCTGATCCGGCCGAGTCATGCCGAATGTTCATCAAAAACCTCCAGCCCATTTACCTGGAACACATGCGGTACCTCCCCTATACCAATTTCAAAGAAATAGTGGAGATAGGAGCCCGTATTGATGACGATATACGGACTGGCCAACTAAAAACCAATACGTCTCCTAGTTCTTTCCGTTACTCCAAAGGAAAGACAACCGCACCAGCACCAGCCGTCAATATGGTAGGGAATGCCTCAACCCCATTTTCTACCCAGAATTATAGCTCTGTTCCATGGTATTATGGGTCGGACAGTGCATCAATCAGTGGGAGCAAATAATGGCCCGGCCATAAACTTGAAATCGAGCGAGGGTAAGCCGGCATTTTGATGAGCTAAGCTCCCGATGTGATGCTGCGGGGCTAATGGCACAAGGAGTGTTGAAGCCATTGGAAAATTATAAGCCACCTGACCCCCTGCCCAGGACTTGGAACCATGCCCAGTACTGTGAATATCATCGCTCCAGTGGTCACCTCACCGACAAATGTTACACCCTCAAAAATGCTATCCAGGACCTAATAGATGATAAGGTTATTGAAAAACCTCCACCCAGACCGAATATAGTCAATAACCCTCTACCTCAAATCAATATGATTGAGGTTGATGAAAACCCTTTTGTGCCCAAGTTCGAAATGAATAAACATCCACTTCCATATATCCTCATTCCTATTCCTCCACCCTTATCCATAAAAGAGCCTAGCTGTAATATGCTCTCTTGGGACACCATCCTTGGTAGCCAAAATACCTGTAACATTGAAAAAGCCACTTGGGTTGGTGGAGATGTTAGCCACCTTACCCGATCTGGCCGAGCCTACCAGCCAAACCACGAAGCGGTGACCACTCGAAAAGATCAAGTAACGAATCTTGGGGCTAAAACGGTGGAAGATTCTTTATTAGCTCAGATGAAGAAAACTCAGGCCAACATCTCCATCTGGGGCTTACTGTGTGCTTCTAAGACCCACCGTGATTAGAGCTGTCAAAACGGGTTGGTGGGTTGGGTCAACCCACGGGTCAAGAAAACCCACCATAAAACGGTGTGGGGCGGGTCGACCCATCTAGATGACAGGTCAATAAAACACCAACCCAACCCAATCCAACATGGGTTGTGGGTCAGATGGGTCAACCCACCATTTTTTCTTACCTAAAGACTACTTCTTTTATTTTCAATTTTCCATTGTTTTTTCACTTCCCTGTACTATACAACCACTCAAAATCAAGTAATCAACTCAACTGTTGTTGGCTAACATAAAATAAATAAACTAAAACAATTGAATCTTCATTTCAGACTTCTGCCAAACATTTTATGGGCATTTCTCTCACAGTCTCACATGACTAAAAACACTTGGATGTCAAGACATGACTTCATGTAGGATGACAATATGACATAGATCAGTATAATCCAAACTGACTGCTACATAATAATTTAATAAACCTTAGATTTGTTATATATAAAAAAGTAAAACAAAAAACAAAAAAACAAAAAAACAAAAAACAAATAATAATAATAAAAGAAAATGAAAGTTTACATGAAGATTATTCTGCAAAAATGAAAGCACACTAGACAAGTATTCTCTAAAAAAAAAAGAAGTATTCTCTAAACGGGTCAGCCCGTTAAAAACCCGACCCAACCCACTTCAACCCATGACCCATACGGGTCCAACCCATATGACCCATATTTTTATGGGTTGTCAATTTCCCAACTCAACCCACTATTTTAAGCAACGGTTTGGGTTGACCCAACGGGTCCCGACCCATTTTGACGGCTCTAACCGTGATACACTGGCTAAGTCACTGAGCCAGGCAGTCGTTCCTATTGAAACCTCCCCCAATGAGCTTACTCAGATGATCAGGAACATTCATTTTGGGAATGTAATAATGTTTACCGATCTAGACCTGCCAAGGGAAGGAACTAACCACATTGATGCTCTTCACATCACTGTGGGAATTTTGGAGAAACGGGTTCCCCGAGTTTTGATAGATAATGGGTCTTCGAATGTATGTCCCTGAATGTAGTACATTAGCCAAGGCGGGGATAAAGATATCGAGAACTCACTCCTTCCTACAAGCAGTTAAGGCATACGACAACACCGGTCGATGTGTCTTAGGGGTAGTCACTTTAATGTTAAGCTGTTGGGCCTTTAAACATGCCGTTCGGTTCAAGTCTGGATATACCGGCTACCTTTGCTTTGTTGTTAGGATGCCCTTGGATTCATGGGGTAAAGGGGGTAGCCTTTTCGTTACACCAACGTGTCAAATTCATCCACGATGACCACATAGTAATTATTCTGGCCGACAAGATCGTGGAGAATAAGGAAAGCGAGGATATCCCAATCCTCGAAATAGAACATGAAGACACTGATATGTTTCTTAGTGGCTTTGAGGTTATCCCCCAAGCTGTGGTCAACGCCATTGAATATGGCCATTGAATATGGCCGGCCCGACATCATTGGAAAGAAAGTTACTTCCCTAGGAAACATGGTCCCTTTAAACATGTTTCGAAAAATGAATTATATGCTGGTCTAGGTCTCGGCTAAATCAGCAAGGGCTAGTTAACTTAGTCCAAGATGAACTTAAGGAATGTATCCATCCTTTCGGTCTAGGATACACGCCTACTCAGGTGAAGTAGCCGATCATGAAAGCAAGCGTGAGAAAAGAAGGCGAGAAAGAGAAAAGCGTCCTTATGAATATCCCCCTCTCCAACCCTATAGAAAAACCTTAAATGGTTACTTTGTACGTAAGGGGGAAATTGAAGCCTATCTCATGTTTCCTGAACCTTGGATAGACCAGAATGGGAAAAGGTATCCTAGTTGGGAAGTCTTTGATGATGTCAGTATTCTCTCAGATGATATGGAACAGGTTACCACAGGCCCAGTAGAAGCGCTTATAAGAGGCTGTCACCATTGAAAATACTTGGTCTATAGATCAAGATGATTATGCTTTGGCCTGCTAGATGATGATGGTCTAGGAGACGACTTTAGGTATGATAGACGAGGCACTAATTATGAAAAGCTCCTGCGAGTTCGAGTCTATTTATAATAAGCCTCTGCGGAATTGGTACACCACGACCGGTCCGCTCGACACCCGGACTGTAGACGGCTTTGGATATCTTGTCCCCGATCCTTTCCACTAGCTTTACGGATTGGTCATCTACCAATCCGCTACCTAGAGTTGAGGATCTTAAACCCCAGTCCTCAATAATGTAATAACCCCTGTACAATGTGCTTTTAATAATAATATGGATGTCTTTGCTTATTCCTTAGTTACACCTACTTTAAAAGACGCATTAAATAATAATAATTACGATAATGAGTCATTTAATAAAATGGACCCAAAAGATAAAAATTATCTACTTGAGCTTGCAAAGTCGATCGAGTACCGAGAGCAGAGCCATTCACCGGCAGATCTTGAAGACACTTGTCCACTATCAACACATTTGGACAATGAAATCAAAGAAATCGAGAATCGGCGATTACCTCCAAGGTCCGAAAAGAAAGGCACTCATTGATCTCCTCAAAGAATTCGTAGACATCTTTGCACAGTCCTACGAAGATATGCCCGGCTGAATCCGGCTATAGTCGAGCACCGAATTCCCACATACAGGATGCTCGCCCGATCAAGCGAAGCTCCGCCGCATCAAGCGAATGGTCACTACAAGTCAAAGAAGAGATCATGAAAGCAGATCTTGCGCGTCAACTTCATTCGGGTAGTTGAATACCCGACTGGCGTCCAACATAGTGACCGTTCCCAAGCCCAACGGAAAGTCGAATTTGCGTAGACTTCGCGACCTCAACAAAGCGTCGCCCAAAGATGACTTCCCCACACTTGACATTGATATTGTGGTAGATGTCGTCGCAGCTCACAAAGTCCGATCCTTCGTTGACGGCATGCTGGCTACAACCAAATCAAAATGGCAGCAGAAGACCAGGAGAAGACCTCATTCACTACTCCTTGGGGGACTTACTGTTACACTGTCATGCCATTCGGATTAAAGAATGCCGGAGCCACTTACCAGAGGGCTGCCACCACCCTCTTCCACGACATGATCCACAAAGAAATGGAGGTCTATGTTGATGATATGATCGTACATTCCAGCGACGCCTACGGTGCTCACATTAAAGATCTTCGTAAGTTCTTCGAAAGACTCAGAAAGCACCAGATGAAGCTTAACCCCACCAAATGTACATTCGGGGTTACCAGAGGCAAAGTCCTGGGATTCTTAGTAACTGAGCAAGGCATCGAGATCGAGCCAAAGATCAAAGCCATCCTAGAAATGCCACGGCCGAAAACTCCCACTGAAGTCAAAGGCTTCTAGGCGGTTGCGATACATCGATCGTTTCATCGACAGTGACTACCACTGTGAGCCCCTCTTCAAACTCCTAAAAAAGAATACCGATCAAGTCTGGGACGCAAAGTGCCAGCTAGCCTTCGAGAAAATAAAAGCCTACCTTACCAATCCCCATGTGCTAGCTCCACCCCATACACATAAACCTCTCCTCATATACCTAACCGTCACAGACACATCAGTAGGGGCTATGCTCGCCCAAGAGAAAGAAGATTCCTACATTGAAAATGCTATATACTTCATAAGTAGGAAGCTACAAGGAAGCGAGCTAAATTATTCTGGAAAAAAGGCTGCAGGCCTAGTCTGGGCCACTCGGAGGCTCAAACCTATCTCCGGGAAGGTGCATCAAGCTCATATCCGGGATGGACCCTATCAAATACATCTTCGGTAAGCCATCACTATCCAGCCGACTAGCCAAGTGGTCCTTTCTTCTTAATGAGTTTGACATAACTTATGTCACTCTCAAGTCTATCAAAGGGAGCGTCATTGCAGACCACTTAGCTGATCTACCTTTGAAGGCCGAAGATGCAACTGAGCCTGGTTTCCCAGATGAAGGTGTCCTGGAAATCACTGACCAGGACACCTGTTGGCAGATGTTCTTTGACGGAGCCACAAACAAAAGAGGCTTTGGCATAGGAATCCTGTTAATCGATCCGGCTGACTCTCATACTCCGCTGGCTATAAGGTTGGAGTTCGAATGTTCAAATAATACGGCGGAATATGAAGCCTGTATTGCTGGCTTAATAGAAGCTCTCAAAAAGGGAGCTAAAGATCTCGAAGTCTACGGAGACTCGGCCCTGATCATAAATCAAGTCGAAGGAAGATGGAGGACCCAGGATCCTCGACTGCAGCTCTATCATGCCAAGTTAATAACAGTCGCCGCCCGATTGGGTTCTATCTCGTTCCATTACCTGCCACGAGATAGGAATCAATTCGCAGATGCCCTGGCCACTCTGGCGTCACTAGTCCAGACCGTCGAAACCAAAGTTCAGCCATTTATAATCAGGAAGAAGGTCACTCCGGCATACTGTTTCAAAATCACGCACGACCTCGGGCGGAATCACGAGCCCTGTGTGACATCCTAAATCGCTCGAAAATCAATGATAAGTCAGTCACAAATTTTATCTTTTTTTGTTTTTATCTTTTTTTTTATAATGGAAATGTTGTTTTTTTTTTTGAACATATTTATACTTATGAATTTTTAAATAAAATCAAATGTTCTATAAATGTTAATCATTTGTTGAATGAATGTTGGAACTTCGGTAATATTGCTAGGTAATATATATCATAATCTTAATTTTTTCGTTAAAATTATTTAACTAATTTATATATATCGAATTTATAATATTTAGTTACAATTATTTGTCTACTTTGTTAGCATTAATTTATATATATATATATATATATATATATATATATATATATCAATGTATTAGTTATTTTATTTACTTCGAATTTTATTATGTATTAGTGATAGTCGTAATAATTGTACATGTTCAACAACAAATGTTATATATAAAGAAGTATTCTAAATTTATAATAATTTTTTCAAATTTATATAATTTTCTTTCTTTTATTTTATTGTTTGTTATAATTTATTTATTTTGTTCATATTAAAGTTTTTAATTATATTATTCAACTTTAATTTATTATATGATTTTACATATATATATATATATATATATATATATATATATATATATACAAACCGTATAACGTACGGGTATATTACTAGTAGTCATTATACGGTATGCGAAATTCTAAAAGATTACGTTCATGCCTCGTCGTGTCATTTGGCATTATACCGGAAAATACAGTTACTTTGCAAGTTCATATATATAGTTTTAGCCTTAAATAAAGTAACTACTATGTTTAATTTAGGGGTTAGCTGGGTTTAGGGTTTACTGTATCACAGTTAGGGATTAAAACTGTGTGATAAAAAGTTACAATTACATTGTAAATTTCGACAAGTCAATAGTAGAATATTTATACTATTATATGTAAATTAATTAATTGGCTGAGAGTAAGATGTGTAAAGTAATTATAATCATAATCATAATTATACGGTTTGAGGATTATATTGTATACTAGTAATTAGGGTGTAAATAGTTCGATTTAGTTTGGTTTATGTCAAAATCACAAACTGAACCACCTCCTAGTAGTTCCAAAAATCTCAAATCGAGTAAGACTTGAAACCGAACCACTCGGTTGGGTTTGGTTTGGTTTGGTTTGGTTCGGTTTTGTAGTTTATATAAATTATTTTTAATGAAATTAACCAAAATTAAAAATAACAATAAAAATAAGATTTTAATATGGAATTAACATCAAAATTAGGAAATAACCTACTAACAACAAATTATCATAAATAAAACAATACAAATTCTAAAATAAACACAAACAATTGAAGAAATAATAGTTCTCCAACAATCAAGATTTTGTTTGGTTTAGTATACGTCTATATATATATATATATGAATAAATCAAAGTTCAAAATATTTAATAAATGTAATATAACATATATAATATAATAAATAAATAAAAATATATAGATTGGTTTGGTTCGATACCAAAAACCGTTAACCGAACCGAATCGTGTGGTTTTCCAATTCTTGAAACTGAAACCGATCCGTCTTCGACCAAAACCGAACCAAACCGACTGGTTCGGTTCGGTTCCGTGGTTCAGTGGTTCCGATTTACACCACTGCTAGTAATGCACTCGTATGTTGCACGGTTTGTATACGGATTTAAAATTATATACTCAATTAAAGTTGAATAATATGTAATTAAAACTTTAATATGAACTAAATAAACAAAAATTAATAAACATTAATATGAACAAAATACACCCATGCGATGCACTACCTCAATATCGATATAAAGAAAACAATTTAAAACATTAATAATAACAAAATTAGCAAATAATTGTAACGTAAAGATAAAAAAAGTCTAATATATATATATATATATATATATATATATATATATATATAATAAATAAATAAATATAACATAAAGATAAAATAAATAATAGAAAAACACATAAATAAATTAGTATAAATTTTGGAATACTTTTTAAATATAATATTTTGAAATTGAACATGTACGATTATAAATTACTATCACATAACAAAATTCAAACACCTTTAGGATTAATTATAGACAAAATGACTTACAAATGGTCACGGCAAAAAACATTTTTTCAAAGAAACCCCACATTAAACAAAGATTGATCATGACTTAGATCTATTGACATTGCATAAAACAAAACCAACGAAAACTATATTCGCGAATATGAAAGGAAGTCTACAATCAAAAGGTTTGAGTGACATTCTTGCGATAACGACATTACAACCATCATTATCCATAAAACAACTTGTCCTTCTAAAACATAATTTCCAAACATTGTAATATTCAATCTCGTGTCTTACATAATATTTGGGATTTGTCTATGTTACGTACCAACATTGTTGGTAACAAAAAAATTGTCCCACTAAAAAATTCTTATATCCAAAAAATCCAAAAATAATTTTTATATCCAAAAGTCCCATAATTAAATTTTGAATACCAAAAATCCCACTGATAATAAACTTAACGTATCTATGGATGTTGTGATGTTAAAAGCTTCATTTGGTTCAAAACTTATTTTTCATTTCATTTATGACAACGATAATAAGAATTTCATTGATTATTATTATTATTATTATTATTATTATTATTATTATTATTATTATTATTATTATTATTATTATTATTATTATTACTATTATTATTATTATTATTATTATTATTATTATTATTATTATTATTATTATTATCAAAAAAAATATTACTCCCTATGTCCCAAAATTATTGTCTTGCTTTCCTTTTTCGTCCGTCCCAAAAATAATTGTCTTGTTTGAAAATTTTCTTTCTAGACCAACACTTTTACCACTTTACCCTTATTTTTTCATCTTATTTTAATTATGAGTCACATACACATGGGGTTTAAAGTAAACTACACATCAAACTAATATTAATAATCCAGTCAAATGTGTTTTCTTAAACAATGCGTCAAGTCAGCCCAGACGATAATTTTGGGACGGAAGAAGTATTATTATTATTATTACTATTATTATTATTATTATTATTATTATTATTATTATTATTATTATTATTATTATTATTATTATTATTATTATTATTATTATTATTATTGTTATTGTTATTGTTATTGTTATTGTTATTATAATAATAACAACAACAACAAATGTTGTTGTTGTTGTTGTTCTTGTTGTTCTTGTTGTTGTTGTTCTTGTTGTATCATCATCATTTTCACTTTCATCAACATTATAACTATTAAATATCAAAGTCCCTTCAAAATTTTCATTCATGGATGATCTCAAAAGAACCATTCAATTCATATATAAAATCTAAAGTTAATCTTTTCATATTAATTTTTTTTTTAAGTTAACCTTTAAACTTTTATGAATTGTGCTACTAATATTAGTTGTAGTAATAGTGATAATAATAATAATAATAAAATTATTATTATTACCACTATTAAAAATAATAATGAAAATAACAATAATAGCAAAAAAAGTGATGCTATTTTTATAATAATAATAATTATTATTACTACTATTTTAGTTGTTAATATATATATATATATATATATAGAGAGAGAGAGAGAGAGAGAGAGAGAGAGAGAGAGAGAGAACGAATTATTTTTGAGACTTTTTGGATATGAGAAATTTTTTCACTTGACTTTTTGGTATTTCTCCCATAACATTTTTTTTTCTTGAATTCAATCTATGAAAATTAAGTAATTAATTAAATCTTAATAAAAATGAAGTTAATTCTAGAGAAATACATAAGTCCTCATGACCATAAAACAGACCAAGTCAATGTATTGCACCCCTAAACACGGTCAGACCATCACAAAGTAAGCGCCGTTATAATAAACCCAAGTGGAGATTCTTACACAGCAACAGTTTCAAAAACCATTTCTCACATTCATATCATGTAATCGAAAGCTCAATTTATAAAATACAAACCCAAAAGACGTAAGAGTTCCACCTATTGCAATTCCGACGACAAAAGCTATGTCCACCATCTTGCTGGAGATATGTTGGTGAGTTCATTGTTTTTTAAATTTCATTTTATGATGTATTTTTTATCATTTGAAAATAGGTAGTAGGCTCGTTCTTGTTGGAAAACTTTCTGGAAGGATGTTTAAGATCTGACAAAATGGCCTGAGAAAAAATCATACTCCCTCCGTCCCTAAATTATCGTCCTTCTTTCCTTTTTCGTCCGTCCCAAAATAATTGTCCACTTTGAAACTTACCTTTTTAGAACATCACTTTTACCACTTTACCCTTACTTTTTCACTCTACTTTAATTATGAGCTACATATACATGGACATTAAAAGAAACTACACATTAAACCAATATAAATAATCAAGTCAATTACTTTTTCTTAAACTGTGCATCGGGTCAATCCAGACGATTATTTAGGGACGAATGAAGTATATATATATATATATATATCAACCAAAGACAATTTTACGGTAATTTATTGTTTAATATCTTTTTTTTTTACAAATCACGTTTTTAAATGTGTATAAGCCACTAAGGTAATCATAAACCTGCGGCTCTCCAATTGTTAACATGTAACAGACTCACAAAAAAATCATATCTCAATTTATAGAATTTTGTTTTGTTATTATAAAAAGTACAATTAAAACACCAGATCCATGTATTTTTAAGGTATATTTTCCAGATATGTTATAATTTACTTGAGCTAACATATAATATCATCATATTTTGTTTGATTTCAAACTTTATTGAAAAATAATAGTATATGTGTTTTAGGGAATGACAACTTTGCCCTAGCATTTTTGTTTTTCAATCAACACCATCGTTCTACAAAATTTACGTAAATTACAATTATGGTAATATTAATGCTTAAGCATTTGATATTAGACTTAAAACCCCGCCATAGTTTTAGATAAACTACTTTGGTGTAACAATCAAATTTTATTCTAAATCTTACTTTTGATAACTTTAAAACTTTAGCATGAAAAGGTGTACCGTAAAAATAAATCGATTTGGAAAAGAGAGAATGAATCATAAACTTAGATGTCATCCTAACAATAACGAGTAAAACTTTATTGAAAAATAATATTAATGTAGTCTATTGTAGTAGTCAATAAGTGATTCGCTCAATTATTGAATTGATGCTTCTGCTGCCCTTGGTTTCTAGATTAATTTATCGTTATTTACAATGTAATAAATATTGTTGTAATATTCAATTAACTTGATTTAAAATAATGAAAAGTTTTTTTAATTAATAATCAAATAAAAATAAAAGTGATTAAATAGTAACTTTAGATTTCCAAGGATTTTCCCAGTTTTCCAATTGTATATATATATATATATATATATATAGATGAGTTGAACCAAAACTTGGCCTGGGTGTGTTTGAGTTGGGGTTGTTACTTGTTAAGTTGTTACTTTTTTATTTTTTCCCTCCTAAGGGTGCATGGGAAGGGATCGAACCTGAGACCTCACATCGTAAAGCCAAATATCTACCACTGGGTCACCCCCTTCCCCTTGGGGGCTTGTTAAGTTGTTACTTGTTAGTAAACGACTTTCAGAAAAAGGTTCTATTTGGATTGGCTGTCTACTGACCACCCACCTCAACCCTTCACCGTGGCGTTAATGTCTATTCAAAAGTTTACTGTTTAACATTATTGGAGACAACTGGGACATCCAGAATCCATATCAAACAAAGTAGTGGAATTTTGTATCAAAAGCAACAATATCACTTGCAAAATGGCTGAAACCCGCAGGACCAAACCCCGTCACCATATTACTACAATAGTGTCTCCTACATGAGATGCCAAACTTTCTAGGAAAAATTACTGGTAAATCTACTTTTTAAATATTTCAATTTCTTTATATCTTTATATTTTTTGTAATTAAAAAAAGGCACTATATAATACATTATTTATATATCACGATATATAAAAGTATCTTACTTTGTGTTTAGCAATTCATGAATTTGTAAATCGTGCAGATAAATGACGTCTTTATTTTCCGATTATAAAAAAATATTCAAGTGTAAAGCGGTTGAAACTTATTTAGAGGGATGAGGGTCTAATTTCCCCCAACATTCTAACCAACGAGTAACTTTATGCCCAAGTTTTCTTAAGAAGCTTGAAAACTAAAGGCTTAAATAGCAATTTGATCACCCTACTTTCGTTCACTGTACTTTTTTTTAATTTAATTACTATATTTGGCTTTATTTTCACGTTCATCACGTTCATCTTGTTTTTTTGATAGAAAACTTGAAAAAAATTAAAAACCCAAAAATATCCCTACTTAATGCAATCGGGTTTTTTTTTAAATCCAATTTTGACTTTCTTTTGGCAAGAGCTATTTGGTATCAAATTTTGATTTTTTTTTAAATAGATCGTAACAGCCAAGACTTTTTTTGCTATATTTTTAATTAAGAAAATTAAAAAACCCTAACATCATGTGTCGCTTTATTTCATTTTGGCTGGTGTACGCACTCCCTTCTCTCAAGCTCTTCGTCTCCTTCTTCCAACCCACTGCCATCTCCTCCACCATCAAAGCCTTTTAACGCTTGCTTCCCACTGCTTGACCTCCACACCCCACAGCTTCACACCATTAAAGCTTAACGTCACCTTCTTCTTCGCACCGTCATCTCAACTAAATCACACCGCCGCTTCAACCTACTATAACCATCTCCACCGTGATGAGGACCTAAGATCTCCTACAAAGGTTTTAGGATGAATGACTCCGCGATCCAACACCCTCGAGATGACGCGAACCTTGGAATTGTGAATGACGCCACAATTGGGATGATTCTCCAACTGACAAGTTGAATTCAATTATAAACAACGAATCAACGATGTTTATAATATGAACTTTCAATCCAGGATACTCAAATAAGAACACACAATTTTCTATCCAGAAAATTAACTCAATTTTATTAATCAAAAATCAACTCCCTAAAACAAAGTTTTAGAATGTCTTTATATAGGCTTACAAAGTAATCTCTAGATTCTTACAGGAAAAGAAAACTAATTAAAATGAAACTTTTAAACCTAAACTTTAAGAAAAAATAAACATAATTAAAAGAAAACTAAAACCCTAAAAATACCAAAACAGTAACCGTAAAATAAAAGAATAACTCATCGAAGAGAATGGCCAAATGCGATTGCTTTCTTCGGATAAAGCAGGCGCATTCCTTATAGATTATGCGCCAAATTGTTGAATAACTTACATCTTTTGTCACTTTAGCCCCTTTAACTTTTAGAATCATTATTTTAAACCTCCAAAACATTCTTCAAGCTTCCAACCTTGACAGATCGACCCCGAACTTATGAGATCACTGTTAAGGCTTATCAGGATCGTATCACACCATCAATCACGTCGGCACTTCCAAACATGATGCTCGCCAACCTTAGAGAGATATGCATACCAAGAGAGAGATTCTTTCAACCTAGATTCGAATCTACCTCGATTGTAGTCAAATGGGGCTGACTCTAATTGGGGATTGATCCGTAGGAGAAAGAGAGATTGGAGAGAGAGAGAGTCATGGGCGTTGGAGTGCCCTGAAACTGTAGCAGATGGCAGAGCCGAGAGAGAGAATGAAGGAGATGGATAGATCGATATAGGTTTTTTCTTCCTTTTTTATTTTTTATTTTTGAAGTAAGTCAAGGTATTTCTAGTAAAGAGTATTTTGGACAGTGATCCACGACAGTCGTCGACAGCAAAGCCGTATGTACCTTTAGCAATTCCTCATGAAAATCTCCTACATCGATTACTCCAGTTTCATCGCCATCCTCTTCGACATTGTCGGTGTCATGTTCAAGTACAAGCTTGGCTCTTGGCTTGCGCTTATATTTTATGCTTAGTCGATTGCTAACATGAGGAACATCGAGACTAAATTGAAACAGATCTCCACTGGATTTATGTTTTCTGTCATAGGAATCATTACAAACTACCTAACTTCTGCTCGTCCTGGAATGAAGACTTGAGGTCTTGAATCATGGAATCAGTTTGAGAGAGAATCATTTAAGTTTTTAGTTTTATTTTCTTATGCTTGTATTTTTTAGTTACCACCAACGAGCTCTAGCTCAACTGATACTGCTCATTTCTCCTAACGGAGAGGTTGGGTGTTCGAGTCTCACTAGAGACACCCTGGACTTTACAACTCTCAGTAGAGAGGTCGGGTGTTCAAGCCTCTTCAGAGGCATCGTTGTTGTTAAAGCCTTATCCAAAGGCCCCATTTAGCTACTCACTCATCTTAACGGATAGGTTGAGTATTCAAGCCCTACCAGAGGCACCCTGGTACTTAACTACTCTCAACCGAGAGGTCGGGTGTTCAAAGCCTCACCAGAGGCACCATTTGTTCGAGCCACACCAAAGGCATCATATATATATAATTGTAGCCTTCCAAGGTATTAAAAATAAAAATAAAAATTAAACAAAAAAAAAGTATTTTTTAGTTACCAATCCCCCACTTTTGTGTTGGGTCAGGACAGTTCATCTGCATACAAGAATGTAATATTTGTTGGATTTCTCTCAAATTAATTTTTTGGGTCCTTGTTAAAAAAAAGAGTATTTTGTGCATTATTATTATTATTATATATTTAAAAGTCAATTGGGGCACTGGCCCCAAATTAAATATTGGGTTATCCTTGAATAAATGAAAATATAAATTAAAGAAAAAAGGTTTAAGATGAGTTATTGAATAAATTAATGAAAATATAAATTAAATATATGTAATTTGATCTTTTTGTTTGACCCCTTGACTATTAACATTTTAAACTAAAAACATTTAACATTAGTAAGGGCATTGTGGACATTTCAAATATTTCCGTCTATCTAACTAACGGAAATAATCCCATAACTTGATTGATCAAGTATAGTCACTAAATTGAAGGAAAAAAAAAGTATAATTAACTTAACGAAAAAAGTGTGGAAGTGGGTGACCAAAATGTCATTTAAGCCAAAACTAAAAGATAGGCCCAAAAGAGAAGATATTAGGAAAAAATTACGGGTCGGTCCACTTTTTAAAGTATTTAATCGCTACAATACACTTTTTTTATTTTCAACTGAAAAAAGTCACTTTAGGTGGCAAAATAACTATGATACCCTTAATGAGTTATATGCGCGTTACAATTAAACTTTATGAATCGCGGTATAACAACTTTATATGAACCAAACTTTTGAACCACAGTACAACTTTTGAAAAGGTTGTTAAAGTGCAAAAAATTAATTAATTTTCAATAAATTATAATATAAAGTGCAAATATATCGTGGTGCAACAATTTTAAGAAAAGAATTGTGGTGCAAAACTATGCTAGCTTTTTGAATTTGTGAATCGCGGTGCAAAGATTTCTGAATCGCAATAGAACTTTTGAAAAGGTTGTTAAAGTGCAAAAAATTAATTATTTTTCAACAAATTACAGTATAAAGTGCAAATATATCGTGGTGCAACAATTTTAAGAAAAAAATCGATGTTCAAAACTATGTTAGCCTTTTGAATTTGTGAATCGCGGTACAAAAGTATGCTAGCTTTTGAATTTGTGAATCGCGGTAAAACTTTTGAAAAGGTTGTTAAAGTGCAAAAAAATTAATTAATTTTCAATAAATTACAGTATAAAGTGCAAATATATCGCGTGCAATAATTTTATATGAATCAAACTTTTGAACCGCGACACAAAAATAATGCAATGAAATTTATGAATCACAGTACAAAAGCATAAAAAACCAGTTTACGTTCTCAACTTTCTTCTTCAATCTCCTCCGTCATAAGTCTTCTTCTTCCTCCTCCTCCGCTTTCGTCTCAACTGAAAAATCTTTCAACCCAACAAAGATCTATTATAGCTTCGTATTTCATGAATTAAAAAACTCGTTTAGTTTTATTACGCACAATCGTGATTTTCGAATCCAAAGTGTATTGCCGGAGCTGTTGAAGAAGACGATAACATTTTTTGAACTATATTTCAAAAAGTGGTCTTTTGCGGTTGAAAAAAAAACGGCGACTTTTTGGAGTTAAAAACTTTAAAAAATAGACCGGTCATAATTTTTCCCAAGATATACCTTATCTTTTTTTATTATTATTATTTCTTTTGTAAACGTTTCACCTAAGGGGTATAGGAAAAGATCGAACTACGTAATCATGATCGGTCCATTTTTTAGCGAGGGACATGTACCTTATCATTTTTTTTTTTATCATTTTGTAGACATTTCACCTAAGGAGACATAGGAAAGGATTGAACATAATATTTCACATTTTGTAAAGTCTCAATTCTACCACTATCTATTAGAGTCATATCCCTTATCATCAGGTAATTCACTAGGTGTGGTAAAATTTTATCAAATCCATTGGGTTATCTAATTAATATAACCATTATAAAAGACTTATTGGGTGTTATCCATTAACACCTAATTAAGTTAACGGGTGTTAATGGATAACACCCATTAGGAACCAATAACAAAATGGATAATTTATGGATATTAATCGGTTATCCATTGGGTTTATCCATTAATGTCACCACAACCATTTGGTTTATCAACTAATGTCACCACCACCACCCGCCTCCTCCCACCGATGCCACTTCCCAACTCCGGTAACCGCCACCAATCACCACCACGCACTGCCACCACCACCACAACCACCATCTGTCGCCCATCGCCACCAACGCCAACACCGCCCATTGCCGCCGCCACCACCGTATGCCGCCAACCTCAGCCTCCGGCCACCACCTGCCGCCATCGTCGGCACCTTCGCCCACCGCCACCACCATCTGCCCCCAACCTCCGCCACCGCTTGCTGCCCATCGCCGTCACCACCACTACTATATGTTCTTTACTTAAAAATGATAATAAATATAAATGGAACTTATTATTAACAAGATTCGAAATTTTATTATTAACAAGATTCGAAATTTGATCAAGTTACTTTATACCAAAAATTGCTTCCACTAGGCTTGACCCATTTTTGAAATATTTTGGAAAGTTTAATATAAATATAAACAAGTAATCATGTGTTTATGTGTTTTTGTATGGTTTTGTTCGTTTTTTTATGTGTTGTGATTAATGAATAATAATTTATCTAGGAAAGTAATACTCAAAAATAAATTAAAATATGATGTTACTTATTGGATATTATCCGGATAATATCCATTTATTAATGGATAGAATTAGATATTATCCAATAACACCACTTAAATTTAATGGGTGTTAGTGGATAATACCCAATAACATCCATTAACTATATTGAGTAGATAATGATTTTATCCAAATTATCCGGCAACACCCAATTGTCACCTCTAAGTTCCACCTTTCTTTTTTAGACGTTTCAAAAAGAGTATTCTTCATTTTCTATTTTTTTCTTTTTTGGAAAGTTATTTTTGTTATTTTACTTTTGATTTGATTTCTACTTTAATTAATATGTTATACTCTCACATAAAAAAAACACATAATAATACTCTATTTGTTCCATCAAAAGAGTCTACGTACGAAAAAATCTAATAATAAAGAGATATATTAATGTTATTGGAGTAATTGGTCATAATTACATAAATATTCAAGTACAACTAATATGCTTACAACACAAGTGAAGTATAAAGATGAAAAAAAATGTTAATTTTGTTATTGTATTTTGACCAATTGGTACATTTTGTCACTGTATCATTTTTCGAGTAAAATTGTCATTATACTTGAAAAAGGAGATATAATTTTGTCATTATTACTAACTGTCATTTAATTTTTAACAGAATTAATTTCAGTTGCCTCTAAAGTTTTTAAAATGTAGGAAGATACTTGATGATAGTTGAAATTCAAAATTAAAGGATTTATGGCTCTTAATTTATTAGTGTTTTCTTCTTTTAGATGTTAAAAAAATATATTAACCAAAAAAATTAATAATGAATGAAATATAAAAATGCAAATAAAAAGAAAGATATATTTTGTCTAAATAAAAAATTAAGAGAAGAATATAATAATACAATAACGCTTAATAGCTCACTTACAATTGAAAAAGTTATTTATCAACTGAGGTTAAATCGTTTAAAAATATTTAACAATTGGGATTCATCACATGTGTGGAGGTGGTTATCCTTTTTATTAATAAATTATTTAAAATTACTTAATAATTATTAAAAATAAATTATTAAAAATAAATTATTAAAAAATTATTTAATAAATCTTTTAATTATTTTTAAAAATAATTATTTTTAAAATAAATCATTAAAAAGCATTTACTAGGTTAATAAATAATTATTAAATCAACATATAAAACATAAATCAACAAATAACAAAAAAAAAAATCTTATACGAAAAGAGTATTATTCAAAAACAATAACACATCACAATTTTCATGGTGGCTATTATTGGTTAAATTAAAAAAAATATTTTCTTATAAACTTATTTATAATTCCCAATTTATAACGTATTTTGAAAAACAATAATACGAAAATAAATTATAATTTTAGTCAATTTGATTTACGAATTAAATAACATTTAATGAATGAGTGTTGACAGCTAGATTTAATGTATTAACTTTTTTTCAAAATTTATTAATCGATTAGATTTCCTTTAAACTTCTTAGGTTTTGTTATTATTATTATATTTTATTATATGATTCATTAAGACATGTATATATTAATTAATTTGAATATTTTTTATTAAAACAATATATATTTTCTTCTTATTTGTATTTTTATATTTCATTCATTATTTCATTTTTTGTTTATTAAATAGTATTAAAAGGCTAAAAAGAAAAAAAGGACCTCATTATAATTTATGAACCAAAGAACAATCTACCTTTAACATCAACAATAATAAAGGATCTTCCAACTTTTTAAAAAACTTTAGGGGAGACAACTGAAATTATTCAATTAAAATGGGATGACAGATAGGGATAGTGATGAAATTGCATCTATCTTTAAAAATATAATGACAATTTCGCTCGAAAAATAATATAATGACAAAATATAAAGATTTATCAAAGTATAGTGGCAAAATTAACTTTTTTCCAGCATAAAGATGAAAGGTTATGAAAATTATAAGCATAATTTTTTAAAGGCAAAACTTAAGAAAGATGATCTTAGGTCATTTTTTAAGACGGATCATCTTTACCTGACCCACCGCGTGTTAGTGAGTTGAGCTATGAGAGAGTGAAGCTCTTTCTTACAAATTAAGATCTGAAAAGACCGTTTTACACGAGACTTATTCTTTTTTAAAATGTAAATTAAACAATACAATTATTTTGAAACGAACAAAAATATGACAATTATAATATATTATTCCCTCCGTTCTAAAATGATTGTAATTTTTTTCCTTTTTTCGTTCATCAAAAAAAAATTTGTTTGAAAGTTCTATTTTTATGGTACTCTTACTTTTTCATTATATTAAACATATTGATCATATACACATGAACTTTAAAGTAAATTACACATTATATCGATACTAATAAATTAAATTGATCAAAATAGATGTTTTTTTATTTTTAAATTATTGTCCTCTTTGACCCAACATATCGTTTAAGGAAAAAAAATTATTAATTGTATTATAAATATTAATAAAATATATGATTTCTTTTAATATCCTTAAGTATAGAACTATAATTAAAGTAAATAGAAAAAATAAGAATAAAATAGTAAAATAGTAAAAATATTTTTTTAATAAATGTTTTAAAAAAGAACAATTATTTTAGAATAAATAAAAAAAAATTGACAATAATTTAACAACAGTGGCTATAATAATTTTCAAAAGGAAAGCGTACTAAAACATCCATGTCTGACTGTCTTCCTAGTAGTACCATTATTGGCTAAACACTTTCGGTCCAAATTAAATATGACGAAGACCATTGATTTGACGTATTTATCATTAAAAAATTCTGACAGAAATAATAATTAAAAAATCCAACTTTGAGTAGGCAAGGGCAAGGGCAATAGTACCGGCAATATTTCATTTCCCTTTTTTTAAGTAAAGCAAAGCGACCTAATATAAGATTATTTATAGAGCATCTCGACTTTGCTCGTGTCAGTTTCTGCAGACAGTTCATTTGAGAATCCCAAACAAACCTTGAAGCTTGTTAAATACTAGTACTAAATTATTGGTTAGGTGGATTTAAGAAAATACATTCGATTGAATTATTAATATTAGTTTGATATATAATTTATTTTAAAATTCATATATATATGATACATAATTAAAATAAAATTAAAAAATAAGAATAAAATAATAAAATTGTTATCCTAAAAAATAAAATTTCAAACAAAACAATTATTTTGAGACGGATAATAATTTTAATACGGAGGGAGTAATATTTAGACTTGAATTGACAAGCATACATCTCGATATTTTTTATTAAAAAATCAAGTTAAGTTATTCCAACTTTGTGTAAATCAACTCAAGCTTGAGCACTATTCAAATTTGTTAAGATGACAAACAAGGTGTTTGATTCGAGTCGGATTCGTTTACACCCTCAGATCATCTCCAACAATTTAAAGTAAAAATCGCATTAAATCTTTAAACTGGTGTAATTTCTACACCAAATTTCTTTCGCCATCTCCAACGGTACTACTTCAAAGTTTACTCTAAAAAGAATATTCCAAGTATATTCTGAATTTGAAGAAGAGAAAAGAGGAGAGGGAAGATAAAGTAGATAAATTGGTACTCTGAATTTGAAGTGTTTGGATGTCTACTTCAAAATAAAGCAACTTTTAAAGTGTCTGTTGAAGAAAAAAATAGTGTCAAAATACTTCATTTTGAAGATATAAAATCATTGTTGGAGATGGTCTCAGTGATTATCTCATTTTATAGTGTAGGTTTTGTTTCTTCGTTTTTCTTAAACAAACTTTAATTTGGAAATCACTTTTGAGTTATTCTTATTTTCAAAAACACTCTCTCCCTTCCACTCAAACTCAAAGAGTTGGTATTTGTAAAATCTGATAATTAAAAGATATATAACTAGCATTAGATTTAGTCATAATTATTTTTTTAAAAAAAAATTGAACATAATCAATATGTTAAGATCAAAGGTTGAAATGTTACGGAGATTGTAGACATAATAATTGAAAGTTGAAATTCTCAAAATAGTATTAAACTCTTTCAGACATGATTATTATAGCCTCATAGGTGAGGTGAATCTCCAAACTATAATACGTTAATTATATTAGTTGCCTTTGATGTAATTAGGAAGGAGTGTTTGGTCACAAATGATTTGTTGAAGGAGAGTGTCAAATACTCTTTGGAATTGCTAATCAACTGAACTCACAACAATGTTTTCCCATACAAACTTTACAAGCAGCAATGGGCCCTGAGATAATCTCTACTCTAATTGACATGACTTCCTTCCTTCCTTCCTTCTTAGCTAATAGCTATTTCCATACGTAATTATAATGTCTCTCTTTCCTTTTCTTCTTAAAGGGCACAAAGCATTTCTCATCTCTAATAAAAAAAATTATAAATGCATACAAGCAGCAATGGGCCCTGAGATCATCCCATCCCATCCCATCCCCATCACGAGAGCTATACACTTTATGGGAACAAGAGAAGGAGCAAAACCAAAACATCAAGCTACAATTTCATCCCATCACAATGGCAAAACAAAGGCAATTAGAAAACGAGCAACAGAAGGGATATATCAAACAACTTACATGGATGGAACTCTTAACTAGCGGGAATGAGAGATTCCACAAATTTCCCTTCTCATGATTTTCCCCTCCCCATAGAATTTTCACGCTGATTTCGGAAGTGACTGAGAAGCTGTTGTGCCTGTTCCATCAGTGGGAAAAAAGAGAACATTTTATCATCTTCTAAAGAGGTGGAGAGACCCTTGTGATAAAGCCTAGAAAACCACAATCTATAATGCTAACATAATTGCTGTTGTATTAACCAAACATAAGAGAATGAAATACTTTTAAAAAAATGATCTCCCAAATCATTTTCTACAAGTTTGTTTCCTGAAACAAATGGAGTATCAGAAGCCTCCACAACAAATCAAACCATATACAAAATCGAAAGAACATTTAAGGCAAAAACAAAGTGCTAGCCTATGAAAAAATTTATTCAAGATATAACAAAAGAACTCCATATATACACCATCACACACACACACACAAAGGCACACTTTAGTTCACATATACTTCATACCTTCTCCTTGGCTCTCGGTGTGCCAGACTGTGATAGTGCAACTAGAGGTGGGACTGCGCCTTCTTGTAAAACCAAGCGACAATACTTGGGACTACTAAGGCAAAGCTGCAACAGTATGGAAGCAGCATTCTCCTTTCCCCGTTGAGATCCTGTCTCAATAACCTCAACCAATAACGGTATCCCCCCTTCTCGTGCGATCCCTAAGCACCCTTCTGCAACTGTCGACAGGTTTGCAAGAAGAGCAACAGCCTTGTCAACCATTTCTGACGTAGGGTCCAACAATTGAACAAGCTGCTTCACTGCTCCCGCTTGAATTATTCGAGCCTTATTTTCATGAAAGATTGATAAATTGAACAAAGCAGTAGCAGCATCTTTTTTCCCTCTGAGAGTGCCCAACCCTAGAAGGTCAACCAATGCTTTGACAGCACCCGAACGTCCAATTTTGACTCGGTATTCTTCCAGAACTGATAGGCTAAAAAGAGCCGCTGCAGCATTCTCTTTCGCTCCTGAATTTCCGGTTTTAAGCACGTGGATTAGTGGTTCTATTGCTCCTGCGTCAGCAATCATTGACTTGATATTTCCATTTATTGATAAATTTAATAGTGCGGTAACTGCATGCTCTTGAGTTTGCTTCACGTTGGACTGTAACAATGATAATAGTGGTTGAATGGCCCCACACTGGCCTATGATAATGCGATTCTCCATGTTATGCTTTGCAAGAAACCTTAATTCCGCTGAGGCTTCGGTTTGTGCTTCATTTGATTCACTCTTCAAATCATTGACCAGTTTTTCAACATGGGAAACCGTGGTCAAATCGTTTGACCCCGACTCAGATGGTAGAGAGAGCGTTCTGGGGTGATTACGGGACTCATTGGCAACCACCAATTCACCGATTTGGTTCGAGCTGTGATATTGTTTTCCAGTTGACAAGGGAGAAAACGCCGAACCCTTTATTTCTCCTGATACTGTGGGCAAATAATCGATGCTTGAAACAGCAGTTGATGTTGATCCACTCCTGCTGTGACTATAAGTCTGTTCAGGTGATGAATGGTCAAACTTTTCATAATCCCGAGTCTGGCAAACACTGGATACCTCGCTAACCATAGGGGACGTATCAACATTTTGTGCCTCACAGCCATTTCGAACATCAAGGGAAGATCTTGACGTGGAACTGCTACGGAGTAAAAAACGATTGAACTTATCTATATGAATTAAATCTTGGGAAGATTGATCTTCAGACTTTGAATCAGAGGTTTTGGTAAATTTGATTTTGTTTTCCTCGCACCAAGTTGCTATAAGAGCTCTGACTGTGTAATTGGGAATCAGGTTTGAGTGGGAGAGTGTTTGACGCGTTACGGGGCAAATAGTTAACCCATGATCCAGCCATCTTTGGATCGACTCCTTCTCATAGGTTTGGCCAGTAGCCACAATCACTGGGTCGAGCATGAGCTCCAATGACAAAGGACAGCGGAAATATGAAGGAATCAAAACACCATTAATGGCTTTAAAGCTCTCGAGTTTTACCATGGTATCCCGAATATGGGAGATAAGATCAACTATTTGGTTCATTTGATCAGATTCCCCATTTCCTATATTTATCTTTGCCTTCAATTTCTCCTTTTCGACGGCAATACTCTCTTTTAGCAGTTCCTGCCTCAATGTCAAACTAAGTAACTCTGTGACTTTAATTAGGATCTCAGAGCGAGGAATTGCTCCTTCTCTTAGGCATTTCAGGGCCTCTTCTATGTATTCCGAGGCTATATCCAACTTCAAATGTTGAAATTCTTGCATACATTGCTGAAATTTAATTGGAAGTAAGAAACACATCAAAACACTAAAGGGGAACATCATAAAGAAGTATCAGTATTTTTAACAAAAAGACAAAAAGGGGCATGAATGTATGAAACACATTCGAACATCCTGCATACCTGAATTTCAGCTGAACTTGAAGTTGAGGGTGATCTACATATAATGTGACAAATCTTGAGTGAATAGCCTTGGATATTTTGCACCAGGCTTCTGCTCCGCACAACCTGGAAATACTCAAGGACATAGAGGGAAAACATTTAAAGTGTTTGAATATTTACAGTCTTTCTCCACTGATAATATAAATTTGTCGATTGCATTTTTTAATCTATGGATAATCCAATATAATTCAGGCCAGTATGATAAATTATAAATATTTTTCTACTTCATATTGATATAAAACATTATTCATAAAAGTAAAAATATTCCTGTATCCCATATATGTATTTACGCTTCATAGATTTTAATGTAAGAATCTGTGGCATGCAAAGGTAAAGAAATCAAAAGTAGGGATCTTATATAGACAGGAATTATAATTAACTTCATGCAATATTACAAGCTCCCAGAAGAAGAGAGCATGACTGCAAGCACAGGTAAAGTTTTACATCCAAACCACACACACAAAAAAAAAAGGTTCTTTTTTTCATCTCAATTTTCTATCCTCAAAGTTTAGGATTAAACCTTTCACAAAGGAGAAGGTACTCACACCACAAATCTTGCTCTTATCTGGGCACCAGCTCTCGATGAATTCTCTGGCTTCATTAACAGATACATCCAGTTCTTCGTATTCAGTACATGTGATTTCTTGCGAAGGTACTTTAGCATAAGCAACATCATCAAGTATTGGTTTTAAAAGCTTCAGTGAATTGGCTATCTCTCTGTAATTCGTCTGACCAGGCATATTCTTCATTGCACTGCATGAGACCAAATGAATGAATCGAGAAATGCTGTTACTTAGACATCTCAGTCCCTTCATATCCATCTGTCCTGTTCATAAAAGTTGGAAAATAATCCGTATAAAAATTCCCAAGAATAAGAAGGGAAAGTGGTTGGACTATAACTTATACTCCCTCCGTTCAGGGCAAAGAGTCCACTATATTATTTTTGGATGTTTCATTTAAAAGAGTCCACTTTCTAAAATCATGTTTCACAATCTCCAAAACATTTCAACCTTACACTCCACGTATGATATCAACTCATTGATTATGCTAAAGTATTATTGTAATTATGACAAACTCTAATGCTAGTTATATATTCCTTAACTATTAGACTTTTCAAACATAGACTCTTTGGGTGGAACGGAAGGAGTAAATAATATGTCTGTAGAAATATCCTTGGTACTTTTTCTTTTTGTTTGGGGAAAGATATATCGCTGTTACTTAAGGGTATAAAACAGGGTAATTGCAAAATAAGAATTAAGAAAATATATGACTTCTAAGTGTCATAATATATCTTCAGTGTCCAATCCAGGATTCTTTGTAAATGGGGGCAAATTTAGCATGCAAATTTCTTTAGAACCAATAATAGAAAAAAGGACAAGCTTTAGCAGCGGTAAGGTGGCTCCATTGCGACCTCAAGGATAGGGATTTGAACTATGGAACTAGATTCTGTGTTCCCAGGAAGTTCTAGGACTAAGGCTGCATACTTGGGCTTTCTTCAGACCTAGGACGGCAAGGGCCTCATCATATAGATGTCATTTTTACCAGTAATAGCAAAATGGGGCACACTTACGTATTCTTTCTTTATGACCTCTATTATTTTGTCCACAAAATGCAAGCTTTCTAATACTACAAATTTCTAAGTTGGTTGTTTCCCAAGGGACAGCTGATTTTTAGGATGACGGTCTGATGCCTCTGAAGGTCCAAAGGATATTACGGCCTATGTATCTCATTCTTATTCAGCACAGTCCTCAAGGATTCTCCAGAACAGTCGATTGGTAAAGAAAATTATAAACCCGTTATAGATCTACAATTATACTTTGATGACGCTTTTGAAAGCAAGTTCTCATGAACTAAGACCTATTTCAGGTAATATCTTGGGTCTCAGTATTTGACAATAAAATGATTGAGCATAATAATTTCGCCTGTTGGGAGCTTTACACATTTTGGACCCAATACTTGGGCCCTGTGCAACTAGGACTCTTCACTTCACTCGCCATACTTGTGTCCAAAATGACACAGCTTGGACATGGGTGTGGGATCTGAACTGAACTATTCAAGGTGTGATTTGGTTTCACTGAAGTTTGTTGAAATTTTCAAATCTTTAGCTTCAAACTGTAAACCATTCTTAAAATAGACTCCCAAAGTGTTTAATATGTCTCATTAATTCCCATATCATATCCATTATGTGCAATTAAAACATAGTACATAGAATCTAAAATATACAGCCATATGTAGTGTGAAAGTAGGCACACCCTATTTTTTAATCTTTTTAGCAGAGTCCACATATCATAAAATTCACGGTTTTCCCGATCCAACTCCTAGACAAGGACGAGCACTTGACACCCACACCTGAGTCCATTTACCATAGTTTGGGCCTAAATTGGCTCCAAATATTTTTCCTTTTCCAGCATTACAATAATTCGCAAGCAGATGCATCAAAGGGGAAAATGGATCATGTACAGACTTTCATCTCTCTTTTACCTTGGGGATTCAGGATTGTCTAAGATCAAACACTGCTCCTTGATCACGTCAACACCAGTATTAGAGAACTTAGAGCCCATCTGTCCCCTTAGAAGCCTAATGAGTTTTTTTTATCACAATCTCTCTCTTCAGTGCAACTTCAAACCATGTTCAGGAAATTTCAACCCCAAAAGAAAATTCTAAGCTCCACACAGTACATAGCAAAAGGAATGTCGCTCCCTCCCCCCACCCAAAAAAAATAATAATAATAATTTGAACACAGTAAAACTAGTGTTATGGAAATTCAGAAATTCCTAATATCACGAACGAATTGATGGTAGGAGTTGCAAAGTTTTTGGGACATAAAGAATAAATTAAAAGTTGCATTTATTTAGGATATGGTATAGTATCAATTTTTCTCAACATAAGACCTAGCAAATCCAAAGCATGATATTCTCCAAGATAAATATTTGAACATTGAGAGCGAGCTCGTAACTTTGATATGACATAACAAAATTCACAAAAACCCAAGAAAACCTTGAAAATTTTATAAGCAGAAAGCATGTAAATAAACTGAAGTTTACAAAAACCCATCAAAATAAATATAAATAACGAACGCAGCATAGAATTCAAGAAAGCGCTCAAATCTAATTACTAAAAACAAGGAAGTTGAATCGAAAGGAACCTCTGCTGTGGTAGCTCAGATGGCATGTACAGATCTCAAGAAATCCCACAGAAATGCAAGAATATTTAACCTGAAAAATCCAAAATATGATCAATTATGAATACCATTTTTTTCAGAAGAGATTTTTCCCAACCCTCTGTATTAGAGTGCTTCGTGAGAGAGAGAGAGAGAGAGAGAGAGAGAAGTTGAAGAAGGGGAAAAAAGAAAACAAAATTAAAAAGGGGGAGGGGTTAATTTGGTGGGGCCTATTCTGTTGTGGATTTGTTGGTTTGAACTTATGGAAATATTTATTTGAGCTAGGCAAGTGAAGTGATACATATAAATTGGTTTCCAAGGAGAAATCGTCTTAAAAACGTAACTAAAATGATTATAGTTTAATTGAGAAATAATATTAATATTATTATGGTGTAGAAACTAGAAAGGTTAGCGATGGATTGCGTTTTTAATTAGTCCAAAGATGATTACAGCAAAAGTTGGACTACTTTTTTTTTTTTATGCATCTCAATTCTCATGTAAAACAGAATGATTGGTTTTCAGATGTAATTTATAACTTTAGACTAATATACCCCTCACCCACTTAACTGAAGAAGGAATTTTTCTTGGATTTTCCAACTGTTTAGGGAGCTGACAATTAATAATTTTGGAACTAAAAGAGTAAAAAAATATTACAACAATTAATAATTTAATAATTAAAAAAAAATGAAGCAAGTACAACAATCCATGTCGCCAGCCAAGCTTCAACCAGTTGGAGGATCGAACCGGAACCGGTGTGTAAAAACCTTTTGAGGGCTCCTTCCTAAGTCCAATCGGAGCTGCTCTAAGAAAGTAGGAAGGTGTCCCAAACTTTGGGTAAATCTAGCATTCTAGCTACCTATACTTTTCACTTTCATTTTCCCTCATTATTATCACCTTGTGACTTTTGAGTTTATGGATCATTAAATCAAGCCAGAATGCTTAGGGGGCGGGACATGGGAACGGGAACGAATTTAAAACTTTACATTTTGTAAACCTTCAATCCCTTGGGTTAGGGTCCATAACCTTACTTTTACAACATTTTTCACACAAACAAACAAATTGTAATATATCATCCCACATCGGTAGGGAATTGTGTTGATTTATAGCGTGGCCACCCATTACCTCGAACACTCAACATCATCTATGACTTTTGGCCTCGAAGACCCTACGAAATGACAAATTCATCATGATTATTGGGATATACGATTCAACCGACAGTAGTATGTAGTGATGTCAAATAACAAACCTCATAAAATCAATAGAGTTATGTTGATGAGTGGTAATTTGTAAATGAGTTAAGATTGTGACTATTCATTCGTTAAACGATGGTCAGACCAGAGTCCAGAGACACAAATGTCAAAGGATCATCATTTTTACAAACCCCCTCCCACAACCACCTCACCAGTCACCAAGAATATTCGTAATCTAGTTAATTAAGCCGCCTACCCTTTTATAGATCATCACAATTCACAATTTTTTAAAAGCTAGCTATCTAATTAAGTACTACTCTTATATGATTCTATTCAGTAATTATATTATATATAGGTTTTAAACAAAAAATTAAGAATACTTACTAGGTAAATTCACTTATTTAGTGTATTGAAAATCATGTCTTCCGCAATGTAAAAATGTCTACTAGAGTCCCCATCTATAGATATGATGTGCTATATATAAATTTATACCCGTGAATTGCTATTGTTCTATTTAATTGGACACACACATATCGATTAAGAAAAACTAATTGTTTGTATTATAAATATTTGTATATTCGGTAATCTAATTTGTTTAAAGTTTATGTGTATGTATGAGAAATGTTATCCAAAATAAATAAATAAAGGGAGATAATTATTTAGGAGTGGATGGAGTGTAGAATAACACAAGTAATAAACAAGAATGGTACGTCATAAGTTGGATCAGTGATCCACGTACAAGATAGAAAGATATATAGATCCTTAATTATATACCGGCACACTGAGCAAACTCCTTGCTTAGTTTGATTTGATCTCATTCAAACAAGCGGCCATGTCATGTGATATATAATTTAGTTCGGTTTCAGCATGCTGAATTGTACTAGGCCTGTGTTCATCATGAGATGTCAGCTGGTCAGCCAATCCTTTAAGGTAGTCTTGTTTATGAATGATATATTCGATTTTACTAGCTTGTAATGCTCATGCTCGCTAGCTTCACAAGTCGTGCTCGTGCAGAACCCCATCCATTCTACTCTTCTTTCGGTGCCTCATCCACCCAATTAAAGTCGTAGATTATGAATAGAAAACAGACTGCCTGCAAAGATGAATCAACCAGGAAAAAGCGAATGAGTTTAGAAACTAGTTATCTTTCCTTTTTAAGATGTCTATTTAAGTGTCCACTTTCGTTTTAGTACAAGGAATTCGTCCCAAATCAGTAGTCAAATTCAGGTCAATGAAAACATATTTAGTCCAGTCAAAAACCTATATATCTGGCAGATGGAGCGAAACAGTAAGACAACCAGATGATGATCTATATATATACATATATGTGGAAACACGTAGTTGTAATTAAGGAAACCAAAAAAAAAAGGCTACGCGTAAAGACAAAGTTAATGATGACAAGCATTACACAGAAGTAGATCCTAGCTAGTAGCTAACAGTAACAAACAACAAACGAAACCCCAGTAGTCATCCAGAAGTAGTACTTGGATTAAACGGACCACTAGAAAATCTAAGACATAATGTTCCTAATCTCTCACATGGACTGGACAAACTTAAACAAGTTTGATATCATATCAGATTATCAGACAACAAAAAGGATGCGCAAACGTCATCATCTCAACCTGTCAAGATGGTTCCTTCATTTTTCGCATCTAAAACACATGCTGGGATCAGAATCAGATTGAGCCACCAGCTAGCAACTCTACCAGCTCCTGTTTCTTCAGCTTCGAAAACCCTTTCATGCCACGAGACTTTGCCAGTGCTCTCAACTCTGATAGCTTCATTTGACTTAAGTCACTCTCATCATCCTCGTCCTCATCCTCTTCTTCTCCCTCATCATCACTAGCATTTTCATCCCTTTTGAAGTTTTACCTAATAACTCAGCAAACGATGACTCAGCTTCTGGCTGTGACTTAAGCTTGGGTTTAGGCTTAACCACCGTCTCCTTCCTCTTTCCATTTATATTTATAGGCGATACAGAAATGGCAATCTCTTCCTCGTCGTCACTCTCTTCGTCATCAGAATAAAAGGGCTCATCGTATTTGAATTGAGGAACGGGAGATCTACGTTGAAATTTTGATGCAGGTCTCGGAAATGATGGTCCTTCACTTTCTTGGGCAGAATCTTTCACCATGTACTTTGAGCCCGCAAACTTCCGGTTTTCATCTTGAAGTACTGGTCCATTCTGTTTAGGCAGATCCAAAAGTTCCTTGGCGAAATTCTTCCCCCTGTTATTTGAGCCAAATGACTTTCGATTTTTATCTTCATGTGTAGGGCCATTCTCTTTAGGCTGATCCAAACTAGAGTCACTGCTAAAGCTACTATTGTTGTTTTGTTTTCCTTGTTGAGGCCGGTGTTTACTTAAGAGCTCGAGGAGAGAATCCACAACTTCATTCTGCTTACTCTGTCCTTGGGCATTGTCAACCTCCTTCACTTCCTTGTATGCTTCTCTTTCTCGAAGTTTGGCCTGGACCTTCTTGAATAGTTCCACAATTTCCTTCTCTCTAGGTCCAGGAGTTGCCGTGGCTTGGTATTTTGGGGAACCAGAAAGCAATGTTCCATTCTTTGAGGGAGGAATAAATTCCGATTCTTCATCGTCAATGCCCTCACCCTCCTCATTCTGCCTATTGTTAGTGTTTCTGAAGTGCCCTTGCTTGTTTAACCTTGAGAAATCCGGGTTCCTTTTACCACCACCCGAATAAGCATAACAAATAGATGACGTGCCACCCCAGGAAACACATCTCAAAGGTACAACTTTGAACTTTGGAAGGCTCTTGTAGTCAATGCGAGATGAGCAAGGCAAAATATTAAATATTCCTCCTCCAGAAATGCCAGAGCAGGGGAGGCATCTGCCATCTGATGGTCTGTAGCCTGCAAGAAAATGTCCAGAGCATGAATAGAACTTCAAATCTACCTTCTATAGGAAACAAAATTCATAATTCAATACATCTAACAAAACTAAAACCTGTTTAGATGTACTCCCTCTGCGGGTCATTCCTTCTTTACTTCATGTTTAGTAAAAAATAATACGTAGCATTATCTAAAATGACAGCTACAAACCTTCATTATTCTTCAGAAAAAAGAAAAGAATCTTTTGTTTTGTATAAAGAAATTTAGAATTTTAGTGTTGTATAAAGGAAATATAAAGAAACAAAATATTAAAAACTTCATTTGTCAAAAGGGACTCTTTTTTTGGGTGGGGGAGGAGGGTGGCAGCAATAAAATATGGAAAATGATATGCACTCCAAAATCTCCTCTCTGAAATTTATGACTGACAAAAGTGGTGTCCCGGGAGTAACTGTGGTACTGGAACCAAGATAAATTTATTATTTCACTTTGCATCTTCAAAAGAGTTGATCACATTATAAATCCTTCCCTTTTCCACCCCCGATGAATACAACTTACGATTCGAAAATGCGCTCAGAACTAGTCAAGCTATAGGCACACATAGCGTACAACTTATGGTTTACGGATTGCTTAAAAACAAAGGCCAATGTTTAACCAATGTACATATACGATGAGTGATGATAAATAAGTTGGGAAATCTTCCAAATATAAGAAGATACATATGCAGCCATTTCTTTCATATTCCGTCACGGAACATGTTAGCCTGGAGAGATGTCAGTGCCCACACTACTTCACACGGCCACAAATGGCTTAATAAGCATGGCTTGCTTGCCCACAGGCATTTATCACTAGTCAGCAATCCACTTGACCTAGGTGCTAATGAACCCTACCAGAATGAAGGAATCCAACCAACACAACCAAAATGACAGAATTCGTTGGTTTCAAGTAGTCCAACATGCATAACCAATTTTTCAGAATTCAATTTTGCAATACCAATACTAAACACCCATCACAGTCTACAAGAAGATGTCATCGACTCATCAAATGACCAAATTGCATTTCCTCACCTGTCTGAAGGTGGGATTAGAAAGCACAGACTTATGCTTCCAACAAGATACCTACCCCGAGGTCTCGTCAAGTTGATGATGAGGTGAAAATCAAAAGATTCAAGCTGCCTTCTTTTTGGCAGCTATGCTTGGCCGCCGCTGAGACATGCACTGAGACTTGGAGGTGAGTGAAGTGTGGTGGTTGGGGGCAGCAGTGCAAAATGAAGTAGTTATAATTCCAAAGAATATGGCCGGTTAATGCTCTGTGATCAATAGTTGTGAGAAAGAAGAAGAGCAAGCAAAGGAGGAGGCAGGGTTTAGATCTGGAAGGAGGAGGTGATGATCTTAGATGTGCAATGAACTGGTGAACCAAAGAATCTAGAATGCATATAAATAACATCAATAAACGCTAAGCAAATTCTTCTCCTCTTTCCTCCTAAATGACCTCCGAGGCCCTAATTATTTTTTCAATTCTGGCCCAATTCAAAACGGATGGCCAAAGAAAGAAACGTTGAAAGAGGCTTAATGAGACCAGTCTGATCCACTCCAAGAAACCAAGGAATCAAAGCAGATCAACCATAACTGACTATCTCACTTTCACTTCACGCACTTTGAGACATTTTAAACTGCTAAATTGATTTCGGTTCTGGTTTTGGCCCAAAAATATCCAAATTAGGCCAAAACCATGAACAGTCCTACTTAACACATTTGAATTTTTTTTTCTGAGACATAACCCATTTATACTTGAGCATCTTAAAAAGAACCATGGCTAATGACCACCAACTGGCCAATGTAAGTAACCAGTGATAGGACCCACATTTACCTTAAAATAGCCAAATTTCTTTACAAATTTAAAATCTATAAATGTTGAAAACCCCACAAGTAGAAAGATAAATAGTGCAGACAGCACCATGTCAGAAGCATTTTATAAATGAAGCCTTGAATTCAACCAGAATTCAGACCTTACGACACATGTTCAATCTTTAAAACAAAAGCAGTTAAAGAGCATAGTGTTATAAATCAACATAAAGAATAACTCAAGAGAAAAATAAATTTACAGAAGAAATCAAGGATTCAGCATTTCAATAGAAAGAAGACATAAAAGCATGACACAAGTACCAAAATAGTGATTATTGGCACTAACACGAACTAGAAACAAAGACAACCTTCCACATACACACACATCACGAAAACATATCACAGGGTACTAGCATATTAACCTAGAAGCACCTTACTATTAGGCAATTCATCAAGCATATAGCAAGCAACCCTCTAGAGTATCACTAAACCAAATAAATGGTGAATCCAGGATGCATAATAAGCATATGTTTCTAGCTGGGCATAGAAATGTATACAGACATCAGAGACAGGTAATTGCAGCATATGTACCGAATTTATTCTCACTCCGCTCCACTCAAAAGAACCCTACTATCCCTTTTCTTGATGTTCCACTTAAAAGCCTCAATTCAAAAAGTAAGCTTATAATTCTCACGGTGGTCAATCTTATCACACAGATATAAAATAAAATAAAAGGTTGGATAAATCCCCCAGACCCCACCCCCACTAAAGAAAATGTCTTCCAGATAAGTATTAAGACTGTTTGTTTCACGGAAAATGATTTCAAGAAAATAACTTCTGAAAATTTTATTTTCAGGTGTTTGATAAATCTTTTGAAAATATGTCGAAAACATTTTCTAGTGTTTGGCAAACACACATAAAATGTTACGGAAAGCAATTCATGAATACATACAAAAAGTATATTATAATATTAATGCCCCTATTGAATTACACTGATTTTTAAGATAGTGTTGAACCTTAAATAATTTTTCTTTAGTAACCCTCAAATTTATCATTAGTGGTGTTAAATCAATAAGATTCATCTTTTTTCAATCTTACAAATACGAATAACAAAATTGATAATTGCCATGATAACACGTTTTAAAAAAGAAAATGGATAATGTTTGGGACGGCTCAAAATAATGTAATGGACACTAATTTTAGGACGCAGTCAGTATTTATTAAAATTAGAATTTATAAATAGCGTGCACAAATAAAATTAAAAAAATCAATTAATATTTCTAAAAAATTTATTTGTCGAGTGTAATATTGTGTGTATATGTAAGTATATGTAATTGTGGAATGAGACAGAGGAGTGGTGGGGCTCTCGAACATTCAGAAAATGACTAACAGAAAATGAATCCTTAAGTCATTTTCCTGAAAAGAAACTTCATCTCCTATTGACTCGTAAAAGCTTTTACGTTGAGTACATTTTCCAAGGGTTACCAAACACTAGAAAATGAGGAAAACGTTTTCCAAAAGTCATTTTCCACTAAACAAACAGAACCTAAGCATTTAAGTTTTCAAATATGGACTTTTTGAAGTGGAATGCAAAGAGTAATAAAGAGTGTTAGGCGATACCGCGAGAGCAGAAAATGGTTACCACTAACTCAGTCATTTCATCGAACAGGTAGCAAGCAGCTATTTACAACACCAAACCAAATAAATTGAAAATCCAAAGATAACACATACAAACGTATGTTTCTATCTGGGTGTCGAAATGTACACATATACAGGCAATTCCAACATATGCACCAAACCTACACAAACGTATGCACGTAGCAGAGGCAGAACGTGCTTCCACCCATTCAGTCATTTCATCGAATATATTAGCAAACAACCCATTAAAATAGTATACGAAATAATCAATAGAAGGTAAAAATAAACGTAAAAATATACTATTTCATGCTTATAAAACCAACTCACCAACATATGCAATATATACGAGAGTTCATATAGTAGAAACTAGATTAAACACAAAGAGAAGGGTTAGAAAAGTAGGGGTGAAGCAGGAATTGTAGGGTTGGGGAACGGAGGGGGAGGATGAAAGGATAAGGTTTACCTGGGACGTTTGGAGAGACGAGATGAGAGGCGGGAGTCATGAATTTTGGTAGAAAGGGATTTCTGAGAAGGGTTTAGTGGAGGTTTCGCACTCAGCTCTATTGAAGGAGGCAGTGTAGTTGGAGCTCAGTTCAGTCTTCAGTGGTGTGGCCTCGGCCTCGCACTCGCTGCGGATTTGTCTGCTTACCGATAATGGCATGCGGGTTATTATAAAAACTACTATTATTACCGATGCGATACAAGGTACTTAGTGTTGTTTTAAAAACTTAATTTTATAGATATAATGTATAAGTTATTTGAATGAACTAATAACATAAAGATGTCCACATAATTAATAAATAAATAAATAAGCATAAAATCATACCAAATCATCAAACCGAAAATTCATGTGAATTTTGTAGATAGACTTTCTAAGTTATTTCGTAGTGGTTGTTTGTGGTGTTTGTGAAACACATTTAATCAAATTGGGAAAATTTATTTTAAATTAATCGAGTTTTGGTAAAATAAAAAAAATTAACAAACTTCTATCATAAGAATTGAGGAGTCCTAATCAAATTAAACTTATATAAATCAAATGTGATAAAATCTATCCGGTACAAATCGATTTTGTAACCAAAAAAATGTTAAATAAAAACTAAAAAATAACTTTTACCATGAGAATTGAAGAGTTTTAATCAATTGAAACATGTCTAAATTAAATGTGATAAAATCTATCCGCAAAAAAAAAATTATCATGAAAATTTGGAGTATTAATCAAGTGAAACACGTTTAAATCAAATGTGATAAAATCTATCTGGTATTAACCAATTTTGACAACAAAAAATGGTAAAAAAAAAAAAACTTTTATCAAGTATAAATGAGACACCAGTTTTAAAATCTATATAATTTTTTAATTTTTGGCAGAAAAAAAAAGAATTTATATAGATATGTTTAGTACTATATGCATGGTTTTAATAGTTTTTTTTAGCAAAAGTTGTTTATAATGAGAATTGAATTTTTTTCTTTTTTTTTTCTAAACTTGTAATTGTGAAATATTAAAATCTATGAGAATTGATAAAATCTATCTACAAGAAAAAAAATATCATAAAATTTTGGAGTCCTAATCAAGTGAAACGCGTTTAAATCAAATGTTATAAAATATATTCGGTATTAATCGATTTTGACAGCAAAAAACGATATAAAAAAAACTTTTATCATGCATAAAGGAGACACTTATTTTAAAATTTATCCAGTTTTAATTTTTGGTAGAAAAAATAATATATATATATATATATATATATATATATATATATATAGTACCGTATGCACGGTTTTAATATTATTTTTTTTGCAAAAGTTATTTATAATAAGATGATTTTCTAAACTTGTAATAAATAATTAAAAAAATTAATTAGAATAATTTAAAAAAATAAGATAAGGCATTCAAAATTGATATTATGAATAGGTAATTGAAATATTAAAATTTATAAATACTGATAAAATCTATTTGCAAAAAAAAAACATTTTTACCATGAAAATGTGGTGTCCTAATCAAGTGAAACGTATCCAAATAAAATGTGATAAAATCTATCTTGTACTAACTGATTTCGGTAGCAAAAAATAATTAAAAAAACTTTTACCATACATAAATGAGGCACCGATTTTAAAATTTATCCGGTTTAATTTTTGACAGTTAAAAAAAAAGAAAAAAATTTACAACTTTACAATAACGTGACATGTGTAACACATAATTCCTTTAAAACTTTAAGTGTTCAACAGAAAGTCGTCGTGTGGCACCAAAGACTTCTGTGTTTAATAATGAGTAATGCTAGAGCCACTGGAGTACTCAATTTGTGCACTAAATGATGTGGTTTACAATATGACATTTTATGAGCTCCACTATGAGTTAAAAAGTTATGTTAACAATATGACACATAGGATGCTACATCATTTGGTACATAAATTTGAGTATCCATTGAGTGGCTCTAACATTACTCTTTAATAATAATCAATAGATTAGTAATTAATAATTAATAAATATAAATTAGTAGAAAAAATAACATAGAATTATCCCGTGCATAATTTGTATAAATTAAACATTATGAAAATGAAAAAAGATGGAAATTGAAGAGTTTTAGTCAAATTAAACTTGTATAAATTACATATGATGAAATCTAGTTTAATTAAGAGATATTTGAAAAAAAAAAAAACTAAATCTTAAATCTCTATCATAAATTTGTTCGTAAAACTATGTCTTAAATCTGTTTTATCTTATCAAATTAGTTTTACTAATTTTATCTTATCTAATTAGATTTATAATTTTCAACTTAAACTAATCGATTTTGAAAAGAAAAAAAAATTACAATTTTGAAGATGACACGTGGCAACACATAATCTCTTTAAATCTTTTAGTTTTTCACAGAAAGCCGCCACGTGGCCAGTGACTTCTGTTTTAGTAATAGTTATAGATGTCGGGTAATTTAATTCATAAAAAATTATAATTATATTTTAATGAGAGCATATTATGAAAATTTAAAAAAATCTAACAGAAATTCATTTCAAACTATCTACTATATAAAACAGATCATGGCGGTTACAAAAGCTATTTACCGATCAGGATTTAGTTTCAACAAAGCTATTTACCGGCCAGGATTAACTCATATCAAAAGCTATTTACCGGCCAAGATTTGTTTTTACGAAACACAATCAACGGTCAGGATTCCATTTCATCTGCAACCTTTTTTCACGGTTTTTTTCCCACAACCGTTTTCTCTCTCTTCCTATTCATCTATTCCTATTCCAATTAATTCTCATACTCCTACTCCATCTAAAACAACGGCCAGGATTTGATGTTTAATAGTAACAAAGCACTGTTCAAACAGTAAAAAAAACACATTTTCCTGCCATATAAATATTTACCCCTATGGTTTTTGTAAAGCTGACAACTAAGTTATACATTTATAGCCTAAAAAGATGGTTAGATAGATGTGCTCTATCCTTCGCTCTTTTCCACGCAATCATCCGTCTTCATTCGGTTTTACTTTTAAGTTTGCAAAGTTTGAAAAAAATTATTTTGATTATCTTACCGTTTCCTATTCACATTTTTCTTCTTACGTTATTCACGTTCATCTAAACAATTTTTATCTTAACATAATCTAATTGTTTCCTATTCACTTTTTTCTTCTTATGTTTTTATTTCAACCGACTTTCTTCCATCCTTTTCAGTCTTAGTTTTGTTTTTTTGTTCTCTTTTTAAACTATGTACTCATTCTTTCTTCTTTTTTCCTTCATGTAAAATATGCTATTAAATCTATTTGATGAAATCGTTATATTCTAGCTTTATATATATATATATATATATATATATATATATATATATATATATATATATATATATATATATATATATATACACACACACACACAATATATATTATTTATTATATTGATTTATTTGAATCTTACTATCTTGGTAATAAACAAAAAGTTCCTCTTTATAATAGAATAGATAACTAGCTTGAAAAATGAAAACCGGAATATGTAAGATTGTATTTGACTTTGTGATTTAGTCACTTGATTTTAGGGTTAATGTTGTTTTAGTGATTAAAAAAGAAAGAGAGATATTGAGGGAAAAAAATGGTGGGGATCAAAGAGAGAATCTAAAACAAAATCAAATCATTAAATAGCTTAGGGAACGAAATCTATATCATTTTTAAAATTTGACGAAAGGATCACCAGTTAGATTACACTCCAAAATCTTCCATTAAATTCAATTCACTTACACACGTTTTCACAATTCATGTTTGAGTGTGATGTATCCAAAATTATGAAGTGACATTGGGTTAAATTAGCGGATATTTGACTTTCAATTTATCCAAAATTTGAAAGGCCAAACCTATTAAGAATACAACAATAACTGTGAACTGTGTAGGGGCTTACCCAGCTCCGGCGTGTGACAATTAGTAAACATACAATTGAGATAGCAATTTGACAAAGTTTTAGCATGTGTTAATATGAACGTACCCTTTCCTTTTGAAGAACAAAGGTTTATATAGGACCAGCCTTCAAGACTGAAAGATGAACATTGAAAGCAGAGGCGTGAAATTGGGGCACGTTCAGGGCCACGTCCGAAATGTGGGGGCAAGTTTCTCGATATTAACTTCCTACATTCAAGATGATCGTTACCAAGTAACTGAACGGAATGAACGTGATCGTACAGACCTCTGTCTGCTCGCCATACTCTTGGCCCCCTGACTTCAGACAGGAGGCTGCCTACTTGTTGTGCCTGGGCGACCAGAGATCTATCTGTCTCTGCTCGCTTATGAACTAAGCCCGAGCTTCGATGAGTGCATGTAATTTGCTCATGATCGTGCAGACGGCGTACTGGGCACGTGACCAACACTTGGACCTTTTGGGCCAGGCAGCTCAGAATGTTTTATCGTATAATTTATTCTCGTTAGAGCATGTTAGCAATACACCCAAATCAAACACAATTCATTAAAAACTAATAAAATAATCCTTTTGATACTTATTTTATTCAAAATCAAAAAAAACTCTTTCAACAATGGCACAACTCCAACACTTTTAACTACACCACCATATATATATCGAAAATCGGTTTGGTATCCAAATGAAGCAAACCAAATCTCTATTTATATATAAAAATATGTACTCTTTCTTAATGAAAAAATAAAAACATTTTTTGAATTGCTAAAATGTCAAAAAGGAGATAAAAATCAAAAAGTGATTGCATAATTTGGTTTTGATTTGTATCTTAAATTGATACAAATTAAACCAAATAAAATAAGATTTGGATTTGATTTTTCTATGATTATTCGTTGGAAGTGAAGATTGGGTTTGGATTTGCAAACGATATTCCGTTAATAGTGCTCTTATAAACTAAATTTTAAACTTTTTTTAAAATATAAAAAGGTTTTTTAGAGTGAGTTAGATGTAACTTATCATTGATGTAAATCAAAAAGAGAAAATATTTATTGAGGATCAATACTATATACTTCTGATGGTTTACATAGCCTTAAATTTAAGTGTTTTTTTTTTAAAATTAAATTTTAATCGACTAGCGGTACAAAATCTTTTTTATATAAATGACGTTTGAATCATGACATATGATTAACCAAAATCTAAAAATATCAAGAAAAAAAATGTGGTTGATGCGTCTCATGATCTAAAAGTTGTTTATGTAAAAAAAAAATCTACACGACCTATAAATAAAATTTTATTTTTGTTCGATCGATATGTAGGTTTATAAGAACCAGCTTGGGCTCACCTCAACTTAAACTCATGTTTGATGCCTCCTCATGACTTATGATGCAACCAAAAAAAGAGTTGATTAATCTCTTTATTTGATTATCCAATTTTTTCTCCTTAAGAAGACACTTATATGTTTTGCTCCCCTCAGTTTACTCTTTTTTTGGGGTCAATTTCATCAATAATAATTCTCATCCTTGCAAAATATTAAAGGTTTTTTGGTACAACTTGATTGACTTTCAAAGAGGAATGAATCAAGCAAAAAGCGATCGACCTTGTCTTTTATTTTTGGGCGTTTTCCTTCATTACTAAGCCTCATTTGGTGAAACGTTTTGAAAACACCGTTTTTTTTCAAAACGAAACCTTTTTGAAAATACAACATTTTCAAAACGCAGGATTTTTTCTTGTGAAAAACTATTTTAAAACGTTATTTTCACAAACAGAATAGTTGTAAACGCAACATATTTTTAAAATGCTTCAAATTAGAACATTTTAAAATACTACACATTTTTAAAACACTACGTTTTGGTAAAAACGTTCCACCAAACAAAACTTAATGTTTGAAATTTTCATATCCATTTTCCACACACGTAACGTAGGGTATTACGTCCGACTCAAACTGACCACCTTAAAATCAGTCTCACACCATCACTTGGAAACATATCAAATGTCAACCACAATTTGCATATAACATCACTATAGTTTACACTTTACACTAATCAAACTTATTCAAGTCTGCGTTTCAAGCTTCGCTCAAAGCTCAGGCCAATAAGCTTTTTTCATTCATACGCCTTACAAACATGTCCAAAGCCTCTCTCTCTCCCCAGTCCCCACTCATTCAACATATTGTCTGCCTGCAATCTGCATAGTGCATACCCTATCTCATATCACAAGACAACTTTTAATATTCTACTATTCTCTCCGAAACTCTCTCCGTTTCGAATAGAGTCCTCGTTTAAAAGTCAAACTTTTTTTAGAAAATAACACTTTTAATAACACATTAGTAATAAAATGACACTTTTATACCTTAATTTTTGAAAATGAACTCTATGAGTATTTAATAGTCTCATATCTTCTTTATATTTCCTATAATTTGCACCAGTCCGACCTTTTCATGCTTGAAAATAAAGAAAATTTTTTAAAACATAATGGAACTTTAAGGTTAAGATTCAAAAAACTGGAATATTATTTGGGAGTAAAATATAATATTAGAAATGAACAAATTAATTCTAAAAACTCAAACACGAGTAGTTCTTTTTGAAAAATATATAATATATAAACTAATAAAACCACGGGCAGCAAAACAAGCTGTACTAGGCGACTGAATATCTTCAGAACTCGGAAGATAGAAATTATAAGTATGGCCACCATCCCTCGGCTGACAGATGAACATCAAGAAGGTTAAAAACTTTTATTATATCTTGTGTAGCCGAGTAAAATAAAACCAAGGCAAGAACAAAGTACGTACAATCCAATCAGAATTTGCTACGCCAGTAATAGGTCTATGCTTTGTGATTTTTCGCCATCTCTTCAACATCCAATTCAATTTCCAGAATTGGTGAATCCTTTTCCGTGCTGAAATGACTGGTACGAGTACCATAATGGAAATTTAGATATCACATAGTTTTGCCCTACGGAAAATGCAGGCACACCAAAAAGTTAAATTAACAGCAATCTTACCTGTTCTGAATAGGACCATGATCAACTGCTGTTCTCAAGCAATATAAAACTCTACCAACTATGTTTGTCATTGAAATGGGCCCAAATTTGCGGCTATCATTGGCTTCCTAAAATCAAAAGAATCAGAAAACAGTCACAAATGAAGAGATTTAACGCCGGCTGATATTCTTATAAGAAATGTGCCGAGGCGGGGGGAAGCACCGAGGCAAGTATAATCTGTTTGCCAAGTACTACTATTTTTCGCTCATACTCGTTAGTTTGCATGGTTGGAAAGCTAAAATAAGTTATGCTAAAACTGTAAAAACTGAAATTTAGAGGAAAAAAATATAGTCTTTTGCGTCTGGGCACGTAGTCATATGGTCTTAGAAGTTAGAACAATGAGCTCATCATATAGATATTACAAGACTTGACCATGGCTCAACAACTTGCATTTTGGTCCAAAGACAGCCAAAATGTTAAGTTGACTGCTTAAATTTGAGATGATAGGGCCATAAGCCCATAACCATGGTTACATGATTCCATTCAATTTTCTGCTCGTCCATGCTACTTTTTATTAAATGAAGTGGAACAAAGAAATTCCTTGAACAATCAACCTCCATGTGTCATGAATGTTAAAGAAAGGTACCTCTCTCCACTTATTTCCTCATCAAGAAAATACAAGCATACTTCAAAAGAAATTACTTTTTTTTAAAGGTAAGTGTGACCCCTTGTTAGTATGGGGATTGGAACCAAGGACCTCAAGGTTACGTCTTAGCCTGAGTTCCCTTGCAATCTCTCCCTCCCCTTGAGGTCACTTAATAGTTTTTGTATTTCATAATTTGTTATATTAATGAAGTTCGTCCTATTTTAAAATGGGTAGTTTTGAGTAGTTAATGTTTTGTGTAGTGAAAGAAATGGGTAGTTATTTTGAGGTTGTGAATTATAATTTATTCATTTGAAGTAATTTATATATTAAACATGAAGGAAATTCTGGGAATCCCAAAAAGCGTGACGCGGCTTCAAAAACACCCCTCAGGCTATATCATAATAATAGGAAGTGATAGGGTTGAGAGGATAGGGTGTGGTGGTAGGGTCCAAGAGGTAAAAGTTTCTCCGTTAGATCATATTTTCAAATTCTTTCGAGCTGTCTTGGGAATGCTTATCCTTGGATGTTAGGGTGGAAGACTAAAGCTCCCAAACGGATAGCCTTTTTTGCTTGGGAGGCTAGTCATAAATCCATTTTAACAGGAGATAATTTGAGGATTCGGCACAAAATCTATGTGAATTGGTGCTACATGTGTAAGGGGAGCGGGGAGAGTGTTAATCATTTACTTATTATTCATTGTGCAGTAGCGAGTCTTCCATAGAGTTTTATTATTGGGCAGTTCAGACTCTCGTGGGTTATGCCTAGATCAGTTAAAGAACTCTTTTTGAGCTGGTCTTTGTATAAACCGAGGTGGAGAAATTACATATGGGAGGCTGTTCTTTTGGGGGTGTGTTGGACTATGTGGAAGGAGAGAAATAGAAGGGTGTTTGAAAACGTGGAAGGGACTATGCATCAGGTGAAAAACTCTCTGGTTTCAAACAGTGTTCTCATGGTGTTCTGAGTCAGCAGAATCCTCCCTTGAAGATTTTGTAAATAGTTACTACATAGATAAGATTGATCCTATAGTATACACAGTGTAGAAAGAACACGTCACCTTTTTTGACCTTTTTTTTTGTTATATACTCCCTCCGTTCCGGGCAAAGAGTCCACTATTTCATTTTGGGATGTTTCACTTAAAGAGTCCACTTTTAAAAATTAAGGCATAAAAGTGTCATTTTATTACTAATGAGCTACTAAAAGTGTCATTTTCTTAAAAAGTTTTGACTTTCAAATGGGGACTCTTTGCCCGGAACGGAGGGAGTAATAATTTACTTTTCAAAAAAAATAGTAAGCGATAACAAAACCTCCAAGAGGAACAAGGCGAATACCTTGGGCTTCAAATTTTCGTTATCAGCCAACACCCAGCACTGATCCTTTTCGAGGACAAATGGTTCGTCTTTTTCATCTTTAGACACCATTTCGTACCCTTCAATGGCGGCCAATCTCCGAACCAGATGATTCCCCGACATCTCCGGGTCCTTCAAGACAACCACATCTCCAACAAAAACATGCCTGACAAAAAAGTCACATACACATAAGTCAGGCAACAGTAGGCAGCATGGCATACAAACATAAACTTTTAAATAAAGGAGACACCCAAAAGAAATATAGAAAGGCTACCCAAAATAAAAATCAGGAATCAAGGCTGCTGATATCAAAATAGAGAGAAAATTCAAATAATTGAAGCAGGTTAAAAGCGACAAGTTTTTTTAATTTAACTTAGAGGCTACCACTCTCTCCTTGGACCTGCATTTGTATTCTGTCTCATCATACTTGCAAATCTAACATTCAATTCTATCACATCCATTAACCAATTCACCATTGGGAGGTGATCTGCAATTCCTTAAAAGAACTGAGACGAAAGCAAATTTTACCCTTAATTTAACCAATATGAAGATAGCAAGAACATAATCATGCAAGTACAAGCACACATGCGTGTGCAACAGCAGAGGCCAATATAATCTTTTAGAACTAATGCACAGAAATCTTTAGGAACAATACAGAAGGTGATGCAGAACTACTTGAACATCCAACACTAACAAGTCGAGCATCAAAATGGAAATGAACATAGGTTCCAACCAAAGGAGAACCTAAAATATCATTAATTAAATCTTGGGCTAACTACACCATTGGTTCCCCTACTTTTAACCCCTTTTAAGATTCGTCCCTGTACGAAAATTTGAATACTCTTTCAACTAAATTCAAAAAAGTGAACACCTTGTAATGTTCAAATCAATCGAAACTAGTGTAGCCTAGTAGCTATTATGACTAGTTTAATAGTAGTATAGGTTCAAACCCTGCTATCTTCAAAGTTTATGAATAATTTATATTTAAGTTTTTAACAAAGTTTAAAATTTCAAATAATTTATGAAAATACTTGGTTGAGACCAAGACCATATAGAGGAAAGTAGTGGTGAACAAGTACAAAGAAGGACCTTCTACAAGGATTAAGATATTCCTAGCTCATTTAGGGCTAGTGTCTGGAAAGGGATGAGCAGGGAATGTGAGACTTTCAAGAATAACATCTCTTTCAAGGTAGGTAAAGGAGATTCCATTAGGTTCTGGAAAGATAAATGGTGTGGGGACAGAATTTTGATAAGTAAATATGGTATATAAATGAAAGCGCCAAAACAATGCGTCCTATGTACATAGTCAATAAACAACCAATCCCTAGCTAGCCAACAACAATGTTATCCAAAAACTCTACAAAAGGATTAGAACCCGGCGAAACCGCCTCGTCGCACCAGAAAAGCATCATCAAATAATCTGATTTTTGATCTTGAAAAGAAGGTTTAGCAGATTATTCAACTTGGAGGAGGATAAAGACAAGATGGTGAACTCAGTGCTCCATATTTCGGAAGGTAACACTAGCTGGAATCCTGTTTTTAGAAGAGAATTGTAAGACTGGGAGCTAGGAAACATAAGCCTTTTCTTCAAAGTGTTGCACGAGAACCACATTGATATCAATGGAGAAGACAAAGTTCTTTGGAAAGGATCAAAGAGCAACAACTTATCGGTTAAATCTTTTTTTGATTTATTATCAAAGAGATAGGACAGATCTTTTCCTTGGAAGAGCATTTGGAAATCAGTGGCTACGAATAGAGTAGCTTTTTTTTGTGTGGGAGGCAGCTCTAGAAGCCATTTTGACTGGAGAAAGTTTGAGAAGAAGAAAGAGGATTAGCGTGAACTGCATGTCAATCATCTGCTATTCACTGCAGTTGTGGAGTCACATTCTCTGTCTTTTCAATATCTTGTGTGTTATGCCAAGGACGATAAAAGACTTGTACTGCAAATGGGCACTTTACAAGCGTAGTAAAAGGAGGTCGGATGTTTGGGATGTAGTTCCCTTGGCAGTGTGTAGGAATATATGGAAAGAGCAAAATCGGAGGGTTTTTGAGAGTACAAAGAGGGATATCGATAATATGAAGGAGGGCATCATTGAGAAGATTCGTTTTGGGGGCACTGCGTGCTATCGGAGCATGGAGGATCCTTTTGTGAATTTTCTAGATAGTTTTTCTATTTTATAGACTCTTTTGCTAGAGTATATTCCCTATATACAAAGGACGTGTCACATGATTTGACGCTTGTCTATAATATTAGATTTACTTCTCAAAAAAAAAAAGTGCTCACACATGCTCCTCATGTGATCTCTGGACAAAATGGTCATTTCACAAATAAAAGTACAAGGACAAGGAATACAGGAAATTGTGAATCCCATAACACAAGGAAAAACAGATCCCACACCATTTTTATTTCAACTTGCTTTCTCTAACAAAATCCACAAACCATCCACTTTTCTCTAACCTCTCATCAATGCCCAACAGCATTGTCTTTCCTAAACAGTCCCCACCTCCACCTTACTCATTCTTCCTCTCCATGCATCTTTCCACCCTCACTTTATCCCATTAACACAAGGAAAAACTAGATCCCACACCATTTTTATTTCAACTTGCTTTCTCTAACAAAATCCACAAACCATCCACTTTTCTCTAACCTCTCACTCTCAATGCCCAACAGCTCCCAACCCCTATCTTCTCTCTCATCTTCCCCTCACATATTGTCTTTCCTAAACAGTCCCCACCTCCACTTTCCTTTCCTTACTCATTCTTCAGAGGTAATAATTACATTATGTTATGTTATCTCCATGCAAAAGAAATCTTGACACCAAAAGTCAGAGTATGCATAATAATCTCCTTGATCCTCATGCTTCTCTCCCTTTCAAAAACTCTAGCATTTCTTTCCAAAACAGTCCAGCAAGTGCCAATGGGGCTACCTCCCATAAAAATTCCTCCTCCGTTTATAAGACCAACATCCCATCATCTCTTTCACCGAAGAAGGCATCTCCCACACCACTTTTAAACAATTAAACACAAAGTCCCAACACTTGCTGGTAAAAGGGCAATGCAGCAATAAATGGTTGACACTCTCCCCATTTACACAAGTAGCACCTGTTGACTAAAATTGTACCACGACACTGGAGATTGTCGCAAGTTAACAAAGCTTCATTTACAGTTTCCCACAAAAAAACGCCCACCCTTGTAGGGGCCTTAATCTTCCACACACTCACTCTTCCACGGGAACAAAACAGTGCTACTTGAGATCTTCTGATAAAAGGATTTAACGAAATCCTTGCTCTTCCCTCCTTCCCACACAACTAGATCTTCTCTATGTCTATCCACTTTCTAAGTATAAAGCAACTCAAAGAGACGCCCAAATCTTGAAAGTTTCTTCTAAAAGTGGGGTTCCAAATAGCATTTTCTCCATTGAAATGTAACACAGAACTGAATGTTTCCTCCTTATGTGTAGCAAGGCTATACAACAGTGGGAAAGCCCTCCGAAGCTCCGTACCCCCACACCAATTATCGCTCCAAAGTCTAACTAAGTTGCCAATACCCACATAAAAGCTATGTATCTCTTCATAATATCCCACTTCCTTCTAATACCTTTCCACACCCCCCCCACCCCATAAGAAGAGTGCACCTCAATTGGATTCCACACATGGTCCCGAACTCCATATCTACTCACCACAACCTTCTTCCAAAGAGAATCTGTTTCGCACAAAAATCTCCAAAGTCATTTCCCCATCAACGCCACATTGAACAATTTTAACCTTTTAATCCCCAATCCACCATCTCTCAAACTCGAACACACCACCTCCCATCTTATCAAATGGTACTTCCCCTGATACTCCCACAAAAAGTCTCTCCAACTTTTCAATCCTCTGCACCACTGAAATCGACAGAGCAAACATCAACATAAAATAAGTAGCCAAGCTTGAGAGGTACTTTTGATAAGGGTTAATCTTCCTCCCTTAGAAAGATACGGTTTTTCAGCCCCCTAACCTGCGTTCGAATCTTGCTATAATCGGGTTCCACAACTCTTTATTTCTAGAATTAGCACCTAAAGGAAGCCCAAGATAAGTCGTTGGGAAACCACCTACCTTACAACCAAAAAACACAGCCAGTTCATCCATATTCTCCACCTCACCCACGGCCAACAGCCAACTCTTCAAAATGTTCTTCACCTTCAAACCTGAAGTCGCCCGGAAGAATAACAGGATCAACCTTAGGTAACCCAGCTGAGCTGCCTTAGCCTCGCAAAAAAACCAGGGTGTCATCTGCGAACAGAAAATGAGATACCAACACCTGAGAGCCAACCTCCCTCCCTACAGAAAACCCTCGAATTAATCCATTTGTGACAGCAGTCTCTATGATCTTACTAAGAGATTCCATAACAATGATGAACAAAAATGGAGAAATAGGGTCTCCTTGGCGCAAACCTCTCATACTAGCAAAAAACCCCGCTGCTGGCTCCCCATTAACTAGAACAGAAAATTTAGGCGAAGATATACAAAACAGAATCCAGTCCCTCCATCGCTGCCCAAAACCCATCTTGCGCATAATATACAACAGAAAGTCACAGTTAACATGATCATAGGCCTTTTCTATATCCAATTTGCAAAGCAATCCTGCTTCACTGCTGCGAATCCTCCAATCCACAGTTTCATTAGCAATAAGTGACGCATCTGTAATTGCCTCCCACAAACGCATGTTGAGAAGTGGATATAACCTTATCAAGAACTTTCCTTAAACGACTTGCAAGAACCTTTGCTATGATCTTGTATATCCCCCCTATGAGACTAATCGGTCTAAAATCTCTTAAGTCCTCCGCCCCGATACGTTTAGGGATAAGGGTTATAAATGTAGAATTGAGACTTCTCTCAAACCTCTTATGTTCAAAGAAAAACAACAAAAGCTCCATGAAATCCCCTTTAATCAATTCCCAGCAGTGCAGAAACAACACCATCGGAAAGCCATCCGGACCCGGAGGCTTATCCCATTTCAACTTGAAAACTGCTGCTTTAACCTCTTCTTCAGTGAAAGGTAGTTCCAGATTCTCTGTATCCACTGGATCAAGATGATTGAATCGAATGCCCTCCAGTTGTGGATGCCAATTGTATTCTTCCTTAAATAAACCCTTGTAAAAGTCTGCAATAATATCAGAATCTTCAACCAACAGAACATCATTAATACGAATCTTAGAAATCTGGTTTGTATGTTTGTGAGCCTTTGCAGTCTGATGGAAGAATCTGGTATTGTTATCACCTTTCTTCAACCATTTGATGCGCGCTTTTTGCCTCCAACAGATCTCTTCACATCGAAGCAGCCTCTGAATTTCTAGTTGAAGAAGTTTCCGTCTGGCCAAATCCTCATCCCTCCAAACACCTGACCCTTCCTGAATATCCAGCTCCTTGACCTCCTCCATCGGTCTATCCAACGTCAGTCTTACATTGCCAACAGTCTCCTTATTCCACTTCTTCAAGTCTTCCTTCAGCATCTTTAACTTTTTGGCCAATCGAAAACAAGGATTACCCTCCACTTCATAAGCTGCCCATTTCTCCTTAAACCATTCCATAAATCCAAGTTCTTCTAACCACATCAGTTCAAACCGAAAGGGAGATTTCTCTTTATTCAGCCCACCAGATTCCAAATGCAACGGAACATGATCCGAGCACACCCTTGGAAGGCAAGATTGAGATATTCCCCCAAATTTCTCCATCCAAGAAAATGACACTAAACAACGATCTATCCTCGAGCATTGCGCCCCCTCACTATTCCTAGACCATGTAAATTCCCCACCTTCTAAGGGAAGGTCCACCAACTCCGTATCATTTAGGAACTCATTGAACTCCACCAAAACTTGTGTATACTCTTGCCCCTTTACGTTCTTCGGGAAATTTGACAACATTAAAATCTCCTCCAATGCACCACGGAAGATTCCCCCTAGCACATACAGCTTTGAGTTCATGCCATAAACCTTGGCGACCCGAATCAGCACAAGGACCATAAACTAGACATGTACAACCGGTTCACGGTTCGAACCGTGAGCCGAACCGTTATCAGGTGAACTGGAACCGGAGGTGATCCGGTTCTGAAAAGGTTCGTGTATTTCAAATTTGGTGAACCGTCGGTTCCAACGGTAAGATTTTGAAAAAGAGCGGTTGGAATACAATGGACGGCCCAGATTGGATCGAATTAGTCAACCCAGATTGGATAGAATTGGATCGATCTAGGGTGTAGAACGGTCTTATGACCGTTTGGGGGGGGTTATGAAAAAAAACTTTTTTTTTGTTTTTTTCTATTTTACTAACCTATAAATACTCCCACTCTTTCTAAAAAAATTCCACTCATCTTCTCTCTAATTCCCTCAATTCTAAAACTCTTCAATTATTCTAAAACTCTCCAAATGTGCTACTTACAAGTTACAACTCTCCAATTATTTAGTAAGTTTACTAATTATTTTTATTAATTACGTTTTTTTGTTGTAATTATATATAATATTTATTAAGTACTATACATTATAACAAATACGTTTTTAATTCTCTATATTATTATTAAGTATCAACAACTATTTTTAACTACTATTGTTTTCGTTATTTATTAATTATCCATAAATTATAATTATTTTGTTTTAATATTATACATTAATTGTTGTTAATTACTATGTTTAAAATTAATTACAATTATGTTACAACTTTAATTGTTTAGTAGTTATTAATTTATACTGTTAACTACATTTTATTACATTATTTATTATTTTACAAAAATCCTCAAGCCGAGAAGAATTGGACTCGAGGATACTTTTTGGCAAAATTTAGACACGCCAATTAGTTTAGATTTTAGCGATGATGAATATGATGTTAACAATCCAATGGGTGATGAGCCAGTTAATCTCCCCACCTCCGAAACTCATCCTCGTACTCAAGAGAGTATCACTCAAACCAAAGGCCAAGGTGGAACAACAAGAGGTCGAGTTCAAGGTGGAACAACAACAAGAGGTCAAACAACGGGACAATCCGATATATTCACATTGCATTATACAAAAACGCATCTTGAAGGTAAGAATTTCCTAGTCACATGCAACTATTGCAACACCCCATTTAACTTCAAAACTGGAAATGGATGCGGCACATATTAGAAGCACATAAGGAACAAGCATCCCAACAGATGGGAATGGAAGAAGGTTAAACACAAATCACTAGAGTTGCGGGTTCATCTCAACAAGGTATGTCTTCTCTACTTAAATTTACCGAAGCTATGTATAGAAAACAAATGGTAAATTCGATTTGTGCTAAAGGTCTACCGTTTAATTTTGCAAATGATGTTTTATGGGCAAATTTTAGACAATTGTCATTGAATCCCGCCGCTAAAGAACTTCATAGGAATATAGTTACTCGTGACACAAAAATTACTTGCCTAGAAGGAAAAAATACATTAATTACTATGTTTATAAATTTATTGCAAAAAATTTCAATAGATATTTGGAGTGATAAATGGCAACGACATGATTATATAACACTTACATGACATTGGATTGATAACTCATGGACAATGCAAAAATGATTAATTCGATTGAAAGACTTTGATAATGTACATAATGCTCATAATATTTCCGTAAAAATTATGAATGTTTTAAAAGAATATGATTTGGATAAAAAAATATTTTCAATTAGATTTGATAATGCTTCAAATAATACAGCTACTTTACCCGAACTCATTTCATTTTATCAACCATCAATTGGTGGTAAATTTTTTCATGTTAGATGCATATGTCATATTTTAAATTCCTGTGTGCAAGATGGTTTGGCGACTTTACGTGATGAAGTTAAACCAATTAGGAACATAATATCAGTTTTAACGAGACAACATAATATTTTAAAAAAAAATAGGCTAAATTTTGTAGACAATAAAATATGGAACCTAAATCATTTCATTTAGATGTTCCAAACCGATGGAATTCCACCTATAAAATGTTATATGAATCTTATTAGCATCGGGAACAATTATGTGCATTTTTTCAATCGATAGATTACACTCTTCCAATGTTTCCTCATCAATGGGATGTTTGTGAAAATTTAAAGATGATTTTGAAAGTTTTTAACAACGCTACTGAATAATTATCTAGTTCTTATTATCATACTTTTGTATTAGTTTTAGAATATTGTGCTAAAATTAGATATATATTCAAGCATTTTAAAAATTGCCCAATTTTAGGTGAATGTATTGCTAATATGAGAATAAAATGGCTAAAATATTTTTTTGAGCATTCCACCATTGTTTTTTAGTAGCTAAAATATTAGATCTTAAAATAGAACAAGAAGATTTAGAAGAAATGCTAACATATTATTATGATAATTTATTCCTCGATGGCGTTGACTTATTTTCAACTAACTGTATTCCAAATCCAACAAATATTTCAAATGAAGTTAAAAATATTTTATATGCACTTTTTAAAGAATATAACGCAATTTATGGTACTAATATTAGTAATGAAAATGTAGGTACTAGTAGTAGTAGTAGTCAACTTAGTGATTGACTCTTTTTCTTGGGTAGATAATTTTATTAATACAAGAACTCAAAAACGAGTACGAGGCGATGAAAATACATTAGAACTTGATTTATATTTATCAACTAATTTCAGTCCAATAGAAAATTTTGATATTTTAAAGTAGTGGACGAGAATGATCCAAAATTATCCAACTCTATCATTAATTGCAAAGGAGATCCTAGCTGCTCATGCCTCAACCGTCGCCGTTGAACATACATTTAGCATGTCCGACTACATTTTGGATGAAAGAAGATCTCAATTGAGCCCAAAAAATTTAGAATTTCAACTTTTTGTGGGCAATTGGGTTAAAATAACGGGTCGAATACAAGACAAGGTAGTTACTTCCGAAGAGAAGGAGGGGATGAGGATACAACGACCGGGAGCGATTGAACAACACTACTCGTTTTGGTAAGTTAATTGTAATATTTATATTAGAATTTTTAATTTAAAGATTGTAAGTTATAATTTTTAGATTAGATTTTTTTATTTATTGAAAAAAATTGTAACTTAGAGGTAAGGCTCTTTTGGCTTTAGTTTATTGGTAGTCCCCCTCATTGTAATTTTTTATTATATATTAATAAAATTGGTCAGGGTATCGTCCCTGTTTTTTTTTACAAAATATTGCCGATATTTTACAAAGTATAAAATGTTTACACAAAGTTAAAATAATGACTTTTTGACACTTTTAAAAATTCAAAAAATATTTAAAGATCGTTTTTTTACAAAAATTTTTTAAAAAATCAAAAAAAAAGTTTTTTTTAAAAAAATAAAATTTGTTCACGATTCAGAACCAAACCGTGTCGGTTCCCGATTCGAATCTGGTTCACCATTTTTCCCACCAAGAACCGCCGATTTCGGAACCGAAACCGTATATGCATGTCTACCATAAACCCCTGTAACCCATGTGAAATCATTTTCCAGTCCCTCGAAAGTACAAGAAACCGAGAACCGATCCTGGAAACCATGCTAGAATCCCACATAACCAGGATACCCCCGGTCGACCCAATAGCATCTAAATGTTCCCACAGCTAAATATGGGCATCAAAACAGATGATGCATCCTTTGTACACTAGGAGTATACATACTACTCAATACTAAAACTATTCACAAAATCTACAAAAGAATGACCGAGAGATTCATCTGTTGTTGTAGAACACCACAAAAACAAAATACGAAAAGACAGTCTCTCAGTTGATCCAGCAAAACCTCAATATTATCGAAGATTCTTCTATTCATCTCTTTCCAAATGGTCCACCAAACGCCCGTCGGAATAGCACCCCAAAGAATATTGCTCCTGGGATTGTAACGTGACCAACTCAAGAGCATCCCCGAACAGAACTGGGCATTACCCACGAGATCCCAAAAAGCCCAAGTACCGTATACCATAAAGAACGAGCCACCAAACAATGCAATACCAAGTGACTAACACTTTCTTCGTTGCCTTTGTACATGTAGCAGCGGTTCACATAAACCATCCCCCTTTTGTGAATGTTTTCTCCTGTGAGAATCGCCTCATGGCAGGCTTAGCAATACTATTCCATATTCCTTTCCATGGAAAGGAATACCCATCACTGCCCGACATAGCAAGAAAATAAGATTTGACAGTAAAGTTTTTGCTATTCGACGTAGCTCACCTTGCCTTATCAATTTTGCTCCACCTTGCCTTATCATTTCTGCTCCCGTTAATGTATAGCGAGGTGAAAAAATTACCGCAGATCTCCATCTCCCAGTCTTGAAGATCCCTACGAAATTAGGGGTTCCAAACCACTCTATCATGATCAATTTGAAGCACCGAACTAACATAACAATTTTTTGTCCACAGCCAGATTCTACAAATCAGGATAGACTCTTGAAAGTTCATCCTCCCCACACCACTTATCTTTCCAAAATCTAACTTTCAAACCATTACCGACCTTAAAAGAAACAAACCATTCAAACTGCGCCCACCCTTTGCAAATACCTTTCTCCAAACTCCTGACCCGAAAGCACCTGTGACGATTTTAGGAAACCAATTATGATCACCCTCACCGTATCTACAGATCACCACCCTCCTCCACAACCCATGCTCCTCCAAATAACGCCATAACCATTTGCCATGCCAAGTAGAGCTGAAGACCTTATCCCATTTAACTAAATGGAACTTATGCTCCGCCCCTTGACCCTCCCACAAGAAGTCCCTCTCCATCTTCTCTAATATGTTACGCACTCAAGCACGAACCACAAACAGCGAAAAGAAATAGGTGGGCAGACCGGATAAAGTATTTTTTACAAGTGTAAGTCTACCCGCTTTGGACAGCTATTTCTTCCAACCCGTCAACCGGACACTCAACCATTTTTCTGTCCATACGAACCACCTTAGTCTCCTGTAAGCAAACTACCTGAGGATTCCATTTACGAATTGCTGCACTTAGCACTGCTCTCTATCTTCTTTTTCACAATTCACCACCGCCACACCACGACAAAGCTCGCTTCGACTCATCATTTAAACCCCTAACATTCCATGAAATAATACATATATGCATAATTAAACATTCAGATTTGATTCCTCACCCTTCCCACCCCTGCAGTCGACAATATCAAAATTGAGACTACATCTCGGATTTGATACATATATGCATTTTCCTTTCATAAAGACATAGCTTCTTTGATTTTCTGTAAATTCATTTTATTTGTGAAATGATTATTTTGCCCTTTGAGGAAATAACACATAGGGGCATGTGAGGAAACTTAATGGCAAAAATTGGATGGGATTGGACTGAAAGAGCAATTGTGCTTGATCTGAACAGAACAAGGAGTTAATTTTTTCAGATTTTCGTACAAGGACCAATGGTATAGTTTGCCCTAAAATCTAACTTACACTGAGAAATTACATTGCTTAAAACAAAACTGGTAAAGGCCACCAAGGAGGACGAAGATATATTTGTGATTGCCCAGACTGTCTAAACAGGCTAAACCCAAATACTATGACTTTACTAAAATACCTCCGATACTTAAAAGTACAAAATAACAAACATACATAAGCATCGACATAGATAAATATCCTATGTGCTCCTGCATAAGAAAGTTAGCTCATGCAAATCTAATTAGTTGAAATGAATTAAGAGTTGGTCCAGCCAGCCCCAGATAGGCTCATTTAAAGCACTTGAGAATTAGTAACATAAAGCATAAAGGCTCCATTTGTTTCATGAAAATTAACTTCCGGAAAATATTTTCCTCATTTTCCGGTGTTTAGTAACCCTTAAAATGTAGTCACGGAAAATGAAGCCTTCTTTTCAGGAAAATGCCTTACATACTCCATTTTCGTAAGTAATTTTCCAATATTTATTCAACTCGTGTTCAAGCACCCCCACAACAAACCAATTATCCCCAAAATAATATAATATTACAGTATTTCTTGCCCACTCCTCACCCTTCCATCTGCCTCATGGTCACCCAATTGAGTTACTTTAATCTTTTTAACAAAAATCATAATCTTTTTTTGATAAGTAACAAAAATCATAATCTTACACACAATTACACATATTTACATACACATAGTTACACACAATTATACACTTAACAAATATATTTTTTAGAAATATAAATTGAGTTTTTATTGTGTTTGTGCACACTATTTATAATTTATAATTTAATAAATACTCACTACATCCTAAAATAAGTACCCACTATATTCATTTGGGACGTCCCAAAACAATTATCCATTTTCTTTTTAAAATGTTTTTTCATATCAATTACCAATTTTTTATTCGTATTTGTGAGATTGACAAAAAAATTGATCTTATTGATTTGACATCACTAGTGATAAATTGGGGGTTTGCTAAAAGAAAATTACTTAAAGTCGAACATTTTTTTTTAAATCAACGTATATTTAATAGGGACATTAATATTAAGACAAAGAGAATATAATTTTTTTTTGTATGTATACATGAATTGTTTTCCATAGTAACATTACCGCGTGTTTGCCAAACACTAGAAAATATTTTCCAGCATATTTTCAAAAGATTTACCAAATAGGACCCCAAGGGGTGGGAGAGATGGCAAGCGCACTCTAGCAAAGACCTTGAGGTCCTTGGTTCCAATCCCCACACCAACAAGGGGTCACACTTACCTATCAAAAAAAAAAAAACTTGAAAATAAAATCTTTTCATTTTCAGAAGCTATTTTATAGAAATCATTATCTGTGAAACAAATGAAGCCAAAGTCACATTAAAAAGATTGATGATAACCATGACTACTCAAGTTTAGAAGAATTAAGAGGGCGTACATTGTTTAATACTCCCACCACCCCACCAAAAGTGTCCTCCGTTCCATTTTTTAGTGTCCCAAAGAACCTTAATTTGATAAACAAATTCATATTTTGAGTTTCTGGATTTATCCTTATTAAACTAGACTCAAAATTATTCACTCATGCATCACAAAGAATCCACCAGAGCCCAAGTCAAAATTATACTAAAACTCCTTACACCAAGCCAAACAAACTTTACCCGAGCCTAAGTCAAAATTATACTAAAACTCCTTATATCAAGCTTACTGGAGTACATAAACTGTATATATTGTGATTACCGAGCTTATTTCGAGCCAAGCTGGGCTTGTTTCTACCTCGAATCTGAATCATGTTTGAGCTAAGCCCAACCCCAACACAAGTCGAGCCCGCATGGTTTATTAAACAACCCTATTAATAAGACAATCTTTAAGGCATTGTAAGAACAAGTAACTAGAAAAAAACAGAATGGGAAAAAAGGACCTGCGGGGAGGTGGGGAGTCATTAGAACACAAGGATATCATGCTTTGACCCGAGGACAGTTGCAAAATAACAAGACATAATCAAGAATACAGATGAAACCTCGTAATAGAAAAATGAGTTTATATATTTCCAGGGGAAAATGCATGCGACATTACATGGGATCTGCCATTGGTAGTTTCCGAACAAGAAGAGTTCCTCCTTCCGCTGCTATTGTTGGAGCCATCTCCTCTCCCGTGTTCCGGTGCACGTACGTCAATTTCCCCTGGAGATAGTTTTTCATGAACACATCGACTACATCTTTCACAGCTATATGACCTCCTTGATAGTTCTGCATTTTATTAATATAACATAAGAAGTTGATTTGCAACAATATTTTCAGGTGTTTTCCTTGTAGATGATCTTGATGAGAGAGACTACATTCAAAAGCCATAATATAAGTCACATGAGTTCTGGTACTCTATAGAATGTCTCAGGACTCAGCTTGTTTCATATCAAAAGGTTATTTTAGAATAATGATACATAATCCATACGAATACATGTGAGATTCTATAAGTCACTGATGTTGTGAACAGTTATGTAATTTGTCGGTATTAAATAAGCTAGTTACAACAATAAGTGACTGAAAATTAACTTAAATTTCACATTTACTTTAGGGTTAAAAGCATTGGCAATACCCAACAATTAGAGCAGAATCGCAGATTGCTACCATCTCTATCCCATTCTATTTTGATGGTTGCCAAAATCCACCATCACCATCTCCATTAATTGTTGCAAGTACTTTTATGCTGTTTTCCTTCCTTCCACTTTCCTTTTGCATTGTGCCACCAGGCCACCACAATCTGTAAGTTGCAAAGTGAAGCTTTATCTCGTCATTATGTACAGGCTGGATTCCAGGGACGCCTTTAAGTGTGGGATGACTTGCAATAACGCAAAATATTCTTGAAAATTTCCATTGTCTCCCTCTGTTTATAAACGTAAACAAGCTTGTATTGACTAACTAGATTTGATGGTTTAACTAATGGAAGCTATCACGAGGCCATGGTGAAAGAGAAAGGTTTCTGCTCAATGGACAAGATGGTCGTGTGAAATGAGAAGTCATGGGAGCGTCCTCTTTTCTAATTTCAGCTTTTGAGTGTCTTTTTAACCAACAAGAGCTGTATTTAATGACGACTGGCATGGAAGTACAGATTTGCATGCCACGTACTTTCTGTAGCTAGATCTGTTGATTTCTAATGTATAAACAGCATCACACTTTACGCACACACACAAACTAGCAAATATTGTTAAGAAGGAAATAAGAGCATAGAAGGAAAAAACAGACATTCAGTTAGGCTGTGAAGGAAAAGATACAGTGTGCCAAGGACCACTTGACGGCTCTTGGTTCATTTGGTTCTGGTCACAGCTACTCGATTATCAGCTGGAAAGAAATGGAACTTTTAAGTTTTAACACTAAACTAATACTAGGTTACCACAGAACCACTTTACCATTAAGTTCACCTAATGCACTTCAGGGCATTCCCCAAATGCATCGCCTAGAAGTGCACCTCTGGTTCACCATTTAAAATGTGGTACCGCGGAACTACTTTAACATTTAGTTTGCCTAATGCAACTCGGGAAACTTTTCAAATGCCTTGCTTTGAAGTACAACTCCGGCTCACCTTTTAAACACAGGTACCTGCTTTTTCTGCTCATTTGCTTGAAGCAGGTGAGCCTAAAGTTCTTTTCTTTTTTTGGTTAGAGGATTGATACTATAGTAATTTCTTTGTGTGTGCTTTCTATATTTCTTTTAAACTGCCAATCTTTAAACAGTATTGCTAACTAACATAACCAGCAAGTCACACTTCATGCCCATCTATGATGTCCATTCGTTGCTTTGACTAAATTGTCTGTTATCCCTCGTCACATTTCCTTTCTCAATCATCTCAATCTTCATCAAAAAAAGCCAAGAAGAAAAACATAGCTGCAAAATCATACGTTGCGACTTGAAGTGTAAAGGCTTCAGGATTCAGATCACTTAAGGTGAAACCACATCATCATATTCTACGTGTCTCTATTGATCCTCTCTTTCCATTTCGCATGAGCTTGGACCAACTTAAGTTACATCACAAATGGAAGATACTTGTGTTACTTTTTAAATCAGAATCTATTGCCTTTGATTAGACATCATTACTTCTAATTTTAGTCAGCATACTGAAGCGATTTCAATTGAAGGTTATTTTTCCAGTTTGAAAACGGATAGGTCCAAAGATTACAAGCAAGGAAGTCATAGAGAAGATCTAGTTGTGTGAGAAGGAGGGAAGAGCAAGGATTTCATAGTTAAATCCTTTTATGAGAAGATCTCGAGTAGCACTGTGAAGCTCTATTAACTTGCGACAATCTTCAGCGTCTTGGTAAAATTTTAGTCAACAGGTGTTGCTTGTGCACAAGTGATGGGAAAGCCATTTATTATTGCATTGCCCTTTTGCCAACATGTGCTGGGACTTTGTGTTTAATTATTTCAAAGTGGTGTGGGTGATGCCTAATTCGGTGAAAGAGATAATGAGATGTTGGTCCATGTATAAACGGAGAAGGAGGATTTTTTTATGGGAGGTGGCCCCATTGGCGATTTGCTAGACTATATGGTTGGAAAGAAATGCTAGAGTTTTTGAGAATGCGGATAGAAGCGTAGAGAAGATCAAGAAGATTATTATGCACACTCTGCTCTTTTGGTGTCATGAGGCAATTTCTTTTGACGCAAACCCTTTTATAGAGTTTGTGGATAACATAACATAATGTAATTATTACTACTGTATAGAGGACGCGTCACATGTTTTGGCGCTCTCATATTTATAGCATTTTCTTACTTATCAAAAAAAAAGGTTACAAGCAACCTTTTTAGTTCATTTTCATCGCCTGCCCAACACGAACATGTGAGTATGAATGATCCTTATCTCAGGATGAACTTCAGCACAGCTAGCCGGTGCTACCATGGTTAGCCACTTGATATGACACTTGGACTCCCTCCATCACAAAATAAAAGAAAACAAGAAAAGAACAAGCTAACTCCTTGGAAAGAAGAAGATGGTGTTTGAAGAGAATAAGGACCAAATTCAGTCCCCAGTTAAGAATGAAGCACACAAACTAGTATACATGAATGGTCGCTTTAAAAAATGCCTATATTCAATCCCAAAAAACCCAAGCTTAGAAACCACCAATGTCTGGTATGATCAGTAACATATGCAACTAGATCTTCGTGCCCGTGCCATGGCACGGTGTCAATATATCTGATTTCGTCAATTGAAACGCCAACGTCTAAATAGAATGTGCGATTTTTTAAAATGTTACAGTTGAGGGGTACATTACTTCAAGTACCAGTTGAGGGGCGCTATTCGAACGAGACTCATAGTTGAAGAGGGTTATTTGTAAGAAGTTATATGTAACTGACTTATGAACGTTTGATTTTGCGGCGGAATCAACCACCATGGCCAAATAGTCTCAGTCAATCAATTGAGCTCTATTGTGAGATTATATTAATGTAAGATTGATATTTTGTAAGGGGTAGTGGTTTAGAATATTTTTTTTAATAAGTAATAAATATATAAAAATCAATGCGCCAAAACGGAGGCGCAACCGTGTACACTAGTTGTATACAACATAAACTACAACAAACTGAAAATATTCACTAAATCCCCAAGGGACTGATGCATATTTTCTGCCTCTAACCCCTGATTCCACCAATGATGCATACTAGCTGCTCCTTTAGTTGATCCAACGTCCGTTCAACATTGTCGAAGGCTCTACTGTTTCTCTCTCCCCAAATTATCCACCATATAGCGAGGGGAACTGCCTCCCAAAGAAACTTCCTCCTGCGAATTGTAAAAGGCCAACACAGTAGGAACTCCTGCACTGATCTAGGCATTACCCATTGGATTCTGAACAACCTTAGCATCATATTCCACAGAACCGAAACAGCTTGACAGTGGAGCAAGAGATGATTCGTACTTTCGCTGCACTTCCTACACATATAGCACCAATTAACATAGATCTTTCCTCTCCGCCTGAGATTATCCCCGGTTAGAATGGCCTCACGACACGCCTCCCACGCAAAAAAACATTACTCGAGCAGGAGCAGGAGACTTCCATATACACTTCCAAGGGAAAAGAGGGGCCCTATTTCCTGATATCTGTGCATACAACGACTTAACAGAAAACTCTTTGTTTTTCGAGATTTCCCACATAACCTTATCCTCCCTGCTGATATCTACTTGTAGAGAATACAATCGCTCCAACAATAGAATACTAGAATTCATTTCCCAATCCTGAAAATTCCTACGAAAAACAGGATTCCAAACCATCTTGCCGTTAACCACCTGAATCACAGCATTAACCAGAATATCTTGATCAACCGCCAGATTGAGCAGATCCGGAAATACATTTCGAAGCTCCTCCTTCCCACACCAAACATCTTTCCAAAATCTAATTTTCAAACCATTGCCTAAGGCAAACGAAATATTCCTCTCGAACACAACCCCCCTACCCTTACAAATCCCTTTCCAATACACCGGTACCAAAAGGGCTGTCTATGGCATTAGGAAACCACTCATGCTCACCTTCCCCATATTTTCCAACCACCACTCTCCTCCACAAAGCATTGTGCTCCACCATGTATTGCCATAACCACTTCCCAAGAAGTGCTGAATTAAACAAACTTAATTTCTTCAATCCAAGGCCTCCATCCTTAATCCTGGAACACACCGTGTCCCACTTCACCAAGTGATATTTGCGCTCTTCCCCTTGTCCTTCCCAAAGGAAATCTCTCTCAAGCTTCTCTATCTTCTCTCGGATCGAGGTAGGTATCACAAAAACTGAAAGAAAATACGTGGGAATGCACGATAAGGCATGCTTCACCAAGGTTAACCTACCAGCTTTGGACAACAGTTGTTTCTTCCACCCCGCCAATCGCTGCTCCATCTTCTCTAACACCGAATTCCACATGACTTTATTTTTATAAGTAGCACCAATCGGCAACCCCAAGTAGAAGGGAGCTTCGCAGACTCACAACCAAAGGCCGAAGCGAAATGATCAACATCTGCCACAGCTCCTATCGGGAGAATTACACTTTTCTTGATATTAACTCTCAACCCCGATACCATCTGAAAAAACGAGAGAACTAACCGGAGATATCCCAACTGTTCAATGTCTGCATCACAGAAAATAAGAGTATCATCTGCAAAAAGCAGGTGGGAGACCATAACTTCTGATCCCCTGGTCTTACCAATCTTGAATCCACTAATGAAGCCACCTGCCACAGCTTTGTCCAACATTCTGCTCAAAGCCTCCATAACTAGAATAAAGAGGAATGGAGAGAGAGGATCTCCTGTCGCAGACCTTTAGAACTCGGAAAAAATCCTGCGGGTTCCCCATTCACCAATACTGAGAAATGAATCGAAGAAATGCAGAACCGTATCCATTCTATCCATTTTGTACTGAATCTCATCTTCTCTAAAAGATACAGCAAGAAGTCCCAGTTGACATTGTCATATGCCTTCTCTATATCTAGTTTGCACAAAAGACCCGAATGGCCACTTTTTAATCTCGCATCCACAACTTCATTAGCTATAAAGGAAGCATCGATGATCTGTTTGCCCCCCCACGAAAGCATGCTGTGAATCAGAAATTAGCTTTCCCACCACCTGCCTCAACCTTAAAGCAAGAACCTTAGCTAACAATTTGTAAAAGCGCCAACTGCATCGATTGGTCTAAAATCCCTGCTATTCTGACCCCCTTTTTTCGGAATCAACGTAATGAAAGTCGCATTAAAGCTTCTCTCAAAGTACCTGTTAACATGAAAGAATTTAAACACCTCCATAACATCGATCTTTATCACTTCCCAGCACTGAGCAAAGAACGCCATTGTGAATCCATCCGGGCCCGGAGTTTATCCCTACCACGCAGTGCAGCTGCCACCTCTTCTTCCGAAAACGGCGCTTCCAAAATTCTTCTATCAGCATCTTCCAAGGTATTAAATCTGATTCCTTCCAACTTCGGACGCCAAGCCCCCTCATCTAAGTACAGTTCTTCGAAAAAACCTGCTAAACCCTCTTTAATATCATGTTGATTTTCCAGCAGAGCACCATTAATCGAAATACTTTCAATCTGATTCACTCTTTTATGCACACTTGTCGTCTTGTGAAAAAATTTAGTGTTTCTATCTCCTTCTTTAAGCCATTGAATTCTAGATTTTTGCCTCCAGGATATTTCTTCCTTAACTAACAGAGACTCCCCCTCTCGTCACAACTCGCTACGCCGAGTCTCCACCATCTCATTTAAACCACCACTCCGTCCCGCCTTCTCATCCAAAATTCTCACCTCCTCCATTACTTGTTTGATTTTAATATCTATTCTCCCAAACACCTCTTTATTCCACAATTTGAGATCCTCTTTGAGCATCTTCAACTTTCTCGCAAGGATAAAATCAGGATTTCCGGAGATCTCATAAGAGCACCATTTAGACCTGACCCAATCCACAAACCCCAGCTCACGCAACCACATATTTTCAAACCTGAACGGGGATTTACCTTTCTTCAGTCCACCAGTCACCAATAAAATAGGCATATGGTTTGACACTAATCTAGGTAGGCAATACTGCAAAGACCCCCTACCACCATCGTCCCAATCGGCCGAAATGAGAAATCTATCAATCCTGGAGAATTGGATTCTGTCGCCGTGTCTAAACCAAGTAAATTTGCCTCCCCTTAACTGAAGATCCATTAAACCCATCTCAATTATAAATTCATTAAAAACTGCCATCGCTCGAGAACACACACTCGTCCCCGATCGCTCACTTGGATTCCTAATTACATTGAAATCTCCCCCAATGCACCACGGCTCAGCCCATCTGTTTCTTATTGACCTCAGTTCATCCCACATATTCTGCCTCAGGTTATCCTCACAGGGGCCTTAGAATATTAATCTCAGGGTGTGACTGCTCATAATATTAATTGTAGGGGGTGACTTTGTAACAAGGTGAGAAAAAATAGATAGTTAAAAGTGGATAACTACTCTCGCACATGTGAATGTAAGAGTGAATCCCAACTATTAAATTTTTTAAGATTATTTAATATCAACCTCTAAATAGCTTTAGTCATTTGCAAATGTGTGAGAATGAACTCTAATGTAATATAGATGATTAAACAGCATACTGTCATGGCACACAAGAAATAATAAACCAATGTATACCTCAAACCTAAATTTCGTAATGAATAACCATATGATTAATTGTGTGCAAATACACCCAGCAATTTCGTATAAGAGAACTTGTATACATACTCCCAAATAAACCCAGCCCAGAGACTCACTCGTTTTCTAAAATGATCATAGGGAAATGAAACGAATAACGAAGAAAAAGAGTCTAGACTCAGATTTCAACTCGAACCTAATTTCTAAATGAATACCCATAGAGAGTAATTCATTTTTTAAAAATCAAATGTACCCATAAACAAAATCCCATCAGCAAAAAATCAAGCCAGTATATCCATCACTAGCACAAACATGAATCTTAAAAAAATGCTAATAATCGGAAAGGGGTGTTGGGATTATCCATATGCAGATGAGGAGAGATAGAGAGGGATGGCAACCTTCATGCTAAGATTGAAGGAGTACTCTAATTTGCGGACCGTGTACCGGTACCAGGTGGAGTAGCGAATCATCACCAGTATAATGGTTGTGGGTTGTGAATTTGATGATGTTTGATGTCTTCGTCTTCGGAAGTGAGAAACCCAAACCGGGAGGGGCTCTGTCTCTTCTCTTTCTCCCTTCACTTAAACCCTTCACCCGCTTCGAACTCGAACCTTGTTTTAATCCAGTTCCCCTTTGGGCTATTGGGCTTGTTCGGTTTGGCTCCATGTAAGTGTAACTTTCTTATTTCGTTGACACAAAATCCTTAGCAAAATGTACGTGGATCGTGGACTATGTCTATTCATTAGACCAACCATTGATGTCAATTTCTGAAAGAACGATAAGACTAAACATGTTAAATGTTAATGGCCTGCCAAAGCGAGACTATCTTGAATGGGTTCGTCCATGAATTATCGTTAACATTAAGTTTGAATTTGGTTTGATATTGTGTCTTGTTGATTTGAGCTTTAATAAGTAAATTAATTGTTGTTTATAAAATAGTTAGTCTTGAACAAACCATGCTTGTCTTGTTGGCATCTCGTCACGTTATTTAAGCTAGATAAGTTAAAAACAGTAGCGTTCCATAGTCAAATTTAATTAAATTCTTCTTTGTGAATATATTAAACCTTTCATGAACAAATATATTACACCCTTTGTTTTAAAAAATAATTGTCTACTTTTAAAAAAAAAATGAAATTAGTTTGATTGCTTTTCAAAGAAAAAATTGACATGTAATTTTTTTAAAAATTAACAAACACGTAATTCGTAACATTTTTATTGTGTACTTTTTAATTATTATAATTTGTTAATTAATAATCAAATAAAAATACATTAAATGTCTATTTAAAGATTAATCAACTTAATTTTGAAAAATGAAGACGAAATTTTTTAATGTAAGACGAATTATTTTGATTCGTTATTAATGAATTGAGTGGCCGACCGGTGCCCTCACCGGAGATTTAGTCTTATTTGGAAAGTAAGAAGGGTATAAATGATGACCAGTACGAAATTCATTCCAACCAGAAGCGTTGTATATTTAGCAAAAGAGGAATATCGGTCTGTCTGATCCGGGAGGCAAAATCAAAATCTTTGACGCCAGGAGCTTTTATCCCGGTGGCTTGTTTAAATATGGTCTAAATCAGATCCAGAAATATTTAATCGAACTGGACCCACCAAAGTCCATGGTCCTGTGAAACAGGCCACGCGTATCTCAGACACAGAACCCGTCTTCACCTTTATCTCGCAGCTCTTGTCGCCTCCCATCAAAGGCCACTTCAAACCCCCTATTTTCTCTCTCTCTCTCTCCCCTCAACTCATATCAAACACAATCAAACGAGAACTGTAATCGAAGGGTTTTGTACAATCAAAGGGTTTGATTTTTTTGTAGGATAAGGAAACATGGATAGATTGAAACTGGCTTCGTCGTCGTTGGGTGAGCGATTGAAGACCGGCGGCGCGCAGATGAGCCGGATGGTCAGCTCGAAGATGAAGGAAATTCTACAAGCGCCGACGGCGGAGTCGAAAATGGTTGATGAAGCGACGCTGGAGACGATGGAGGAGCCTAATTGGGGGCTGAATTTGAGGATTTGTGCTATGATCAATAGCGAGGAGTTTAATGGCACAGAGATCGTGAAGGCGATAAAGAAGAAGATGTTGAGCAAGAGCGCGGTGAGCCAGAGGTTGAGTTTGGATCTGTTGGAGACATGTACTTCTAATTGCGAGAAGGTGTTCTCGGAGGTAGCATCGGAGAAGGTTCTAGAAGATATGGTGAGGATGATTCAGGATCCCAGGACAGAGCATGGGAATAGAGAGAAAGCTTTGCAGTTGATTAGAGGTTGGGGTGAATCGGAGGATCTCGCGTATTTGCCCGTCTTTCGTCAAACCCACTTGGTCAAACTCAATCTCTCTACTTTTGTTTGTTTAGCTTTTATATTCATTTAATTTAAAAAGTTTAACTAAAATATTGCTCAATCCAGTAGTTGTTTAGGTTTTTTGGAATGCCCATATTTAACTTTTTCCTCTTGTTTTTTGTTTTGTTTTCTACACCATTGAAATGTGCTTTCTACAAACTTTGAGTATGTGAAAGTTATTCCTTAAGATGCACATATTGGTTGGGGCCTGGGGGGGGTTTGATTTCATTTTGACCTTGCATCATGTTGCATCTTTATTCCAAGAATCCAAACTCTTTCTTGTAGATAAGTCTTTTATTAAAAACACACCAACACAAGAATCAGTTCTGCCTGTTGTCATTCTTTTTGTGTTATTATTGATTAGTATTGTGTAATTTGAGTTAGAGGTGACTGGAATGGATGCTCTTCCGTAATAAACTGATTTTAATTGTCCATTATTAATTGGTCCTTGATATAATGATGCAGAGTTTGAAGACGATCCTCATACCTGCTGGAACACAAGATGGAACTTTCCCCACTGCGCCGTATACGTTGGAGTCTTATGTTAATCAACAACCCATGTCACCACCTGATAGTTACCCCATGCCAGACACAGATTTGCAAGGCAGAGATCATACCACCTTTCCATACAGTTATGGCGGTGAATCTGTTGATGAAAAGAAAGAAATGCTGCTGGTCACTAGAAACAGCCTTGACCTTTTATCCAGCATATTGAACTCTGGAACTGAACCCATTCCCATCAAAGTAAGTAATTTATTCTGTGGCCGGTAATATCCCACCAAATTTGTCATTTTCAGCTGGGCATTTAGTTGTTGGTACATGGAGTTTCATGCAATTTTGATCACTTAAATAGTTTCCAATTATCGCGTTGGAAACGCATGTATTCTGTGTTTCATGCAAACATTTTTCAGTCACTCTATTCCCAAATAAAATCCTACTCCTCTGAAACTCAATTTTATTAGAAATAGCATTTCACTTCACCTCCATATGTTTTTATATACAGTATTCCTCCATCCCAAAAAAACAAATAAATAGTCTCATTTTAACTTTTGTTGGTCAAATTGATTAAACTTTGATCAAAGATGTACAGAAAAGTTGTTGTTCGTACAAATATTTATATGTTGTTATTGATAGTTTTCTTACTATTCTTTCAGCTATTGAAATTTTATAATAAGTTAAAAACATAATACATATGCATGTTAATAGTAATTCGATATTGTCTTAATTTAACTTTCCAATAAGGAAGTTATTCTTTTTATTGGGACATAGGGAGTATATTTCTTTGAAGTTGCACTAAAGTTAACATTTTCTAATATGACAATTGACACATGAGAATAACATGAACCTTTGAAATATCTCTCTTTTGAACTAACTAACACCTAAAGTATGAATTTTTGTATGGGACATATGAGGTAGTACATCTTTTCATTCCACCTACATTATCGGATGGCATAGTCAGCCTGCCTGTACTTCTTTTTCTTTTGCATGCTTTAATACACAATGACTTAAAATATTCAGCACTTCGTGACCACATAGTGACATAGGCATGTAGCGGTAGCTATGGGTAAAGAATTAATAGATTTGGTAACTTTTGGACCACGCTTGTGAATTCCACCCCTTTGAATTCATGGTGGAACTGGCGGTTTTTTGGATCTTTCTTTTAGACCCCATTATTTGGAAACTTCCATTCAAGGTAATAAGTATTACATTCATAAACGGTGGCGGAGGCCGGAGAGTAATATTTATTTTGTGGTTGCAGGATGAGCTGACGGTGAGCATGTTGGATAAGTGCAAGCAGTCTCTGGCTGTGGTCCAGAGAATTGCAGAAACCACAACTGATGATGATTTGTTGCTCTTTGAAGCTTTGAATCTTCATGATGAACTTCAACAAATCATCTCAAGATGCAATGAAATTGAAGGTAATCTATTGTCTGGAGGAGAAACTAGAGAAAACCCGAATGCCACCAATTTGGGTGTTGGAAATAATATTGAAACAGCCAAGGCAGACCCTCCTCCACCTGTGGAAAGCAGTGAAGAAGTAAAATCCCATCAACCTGTGGGGAGTACCGGGTCCAGCACTAGCAGTGATGTAAAAAATACTCATATGAAGGAAGAGAGTGCGGAAACTAGACAAGTTCTGAATTAGGGGATAAGTAAAGTAGGGGTTTCGAATGCAGTTTGTACGACTTTTATACCATCCTTGGGACGTAAATCTGCTCAATGTTAGTGTACCAGTGATTGATATGTGAGTTCTTGTAATTACTAAATTTGTGAAAGACTTACCTGAATTGAGATGTGGTCATCCTGTTTGATTGTATATTTTGTTGCTTAATTTACCAATTTGATTTCTTTCTTTCCCATATGCAAAAACTTAGAAAGTACGGTCTTATGGATATTTTGTAATAATGGATCCTTCTTATCAGATTCATCGTGTTTGATGAGTTGAACTGTGTTATAAGAGACCTACTCTTTCCATATTACTAAGTTGATGTGATTCGTCCCACGAGCAAAAGCCTTAAGCCAAGGAAGCGCATTGACTTGGAGCTCGAGGCTTGGAAGCATAAGGATCGAGACTTTGACCACTTCAAGGAGGATGAATCATGTTTAAGTATTCATCAAGAAGGACTAAGAGACCAAGTACACAAGATACATCCATCAAGGAAAGCAAGTTTTAGAGCCTTAAAATCCCTTTATCCCGTTTTTCTGTGTTGACTAGGGATAAGGTTAGTCTTAAAAACGGGATTGGTAGTTATTAGGTTAATTTATGTTTCGTAATTAGGTTAGATAAGTATCTAGTTGTTTTCTACATAGATTAATTAGGTAATTATCTTGTTTCCTTTAACTTCTAGGATTATGATTCACAACTCATATAAATAAGGGTTGTGACCTATTGTTTTTTGTTACACACAACTTTGATTATTGATTAATATAGTTTTCGAGTGTTTTTCAAAACCTCATTGTTCTTCATTGAACTTGTGATTACTTGGTGAGAGACTAGGTGATCAAATCCGAACTTATCAATAGGAATATCATCCCTATTGTGGTGTTCTTTCTTATACCAAGGGTTGTGATCGTCTCAATCGTTGTTTCAAGATTAATTATACCAAGGAGTGTGTTTGGATTGATTCATCAAGTCGCGGTGTCATCTTCCATCTTCAACATTGACGTTATCGCTTCTATTGCCACGTGCCCTACGGTTCGTGTTCACGAGTACGTGATGTTGTGATTTTATATCATACTGCCCGGAACGAACCCATACAGAAACGGGGCTTTTGAATTAATCAAAAAATTACAACCTCCTATCAACTAACCTATTAATAGAGAATATCTTAACAATTAAGATCCTCTTGTACTACGAACACCAACACTGTTTTACTTCTACAAAAAACAACGTTAGACAAAAGAAAACAATAACTGGACAGAGTATAAAAGAAATGATAAGAAGAGCTTTGCTAAGATGTCGTGACCCAAGCACGACTCGCCTTTATCGACCACGAGAGTCTAGGCTATAAGCTCTTCGGCTCAGACACCTTTCACCGACCAATCGTCCACCAAAGAGCCCACTGTAAACCCAGCAAATATTCACCAAGGTAGAACCCAAAGACAATCAGTCCGACCAACTATCTCCGGCAACACAGAGGATGATATAACTGGAGATGAGAACTCACCAACCCTAAACCGAAACCCACCCAATGCTCAACGCTCATTGTATAGGACGGAGAAGAATGACAAACCTTCGGTCAAATAATAGAGAAGGAGAAAGAAGGATGCGGCCGACGCTTCTCTTTCTTGCTACCACTAGATTCGTATAAGAAAGGGAGTATATATATGGGTCAATGAGTCAATCAAGGAGAAACATAAGGAATGGTAGAAAAGGTAAGTAGGTAACCGGTTGCTCAGGTCACCAATGAGATGGGCTATACTGATTTGGGCTTAGTTAGAAGGCTGCCACTTACGGGCCTTGACGAACTCAAATAAGTGTGATATTTAATATCGTTTTTGTGACTTAACTTGTTGTAAATGTTGTACTTTTTATGGGTATTTTATATGTTTGGTGATTACAGGTCTATGTGAGAATGATGATGAAAAAGTGGAAAAAATATCAAGTTTAAAGAAGAAATTCGGATATCATGGTAACGAATGAGCATTCGCTATATATCTGAGGCGAGCTGGAACTGAATTTGGAATCAATGTCACGTTTTTAATGGGAATTTCAGACTTTATCCAATCTCCATAATTAGGGAATTATTATTTTTCTCTAAATTGTTGTTATTTCTTTTCTTTCTCCTTTGCAATTAATGAATAGATAGGATAAGAGATAGATTAGATGTTGTGGACTTTGTCAACAACTACCTATGAGTGGGGTTAAGAGTGGAGATCATGACTTCTATAAAGGAGGAAAGACTTGAAAAGCAAGGAGGGCTCAGCTATATAAGGAAAGGTCAGTTTTAGAAGTTGGCATGCAATCACAGACAACACGGCTGATACACATAATCATACACACACATATACACTCGAAGATTTTGCTAGCAGCTTACTCGTTTCTTCCATCACACTGGTGGGTTTATGTTCGTTTTGAATTCATTTTGTAAGTAATCTTTAATTATGTTTAGTAGCTAGTTTTATTTCTTCTAGTTAATGAACAAGTAATTCTTTACAAGTTTCTGCTGTGAGATCTAAGTGTTTTAATTCTCAATTGGGTTTAAGTATTTATTCATTCTATGTTTGTTTGTTGCAAAAGGAATTGTAACGTAGGATTATTATGCTTAGCTAATGTTTGTGGCCAGAACCTTAATTAACATAATATTTCATTGATAGTTATAACCGTTGATCCATAATTGTCATCGGGTTCTAACAAAGTAGCAAGTGACGCACCGTTTAGGCATCACAAGCATATTCGGTCCGTGTTGCGGGAATGTGTAATCTAAATTAAATGATATTGCTTCAATATGCACTGTTTAGAATCGGGTCTCTCACTCTTAATGCTTTCAAAATATTAAATCCTACGAGCGTCTCGGGGGTTGTCTTTTGATTAGAGAAATAGTTAACGAGCTTCTCTTGACTATCGAGACAGTAAGGAGAGATTGGGTGTCTGGAGGTTGTCGACAACTATAACCAGTTTACTTGAAACTGATCGAGTCATTTTTGTATCTATGATCAGTAGTAACTTTTAGGATTACATTAAGTTCATTGACTGGATTTTTCTCTTATTAAATTCAAACATCGTTGTCTGTTTTGTTTACATTCAGTCATTTAAATTCAGTTTTTAGTTAATTCGTTCGTTAGTAATTAGTTTATATTAAAAATCTCATTCTTTATTTTAATTGCTTTGTTAAAATTCTAAAGAGAAGTAAATTCAACGTTCCTTGTGAATACGATCCCTACTACCCTATACTCGTTATTTGGGAAAATAGGAAATTATTTTTGATGGTTTGACACCCGTCAGGCCTCCAATTCTAACACGTGACTTGGATCGTATAATTTGGTATCAGAGCTAAGTCTTGTTTCAACAATCTATCTTACTTTAAATTGTTCTTATTTTGATTATCTGTTTGTTTCTCTTTTTCCTTCGAACTAGGGTCATTAATCCTAGTTTGTTCTTTTATTAAAATTGTAATTTGCTTGTTATTTCAAACCCTAATCTTCTAGGGTTATAAATCAACAAAAAAATTTAAAAAATTGTTGCCTTGTTTCGGACAGCATGTTTAAAAAAAAAAGTTACCACCTAATTTCGCACCAAATTGTGATTCTTTTTCTATGCCAGATTGCCCTAGTTTGCTGCCCAAATTCGGACATAATCTAAGCCTAATACACGACAGATCTGCTGCCTAACTTTGAGTAGATTTCGGACATATTGTTGCAACCTTAGTTCGGACAATTTGTACAAGTTCCTGCCCTAAGGAATTTCAGCCAGCCCTAGTTTTGCAAAAAAAGGAATTTTGGCCAAGCAAGATTATAAATATTAAAAAAGGAGTTTTTCAGTCAAAAAGAATTAGAGGCTGATTTACAAAAAAAAAAATCAGATTCGATCCAAAAGAATTAGATATCGAACAAAGAAAAAAAAGGAGAGAGAATTGATCTTGTAACTTGGAGTTCGAAAAAGCTTGGAAGTTTGAAATTTGAAATTGTTATTGAACTTGGTATTGTTTACTATCTATCACATCTAAGTTAGAAAATATTAATCGAACTTTCCTTTACAAAATTAAATCATTGAGTCAATCATCCTTGAAACTCCACTCTTAATTTCTTATTTTCTACACGTAGATTCTTGTTGATTGAGTTTTTGGTTTTTCTACTTTGCTAATCATTGATTTAATTGTGTAGTTCTTTTAGATCTTGGAGGAATTGAAGGTGAGGGAGAGTAGGTAAATACGAAAGGTGTGATATTGATTGAGTAATACACATAAAGGAGTGTGTGATCAGGTATTTTTACTAACAATTTCTTACAGGTACACCATGGATAGTAAATTGTATATGGATGGTATGGAGGAAGAGATGAGAAAAATGATGAGAAGACAAAAAGAAGAGATGCGTGAGGAGATTAATAGGTTAAGGAGGGATTGTAGAAAGAAATCTAAACCTGAAATTAGAACCAATAGAGATTTTCATAAACCTAGACTCAAGGAGGAGTTTAGAGAGTATGAGTATGAACAAAGGTCTAATAATGTGAAGTTTAACTATAATTATAGGGAGAGTCATAGAGAAGATAGAGACACTAGAGAGTTTGATCTTCCAATTTTCAATGGTTGGAATAATCCTGATTTGTATTTGGAGTGGGAGATGAAAATGGAGATATACTTTAGAAACCATGATTATTCTGAGTGGAAAAAGTTAACATAGCCGCTAAACAATTGTCTTATTATGTTGCGGTTTGGTGGAAGGACTTGACACTAGGTAGTCCAATATGTGGAGGACAATGGATTGATACTTGGGCAAGGATGAAATGGTTAATGAGGAAGAGACACATTCCGATTGAATACCATGGGGAACTCAACAAAAAGGTCCAGCTTTTGACTCAAGGTAGTAAATGTGTCGAAGATTACTTTAAGGAGATGAAGGTAACTATGATTAGGGCTAATGTGACGGAGTCTATAGAAGCTACCAAGGTTAGATACTTAAGGGGAATGAAGCCCAAAATTACTAAACTCATGGATATACAAGCTTATAGGAGCATGGATGACTTGGTTCAAGAAGCGTTCAAAATTGAGAGGATGCTCAAGAGGGAGGATTTTTATAGGCGGAAATATAAACAAGGATTCAAGGTTGAGAAGATTGATAAATCTAAGGACGAGAGTCCAAAGATCATTACTCAAAGCCCAATTCTTGAAAAACAAAGTTCTATGAAAGAAAGTTTGAGATAAGAGAGAAAGGATAGTGAGGAAACGAATATAGAGAAGCCTTCAAAAAAGGAGAGCTTGAGCGAAAAGAATGAGAGTTTGGCTAGAGAGAAAAGTGAGCTTAGTGAAATAGCCAAGAAAAAGGAGAGCTTTAGTGAAAACAAGAGTGAGAGACCAGTTTTAGAGACCAGTAAAAGATGTGAGATAACCGGGCAAAAGGAGAAGAAAATTAGTGTGTGTGAGAAAAAGAAAGAGTGTGAGAATGAGAAAGAAAGTGATGCAAATTTTGATACTAATCAAGTTAATGTTGTATTGCCAAATTATATGTCACATAATTTTCAAAAGGTGAAGACTACACCACCAAAAGAAATTGTGGGATTTAAGATGGAATACCAATAAGTTAAGGAAAATGTTGTAGAACCTACACTTTCTCAATCGTATGATCTTACTCTTTCTTAGAAAAATAATGTATGTGGTGAGTTGTTGTTTGTTAATCACCATAACATTGATAATAAGCTCAATAGAGTTGTTGCTGAGTTTGGACAATTGACTAGGTTTGTGGACACTTGTGTCATGGGTGAAATTGTTAAGCCACGTAAATTATTACATGTTAAGCACCAAGGATTTGATAAGAAATTTAAAATTTTTAAAAGTGTTAGTTTTGATAATTTGATTAGTCTTGTGAATTCCTTATGCACGAGAAGTGTTGTTAGTTCATTTGACATGCCAATGAAGTTTCATGCAAAGTTTAGTTAGTCACAATGGTTTAAGTGATTGGATGAAATTTGTTGAAAGCATTGCTAATGAATTAAAATCGACATTTAATATTCCTAATCATGCGTATGTAGATCCATTCATGGATGATACTTTGGTTGATAAGTCATTAGGATTACCTTGTTTATTGAAAGTTGAGATGGAAACTCTTAGTTGTGCATTGAATAGAACTAGAACTCATCTTGTTACAAGCTCATTGCATGATGGTATGATTGTGAACCTTAATATAAGACATCTTAAGCCATACCATGAGATAGTAGATGTGTTCCATGACACCGTGATAGGTGTTGAATTGATAAGTTTGCATGGTGTGACTAAATTGCATAATCATGTGAGTCCTATACTTAAGAACATGCAAGATTCTTCTATATTGAGTTATGTTGATGCATGTTTCAAAGAAGATGTTGTTTTACATGTTATATTATATTTTCATAAGATTTATGGATTACATGGATTACATATGGTTTCATGGAGGAATACAAATTGTGTTAAGCATGTGAAACCTTTCGAAGGTTGTGAATTTAATATTGGTAATGGTTATATGCACATTTTAACTTATAGTTTGAATGATGAGCATAAATGATGTTTATCCTTGAGATTGCACTCTGGTTGTAATTTCTTATTGTTGCATGATTCATCATCGTTAAATATGGATATGCAAAAGATTAAATTTTTTAGGTTAATCTTTACACCTGGAAAAATCGATTGTTTGTTTCGAATCAAGGAATTAAGTAAGAAAACTTAAGTTTGTGATGATTGGAGAAAAGAGGCCATAGAGAATGGTAAGATTGTTTATTGTGAGCGAACCTTGACTTATAATGAGTTGATGAGCGAGTGAGTTAATTATGGTAAAATCTTATCTTATGTTTTCAATTCGTTAATTTGCACGATTAATAGTATATGCATAGGATTGCATAGAGTCCTGGTGTTAAACATGGTTGTGCTAAAAAGAGAATTCATTAGGTTGATGCTTAAACTTGGTGATTGTGTTCATATCAAGGATTGGCATGAAAGAACATCGAGTTGTGAAAGCTTGATGAGTGAAATTATAAGACCTGATGGATTTACTTGTCATGAAGGATTTGGATACATGAGTTTGCATGCCTTATTGCATATTATCTTATTATACTTATTGATATCTTTCATTAACATTCCTTATGATAATCTCATTGTGTTTAATGGTGCATATGTGATGTTGTCATTCATGGAAAGTCGCCAAGTGATGCAAGTGAGATATGTTAGATTGGTATTTGAACCCGGTGATAGCTAGGGTTTGGATGTGTTTAATGGTGGGACACATTCCTATACCTAGAGATGTTAATTTGTGCTAAATGGTTGCATGACAGATCTTGTGCTAACAATTATGTATTGCAAAGTCTTGTTATGTTCTTTACGCAGGTTTAAGAGACATGTGCGCAACCGTTAGTTGATTCCAAGGACAAGTGTTGTGTGCTTTTGGAGGTTGGGGCGAGATCGAAGCACGAAGGAATAACACACGCATACATGAGCTAAAAAAGAAAGTTTAAGGGTAAGAATCATTCATATACTTGTTCTCCTTTTACTAAATCACGTCATTATGATGTAGGTACATATTTGAGGATAAATCTTTTTCGAGAAGGAGGGAATGATATGATTCGTCCCACGAGAAAAAAACTTAAGCCAAGGAAGCGCATTGACTTGGAGTTCGAGGCTTTGAAGACTTCAAGGAGGATGAGTCATGTTCAAGTATTCATCAAGAAAGGCTAAGAGTCCAAGTACACAAGACACATCCATCAAGATGGATCAATGAAAGCAAGTTTTAGAGCCTCAAAAACCCTTTATCCCGTTTTTCTATGTTGACTAGGGATAAGGTTAGTCCTAAAAGTGGGATTGGTAGTTATTAGGTTAATTTATGTTTCGTAATTAGGTTAGATAAGTATCTAGTTGTTTTCTACATAGATTAGATAATTATCTTGTTTCCTTTTACTTCTAGGATTATGATTCACAACTCATATAAATAAGGGTTGTGACCTATTGTTTTTTGTTACACACAACTTTGATTATTGCTTAATATAGTTGTGACCTATTCATCAATAAACTTTTGATTATTACAATTTTACCATTTTCTCATAAATGCATAAAAAGAGTTAGGAATATTAATTTCAAGATTTTTTTAAAAAAAATAAATATTTAATGTGGGATAAGAAATATTATAAATTATTTATTTATTTTTTATAGGGTAAACATTTTCAACCTTTACATATTTGACTACTCACATTAAAAATTGGCAAGGAAATAATAAAAGTTAAACGTAAAAGACTACCATACTAATGGTGTAGAAAATAACTACATATTTATTTATTGTTTTAAGTATGATTAAGTAAATAAATATTAATTAAATATTATCGCATATTGAAATTTTAAGATAAAGATGCGACTTTTTCCTTAATCAAGGACTAATTGATTTGAAAATTTAGGGTTTATGGTCAATTTGTAGTAAATAAATAATTTTCAACTTCTTTAACAAATATATACTCATAAGGCGTTTTTCAACAGTTGTAAGAAACAGTCCATGCAAAAACTTGTGTAGGACGGAATTTGGTAAGACAGAACTCCACTTTGGAATTCGCAGGTCATAATAAATAAATAAAACATGTAATTATAACTCACAAAAATGGTCCAGCCGAGCTGGTCATAGGCGGAACTTGGAACCGTTAAACCATATCTGGAAGTTGTGTTCCAATCTCTCCATCCTCAAAATGAGTTATTATTTTGATGGAAGGCTAAGATGTCCTCTTTTGCTTCAGTGCCCTGGTTTTTCAACAGTTGCTGCCGAAAATTTCTTCCCCCCCCTAATCTTTGCAATTTAATCATCTGTAAGCTCCGTTAGCCCTCTGTTAACTTCATATGTCTTATGATGCTTGACGGACCCTAACGAACTTTAACGAAACGCTAAGTGACACATTTAAAAGGCAAAAGTGGCATCTTTTAAATTCAAAAGTGACACTATCAAAGGAAAAATATTATTATTTTAATTAACATGTAAAGTGACATTGATGGTCGGCTAAGATATCCTCTTTTGCTCGATGTCGTGGTTTTCCAGCAGTTACGTCGAAAATTTCTTCCTCCCTAATCTTTGAAATTTAATCCTCTATCAGTTCCATTAGGCCTATGTTAACTTCATTTGCCTTAGAATGCTTGACGGACCCTAACGAACTTTGACGAAACACTAAGTGACACATTTAAAAGGCAAAAGTGACACCTTTTAAGTTCAAAAGTGACACTATCAATAGACAAAATATTATTATTTTGATTAAAATGCAAAGTGACATTTATAGGACCAAAAGTGACACTTTTAATGATAAAAAGTGACAATTTTAAGGTCAATAACGATGATTTTTAATTATAAGGTTGTGAGTGCCCCGTTTTTCGACCTTTCCCCTGCTGCGCGGAGAAGCGGGTGGTTTCAAAACCTTAAAGCGCGTGAAATACGCTCAACCTCAATTGTGGACTCAAAATGTGATCAACAGAGTCGTCATATTTATTTTAAAGAAAAAAAAACAAATGTAACCAGATTTGCAAAGAGTTCGGAGGCTAAGTTACGAGGTGGGAAGGGGTTAGGCACCCAACTCGCCCTTTCGGTCTCAAAATAGATTTTTGGCTAAAATATGTTTTTTTATATTTTATTTAACAAATAAAATAATGCATTTAAATATAAATATATGTATCTATATTATTACAAACTTGCAACAGCCTCCTTCCTGGAGTTACAAATACATTTATAAAATTTTGGTCATAATAATGGCTCTTTTTAGTGTTATTTTCTATAGAAATTCGGGCAGCATAACTGCTTATTTTTATTACATCGGGCCGATCTAAATAGAACTTTTTAATAAATAAAACTTTAAATAGCATACCTCTTGAAGCGTGGGGTTTTATTCCATACCAACTAGCTTCTAGTAGATTCTAGGATGTGCTTGCTCTATCCTTCCGAGAGAGGGAGTCTTTTTGCTGCTGTTTTGCTGTTACGGGGATTTGGGCAAAGTAATTGCTTCCGAAAGTTGCTTTTCAACCTCGGGATACGGGCGGAGCAACTGCTTGCTTTTTTGCTGTTGTTTGCTTGCTGACGGTGGAAATCGGGCAGAGCAACTGCTTGTTTTTTACTGATTTGACGTTTGGATTCGGGCAGGACAATTCCTCTTTTTGGGATTTTAGGATCAATGGAATATGGCGGAATCCTAGCAGGGTAACTAGGTTTCACTTTGCCCGAAGAGTTTTAGTGTATGAGGGAGATTTGACGGAGCTTCGGGGCTAAAGGAATAAATCTCACAGCGCTCTCGGGAGAACTCACCGCGTTGAGTGCGTTTTTCACAGTGTGAACTGTCTGTGAATTCACAAACCGGTGGCCTCTATTTATAGGCTGGGAGAGGTCTTCCTTCACTGTTAAGTTTTCTCTTTATGTGCTTCATCGGCTTGTACAACGCGCTTGAGAGATTGCACTTTAGGCAAAAGGCTACAATGCACAAAGCACTATTGGGCGCCACCCATGGAGGAAGCTGGGGAGGTGCCTGGAGTGGCTATGGGCGGCGCCCAACCCTCATTTTCCTCTTCTTTTTGGCACTTAGGCCCCCTGCATTTCACTGTTTACGCATCCTACTTTTGTTTTTTGCATTTTCGACCCTGTAACTTGACATTTGTTAGTTTTTTAACAGGTCTTGATATTTCATGTCATGTTACATACCAGGAGTACAAAATTAGGATGTCTACAAAGGTAAAATGGCTTCTAGGGTCAAAAGTAACACATTTAATGCTAAAAAGTGACACTTTTAATATTATAAAATGACACTTTTAATATTATAAAATGACACTTTTAATATTATAAAATGACACTTTTAATATTATAAAGTGACATTTCAATGTCAAACGTAATGATTTTCATTTATAAAAAATGAGACACTTATTAGAGTAAAAGTAACACATTTAAGGCTAAAAGTGACACATTTAAGACCAAAAAGTAACACTATTTTAGGGAAAAATGATAATTTTCATTAAAAATATAAAGTGACACTTTTAGGGCCAAAAGTAACACATTTTATACTATAAAGTGATACTGTTAATAGTAAAAAAATGATATTCTGCATATATAAACATGAGTGTGGCATTGTAATTTTTAAAAACTAAGGGGTTGCATTGAGATTTCTGAATTTTACCCTATTTAATTTGGAAAAATATTTTTTATGGATACGGATCCGTAAGACCGTCTTACAGGAGACTACCTCAACAGTATATCATCAAATCAACCATAAGTTATTTAACCAACCGCCTAACCTATCAGCTATAAGCCACCAGCCATAAGCTGTGACAAACGAGCCCTAAGTAGTCTTATTCTATCTTAATTAATTAATTATATATATTATATATTACTCCCTCCATTTCTAAATTATCGTCCACCTTTCCTTTTTCGTCCGTTCTTAAATAATTGTCTTCTTTTAAAACTTTCCATTTTAGAAAAAATATTTTTACCACTTTACCCTTACTTTTTCTATATACTTTAATTATGGTCACATACTCAAGGGTATTAAAGGACCACACATTTCACCAATATTTATAATACAGTCAATTATTTTTTCTTAAACAGTGTGACGGGTTAACGTAGACAATATTTTGAAAACTGAGGGAGTATAAAGCAAACTTCAAGAGTCTATTCACATAATCTCTTAATGTTCCTCAAAAACAATTTAACTCTTATTAAATTATAAAAAGTGCATAATTTTTTTTAGAAATTTCAAAATGACAAAAAATTATGAAAGACAAGATTATGAATATTTTATGCAAAACATATCGAATCCCTTTGACTTTATTTATCGTGTGTTGATGGACTGAACTGTAAGAAAGTGGGGCTCTATCTTACGAATCAAGAAACTTACTCTTTCAAAATAATTGGCATGGAACTAGTTCACTAACCACCCAAGAATGTTGTTACTATTACGATAAATTGCAGGGTGGTCCACTTTTCCCAAATATCTAATCGCTTAATTATCTTTTTTTCAACTATATAAGGCCACTTTCATAAATTTGTTCTAATAATGCCTAATCACAGATATGATGAAAATGTAGTCTTTTTTATTCCTCTTCGTTTTCCTCTTCTTTAAATCTCCGAGAAAGATGTCTAACTCATCTATAACGGACTTTCTGTCTCAATTTCTTAGACCACAGTAACTTTCGTTTGTGCCTTTATGTTTCCTTTCTTCTTATCTTCTGAAAATACAATGGATTCAAACTACTTGTCTGAATTTAGGTGATATTGCATGTCAAGATTAGTTGGTGTTTCTTATAAATAAATAAAACAAGTCCCATTTAACAAGTTGCACTAAAATTACTCTTGAGATCTCAGCTCACGTCCTCTCGAAAAGGATGCTCATTTCAATTTTCAATTCTTAATTCTCAATTTTTAATTTTCACATTTCTTCTTCTTGTTCTTCCTTTTCATTGTGTTTGTATGTGTGATTCAAAATATATTTATTTTGTGTTTATGTTTGTGTTGTTATGCATGTAAAATGTTCGATTAAATGCCCGAGTATGAATTTGTTCGTTGTTGGGCACCTTTTTGAATTGAGATGTATCAATTCTGAATCACGATGCATCTCGTGATGCATCATTTGGTCTGGGCTCGATTCATAATTTGGAATTAGAATACAAAAGTAAATCATGATGCACTGAAACGTCCAACCCCTAATCTCTATACGAGCCTCGGGTCGAACGCCTAATAAACACATAAAACACTTGCAAAACCCCTACTAATTACGGGCTAAACAAAACACATCTAATAAAACATAATCATTCCTTTGAATAATAAAAACACCACAGCTTCTGAAAAGTCAAGAAATCAAAAGTCAACGAGCAATTACCCATAAACTAAACACAATGGCTCCAAGTCAACCAACTAGTGAAATAAAATACACGCGTAACAATCAAAACCTATAATAGAGTTTATATAACTCTATACTTCCACGTCCTCATAGCTATACAAAACAAGTCTTCTAGAAGCTATAACTTACAGCAACCTGCTAGATCTTGTGTGTCTCGTCGATCATACGGGAACTCCCGATCTCGCATGATCAAATTCCTGGATAACTGCACACTAAAGTAAACAAACACGGGGTGAGTGGTAACTCAATAAGTTACTATATGGCATGTTGTTATGCACATATAAACATCATATCAGCCAATCAAGTATAGTTGTACATATACTTGCACATATCACGTTGATCATGTTGTAATGCACATTGACCCAACGTAATTAAACACATAATCAGGATATATGGTCTGATTGTAACTTAACAGAATCTACAAGAGAGCTTTCCGACTTGTCCTGCAATAAACAATGTAGATATGTTGCTGAAGCAATACACATATAGAACAACACCAGAAATCTCAATAAAGCATCGTAGTTGTGCTGCTGTCGAGATATATATACTCAACTGGCTGAATCCCATAGTATCCAGAACTGAAATCCAATAGTATTTAAAAAAACACCTACCTTGGGACTTAACCAGGAGTCTCATTACCCTGAGTTTTACCCAAAAGTCATAGTTGTGTTGCTGTTACTACACATGCTGAAATCAAGTCTGAACCCAATAGTATCCAGAACCAATGATGTAAAACCCTAGAATGTTGCTTGCTTGTGTTATGCATGAACTCATACACTTATAATCATCATAAATATGTTCATTTAGCTCCCGTATATGTTTAGAGTCAATAGCATGATCGTTGACATCGTTGAGATGCACGTATGCATTTTTCTTTCGCGAGATGCTTTGAATCTCGGGTTTGTGATTTATGTTGTTATCACATGGATAATTGTTAGAGGGCATTTATAACATCATTTACATGCCTTGGATGTTTGTTAGATGCTAATTGCATCGTCGGTTTGGTTGCTAGTTTGATTCTAGCGTTAACCCTTCTCCGTTTGACTTTTTCGGTTGTCGTTTGGGAGAGTTTTGCCTGAGTTCTTGGCCTTGTTTGATTGAGGTTAGAGGCTTGATTGTTTTGGTTATTGTTTGGAGGTTATTAAGGTTGGATTGTAGACCATTTTTGGCTTGGAAGGACCCGAGAATACATGCGGGAGAGTCCGGGACCGAGCAAGGAAACAAGAAAAAGTGGAATGTTGAATATTGAAGTGATGCGGTCGCATCACCCTTCCTCCAAGCGACCGCAAGGGTCCCTGATGCCAGAATTCGGGATTTTGCAAGTGTTGTGCGCACTGTCCGAATTTTTACCCAATTAAACCCATTTTAAACCTAACTTAAACCCATCTACTTAGCCTAAACTAGTCCTAAACACCTACTAGAGATATTAGGGGTTGATTAGTGAGTGATTAAGGACAATTAAACCCCCATATAAAATCAAAACCAACGCACAATTCACTTTGTCGGCAAAACAGATTTCGACTCCTTCACTTTGCGTTTTCTGCGAGCAGTCAATGAGACTTGAGAGAGATCTTGGGAGTGACGATTCTAGGGCTTTTGAAGGACTCAATCTCAGAAACCATTGCTAGGATCTTCTTCCCCCATTCTACCCGTGAGTTTGAAGAGAGAGAAGTGAGGAGAACGACTTCATCTCTAGGGTTCGAACTTGGCAGTTTGTGAGGGCTGATTTGAGTAAGTTTCTACCTCTCTTCCTTTTCTTTTTTGCTCCATTGACCTCACACAACCATTTGTGTTATGTGAGGTCAATGGAAGCAATTGTTAGGGTTTGTAGTGATGCATGAACCCTAGGTTTTCAATTAATGGTAGAACTTGATTGAACCTATGTGAGACCATGATTTATGTGAAATTCATGTTCTAAATAGTCTATTGAACTTGGTTATGTGAATTATCCATGAGTATTGAACTTGAATTGGTAGAGATACTTGGAGGGTGTTTTGCCCTAATTATGTTTTAGCTTGCAAATTATGGTTGTGAGCTTGATTACTATGTTTTATATGTTTAGTAGAGCATATTAAACCATGTTGTGTGATTTAATCATGATTTGTAAAATATGATTGGTAAGGTGTCAACAAGGAATTTATGCACAAAATTGCCCATTTGTTCTAAGTTGCATTGTTAAGTAATTTGTGGGGTTTATGTGAGTTTATTGAACATTGGGATTATGGTTATTGGCGATAGTTATGAACATAGGGGGATGTTGAAGCCCATGCTTCTATTCCTTGAATTTTCGGAAAGTTTAGATTGGACTCAACGGAGTCAACCCTTGGGTTAGTATGAATCCTAGGAACTATAATCTTAAGTCCTACGGAATTTTGGGTAGAATTCATGGAGGTCAAACCTCCAAGAAGTTTTGAAGTGTGTGAAGCACACTTGATTATGAGAGCTTATATGATTCTCGGTTGTGATATTTATGCTAGTTGTGGATGAAATGCATGACTAGTTTGATGGTAGAGTGTTTACCTACTTGTTTTGAGCATATGAGTATATATTACTTGTGCTTGGGTTTTGGAGTCCAGCTGGAGTCGGTCTGTTGAGTCTTTGGTGGGACGATACATCGTCTTCACGAATTGTGAGATTCGTGATCGCGATAGATCGCCGTGCCGGGTTTGCACACACCCCTCCATCGATGGCCACGGTGGGGAAGTAGTTTATCTCAGTTGTAGTAATACACATGACTTTGATAACTATGGAACTCGAGCGGAGACTGTCTCGGGGACGTCGATATCTACGAGAAGGATATCGAGGGCACATAAAGGTTTTGCACGTGTTTTTGCAGGAGCGACACGCGCGGAAGAATTTGGTAATAGTATCATATCCCTTTTATATGAATTGTTTCACAAGTGCTTATGTGAATAATGTGCTTGGTGATTTGGGTATGATATGATGGTTGTTTGGTTTCATACATGTTATACTTGATAGATAACATATTGATTAAGGTTGTTAAGCATAAATGCTATCACATGAACATTGTTTGAAAGTTGTATTATGCCAAAGGCATAAATCATTATTGTTAAGCCTAGTATGTCTTGACATGAATTTTAGTGAGATGTTATACTATAATGATAACATATTTATTTAATGTTGAGCATGGATGCCATAACATGATTTTATATAAGGTTATTTCATGACGATAGCATGATGTAATTTATGATTGAGCATTATGCCATGGTAGGAAGTTATGGTTAGTAACTTACTAAGTCTTTGTGACTTACTTTTATTTGTTGGTTGTTTTTCCCTAGATCCGAGTCGCACGAGCGGATCCAAGTAAATCGAGAAGGTTGCGTTGACAAATGATTCTTTTGGCAAGGTTGCTACTTAGATAGTTGTTTTCTTTTGGTAAGGCCGTTTGGGAAGGATGAAGTTATGTAAACTTCATGTTGGGGTAGCAAACCTTATTGTGAATTGTAATATTGTAATTATGTTGTTAGCCTATTCTTTTGGTAGCCGACCGGTGGTGGTTGTGCTTGGTGTATATTGGTAGTTATATTCCATATGCTATCTTGTTGTTAGTACTTGTATTGTTGGTAGCCGACTTGTGTTAGTCGCGCTTGGTAAACTTGGTGATCATGTTTTATATGCTTTCATTATAGCAAAGTATTATGCTTGTTCTCCGGCATGTTTTTAGCCGTTGAGTTGTTAGACTAGAGTCTTAGACTTAGTGTAATGTTGGGTTCCGGCCGTAGCTTCGCCGATGACTTGGTTTATTATGCTTTATATTTGAATTGCATGACAGGGAGTTTGTTCTACGTGCCCAATGTTGCGGCACGCGAGTCGAATTTTTGGACCGAGAGATTAACTATCTCTTTGGTTGTTTTAGTTTGAGCTTGTTAGCTCGGGCGCCACTGTTTTATTTTATTTCGCTTCCGCACATGTTTTGAGTTGTTGGCGTATCGCCGTTATGGCCCTACCCATTATTTGCTACTTGTTTGTTGTTAATTGCTTCCCGGCGGCACGACCTTGGGATTTCGTCTTGGGATCCGGGTCGGGTCGCCACAAATGACCTTGAGACTTAACCATGAGTCTCATTACACAGAGGTTTACCCAAAAGTTTAGCCTTCTACATGTTATGTGAATTGCTCTAACAAAGGCTACATCCTTGTTACATCCAATAACAAGGGAGTGTGACCCATGTAACGACCCGTAGCAATCACAGGATTTAACTCTCATAAAGACTATTGCCATCCTATTGTCGACACAACCACAAATGCGATGCACAAGTAGATGTTTACTTGTAATAAACACAACTGTTGAGTTCCAAGTAAGGGAACCAAACACACATACCAAGCATGAATGTTTACTCGTAAATAAATATAGTTGTTGAGTTCCAAGTATGGAAGCTCAATACACATATCAAGCATGAATATTTGCTCGTATATAAACATTGAAGCATGTATTTGTTTAAAGCAAACATTATTTCTAAATAATCTTAACCATAACGAGTGTAACGTTTATAAGTATTAAACGTTAAACAACACACGAGTAGGCCACTGGTCCTACCATAAACATCTACTACAAAAGACAAGTCTTTAAATACTAGACTCTCTTATGATAATCACAAGTAGACCACTGAATCTATATTATTCATAAAACACATAAGAAACCACACATTACCTTAGAATCGTGATTGTGTCCATATCTACTGGACACCAATATCAACACATGGGTAGTTCTTTAGTCCTACCACCCAAACCAAGAGACAATTGTTGAGTCCGTAAATATTGGACATCATGCTCAATCACCAGCATAGGTCAATAGTACCTATTACATCATAACATACTACACGACTACTAACGAGTATTTGAACACTATGTCTTATAACGTACAATATTATCACTAGCTATCTGTGAGTATTAAACATTAGATAACCCAAGAGTATGTCGATGTGTGGGTCCCAATGAGCACAATAATAAGCTAGAAGGGGGGGGTTGAATAGCTTATTAACACTTTAAAACTTTTAAGTAAGTTCCTTGAAAGTTACTTGAAGTTTATGAAGAGTTTCAAGTAGCGGAAGACCTTCAAGAAAATTGTTCAGTCTGCAGATAAGGACTAGGTAGACCTTTTACAGATTACTTAAGTTCTGCTGAAATGGATATAATGAACAAGGAAACTATGCAGTTCAAGTAATAGACAAACAGAAGGAAATAACACAAGTATTTTGAGATGGTTCACACTGTAAATAGTGCTACGTCCACCACCAAGGCAGTCAACCTTGGATTTAAATTGTGCACTATGTTTTCCACTTAGATCAATTACAAAGAATATCCCTAATGGATCGTGTACAAAATATTGACTTGTGTTTGGGTCTATGGAATTAAATATCTGTAAATACAAGATATTTAATTAGATGCAATATAGTTAATGGAAGTAAACAACAAGAAGAATAAAACAATAAGAGTTGAAGAGCGACTTCTTGTTGTTGACGAGGACTTCTAGATCTGTTGAGGATCTATTGAATGCTTGGTGAAAGACTTGGAGTTGAATAGATTCGAGCAATTCTTTAAGTGTTCGATTGATTACATGCGGTTGTCTCTTGTTCCGATCTTCAATGGCGTATTTAAAAGCAGGTGCACTTCAAAAGAATCCGTTGGAGAGGACGAAGGCTTCAACAGCTCTATTCATAAATGCATTAAATGCATGGGGCTGTCAGTCAAGGAATTTCGTCTTCACAGATATCCAGAGCAGATAATCATTTCTGAGATCTTCAAAAAGGTGGGCGATTTGGTGTCAGATCTGAGAGATGAAGCAGAAAGTAGGGGACAGTCTGCTTTACTGCTTTCCTTTCAGACGAAAAGTCTTCCTGCTTTTCGGAAAGTTGCTTTCGGCGGCTTGACATGTCAGAGAATGACTTGGATTAATTCAAATAATATATGGAAATAAGTTTGAATTAATCCAGCTAGCTTTATGCTGAAGAGGACACGTAGAAGCAGATCAGCTGGACACGAGGTCTACCGATCTTAAGCTTCGAGCAGGTCTTCCGGTGAAGCTGAGAAAGGGTCTTCCGCTGAACCTGAAAAGAGTCCTACAAAAACTATACAAGGCAAAGTTCTATACACAGTTGCCACGCTAATCGATACGCAGCCCGATTAGCCACTGAAGTATAAAACTAATGTAATGTACTGATCAGATATAAATTTAACATAAGAATCAACACGATGACTCTACTACACACAATACATCAACTTGATGTCAATTAATGTCAGTCTATATCATCCATAAATTTTATATTTTAGTTCATAATTATCTTGTACTAAAATGGTGTACAAATGATAATAAGAACAGGTTCTCGATCCCGCTACTCATAACTCTATCAAACAATACATACGAGCACTTTAGCTCTTATATAAGTTTCACAATTTATCCACGGACCCTAACTGAGTAAGTCATTCTCCATCAATACTACACCCAAGCTTACAAGTTCTGGGTTTCAAATCAATCATAGGAGCAAGCCATTAACGCCTACTACCCAGCACAATACTATACACAATTTACAGGTATTTAATTCATACAATACTGTCCCGTAACTGACTTGCAGTTACAATATCTAAGGTGTCTCTTGTAACAAGCTCTACACTGAGATCTAGCCACTTATCTTTTAAGTACATAGATCAATTACTCAATTCAGATAATTTAGTTATCTTAGGTACTGACTCTGTTAAGTCACAAACCCAAAAGCCATTTGCTATTAAGTAGATGTAATGCTCATCCATTGACATATATTTATGTCTATTCATAACTAGTGCAAATCTACATGTCATTCAGTACAGGTATGCGAACATCCATTAATTGTTACAATTTCACGTAACTAGATTTCAAATACCATTTTCATATTTATAACATATATTTCATCCTCAATTTACTCATTGCTAATTATTCTCAAAACTTAATAGGTTTAACATGAGAATAATATTATTAAAATACTTTAATTCCCTGTCGGAAATAAACGACTCAATTGACTTAATTATTAGTCAACTCTGATTTAACTTTGTAAAGTCAATTACAATACCACAATAATATTCTTAACACGTAGGGACTAATATATCATTCCCTCTTTTAATACTTTACTATCATAGAAATTAATCCTATAGGGTCAATTATAATACTATAACACTTTTGGGCCACAACCGCTAATTATTTATTAGCCCATAAATATCAAATAACAATTTATTATTATCGTATCGTAATTCATATAAGGGTATAATCATCCCCTAAATAAATTACAAACATGGTAGGGGTGGCAATTTGAGGCACGACACGATTGACCGATACGAACACGACACGAAATTATAGGGTTTGAGCTGAGGCTTATCGGGTTCGGGTCGTTATAGGGCCAACACGATAAGGCACGTTAAAAATTTGGTTGTTATCGGGCTGGCTTGATAAGCACGGTAGGGCACGATAAGACACGATAACTAAAATATATATGTTTAAAAAATATTTTTAAAAAATTTAGTAGGGGTTATTCACTTCTTTCAAACTATTTTCATGATTATTTCATAGTTTTATCATTTGAAAATGTATGACTTTTAAACTGCTTGACTATTTATATTGATAAAATTTCAAAATATGTATTAAAAAATCAAAATTATATATTTTATAATGTTTATTGGGCTTAACGTGCTTAACGGACCTAACTAAATAAATCGTGTTTTTTTGCTTATCGTGCCTATCGTATTGTGTCGTGTCGTGCTTTTCATGTTTTTATCGTGTCGTGTTCGGGTTTTAATATTAGACACGATAAGCTTATCGTGTCGTATTCGTGTTCGTGCTTATCGTGTCGTGCTGTTATCGTGCCGGCCCGATAACAGCCCAGCACGACCGATTTGCCACCCCTAGTTAACTGCACTACTCCATAGAATTTATTTCATTTAAACTTGATTCCATATAGTCAATTATAGAACGAATCAAATTCCGGAGATTTAATAATTACAACTCCATAATTTTTTGGTTATAATTGTCATTTTGCAGTATCACCCTATTCTATTCCTATCGGCTATTCTATTGATTAAACATAGTAATTATTTACTACGAACACGTATACCAAATCCAAACTCAAAACAATTAACAAGTAGTATATTTTCTACCCATTAAATAACATATTACCACATAAACATCATATGTAGCACATATTATTGCATACACAAACAAACAAGAGGATTAGTAACTTACCATTTGGTGGAATTTCTACCGAATAAATCATGCCAGGAACCTTCAATAATAATCCTCAAGTCAAACCCGCAACTTCTACGGTGTCAGATCGATCATTCCCTGGCTCAAATTAACAAATATACTAGATATGCATACACGAATCTCCACCTCAGCATGACATAAACAAAGTGATGAGGTGGAGACTTAGTTGTAGAGCTCATCAAGGGGAGTGTTTTGAACCAAAAATATTCTGAAACCATTGGTGTTTAAGATCTACAAGAGGTAGGGGATTTACTTGCTTATATTTGTTCATTAATTCCATGTTATTGAGTTATATTGATGAATATCTTGATGAATTCCATGATGAAACTCTTATGTTTATGATTTGAATCATTCGAAGATGATTACTTGGGTATTTATGTGTAGTAAGTTGTGAATTGGGTGTTAATCTCCTATAGACTTGGTAAAAACTTGTAATTCATGAAGTATGTAACTTGTATTACTATTTTGTGTAATTATATAAAGACTATGGTTTGAACCTTGTAGTGGTATGAACAACATGAGCTAGATTGCATTGTAGTAGTGGAGTATCAATGGGTTTACTTTATAACTTGAAATGTTATGTGCAGTTTGGATTCAATAAAAAACAACACTCATTGAAACAGTCACCAATGATGTATCCAATGATACATCATCTCATGAGTCATCAAGTAAAAAAGCAGCAGCGGAATAAGTAAAATAATTAATAAACGAATCAAGCAAAGAGACATCAAGTTGTAATTTATGTCTACAAATAAAACACTTGTAGATGATGCCTCATGGCAAAACTTTCACTATATTAAAAGATTGTAATTACTTACAACATGAAAACAAATCGCTTAGATAGTGGAAATCATTACGAAAACTCATAACTGAGAAGATATATATAATCTATGCTAAACACTCTTGAATACATCAGCAAATCAAAAGAACACGAAGAGTGTAGACTAAAACAGTGAACATCGAACCAATGAGTCTTCTGATGATGTATCATTCAATGACTCATTGGTTTTGTGACAATACTTCTTTGTGCAAAACTATCTCTGAAAATTCTCTGCTTGGGTAACTAAACGTCCAATACGTCCAAGGTTGTTCCTTTCTTACCAAAGCAATGTTAGGATTATGAAAGAGTTATTAAGGAAATAAACTTCTAATTCATACAAGTTAGGGATTGCCATATTATTAAAGAAGACAAAGACCAAGCTTCCTAGCAATTACCTAGAAAAGCAATGACAACATGTGTTCTAAATGAAATAGAACACGACGAAAGTGGGAGAAATAACCCACGGTTATTTTTCACCCTAGCAATCTCCCCTTTTGTTGTTGCCTTTATGGTGAAAGCAAATACCATGAGCACTTGTGAATAACTCCCCCTGAATAAGACAATTCAAAATATCCAAGATACTTAAAATTATCAAATATAATTTAAAGTAAACAAATATCCAACCAAAGCACAAACTCCCCCTTCATCCAATATCTCCCCTTTCATCTACTCCCCCTCTTTGAGCAGAAGAGGCAATAGCATGAAATCCAACCATTCCTTCAGAGATCAGCGACATTTAATGGCAGAGTGGAATTGGAAGAAAAGAATCAACAATTGTTAACGAGGCAGTGGATGACGCATCATTGGGTGCGTCATTGACTGGAGCAGCAGGTGCTGGACTTGGCGACCTTGGTTCCATGGTAGAGGAGCTGGATTCTTAAACCATAAGCCTAGCCAAATTGTTAGTACAAACCCAATATAATCCAAACTCAATTAGAATATAAAGGGTTAAAGCAAGCAATGACTATAAGCAATTAAGGAGAGTTTAAATGAAACTCAACTACCTACCATCCAATATATTGTAGGCGTGCAACAGAAACCTTTTTGGACATGGAAACAAGATGATGAAAGCCAAAACAAATTAGGAAACTAGATTTCTTGGTCAAAAACAAAAAAAAATAGGAATTCCAAATTTAATCAAGATAAAATAGGAAACATAATTAAATGCTAACTAGAATACCATGACAAACCCTAGGCATGCTTTCACAAAAAAAATTAGTATCCAACAAGCTCTTTACAAACAATCAACCTTCGACATCAACCATTTTTTGAACAAGAGAGAGAGAGAAGCACTTGTTTGCACATAATCATCTAGGGCATAAGAATCAGAAGTATGATATAATCACCAAATATGCATGCCGTAGTGTGTATGGCTAAAATGATAAAGAAAGAATTAAAGACAAATGCGCACACATGTGATGGACTGGAACAACTGATGAGTTACCCAATGATGCTACATCTGGAGTCTCATCGCAAAATCAGAGTCAATGAGTCAAAAATATTTTCTCCCAAAAGAAGAATTTCACACAAATTTCCCTATAGGAATTTAGCTTTACTTTATTTCAAGCTTCTTTTGGCCACTAGGTAGCTTTCACATTTTTCCAATGATAGTCCATTTTCACAAGATTAATCAATGGGAGCATGAAGCTTGTGCATGCACCACAATACTAAGTGAAAAGCTACTAATCTTGTACACAGGTAGCGCTTTCCTTTATGGGCTTCATTTTTGAACTTTCACAAGAGCACCTTCAAACTTGCCAAAAACTCGGAGAACGAGTAACCATAAAAAAATGACTCACTGATTTAACAAGAGAAACCATAAGCAACCATATATATATGACAAGAAATCAGATGAAACAATCATGCAAACCTAAATACAGGATGCCATTTTTTTTTCAAGTGTAAAAATCAAATGACACACAAAAGCAGAGATTTTCTCAAGATTGAAAATCTCTCAAAATAATATGTTCTGGTGAGAATATCAGCCAACTGATTTTTAGACCTAACAAACTCTATGCAAATTATGTCTTGTTCAACCAAGTCTCGAATAAAATGATATCTAAAGTCAAAATGTTTAGTTCGAGAATGTTTAAACATTTTTTTCAAAATATTTACTGCACTAAAGTTGTCACAGTACACAATTAACACATCACTGTGTAACCTAAAATCCTTAATCATCTGGTTTATCCACAAAAGTTGTGTATAACAACTACTCACTGCTACATATTTAGATTCAGCAGTTGATAGTGAGACACAATGTTGTTTACAATTGTACCAAGAAACCTATAAATTTTCCAAATAAAAACAATTATTAGTTGTGTCTTTTCTATCATCAATGTTTCCAACTCAATCAAACACACTAAAAATAACCAAGTAGGCATTAGCTTCATTGGTATTGTATCTAGCGTACAAGCACACACTATACATAGTAATTGGGTGACTAGCAGTTAAGTACAACAAACTTCCTATCATACTTCTACACAAAATGTGGGATGACCCGATTTGAGTTTTCAAATGTAAAACACTCTCAAGATTGAATTTATTCACCAAGTAATGATTATACTTGGCCTGAGAGATGAACATCTCGCCACATGCTAAATTTCCCAACTCATAGGACTTATTTTTGGAAATATATGTTCCAAAAATATCACCAGAATTGGATCTAGGAACCAAATACCACACATAATTTTTTACAAATGTTTCCATAAGCAAAATTTGATTATGCTCCTTTCGCATGATATCTATCAACAATTCATCCTTTAAAGTCTCAACCACAATTTTATGCTCAATATTGGAGACAAAACAACAGTTTCTTATCTTTGTGTATTGGACAAACAAGCATGTTAATCCCACCATTTCACGGTAGTCTACTCTCTCTCTCTCTCTCTCTTTTCTCCTTGCATGTATTCCATCATTTATATCACCAATGACTTGGGAGAGTGGATGATTTTTTTGAATCCTACTAGGGTTATCCCTGACTGAATCATTAACCACATTCCTCTCATTCAATTCAGTTTGCTTAAGTGATGAAACTGTTTCAAAAACAACATATTCGGATGTGCCATCTGATGTTCCAACAACTGGAGCAACATCATTATTCCTTGTTGTTTTCTCATTATGAATACTACCAATAACCTGAGATGTGGAATGAACATTCTGAATTTTTCTGGGAATGTCTCTGCTACGATCATTAGCATTTTCAAGTACATATTTTGTTTCATAGTAAATTTCCTGAACTGTTGGGGCTCATGATGTACCTAATGATTCATCATCGGGTGTATCATTGGTACTCGGGTTTTTGCAAACACTGGATTTTTCAGTTCTAATTCAGGAATAAGTCCAAAGGAAGTAGGATCTGGAAATTCAGGTTCTGAAATTTTAGCAAATGGTGTAGAGAAACTCTCTTCAAGCAAACTTGTAAGATTATCTTCAACAATTTTGTGGCCAAGATCAACGAGGTCATAAAAAATAACATTCATGGATTCCACAATAGTATTCGTTCTAAGATTAAAAACTCCATATATATGTATGACTATATATTAAGAGAATAACTCGTGAACACACATTTGTCACATTTGGAATCAGACATGGAAAAATGATCCCTATCATTCAACAAATAGCACACACACTCAAACACATGGAAATGCTTCACATTTGGTTTTTTATAATTCAAAATCTCATATGGGGTCATGGTGCAACATGGTCTCAAGTAGACACGGCTACCAACGTGACAAACAATGTTTAAAGCTTCAGCCCAAAAACGTTTTGACAAATTTTTAGAACTCAACAAGGCTCCTACCTTCTCTTGAAATGTGCGATTCTTTCTCTTCGACACTCCATTTTTTATGGAATTTTGGGAGCAGAGTACTCATGAGTAATCCCCTTCAAATCACAATAAGTGGAAAACGATGTATTTTCATATTTCGTGTCATAATATGATCTAATCCTTTTTATTCTTAGACCATACAAGTTCATAACACGGTGATACCAAACTTTAAAGGCCTTAAAAGTATCAAATTTCTCTCTCAAAAATATTAACCATGTATATCTAGAAAAATCATCCACACACACAAAATAATACTTCTTTCTACCTAGACGCTCTACTTCAATGGGACTCATGAGGTCGGTATGTATTATCTCAAGATATCTAGTGGAGGGATAATGTTCAATTCTAGGGTGTGAAACTCTGGTTTGTTTTCCCTTTTGGCAAGGTCCACATATACTAACATTCTTAGTGTTCAAATGAGGCAAACCCCTTACAGCCTTATATCTTACAAGTTTATAAAGTTTACGATAACTAACATGTCCTAAATTTTGATTCCACAATTCAGTTTCATCAATATTAGTATTATGACAAAAATAGACAATATTAACCCTGTAATAATTATTTGATGATCTTGTACATGCAAAAACACACTTGTTAGACAAATCATAAACCTCACAAGACTTCTTGTCAAACTTTACCTGAAGATTGTCATCACACAATTGACTAATGCTAATCAAATTAGCTTTAAGCCCTTAAACGTGATATACATTGTTAAGCTTAGGTAAGCCATCAACATCCAATGTTTTTCTTTTCCTACTATCCTATCTTTTGCACCACCACCATAGGTAACCTTACCTCAATTGAACGATGTGTAGTTTGTCAAGTTCTCTTTTGTACCTGTCATGTGGCGAGAACAACCACTATCGAAGTACCAAGTACCTAAAATATGATATTTGAAAGATGAAAAAGAAACTTGACAGTTCAAATCAGCTTTTGGAACCCATATGGTTCTGGAAAAATTCTGCACATGAGGTTTTGTTTGTTTCGGCGGATGATGTTCCTGACGAGGTTCCTGATGACGTTCCCGATGATGCATCATTGGGTACGTCATCCTGTTCTAGGTAGCAAACATTTTTTGGCTTCCAACCGAAATCTTAGCAAGATCAGCCCTTATTTTGTGACAAAATGGTCTTATATGACCTGGTTCATAGTAGTAATGACACACATACCTCTTCTTCCTAGGTTTATAATGTTTTACAAACCCTTCCTTTTGTTTTGGAGAAGAGCATGAAGATGATTCTCCCCCTTCTTTTACAAACACAATGAGTTTTAAACCTAGTCCACTAGTACACTCTTGACCAACACTGTCAAGCTTGGTCTTACCTCTATTCCCTTTGGACAAAGTCTTATTAGTCTTTTCAAGCACGGATCTTAATTTTTCAATCTCATCATTCGTTTTGGCGAGCATGGTTTCCAATCTAACTATGGGTACCTTTTGTTCATCATTCTCATTTAAGAGAAAATGAATTTGTTTATCCATAATTTTCATTTTGACACACTTTTTTTTTTTTTTTTGCCAATTAGCATATAAAGCCTTGTACTTCTCAATCAAATTAGTATCCTCACAATCAGATTCATCATACTTAACATTTTTTGTGTTCTCAACTATTGGGGAGTTAAAACACAAAAGATCTAGCATCTGTCCTCAAATGAGGTATCCGATGATGTATCATTGACATCCCTATCGTCATGAATCTTACCATAATTTTTTCGAAGAAAGTTTGTCTCTTCAAGAGCAGAAAAAGTAATCAAATCTCCTACATCTTCTTCTCCATCACTATTACTGTTTATGGAGACAAAACTCAAACCCTTTTTGCTTAACATGTTGGCACATTGATTTGGATAACGGTCATAGCCTGAACACGCACGACATTGAACATAATCAAGGTTTAGGGCACATGCCTGCTCATCAAAGGATTTTATGTAGGCCGGCATCTTATCCTTCCATTTTAAATAATTAATCAAATCAAGAGTAGAAGGTTGAAAAATCAAAACACTTTGAGAATCCATTATGGCTACAACAGAACCATCACTTAGTAAGGCTAAGCGTAGGCTCTAATACCAAATGAAATGCTATGTGCAGCTTGGATTCAATAAAAAACAACACTCGTTGAAATAGTCACCAATGATGTATCCAATGATACATCATCTCATGAGTCATCAAGTAAAAAAGCAGCAGCGGAATAAATAAAATAATTAATAAACAAATCAAGCAAAAAGACACCAAGCTATAATTTATGTCTACAAGTAAAATACTTGTAGACGATGCCTCGTGGAAAAACTTCCACTATATTAAAATATTGTAATTGCTTACAATATGAAAACAAATCGTTTAGAGCGTGGAAATCATTACGAAAACTCATAAGTGAGAAGATATATCTAATCTATGCTAAACACTCTTGAATACATCAGCAAATCAAAAGAACACGAAGAATGTAGACTAAAACAGTGAACAGGGAATCAATGAGTCTTCTGATGATATATCATTCAATGGCTCATTGGTTTCGTGACAACACTTTTTGTGCAAAACTCTCTCTGAAAATTCTCTGCTTGGGTAACAAGACGTCCAAGGCTATTCCTTTATTTTATAGAGTTCTAGGAAACGTGTCTTCCAAGTAAAACAACTTACCAAGGCAATGTTAGGATTAGAAAAGAGTTATTAAGGAAATAAACATTTAGTTCCTACAAGTTATGGATTGCCATATTAGAGTCCTTAAAGAAGGCAATGACCAATCTTCCTAGCAATTACCTAGAAAGACAATAACAACATGTGTTCTAAACAAAATAGAACACGACCAAAGTGGGATAAATAACCCACGGTTATTTTTCACCCTAACATAACTCATTGCCCCTCTTGCTTGGCACTAAATGGTACTATAAAGAACTTGACAATTCCATGACTTTTAGTATGAAAAACATGTAGACATAACTCCAAGTAATGTTTGAATATAATAACAACAAGAGTGTGAAAAACATGTAGTTTGAACATGTCTTGGGGGTTAGAACATTCCTCTAATTATATCGGGGCGGAGATACAGAGAGAGTTAGCAGTGAAGTTCTATTCTTGCTCAACCCCTCCATTTCGGCCATAATGGAGGATGACACTTCACTAATTGTGTTGTGAGTAGTCCACGCGGGTTGTTAAGGTTGTAAGGATCTAGTCTGTGTTGACATATCCCAGGAAAATAACAACATGTTTGATATGCTTCATGATCAACAATGAGAGTGATGTTGGATAGGAGCGGCAAGTCGAAGATAATTATCGATTTCTGTATACTACTTGTCTTGGCTCAGGCCCTAAATGAATAACATGTGATCAAAATGCTTGCTTAACTGTGATATGAACTGTTTAGCATCATGACACTTCCTTATGATGCATTCATGCATAACATGCATTAATATAGTTTAACCCTATTGAGTTTTGACTCACCTTTTATTATTTGTTTTCGTTAGATCACAGCCAGGCAGGAAGACAAACGTGAGCAAGAGTACAAAGCCGGAGTGCTTGAGGTTGTAATACTTTTGGGGTAGCATTTTTGGTTTATAATGGTTGTAGTTTCTCCACTTATTCCAATGCGTATAAAAACTTGTAGTCTTGCTTTAATTTTAATGACATGGTTTAATTATGAAAACAACCGATTGATCACATTCTAAGTTGAGTCCCACGTAGGAGCTGATATGGGGCGTGACAGTGGGGAAATTGAAGTATGTCCTATGTATCGAGGTAGCTACAGGGCTGAACGGTTTGTTCCTTAACCAAAGGAAATATACGATTGATATTGTGAATGAATGTGGGTTTCTACGAGCAAAACCAGTAGAGTTTCCAATGGAGCAAAATCACAAGTTGACGTAGGGTGACTGATTTTACTTGATTATCACATGACCCGCTAGCATATTTTGTGCACGTGTTATCCCAGTTCATGCATACACATAGAAAGGAATATTGGGAGGCATCTTTAAGGGTAGTGTACGTGAAAGGAACTTGTGGGAGAGGCACGGTGATACGAGCAATTGGAGACTTGCAGTTACATATGTATAGTGACTACACCTAGGCTAGTTGTCCGATAACTCGACAGTCGATAACAGGTTATGTTATCGTATTGGGAGGCTCTCCAATATCTTGGAAAACAAAAAAGCATAATACAATGCCACGATCATTAGCAGAAGCAGAGTGTAGGGCGATGGCAGCCGCAACGAGCAAATTGACTTGGGTAAAGTCGTTCTTGGCATCATTAGGAGTTTCCACACGCAACCGATAAGATTTTAATGTGACAGTCAGTTCCACTTCATATAGCAAATAACTAGGATTTTCATGACAGAACAAAACATATTGAGGTGGACTGTCATTTTGATTGACAACATTTGGTGAAAGGAGAAATTACTACAACGTATGTGCGTTCAGAGCAGCAATCAACGGACATCTTCACAAAGGCATTGGGGAAACATCAGTTCATTGGGTTACTACGCAAGTTGGGCGTTTGAGAGTCTAACGCTCCAACTTAAGGGGGAATGTGAAGAGTATGTGCCCATGTCTTAACCAACGTGTTATACATATTCAAAAGTACGTGCCCTCGTGCTAAACATTGTGCTACGCATAATCCAAAGTTTAAGAAAGGAAATGATTGTAGTTGTAGTTATTTTATTTCCTTGTATTATTTTTAGTAGACTTGGATAGCAAGTACAACTGTACATATATATTATCTTGTAAATCAATTTGTATGCTAATAACACACAAAATTGGATTCCCAAAATATTACAGTCGCAGTGTCACCTATTTTGGGTGATACTCCTTTAAAAAAATTAGTGTCGCCTATCATGGGCAACACTATTAGAAATTAAATTTTATTCTTCTAAAATTATTACTTTAAACAACTTTTACTAAATTGTGTTTTTAAAAAATCATAAAGCTCATGACATTTTGGTATTTTCCAGGGGAGGGAGGGTTGCATTCGGATAACATGGTTGCATGAAGATAGACTCATTGATGAATTGACTCGACGTGGTAGGGGGTGATTATTGTTTGGTTCGATCTAGTTTTTGCTTAAAAAAAACTGAAGAACTATAGCCAGACATAATGACCTATACTCCAGATTTTAAAAAAATTAGAACCAAAACCAACCAAAAATGTATGAGAACCATAACCAAACCAATACTATGGTTCTCTCCAACTTAATATAAACAAATGAGAAAATCTAATATTCTATATATAAAGATTAAAAAACGTGAAACAATAGTAAACTGTTGAAACTACAAACCAGTTCACCAAATAAACAAATATATATATATATATATATATATATATATATATATATATATATATATATATATATATATATATATATATATATATATATATATATATATATATATATATATATATATATATATATATATACGTATACATACATTTAAAGTTGGTGAGGAGCACTGTGGTTGTGCCACCTTACCACCTTTGAATAAATTTTCATTCTAAAGCATCCATGTGGAAGCTTTAAAAACTTTTGGTTTTCTAGTCATTAGCTAATAATAATACATAATAATACTCAATATGATAAGAAGTATTAGTATTAGTATGTATAACTTCTTCTATTGTCAATAGTAGAAGACTTATATTTAAAAACTTTTACAACTAACATTACTTCTAACCAATGTGAGATAAAACTCTTCAAGGTGAGATATTACTTATAATGACTCGCTTTTAACACCATACTTAAAGGTTTGATATCTTATTCATCCAAAACTTGATTTGGACAAATAAATATATCATTTCGATGTTCTTGCCGAGTAAAACACATTTGCACAATTACTTTTGTCAACAAACAAATGACACGTAAAGAAATTTGTTCCTCAAGTTGCATAATTTTTTTTCACTAAAAACACTAATTTTTTAATAAGTATTATACTTTAAGTCTTAATATCTTATTCATCTAAAACTCGATTTTGACAAATAAATATATCATTTCGATGCTCTTACTGGGTAGAACACATTTGCGCAATTACCTTCGCCAACAAACAAATGCTACGTAAAGAAATTCTTGCCGCACGTTGCACAATTTCTCTCATTAAAAACACTAATTTTTTAACAAGTATTATATTTTAAGTATTGATATCTTATTATCCAAAACTCGATTTGAACAAATAAATATATCATTTTTATGCTCTCACCAAGTAGAACATATTTGCGTAATTACCTTCACCAACAAACAAATGACACGTAAAGAAAGTCGTGCCTCAAGTTGCATATTTTCTTTCACTAAAAACACTATTTTTTCAACAATAGAAGAGATGTATCTCACATTTGTTAGAAATTGATGTTGATTTTAAAAATACTATTATTAAGTACCAATAGAAGAAATGCGTCATACATTGGTTGGAAAGTGATGTTGATTTTCAAAGTCATTTGATAAAAGTCTTTTACCATTATTACCAATAGAAGATGTATATATATCTCACATTAGTTAAAAAATGATGTTGAGTTTAAATTATTTTATATTATTACCAATAAAAAAGATGTATAACACATTGTTTAAAAAGAAAATATTAGATTTTAAAGTCTTTAGACTAAAAACTTTTACTTTTATAAGAGATGTATCTCACATGGTTATAAAATATTATACTATTATTACCAATAGAAGAATGTATCACACATTGGTTAGAAATTGATATTTGTATTAAAAATACTATTATTAATTACTAATTGAAAAGATGTATCATATATTGGTTAGAAAGTGATGTTGGTTTTCAAAGTTTTTTGATAAAATACTTTTACCATTATTACCAATAGAAGATGTATATCTCACATTGCTTAAAAAATGATGTTAATTTTTAATTATTTTAGATGATATAAAATACTTACTATTATTAGTAATAGAAGATATATATATATATATCACATTTGTTATAAATTGATGTTGGTTTTAAATTACTATTATTACCAATAAAAAGATAAATCTTACATTAGTTAAAAAGTGATATTGATTTTAAAAGTTTTTAAATAAAAAGACTTATACTTTTATCATTAATAGAAGAGAAGAGAAGAGATGTATCCCATTATATAGAAAGAGATGTTGGTTTTAGATATTTTTTTAGATAAAAAACTTCTACTACTATTACCAAATGATGAGATATATTACACATTAGCTAGAGAGTGATGTATGTATTAAAAGTCTTTTTATAAAAGACTTAATACCAATAGAAAAAATATGTATTTCACATTAGTTAGGAAAAGTGATATTTGTTTAAAATGTTTTTAGATAATGTACATCACATTGGTTACAAAAAGATCCACATTATTTAGAAACATATATTGGTTATAAAATTCATAAATAAACGAGTTTTTATGTTATTATCCATACAAGAGATGTATCACACATTATTTACAAAGAGATGTTGGTTTCAAAACTATTTAGATAAAATACTACTACTATTATTATTTTTATGTTATAACCAATAGAAGAGATGTATCCCACATTGTTGATTTCAAAAGTTTTTATATAAAAGACTATTATTATTACTATAGAATAATGTATCTCACATTTGTTAGAAATTAATGTTGGTTTTAAAAATACTATTATTATCAATAGAAAAAATATATACCACATGGTTAGAAAGAGATGTTTGTTTTAAAAGTCTTTAGATAAAACTTTCAAACTTTTATTACCAATTGAAATAGAAAAGAAGTATCTCACATTGTTAGAATATGAAAAATGTGTATCTTACATCTATATTATAATAGAGCTTGAGAAACACGCTCGCAATTGATTTGAGATAAAAAGCGGCTGAGATCGATTCATTTACGAAGATCTTACGGTCATAATCACTGCCCAAGTTCACATGTATGAACGGCGGTTGAAAAACTACCCTCTCTCTCTCTCTCCAACTCCCTCCACTATTTAGTATTCACAGTTGAAAAACTACCTCTCTCTTTCTCCCTTTTCTTTTGAAATTTACTAAGAATTATATCAAGAATATTCATCATGCTGAAGCAAATAATTCCAAATTGCAGCAATTAATCAAATTTTTTTAAAAATTAAATCCCTCCGTTACGGGCAAAGAGACCCCGTTTGAAAGTCAATTTTTTTTAATAAAATAATATTTTTAGTAGTTCATTTCTATAATATATGCTTCATTTATTGATAAATTTTCAAATTGGCGCCGTGCCAATGGCACGGGCAAAAGTACTAGTTGTTTATAAAAAGATGTTAGTTTTAAAAGACATATAGTAAATACTTTTACTCTTAATTATTACCAATAAAAGATATGTATCTCACATTGTTTAAAAATAAATGTTGGTTTAAAAAGTCTTTAGATTAAAGATTTTTTTGTTACAAATAGAATAGATGCATGTATCTCACATTGGTTATAAAGTATTCTACTATTATTATCAATAGAAAAGATGTATCACACATTGATTATAAATTAATGTTGGTTTTAAAAATACTATTATTACCAATAGAATAGATGTATAATACGTACATTTGGTAGCGGGTAATGTTTGTTTTAAAAGTCTTTAGATATAAGACTTCTACCATTATTATCAATAGAATATGTATATCTCACATTGGTTAGAAAGTGATGTTGATTTTAATTTTAGATAAAAGACTTTTACTATTATTACTAATAAAAGAGATATCCTACATTTGTTAAAAAATGATGTTGATTTTAAAAGTCTTTAGATAAAAGACTTTTACTTTTATCATCAATATAATAAAAGAGATGTATCCCACATTATTTAGGAAGAGATGTTAGTTATAAAATTTTTTAAATAAAATACTTTTACTATTATTACCAAACTAGTTTTTTTAACTCGTGCGTTAAACGCATGTCAACTCAATTGTACATAAACAAAATAAGGAAAATCAGTTTATTAACAATTACACATAAGTATATCACTAATGATTATAGATTATAAAAAAATTCCTTATACACAACATTTGTTGTCTTATTAGTTGGTTTTTCATCTTCACCGCATATCAATATCTTCAAACCAAAATAATTTGTTACTCTAGAAACTACGACATATAACTGTCTATGACAAAATACTATTTTTTTTCAAATAGAGACCTACATGTAATTATTGACTTTGCCACTTGTTAATTGTCATTGCATATGATACCAGCAATGTAAATTGTTTTCTCTGAAACTTGAAACACAGTATTACATCGGATATAGTTAATGACAATCTTGGGATAAAATTTTTTTCTCCAACATTACTTCATTTCAATTTTTTTGTTTCAACAATACGATCCCCAAGATTTATGATGATTAGTCTTGTTTCATTGCGCAACCCTGCAACATGGTCAATGTTTCTCAATAGGATTACTAGAACTCTAATTTTAAGTGTCAATTCATGGTCTGAAAACCCCGAACACTTTATACTATTTAAAAATTGTATAATAAATGTTTTCGAACAAACTTGAATTTTTTTCCACCCTTCAAATAGAATATGAACTCAAATAAGTTCTTCCTTTTGAATGATTATTTTTATTAAATTATATTTGTATTTTATGAATAAAGACATTTTTTAGAAGAAAATAAGCTAAAATCAAAATAACGAAATTATTTTTACCGTTAACTATTATTTTTGTTTTGTAAATTATTTTGATTTTAATAACTTCCATTATATTTTTTTGTTTTATTGACTTCAAAACTATTATTTTTGTTTTATTTTTAAGAATTAGTTTTACGAAAAAAAAAATTCGTAATTTTTTATTATTATTTTGCTAACCTCAGTTTAAATTGTTTTGTTTTATTGACTATGTAACTGTTATTTTTGTTTCATCAAATATTTTTATTTTACTTACATATATTTGTTTTAAATAACTATTTTTGAGAATTTGTTTTAAACTTTTGTTCAGTAAATTTGTTTTATAATTTTACTAACCTCAGTTTAAATTATTTTTATTTTATTGACTTCGTAATTATTATTTTTGTCCCATCAAATATTTTTATTTAACTAATGTATTTTTATTTTACATAGCTATTTTTAAGAATTTGTTTTAAATTTTTGTTTCATAAATTATTTTTATTATTTTAGTAACCTCAGTGTAAATTGTTTTTGTTTTTATTGACTATGTAACTATTATTTTTGTTTCATCAAATATTTTTATTTTACTAACATATTTTTGTTTTGCATATATATATTTTAAAATTTGTTTTAAACTTTTGTTCCGCAAATTATTTGATTTTACTAACCTTGCATTAAATTATTTTTGTTTTGTTGATTCTGTAACTTTTTTTATAGTGGCTTGTTCCATAAATTATTTTTCTTTTACTAACCTCTTATATTTTTTGTTTTCTTAACTCCGGAACTAAAAGTTAATAATTCAAAATTGAAATTTTTGAGGGAAAAATCTACCCTTACCATTATATATATATATATATATATATATATATATATATATATATATATATATATATATATATATATATATATATATATATATATATATATATATATGATGATGTATTACATATTGGTTAGAGAGTGATGCTGATTTTAAAAGTCTACAATTATTTGCAATATAAGAGAAGTATTTCATATTGGTTATAAAAGTGATATTGGTTTAAAAAGTTTTTAGATGATGTATCTCACATTGGTTACAAATAAATGTATCTCACATTATTTAAAAATGAGTATTGGTTATAAAAATCATTAGATAAAGACATCTTTTGTTATTACCAATAGAAAATATATATCAACATTGTTTATAAATGAATATTGGTTAAAAAAGTCTTTTACCTACTACTATTATTACTAATAGAAAATATGTATACCACATGGTTAAAATGTGGTGTTGGTTTTTGTGACAGCCCGACCCGAACCCCAATGCGGAATCCCAAGGTCGTGCCGCCAAGACAAGCTAAAAGATCTAACAAGCACCCGCTAAGCGTAGTAGTGCAAGTCCGAGTTGAACCAACAAACGCTAAACCGTAATGAAAAGCCATAACGGCAAAACCGAATAACCAAAAACTAAAATCATGGAAGCAAATCATAAATGGGACCAAAGCCTATAATTATCAACTAAGGATTACAAGGCCGAGAGACGACTATCTCTCGACAAATCTACGACTGCGTGGACGCAACATTGCGCACGCATAACAAACCATCGGCAACCTAAGGCCGGCGAAGCAACAAGAACCCAACCTAATGAACAACAACTCGACGGCTAAAACATGCCGGAGGAACAAATCAACTAAAAGAACAAGATATTCAAATCCTAACAATTAAACCCAAGTCTCACGACTAATGTCGTCGGAGATGACAATACCAACAATAATAGGATGAATGAGCTAGAGCATACTCGAAATAACAAGGGAATAACTTCTAAAGATACAACGACCAAGCAAGTCGGCTCCCAAAATAATACAATAACGTAATACTAACATAAACTACCCAAGTAAAGTCTACGTAACTTTACATTCGTGTCTCACAAATACATAATAACAGTAATGATAATAAACCCAAGCTTAAAGCCCTGAAGACCACCTTCTAAGAATCACTATCCGAAGCCGCCACGCTGCATTCAACGGATCACCGCAAAACTAAGGAAAACAAACACACGAAATGAGTCATAATGACCCAAAGAAGTTACTAAATGCAAATGTATGGCATAGCATATCGTGGCATGGCATAATGCACCAACATATATAAAGTCATGGTATCTTTATAGTCTACCATAATAAACTTGTATCATGTCATCATGTAACATAAACTTCATAAATCATATAGCACGTTATCTTTCATATAGGTGCTTATACATAAGCACGCAAAATCAGGAACTGGGACAAGCTCTTCAATATTCAAACCAAGACCTGGGCCTAGCCCTTCAAATGATCATAAACTGGGTTTCATTCTCAAATGATCATAACTCACCGCTTTTAATGAGTTGCTACATTCATCCGACCTGGGATGAGAAATGGGAGCTCGATATCAAAGCTAGAGCCGCTAATACGAGACCACATCCCACTACCGGCCAAATAGTGAGGAGAAAGGGTACCAATGCGGCGATTCATAGCGAATGTTTCCAAAGGCCATGAATCGTCCCATTGCCGACAAAACGACCAAGACGCCAGCTGGACTCAAAATCAAGATGCTCAAGTAGATATTTACTTGTATCAACCAATAAAGACCAAGTTCATCACAAAAGGATTCATCAAAGTAAGTAGGTCATAATGCTCTACAAAACCCAATATACTATGCACATAAATGTACACACTTAGCATGTTCAACTAACTTGTACGTTTAGTTCAAAACCACATATTGAGGTATTCATAAACCTCAAGTCATCACCAATTCAAGAATAGCATATAAGCCCAACAATTCACAAAATGAGGTCTACTATAGTCCTCTACTCAAGATTAAATCAAAGACTACTACTTAGTCTAAGAACCACCACAATTCAAGGCTTAGCATTTAGCTTCGCTAGAGGCACACCGGACTTAGCCAAAGTCCCGCTCGTCATTTATAGTCGACATCCTCAAGACCCATCTCAAAACATGACAAGACTACCCTGTAGTCCCAATCCCGCAAGTACTTTCATATCCTCGCGACTAGATTCCTTATAGTGAATTCATCGAATAACCATTATTAAATAGTACTCGAGACCATGGGTTGGTCTCTAATGCTCCGTGCTTTACAAGCACACTCTAATCAAGTTCCCAATGGGTCTCTATAACATGAGTGTCTCCATTGGACACAACAAGATACTCAGATGCGCACCAACATAAGCAAACGAGACCCGAACATCGTAGGGTCTCAATCAAAGGCTTGTTATCACATTATTGGCCTCACAATGACTCCTTTGAGTCTTAATTCTACATTCCGTTCTTTATGTGTTTCATAGCCCCACAATTAAACATTTCATTCATAAATATACTACAAAATCCCAAAGTTCATTCGGGCTTGATTCCCAAGCCTAACAACCCAAAAACTCATTATAATCATAGTCAAACGAAACCCAAATGACGTAGGACTTCAACTCGAGTTCGTTAACACAATATTGAACCCATTACGACTCCGTAGAGTCTAAACACTAAGTTTCAATCTTAAACCTTTCATCCATCTCAACATTAACCCCACTTCAAATAACAATAATTTCTCCAATAATTCGGGATTAACTCTCAAGCCTAAAATCCACAATTAATCCCAACAAAGATCAAAACCCATTTCGTAAATCATTAATTTCATTTAAGTGATCATAACCATAGTATATATAGAGTTCACAAATCCAAAGCCCCAATCAAAGGCATACTTTCATAATAAACCCAAATATAATGTAAACATGATATCTAGCATGCTCCCAATCCTAGAAACACAATATGAAGGGTAATCATTCACATCAACAACCATAAGTCATCTACAATGCTCCTAACATATTCATACTTCCAAAAATCCCCAAAATTGGGCAAACATAGCATACAAGTGTTCATTGCCCACAAATAGCATACAAGTTGTTTTCCTTAGGGCCAATGAACCAAAATAAAAGAAGGTAACTTACTTGTCCTACACCAAAGAAAGCAAAGGAAGAAATCAATCGGTTGAAAACGATCCTCTCGTCGAGCTCTACACTTTTTGTGGAGGAGGCTTGAGCAAATGAGGGATGGATCATGGAGGATGAAGATGAGAGCTTCAAGAACTCAAGGAGGAACCATGGAGGAGGCTTATCCCGTTTTTGGAGAGGAGAGGTGAGAAATGAGGTCACAACATCAGATTTGTGGCTTAAATATGGTCAACAAGTGAGTGGGACAAGTGTCACCACAATGTGGTGTCTTAAAATCTGATTTGGGCTTAATTAATCCACTCAATCACTCACTAATGCACTCTTAATCAACCCTTAAAACAAGTTAGACATGTTAGGACACAAGTGAGGAGGGTTAGGGAGGTTTAAGATAGGTTTAGATAGGGGTTATGGTGTACAAGTCGTCCAATACCAAAACAGGGCACAAAAAATCCCGTAACAGCTTCCTGGGGTTGAGGCGGGCGCCTCAACCCATCCCATGCGGCCGCCTGGCTTGGTCCCTGCACAAGGTTGCTCTCGATTTGAGGCGGCGCGCCCATGCGCCATGCGGCCTCGAACCTCCAAAATTTGATCTAAACTTGTCCTAAATGATCCCAAACTTATGGGCAACCATTCTAAGGTCTAACCCAACTCAAAACAAGTCTAAAACACACCGAACAACTCCCGAAACAACTCGGAGCGAAACCGGAAGGGTGCAACAACGTGCAACCGACGACGAACTGAACTCGAAATCAAACGAAAGCAATGAAAGGAGACTTTTAAGGCAAGTCTAAGGGCTAATGAAGAAGCTTAAATACTTCTAGGAAGTTGAATAACAACTAGGGAAATAAGAATCCCAAAGGAGAGGCGATTACGCGACTCGATTCCCGAACTACGCGATAGAGACGAACGCTATCTCCAAAGCTTCCAAAATCATCGATAGGCTTAAGGAACACCTCCAACTTGAAGTCTAACACATCTAAACATGTTAACAAACCATCTTAAAGAGGTCTAGGACCCAAACCGAGGTCACGAACACAAAACGCAAGCAAACCATCAATCGCGTCGCATTCCGACTATCGTCGAGTCACGACTTGTGACTTTAGCAAGTCAACAACTATATGGAGTCTCTTAATAATGTTTTGGTCTTAAAATGGTCTCTCAAACATATCTAGACCCTCCCGCTAACCAAACATACTGTCGACAAGGGAAGAAGTGCAAGTATAGCACGCAAACCGAGATAGCGAAGGAGCGGGGCGTCACAGTTTTAAAGTCTTTAGATAAAAGACTTAAACTTTCATTACTAATAAAAATATAAAATAAGCATCTCACATTGTTTAAAAATGAATTATGATTTTAAAACTTTTTAACAAAATGACTTCTAATATTATTATCAAGTTAAATGTTAATTTTAAAAGTCTTTATATATAAAAAAAAATTACTATTATTATTAATACAAAATATGTATCTCACGTTAGCTAGAAACTTATATTAATTTAAAAAGTATTTAGGTAAAAAGATCGGTTGATATTATTAACAATAGAAAAAAAATTATAATCATGGAAGAGATTAACAATCTAATTATAATGTACAGAAGTTAATGGGCTTGTTTGATTTAGCTTATTGATATGTGCTGATAACTTATTACTTATGACTGATGACTTATTACTTATGACTTATGACTGATGACTAATAACTGGTGATGTTTGTTTTAGCTTTTTCAAAGTGCTGATTAACTTTCATAAGTTAGTGTGTATGTTTGATTAATAAGTTAAAATAGAGCTGCAATCATATATAAAGACTAAAATAGGATCATGACAAATTGTGAATTACATTATTATTATTATTATTATTATTATTATTATTATTATTATTATTATTATTATTAATTTTAATTGTATTATGATCATTATTATTTATTTTATTTTATTTATTTATTTATTAATATTATTAGCACTTTTTTAAATTATTTTATTAATATTAATACAAATTTTATCACTATTATTAATTATTACTATTATTATCATCATTATTAGTGCCTTTATTATTATTATTATTATTTTATTAACATTAATATTACTTTTATTATTATTATTACTTATTAATTTTAGTATTTATTTTATTATATTAATAATATTATTAATTTTATTTATATTTTTATTATTATTGATTTTATTATTATTAATATTATATTTTATTATTATAATATTGATATTAATATTACTTTTATTATTATTATTACTCATTATTATTACAAATATTTTTACTATATTATTATTAATATTACTTTTTAGTATTATTATTATTATTATTAGTATTAATAATAATAATTATTATTATATTTATCAATATTAACACTATATATATTATTTTTATTATTATTATAACTATTATCATTATTCATATTATTATTTATTAATATTATTATAATTCCTTTTATTATTATTATTTATTATAATAATACTAATAATTATTATTATTATTACTTTTTGTTTTTATTACTATTATCAAGAAGGGTAATCTTGTAATATATAAAATTTCATTACAGAAGAGGAATCACATGTTTTTTAAAAGTAGAATTAAGTACTAGGCTTAGTGCTTATAACTTATGGTCTTACATGTGCTTTAAGTGGCTTGTACATGACTTATGACTTATTTTACCAAAAGTGAAATCAAACGCTTCAAAAACAACTTATGATAAGTCATAACTCATAAGCACTTCCAGATAAGTTAAATCAAACATGCACATTATTATTACAAAAAATATATATATCCCACATTGTATCTGTGCGGAGCACGGGCTAAATAACTAATAGAAGATAGTAAATTCAACAATTAAAAAGTTTGGATTCATAACATTAGAGTCTACATCATGGCATCAGAAACAATCGTGAAGAAAAAGTAGGTATATTAACACGTGTTTAGCACTTCATGGTATGAAAAGAGATTTACGATTGTACTCCTAATTCTTAATTATTGTATATAATAGGAAAAAAGTCACTATGTTTTCAGTTTTTCAAAATTATCAAACAACAAATAAAAAACTAACATTTGAAGAACAATCAACTCGGATAAAAAGAAAAATTCGAATATATATATAGTTATATTATATATTATATGTATTAGTTTGGTCTGGTTCTAAAATCAATTTATAAGTTTCAACCCGGGACCGAACCAATTAACCGGTTATACTAAAATTCATAACCAGAACCAAACCAATAAGTGTCGATTCTATTGGGTTGTTCAGATTTTGAAAAAAAACTGTGATCACCCTTATGTGGTCGAGTGTCATGTATTAGACCATCAAAATTAGGGTGTAAGCATGTAGACAACTACAAGTGACAACAATGGGTGTCACGACATCCATCGTCTCAATCGTCCATTTGCGATAATATCCGATAACATAGTGATGTTGAGTGATTCAAAATACACAGTAATTTTACTTTTTTTTTTTTTTTGTAGAACCATAAACGAGATAAGTCTAAATATTAAGAACATGTTTTCCTCATTAACTATATTGATAAATATATTGTTGTATACAAAAAACATTAGTTGTCTAAATTATTTTATTTTATCAAATACAAAATGAAGATATTTTCTAGAATTTCTCCCAAATTCGAATTCAATTTCACATCGCACATAACTCGAGCTCGACTCGAATTTAGTCAATTTAAAAACAAACTAAATCTATATATATATATATATATATATATATATATATATATATATATATATATATATATATATAAAGTTGGTGAGGAGCACTATGGTTGTGCCACCTCACCCACTTTAGATAAATATTGATTCTTAGGCATCCATGTAAGACTTTTTATCTTCCAACCATTACCTATTAATATTTAATATGATAAGGGGTATTATCATATAGCTATATATAACAATAGATATAACTTCTTCTATTGTCAACAATAGAAGACTTATATTTAAAAACTTTTACAACTAACATTACTTCTAACCAATGTGGGATAAAACTCTTCAAGGTGAGATATTACTTCTAATGACTCACTTTTAACACCATACTTTAACCTTTGATATCTTATTCATCCAAAACTTGATTTTGACAAATAAATATATAATTTCGATGTTCTTGCCGAGTAGAACACATTCGCACAATTACTTTTGTCAACAAACAAATGACACGTAAAAAAATTTGTGTCTCAAGTAGCACAATTTCTTTCAATAAAAACACTAATTTTTTAATAAGTATTATACTTCAACTCTTGATATTTTATTTATCCAAAAGTCGATTTTGACAAATAAATGTATCATTTCGATGCTCTCACCGAGTAGAACACATTTGCGCAATTACCTTCGGCAACAAACAAATGACACATAAATAAATTCGTGCCTCAAGTTACCCAATTTCTCTCACTAAAAACACTAATTTTTTGAACAAATATTATACTTTAAGTCTTGATATCTTATTATTCAAAACTCGACTTGGACAAATAAATATATCATTTTGATCCTCTCACTGGGTAGAACTCATTTGCGCAATTACCTTTGTCAACAAACAAATGACACATAAAGAAATTCGTGCCTCAAGTTGCACAATTTCTTTCACTAAAAACACTAATTTTTCAACAATTGAAGAGATGTATCCCACATTGGTTAGAAATTGATGTTGGTTTCAAAACTTCTATTATTAAGTACCAACAGAAGAAATGTATCATACATTGGTTGGAAAGTGATGTTGATTTTCAAAGTCACTAGAAAACCAAAAGTTTTTAAAGCTTCCACATGGATGCTTTAAAATGAAGATTTATTCAAAGATGGTGAGGTGGCACAACCATATTGCTCCTCACCAACTTTATATATATATATATATATATATATATATATATATATATATATATATATATATATATATGATAAAATATTTTTACTATTATTACCAATAGAAGATGTATATCTCACATTGGCTAGAAAATGATGTTTAGTTTAAATTATTTTATATTATTAACAATAAAAGTGATGTATAACACATTGTTTAAAAAGAAAATGTTAGATTTTAAAGTCTTTAGACTAAAGACTTTCACTTTTACAAGAGATATATATATATATCTCACATGGTTACAAAATATTCTACTATTATTACCAATAGAAGATATGTCTTAAACATTGGTTATAAATTGATGTCTGTATTAAAAATACTATTATTAATTGCTAATTGAAAAGATGTATCATACATTTGTTATAAAGTGATGTTGGTTTTCAAAGTTTTTTGATAAAAGACTTCTACAATTATTGGTTAAAAATGATATTGATTTTTAATTATTTTAGATTATATAAAAGACTTACTATTATTAGCAATAGAAGGTATATATATACTTTTGGTTTTCTAGCCATTAGTTAATAATAATACATAATAATAATCAATATGATAAGGGGTATTAGTATTAGTATATATAACTTCTTCTATTGTCAATAGTAGAAGACTTATATTTAAAAACTTTTACAACTAACATTATTTATAACCAATGTGGGATAACACTCTTAAAGGTTAGATATTACTTCTAATGACTCACTTTTAACATCATACTTTAAGCTTTGATATCTTATTCATCCAAAACTTGATTTGGACAAATAAATATATCATTTTGATGTTTTTGCCGAGTAGAACAAATTTGCACAATTACTTTTGTCAATAAACAAATGACACGTAAATAAATTTGTGCCTTAAGTTGCACAATTTCTTTCACTAAAAACGTTAATGTTTTAATAAGTATTATACTTTAACTTTTGTTATCTTATTCATCCAAAACTCGATCTGGATAAATAAATATATCATTTTGAAGCTCTCACCGAGTAGAACACATTACCTTTGCCAACAAACAAATGACACGTAAAGAAATTTGTACCTCAAGTTGCACAATTTCTCTCACTAAAAACACTAATTTTGTTAACAAGTATTAAATTTTAAGTCTTGATATCTTATTATCCAAAACTCGATTTTGACAAATAAATATATCATTTTGATGCTCTCACCGAATATAACACATTTGCACAATTACCTTCGTGAACAAACAAATGACACGTAAAGAAATTCGTGCATCAAGTTGCACAATTTCTTTCACTAAAAACACTAATTTTTCAACAATAGAAGAGATGTATCCCACATTGGTTAGAAATTGATGTTGGTTTTAAAAAAATTCTATTATTAAGTACCAATAGAAGAAATGCATCATACATTGGTTGGAAAGTGATGTTGATTTTCAAAGTCACTAAAAAAACAAAAGATTTTAAAGCTTCCACATGGATGCTTTAGAATGAAGATTTATTCAAAGGTGGTGAGGTGGCACAACCATAGTGCTCCTCACCAATTATATATATATATATATATAAGATTTTTACCATTATTACCAATAGAAAATTCATATCTCACATTGGCTAGAAAATGATGTTGAGTATAAATTATTTTATATGATTACCAATAAAAGAGATGTATAACACATTGTTTAAAAAGAAAATGTTAGATTTTAAAATCTTTAGACTACAAATTTTCACTTTTACAAGAGATGTATCTCACATGGTTAAAAAATATTCTACTACTATTACCAATAGAAAAGATGTATCACACATTGGTTAGAAATTGATGTTTGTATTAAAAATACTATTATTAATTGCTAATTGAAATGATGTATCATACATTTGTTATAAAGTGATGTTGGTTTTCAAAGTTTTTTGATAAAAGACTTCTACCATTATTACCAATAGAAGATGTATATCTCACATTGGTTAAAAAATGATGTTGATTTTTAATTATTTTATATTATATAAAAGACTTACTATTATTAGCAATAGAAGATATATATCACACATTTGTTATAAATTGATGTTGGTTTTAAATTATTATTATTACCAATAAAAGAGATAAATCTTACATTCGTTAAAAAGTGATGTTGATTTTAAAAGTGTTTAAATAAAAAGACTTCTACTTTTATCATTAATAAAAGAGAAGAGAAGAGATATATCTCATTATATAGAAAGAGATGCTGCTTTTTGGTATTTTTTTAGATAAAAAAACTTCTACTGTTATTATCAAATGATGAGATATATTACACATTGGTTAGAGTGATGTAGGTATTAAAAGTCTTTTTATAAAAGACTTAATACCAATAGAAAAAAAATATGTATTTCACATTAGTTAGGAAAGTGATATTGGTTTAAAATGTTTTTAGATAATGTATATCGTATTGGTTACAAAGAGATCCACATTATTTAAAAAACATATATTGGTTATAAAATTTATAGATAAACAAATTTTTATGCTATTATCAATACAAGAGATGTATCACACATTGTTTACAAAGAGATGTTGGTTTCAAAACTATTTAAGATAAAATAATAATACTACTATTATTATTTTTATGTTATAACCAATAGAAAAGATGTATCCCACATTGTTTAGAAAGAGATATTGATTTCAAAAGTTTTTATATAAAGGATTATTATTATTACTATAGAAGAATGCATCGCACATTTGTTAGAAATTAATGTTGGTTTTAAAAATATTATTATTACCAATAGAAAAGATGTATACCACGTGATTAGAAATAGATGTTTGTTTAGAAAAAGATGTTTGTTTTAAAAGTTTTTAGATAAAAGTTTTAAACTTTTATTACCAATAGAAATAGAAAAGAAGTATCTCACATTGTTAGAATACTACTACTATTATTATTTTTATGTTATAACCAATAGAAGAGATGTATCCCACATTGTTTAGAAAGAGATGTTGATTTCAAAAGTTTTTATATAAAAGACTATTATTGTTACTATAGAAGAATGCATCTTACATTTGTTAGAAATTAATGTTGGTTTTAAAAATACTATTATTACCAATAGAAAAGATGTATACCACATGGTTAAAAAGAGATGTTTGTTTAGAAAAATATGTTTGTTTTAAAAGTATTTAGATAAAAGTCTTAAACTTTTATTACCAATAGAAATAGAAAAGAAGTATCTCACATTGGTTACAAATAAATGTATCTCACATTATTTATAAATGAGTATTGGTTATAAAAGTCATTAGATAAAGATACATTTTGTTATTACCAATATAAAATATGTATATCACATGGTTAAAATGTGGTGTTGATTTTAAAGTCTTTAGATAAAAGACTTAAACTTTCATTACCAATAAAAATATAAAATAAGTATTTCACATTGTTTAAAAATGAATTATGATTTTAAAAGTTTTTAACAAAATGACTTCTAATATTATTATCAAGTTAAATGTTAATTTTAAAAGTCTTTAGTTAAAAAAAAATTATTATTATTATTAATACAAAATATGTATATCACGTTAGCTAGAAACTTATATCAATTTTAAAAGTATTTAGGTGAAATAATCGTTTAATATTAGTAACAATATAAAAAAAATTATAAATATGAAGAGATTAACAATCTAATTATAATGTCTAAAAGTTATATTATTATTATAAAAATATATATATCCCACATTGTACCCGTGCAGAGCACGGGCTAAATAACTAGTTCAAGCGTAAAATCATACACGTTTTTCAATTCAAGCCAAATTCGAACATCATGGGCTCAGCCCAATAAGCAAGTGAGACTTGTATATTTGAAGAGCCTAGCTTGAATTGAACATGACTCAAAAGGCTCAGCTCAACTCGTCTCATAAGTCCTCATGGTTGGAAAATATTATATGACTTAAATTGTACAACCAACTACTTTTCAACAATGGTGAAATTAATTGCAAAAGTAGGTATCCTGTAAGATGGTCCGTAAGATGATCTTACGGATCTTAACTTGTAAGATGAAACTATTAATTTTAAATGTGTCAAAATTAAAAAAATTGCAGTGCCACACTTTTTGAAAATTGTAGCGTTGCTCCTCAGATTTATAAAGTAAAACCGTCACTTCTTGCATTAAAAACTTTTGATTTTTAAAATGTGCCATGTCGCCCACTCTACAACTGGCGATCCGCATGTTTTCTAATGGATCTGGGTTTGGGTCTTTTGATTCGGCCCAAACCGCTCCTCTCTATCATCATGACCCGTTTCTTTGCTTGGTAACCCGTGGTTTTCTTTTATGGGTTGCCCACTCCAGTAACCTTATTTTTTTTTTTGGGACTCTATAATACATATTGTAATACGTAAGACGATCTTACATGAATTTTTACCTAATTGCAATAACCACACAATTAAATCACCTCTATTATATATTCCCTTGTAAAAGCTAGATCCACTATACAAAAAACCTTTGTCGTTGCCTTAATTATTGTGTCACATTAATTTTCTGTCTAATTTATACTAATATTTCGAGCCAAAACTTAACCTCCATATTTTATATTTAAGGGCAATCGAGCCAAACCTTAATTAGATGAAAAGAAATATGAGATGAGCATTTAATTTTGGAGAAACTAGGGGCGATACACTTTCTCAAACATTTATTCGCTCCACGTCTTTGTTATTTTTTTCAACGACTAAAGTCAATTTTTGAAATATTTTTCCTATAATACCCAAATTCAGATAACGCTATAAGTTTCTTCTTTTTCTTCCTTTTTTTTATTCTCCTCATCGTTGAATTCATTCGCCTGAAAAAAGTATGAAGAGGAAAGAGAGTGAGAAGTTGGGTGGTGAAGAATAAAAGTGGTTACTACGGTAGTGTTTGGTAACATTTCAATTTTTTTTTTTTTGTTTTACATGTTTCTGTTTCACTTTGTTTCTATTTCTTTTTTTTATTTTGGACAAGAAATAAAAATACGTTTGATAGCTATTTCTATTTCTATTATGAAAAAGAAACAAAAGTTAATCATTTTTGACAAACAATTTTATTTCATTTCACAAAGTTATATTATTTTTCAAAAAAATTAACGTATTACAACTTCCATAATAGTATCTTATATCCAATTGAAACGAGTAGAATAATATTTCACATGATTTCATCTATTATTAAAAAAAATGTGAATAAGTAGCTCCTCATTCGTTGGGTCAGGTTGGAACGGGTGACGGGTCGAAACCCATTAGAATCAGAATATCAAACGGGTTGAGATGGATCGGGTTAAACGAGTGATAGGTTAAAACGGGACGACTCGTCTTAATCCATATTTTCTCCCAAAAATTTAAAAAATTATAGAGTGCAAGCTATCGGGTCAAAATGGGTAACGGTAGGGGTGTAAGTGGTTCGGTTTATGCCAAAACCACAAACCGAACCGCCTCATAGTGGTTCCAAAAATCTCAAACCGAACCGAACCGAGTAAGACTTGGAACCGAACCAAACCGAACCACTCGGGTTGGTTTGGTTTGGTTCGATTTTGTGATTTATATAAATTATTTTTAATGAAAGTAACTAACATTGAAAATAACAATAAAAATAAGATTTTAATTTGGAATTAACGTCAAAATTAGAAAATAAGCTGCTCACAACAAATTATCATAAATAAAACAATAAAAATTCTAAAATAAACACAAATAATGAAAAAAATAATAGTTCTCCAACAATCAAGATTTTGTTTGGTTTAGTATCCATCTCTCTCTATATATATATATATATAATGAATAAATCAAAGGTTCAACATAGTTAATATATGTAATATAATATATATTTTATAATTAAAAAATAAAAATAAATAGCTTGGTTTGGTTCGGTTCGGTTTGGTTCGATATCAAAAACCGTAAACCGAACCGAACCGAACCGTGTGGTTTCCCAATTTTTGAAACCAAAACCGAACCGTCTTCGACCAAAACCGAACCAAACCGATTGGTTTGGTTTGGTTCGGTTCAGTTTCGTGGTTCGGTGGTTTCGATTTACACTCCTAGGTAACGGACGCGACCCGCTTTAACCCGACCCGTTAATATTTTTGGGTCAAAACGGGTTACACGTGCAACCCAAGAATATTAATGAGTTTGATTGGGTCATGTGATTTTTCATGTTGGGTCGGGTGGGTTAACGAGTTTAGGGTTGTAATTGTCAGATCTAATACACACACACACACACATGTATATAGAGGAAAAATTAGGGTTGAAAATTTTCATGTCAAAGTTCGAAGGCTCAACGTCATTTAAGTTGACCGATCTTGACTTTTTCAAGTTTCGAAAAAGAATCATTTCTCTTAAAAAAGAAATGATTTTTTTTCATTTCTAAATTTTGTGGAAAAATGAGAAACGTTTCTAGTTTATCAGAAATAGAAATGATTGTCAAATATATTTATATTTCTATTTTTCACAAAAAAATTAGAAATAGAAACAAAAATATTAGAAACGAAATGGTTACCAAACATAACTATTTCTTCATCACCCTAACTTCCCACTATTTTACTTATTCGTATCATGTTGGTGTTGTTGTTCTTCTTTTTATTTATCATTATGTTTGTGTGATTCAAAATAAATTTACTTTTGTGTTTTGTGGTTCTACGCATGTAAAGTGTTCGATGAAACACCTAAATAGAATTTATTTCGTTGTTGGACAACTTTTTGAATCTCGATACATTAATTTTGAATTACAATGCATCATTTGTGAATCGTGATGCATCGATTTGGATTTAGGATGCCGGAAAGATGTATGATTTTAAAACATTTGTTGATTGTGTACTGGAAAAAGGTTGATGAAGGTCTGATTTCATAATTTTGAATCACAATGTTTTTGCAGCGCGACACATCAATTAGATTAAGTAATTCATAAATTCATGCATTGCAGTGCATAAATTGATGCAACGTGATGCATAATTTGGATTAGGTAATTTACATTGATGTATCGTGGTGCAAATTTGGATTAGATAATTAAAAATGATGCATTGTGGTGCAAAATTTGAGTAATCCGTAGCTTACATTCGGTTAATTAATAGTATTGTAGTATTTTCGCCCCCAAAAGTATCTTTTTCGGTTTAAAAAAAAGACGAGGACTATAGCAATTAAAAACTTTGAGAAAAAGGACCGACTCGGATTGACCCATTTGATTTTTAGGTGAAATTCGGGACGGTCCCTTTTGAAAAGTTTGTAATCCCTCAACTCCTTAGTTTATTTTTTCAACCACAAAAGATAATTTCTGAAATAAATGTTCCTATAATACCCAAATTAAAAAAAAAAAAACGTTGTAAATTTATTTTCTCCCTTCGTCTATTTTTTCTCCATCGTCGTAGAATTCGTTGGGCCGAACACACAAAAAAGTATGAAGAAGAAAAAAAGTGGGGAGCTGAGTGGTAAAGAAGAATGGTGGTTGCTATTTCTTCGTCACTCTAACTTTAACTCTTTTAATTATTCATATCATGCTGTTAGTAGTGTTGTTGTTATTTTTCTTCATCATTGTGTTTATGTGATTTAAAATAAATTTACTTAAGTGTTTTCTATTATTATGCGTGTAAACTGTTCGATAGAAAGCCTTAATTTTTTGTTGTTGTTTAACACATTTTTGAATCTGGATGCATCAATTTTGAATCACAATGCATTATTTGTGAATCGTGATGCCTCCATTTAGATTTGAGATACATAAAAGATGCATATAAATTTGAATCATTTATTAATTATGTACTGGAAAGAATGTAGAAAAATATATGTTTTCGTAATGATTTTTGCATCGCGATACACTAATATTTGTACTGTAATACAAAATTAAATTGTATAATTAATTGATGCATCACGATTCAAAATTAAATTATATAATTAAAATTAATTTTATTTAAATTGATTTATTGTGATGCAAAAATTGATGTACTGCAATACATTTCCATAATACACCCAATCTCATTAAGGATGTTATTATTATTTTACATTGAAAAATGCTCAATCATCATCCCTTGGATCGATTGCCCCTAGAGCAAATGGATTCAATCCAACGGTTCAAGAGCGCAGTCAATGGTTTATAGTGGCGGATCCATATGAAAGGTTGGGGTGTCCATGGATATCGCTCAAGAAAAAAAAATTGGGAGTAGATTTGTGATATTTGACAATTGGACCCCTCCAAAAGTTTGTATTGGACCCCTCCCAAATTCTTTGTAAAAAATATTGTCAAGACGGATTTATAAAATCGAATGTTCGATTAATTTTTAAATGATTCTCTTATATGTTATATCGAAAAAAACATGTTAATGAATGTTGGTGATGATGATTAATTACGCATTTTCAACGTATGAAAACACGTAAAGGACACATTGAAATTTCTAAATTTTTTTTATATAATACTCCATCTGTCCCAAAATATATGACATTTTGAGAGAGTTTTTTGTTCTAAAATAGATGACACTTTGTAATTTTCAAGGAATATTTTCATTTTTTTTCTTTCAATTCTACCCATATTTATTGACATCGTAACTCGTGTTTGGCTTCTTGGATAAGAATATTAAGACACCTCATTAATGTTTGGATATGTACACTTTAATTTTTACAATATGTTTCTCTGGTTTGTGTGAAAAGTTCGAAAACATCATATATTTTGGGACGGAGAGAGTAGTTAAAATTTTGGACACTAATCAACATTATTCTTGGATCCGCCACTGATTATTTAGTAATTGAGTCCATGGTAGAAGAGTCCAGATCTCCTATACCATTTGTGTATATCACTGGTGTACCACTTTTCATTTCCACCGTTATATCATAACTATTATATCTCAACCAATAATTAAGATAAAAGAATACACCAATAATACAACCAAATGGTACAATTGATCTGGACTCCTCACCCATGGACTCGATTACTAAACCAAACAGTTAGCTTCTTCCCTCACATTCCGTGCTCTTTCACTCTCTCCCTCGCATCAACTCAAAAAAAAAAATAAAATTAGAATTCCGTTATCTCCCTCCCAAAAACCCCTCGAAATCCTGCCAATCTCCCCCCAACTTCACTCCACCGCAAACACCCTCCCCGAATCCCCAAATTCTTATGTCCTAATTTCATTTTCCAACCCAAAACCCTAACCTAGGGGTTTTCGATTTCATCACTATGCCGTCCTTACCGTCGCCGGGCAAAATTCTCCGAATCGAGCTCGAGAACTTCAAGTCATACAAAGGCCACCAAACCATTGGCCCATTCTACGACTTCACCGCCATTATTGGCCCTAATGGCTCCGGCAAGTCCAACCTTATGGACGCCATCAGCTTCGTCCTCGGTGTTCGAACAGGTCAACTCAGAGGAGCGCAGTTGAAAGACTTGATTTACGCTTTTGACGATCGGGAGAAAGAGCAGAAAGGACGGAGGGCATTCGTGAGGTTGGTTTATCAACTTGGTAACGGGTCGGAGCTCCAGTTTACCCGTACTATTACGGGTGCGGGTGGGAGTGAGTATCGGATTGATGGCAAACCTGTGAATTGGGATGAATACAGTGCTAAGTTGAAGTCGCTTGGGATTCTGGTGAAGGCGCGGAATTTTCTTGTTTTTCAGGTTGTTTATACTTGCCCATTTTTCCTACATTGTTTGACGTTTGTGGTTGACCAATGACCTTGCATTGGACGGAATAGAACGATGAAAATAGATTCATTTAGTCAATGATAATGTTGAGTAGGTGTTTTTCTTCGTTTCAAACTTGTTGTAGTATGGTTAACTTATAACAAATTGACGTCCCAGCAATACAGAACATTGGATTGAAAAAACCGTCTGATTTGGCTACTCCCCAAAACAGTAAATTGTTAACTGCTTCTTTCCTAAAAAGCAGGTCTTCTCTTTTGATCTAATTTTGACTTTTAATGGGACTGTTTATTAGGGAATTTTTGTTTTGTCGAGTAAAAGAAATAGTGGGAAAGTTGTCAATGTCTGGGTTTAATAGGAAAGACCCGTGAAGAAACTAGGTATGTGTAAAAGTGCTTACTTAAGAAAAGCCATAGGACGTTTGACTTCAGTCATGTAACTTGACTGCCGGGGCGTAACGTCACTGATTATATTGAGGTAAAACTTTTTTTTATCGTAACTTTCATAACCTATATACTCATGCTTATGAGCTGCAGATGACTTGATTTATGCACCTCCTTTGGCAATAGTATTGAAATTTGTGTTTCAACTTAAGAAAGTGGTATTGTGCGTTACAATAGTTGGATGTAATTATATATTGTAGGGTGATGTGGAGTCTATTGCTTCTAAGAATCCAAAAGAGCTTACTGCCCTCCTTGAGCAAATATCTGGTTCTGATGAAGAAAAGAAATCGTATGAGGATCTAGAGGAGAAAAAAGCTAGTGCTGAAGAGAAGTCGGCACTTATTTATCAGAAGAAAAGGACTGTTGTGATGGAGAGGAAGCAGAAGAAAGAACAAAAAGAAGAGGCTGAGAAACACATTCGCTTGCAAGAACAGTTGGTAAGCAACATTAGTTTTTCTGTAGATTTCTAGTCCTAATGAATTGCTGGCTTGTTTACGAAGTCAGTTTCAACAACGACACTTATTTTGAAATAGAGGGAGTACATAGTGGTTTTTAAATTTTTTTTTGCCATCATTGCATTTGATATGAAAATAGAAATCTTAAGGCTGAGTCTTTAATTTTTCCTTCTATATGGGTTTAAAACTTAAGTCGGTTTCATGCAATCTCTGCAGCTCATTTTTTTTAAAATCTCAGCTGATCCATGAGATATTCTTTCTGTCAGCGTTGCTCATTTCTGTTTTCCATGTTGCAGAAATCATTGAAAAAGGAACACTTCTTGTGGCAATTATATAACATAGAAAATGATATTGAAAAGGCTAGTGAGGACATTGAAGCTGAAAAGAGAAGCTGTGAAGAAATTGTGCGAGAACTAGAGAATTATGAGAGTGAAGCAAGCAAAAAGAAGAAAGAGCAAGCCAAATATCAAAAAGAGATTGCTCAACGCGAGAAGAAGATTGCCGATAAAAAGAATAAAATTGATAAGAGTGTGAGTCCCTCTTTTACTTAGCCTGAGCCTGTGCTTTTCTGCAAAGTCCTTTTTTTACTCTTAATTTTAATTTTCCTATTTGAATATAATCATATATACGATGCTGGATTTGGTGTTGTCTAAAATAAATCTTCATTAATTGTAATCATACTTTTGCTCCAGTTGACCGTATAAAACTGTATTCAGTGTAAAACCACTTCCATATACGAATTAATACTGGGATTTCAAACTACGCATACAGATACGTGACTACTGTCAATGCATGTATCTCGAAGGCATATGAGGCAAGTCGGTTAGAGCCCAACATTGGTAGAGAGGTTCAATGAGTTAAATTGATGGCGTTGAGGAAAAGAGTGTTGGAGACATTACTATGAATATAAGGTATCTGTTGATGTATTGGACCTATTGGTTAACTATACGAAGGATTGAAATAAAGTTCAATATAATGATTATGAAGAATCTTCTGAAAACATTAAATGCTATTCCCTCCGTTTTCAAATTATTGTCCTCCTTTCTTTTTTGTCCGTTTTAAAAATAATTGTCCACTTTCAAAACTTTCTATTTTAGGAAAACTCTTTTACCACTTTACCCTTACCTTTTTACCTACTTTAATTATAGCCACATGTTCAAGGGCAATAAAGGAAACCACACATTTCACCGTCATTTATAATACAGTCAATTACGTTTTCTTAAACGGTGTGCCGGATTAAATGGGACAATAATTTAAAAACGGAGGGAGTATTATTTAGAGTTGAGTGAAAAGGAAAAAAAGTCAATGTCATTATTGGATCAACTCCATTGTTATGGTTTTTGGGAGTGTACTCCGAAGAGTAAATGCTCCTTTATTTAATAGTGATCTTAGATTTTTTTTTTGATAAGTTAGTGAGCTTAGATTTCTTGTCAGCACGACCAAATTTATCTTCATTTTGGATGGTGTGGGAAGGGAAAGAATTGTCGTGTCGTAATGGAAGTTTTAGCTGAAGGTTCTTGCGTTTGCTTAGTGCTAAGATCATCAGGGAAAACTCGCTACTGAGAAGCAAGATATTTCACGAATGCTAATTGCACGTTTTTAGTTGGAGTTGGTATGTTGTATGCACATAGTTGAAATGAAATATGATAATAAGTGCATTTGCATGGTGCTTTTTTTTGATTTTTCTATCCACTTCGACTGGTTGAACCTCATTCAGATGTGCCGGTATGATTATCTTTGGGCTGGATATACAAGTAAATTGCTAAAACTGTCCTGGAATTGTTGAGTTCGAATTAACTGGGATGAACCAGATGGTTTGACCTATTAGTGATGCTATCTTTTGCAGACATCGGAGCAGTGACATGTGAGAACTAATCATTAATCTATTAGTTTTCCAAAAAGCCCGAGAATCAGGATGAGATCTAAGTGTTATACTTTCTTTTAAAACAAAAATATTATAAATAGTATTTGAAGTTGCGATACGTTGAGAAGAAATTAAACATCTTTTTACAGAATAGAATGATCAAAATACTTCAATAAACATGACTACAAAAGTATTTTCAAGGCCTCATATCTTGACAAATCTTTGTCATCACTTTGAAGATGGGATCACAAATAGTATTCATGACGGATTAGAGACAACATTGCTCACTGATACACACTCCTTAATTCTACTGTCTTTTTATTATTTTTATTTTTTATCCTTTAGGGGGATAAATGGAAATTTATTAAACATTGGAGCAATTTATATACCTGCTGGCAATCATATGCATATTGAATCCTTATTGTGACAGAAGACTTATCATTTCATTTTTTTTTGATAAGTAATCGTAATATTAAGACGATCATTTCAATTAACACACAAATTTTATATAAGCGATTTTGCAAAAAGAATGGCTTAGAAGTAATTAATTATCAGCTGACATGTAATTAACCCCCTTCACTTCCCCAGCGGTTTTCTTTAGTAATTTTCTGTCAGTGCGTTTTTATTCGTTTCTGTTAATCTGTTTAGCAGCCTATCAGTTTCTTTTTCAAATATTTTTCATGGCTAATCTTCAAAGAGTTCCTTGTGTTTTGCTGTCCGGCTGTTCCTACGTAATCCGCTGTAGGAATTCTGCGTCTTTAAAAGAATGTGTTTTCTAAATTCTGAAGTTCTTCTCTCCTTGTGGATTCTTTTTACCAAAATGAATCATTAGCCATTCTATCGAATTTTCATTGAGACATAAGACTAGCACATCATTTAGCACACAAATTTCTTATAAGCCGTTTTGGAAAAAAATGGCTTAGAAGGGATTAGTCATCAGTTGACATTCATTTGTACATACCCCCCCCCTCCACACACACACAAAAGGTGCATGTGCGGTTTTCTCAAGTAATTTTCTGTCAGTACATCTTTATCCTTATTTATTAATTACTTCCTCCGTTCCGGACAAATAGTCCTTGTTTGAAAGTTAACCATTTTAAGAAAAAATGATATACCAAAAATGCCCTTTGCATAATTCTATATTTCGATAGCACTCTGTGAAATGTTGTCCTCTGCTATTGAACTTGTCGCCATGTTCAATACATAAGATAGATTCGTTTGATATTTGATTCAAGACACAAGGTGAGGGACTTTGAGATAGAGAGAGAATGAAAGTTGTAGGGAGAGAAAGGGAGGGTTAGCACTTAGCAACAGGGGTGAGAGAGAGAATGGGAAAATTATAAAGGCGAAGGGATAGGGATGACAGGAAATTTTAAACTCCTGATCTGTACGGTTTATGTTATATATATAATATAAACAGTACTGTTTACTGAATAAGTTGCAAAACATTCCAATTTTGAACAAAAGGGTGTATTTGGAAATTTGAAATTTTTTATAGCATCATTTTTAAAATGGACTTTTTAAGTGAAATATCCCGATATGAAATTGGGGACTCTTTGCTTGGAACAAAGGGAGTTATTTAGAAGCTAATCAGTTTCTTTTTCAAATATTTTTCATAGCAAACCTTGAAAGAGTTCCTTGTCTTGTTTGCTGTCTCATTGGTTCCAATAACCATGAGGTTGTATGCCTCCTCTGGGTCACTCAAAGATGAAGCCATTTTTCACTTTGGTGCCCTCTAAATATAAAAAATGATGCTATTTTTTATAGCATCATTTTTAAAATGGACTTTTTAAGTGAAATATCCCGATATGAAATAGGGGACTCTTTGCTTGGAACAAAGGGAGTTATTTAGAAGCTAATCAGTTTCTTTTTCAAATATTTTTCATAGCAAACCTTGAAAGAGTTCCTTGTCTTGTTTGCTGTCTCATTGGTTCCAATAACCATGAGGTTGTATGCCTCCTCTGGGTCACTCAAAGATGAAGCCATTTTTCACTTTGGGTGTCCTCTAATTATATATCTACTGTAAAGATATATAGATCTGTACAATACTGTTTTCCAATACACATCAACTAGGTGCCACACTTGCCTATTAAAATAAAAATAAAAATATTATCTATCTACTATATCTTAACATGAGTTGTCAAAGTTGTGCAAATAAAATTTTAGAGGCATGACAATTGCAGTATGACTCTCACTCTCTAGCTTATTAATATCTATAATTTTTGCTTTGAATTTGTCTTGCTATTACCTTGGCATGGCTTTCCAATGGTGTAAAGCTTGGTAGTTATGACACTGGTAATTTTCCCTGTTTCAGCAACCTGAGCTTCTAAAACTCAAGGAAGAGAAATCTCGCTTAAGTTCAAGAATTAAGAGCACTAGTAAAGAGCTTGATAAAAAGAAAGAAGAGAAGAAAAGGCATATAAATGAAATAAAAAGGCTGGAGGACGATTTGCGGGATCTCACCAATCAACTTCTTGACTTCAGAGAAAGAGATCGGGATGATGGTGGAAAACTTCAGTTAGCTGATGGTCAGTTGGAGACATACAACCGCATGTAAGTCTTTATTTGACTGGTCTTATCACATTTATACAGCAGATAATTTATCTCAGATATGCTTATGTTGACCCGTGGGTTATCAGATTACTAGTTCTTGGGTTATCAGATTACTAATTCTTCGGATTGAATCCCCAATAATATGGATCTTGTGATGAGGAGCACTAACTGATATGACCATGCAAAATATACAAAAATCAAACTGGAAAGTTGGAAGGAAGACAATGTTTCACATGGTTCTCTTGAACCTTCATCTACGTGTGAAGCACAATGATAAATTCACTAATAAATTGAGAAGCTAATACAAGGGAGAAGCACTTTCCTAGTAATCACCTAAAATGTTGGTAAAAGTACCCGTGAAGCTAACAAATATCTCTCTGAAAGATTGTTGCTCTCTCAAGTCTCACACACTTGAGCACTTGTGAACAACCAAAGTCACGGGTATAAGGCCTTCCTATAGGTGAGCAGTCGTAGCTCACTAGGGATATAAAGGTTCTTTAGGGGATTGGAATCTTCCCACTGGCACTAGGGTTCAGATTTGACCAAACCGGATTCGAAGAATCTGCTGAGGAAAAAAACGGTAGAGATGAAACTAAGAAAAAGAAAGGATGAGGGGACGAGAGGCACATACCAGCATTAACATAGACCAATTCAGCCTTTGAAAACGAGGATTTTAGATCATAAATAGGAAAAGACTGACCTGTGAGGTGTGCTCTACGCAGTCATCTGAGGCTTTAGATGAGAACGAATGCCCTTCGTTGAAGCGCTCTTTTGCATGTGTGCTTTATGACAATCGATCTCTCAGAGATTGTCATTTTCTCTGTTGGCAACTTTCTTTCAAATGCTGGCAGTTGCCCCAGTCAATGGACCAGCCAAAGAATGCCTAAAAAAGTGCCAAAAGAATTCGTAAAGCTGAAGGAAAGAACTGTTGTCTCGAGAGGATCAGCCTTCTTAGGTCAACTGCCTTGGGGAGAGAGGGTGCTATTAGATTTAGGTATTCCCTTCACGGCTTCAAGCAATAAGGTGGTTAAGCTCGACTCTGATTACGTTTTTTTTTTGATAGGTAAGTGTGACCCCTTTGTTGGTATGGAGATTGGAACCAAAGACCTCAAGATCTTTGCGTAAGTGCCCTTGCCATCTCTCCCACCCCTTGGGGTCAGCTTGACTGTGATTACTGGAACAGGCTCAAGCTTAAAAGAAAGATTTCAACTCTGGGGACCTTTGTCGGAACCTCAAATTGCTCAACATAAGATTGTTGGTCTATTCAGAGTAATGAAAGGATCTTTAGCCTTGAATGGAACCTTCAATTCAACTTGTGATTCAACTAGCAACTATAGAATGAATAGTGTCAGCAGGCCTTAGAGCTAATATAGGAGTACCCGCTCCCCCCTTTCTAACTGCCTTAAAAAGAGCTTACGTGGATGTTGATCTTTATTCAGAGACTTTTTTTGCAAGAAGTGGTCTTCATGACTTTCTTCTCGATTCACCTCTTAGTCTTATTGAATCAAGAGAGCTCTTGAATAAGCTGACAGGAATTGCGCAGCACTCACTTCAGACAGCAGCGAATTCCCATCACAAAGCAATCGTCGTCTACCTCGTACCAAACCCATGCACTGCTCTGATCCCCTCTTTTCTTGAAAGATGGAGTGATTGCAGCTATCAGTGAAATGAAGAGTTGCGGGGCTCTTATTTAGCTAATAACCATGCCTTTAAGCAGTTAAATCAAGGCCCATTAAAAAGAAGTTATATGACACAATTTTCAAAATGACTTCCATTTATCAAAGGTAAAGCTAACTTTGGCACTCATGTTGATGGAAGAAATGTAGCCTCACTCATAGTTTGTTCAAACAAAGTCCTTAAATGGGCTTTCCTTCTCATAGAGGTAGCCTGAGATTGGGTAGACAAAGTAGCCTATCTTTCTTGCCTACTTTAGCAAGATCGAGAGGAGTCCAACAAGCTAAAGTTAAGAAAAGCGCCTTTCTAAAAGAGGCGCATACCTCCCCGTCATGGGGCCGTAAAGAAAGAAGGGTTTCTTGCACGTGCTATTGACTACATTCTGACAGGCCCACTTTTGAAAAAAAGCAGATAGCTGATCACCAATATGCTCACTGTTTAGATCTCCTAGCTTCAACTCCATTCGTACATCCCTGCGGGTTTTTGGTGATGGACAGCGCTTCTGACACAAAAATAACAGAAGAATGTTCTTTTTAATCAGTTTTTATATTCTGAAAGCCCCACTTTTGGAAAAAGCAGGTAGCTGATCACCAATATGCTCACGTCTTAGATCTCCTAGCTTCAATTCCATTCGTACATCTCTGCGGGTTTTTCGGTGATGGACAGCGCATCCGACATAAAAAACAGCGGAAGTATGGTTTTATATAATCAGTTTTATATATTTTATTCATTCACTTCTTCTGTTTGTACACTGTTTTGCAAGTCAACAGGGCCTTAGTTCTCATTGGCGGTAGGAATGAAAATTTTCTTGTTTGAGACAGTATCTGCAAGTCAATAGGGATGTACGAATGGAGTTGAAGACCGTGAGCATATTGGTGATCAACTATCTGCTTTTTCCAAAAGTGGGGCTTTCAGAGTGTAGTCAATAGCTCGTGCAAGAAACCCTTCTTTCTTTATGTCTCCATGACGGGTAGCTACGCTCCTTTCTTAGAAAGACGCTGTAGTATGTGCTTTCAGTTTCAGAACTGGTACTAGTATGCGCTTTCAGTTTCAGAATTGGTACTAGTATGTGCTTTCAGTACCAGATCTTAGCCACCTCATCATTTGACAAAAAAACTGGTAAAAATATGGATCTAAATGACAGGATGTAGTTGACTATGAATAAGAATAGGTATCGAATGATCCATGAGAGCATTTTTGGGGTAAATATAAAAAATTATCGACAAAAAGGTCCGGTAGTACCATGCATCTTTCAGTTTCTACAACGTGGATGTAAAGGCACGTGTTTTTGCTTGTGATGAAAAGCTAATGTACGTGAATCTAAGCAACAGATTTTTCAGAGCCATCAACTCCCCCACCCCCGGGTGAATCCAGAAGTTTATGTATTTTTCCTCATGCCATCGTCCCTTATGTGCCTGAAAATTTGTTTGTTTGCATTATAAGTTTTTGAATACATTGATTGATCCTCGATTTTCAAGTGCCATACACATACTTTATTCCTTGTTTTTCTTGAGTTTCCCTATACAAATAGAAAACTGTGTATATATGAATGTTAAAATATTCCATTTCTTCATTCTGATACAGTGATACTGTATTGTAAAACTTCATTTTTTTGAATGAATTTTTATCCGTGTTGGCTGATAGTATCTTTTAAGCTTGTTGATCTGTTGGTAACTTAACATGGTTTGAGACCTTTGGTATGCAAGGTCTTGGGTTCAAGTTGTGCCGCTTGCATTTGTCTCCCGCAATATTGTGAGCGTTCATGTTGGCACATGTTTCTTTTATTATTCCCCTAGTGAGGCACTTTTGTTTATCTCTTCATGTGTGAACGGTCACACATGAGGGGGATTTACATTATTGGCCCCTGTGTAACAACTTAAGCTTGTAGACAAGTTGGTAACTTAACAGAAGTATAATTTGTATGCTTTGAACGGTCACACATGAGGGGGATTTACATTATTGGCCCCTGTGTAACAACTTAAGCTTGTAGACAAGTTGGTAACTTAACAGAAGTATAATTTGTATGCTTTGAGTTGGGTAGAGAAAGTTGCATGTTTGCTATGATTCGTAAAAGAACCACTTTCTGGTTCTTGGAGTACTTCTAATTGAGAGCTCCCAATTTGTTGGTTGTTACCATACATTGATATATCAATTATATTTCTCTCAGTTTGATAGTCTTCCGTTTTCCCAACTCAAAAACAACAAGCCGGAAGAGAAAAAGGTTGCACTGACAGCTACTCATGCCCTGAAATAAGATTAAGACTACAAATTCTTCTGCGTTAAACTCAAACATTTTCACCTCTTATTTGTTCGTTTATTCATGGGTTTACCATTTTGATATCTCGGGTGTCTGTAGCAATATATCTACAATGTGGCAAGAGAGCGGCCTGGTAATTTAATAATAGAACACGTGATATCATCTTCTTGGGTCTTAGGATTGTCTATTGGTTCTATGGGACGCTAAATTGTTACTTCTTACAACAGGGTAGCCGTCATCTTAGTTAAGGTGGCATGTTTCACAAAAGATCTTGAACTTCTTGAGAGAATTATGTAATATACAGCCTGTACTGAGTCTTGCCTCTACAGCTACTTCTTGATCATTCTTTCTATCTGCATGTGCTCACTGTCTATGCATGAAAACTTGGCTGCATAATGGGCTCACTTTATGAGATAGGTGTTATAATGTCTTGAGAGTAGCCTTATAAACTACCACTAGATTTTTGATATTCGCAGTAAAGAGGATGCTGCTACGAAAACTGGCAAGTTAAGGGATAAGAAAGAGGTTTTGGATAGGCAACAACATGCTGATATTGAAGCTCAAAAGAATTTGGAGGAAAATCTTCAGCAGTTGAGAAGTCGGAAGCAGGAGCTAGAGTCGCAGGAGAAACAAATGCAAACTAGACTGAAGAAGATTCGTGATGCCATTGGAAAACACAATGAAGAGCTCACACGACTGAGGAAGGAACAGATTGACATGAAGAAGAGACTAGGAGATTCTAGGTAAGTGAGCTTGATTCTCTATGTTAGTTCTTGTTTATTTCAGGTCATCATATTTTCCTGTCTGAACCAATTTTTCTTCTAGGCATGTCTAGGCATGTCTTTTGGGCTTCCGTATCTTTTTGTGAGCCCATGCTACTTCATCTCCTCCACCCAAGATGGTTTTTTCACCCATTGATATACCTCATCTCATGCAGAGGAAAGCATGAAATGTTGAAGGCAAAGATACGTGAAATAGAAAATCAACTGCGCGAGTTGAAGGCTGACAGACATGAAAATGAGAGGGATGCAAGATTTTCCCAAGCAATTGAGACTCTCAAACGCCTCTTTCCTGGTGTTCATGGCCGTATGACTGAGCTTTGTAGGCCAGCGCATCCAAAGTATAATCTTGCTGTTACTGTTGCTATGGGCAGATTTATGGATGCAGTAGTAGTTGATGATGAACACACTGGAAAGGAATGCATCAAGGTAAACCATAATAATTTGTGGAGTCTGTTTTACCGCGACCTAATTGTTCTTGTTTTTGGATATGGCGTTGTCCTTCATCATATTTCTTGAACATGGATGCCTCGGGTGAACATATATATCTTACTGCTTAATTCTGCGCGCTTAACCTTGTAAAGAATATACTGCCAAGTCAGAAGTCAGGGCTATGCATTATACACTTGGTTCTGTGGTTGAAATTCTTGTTCTATTTGCTTGAGTTGATCAGGCTAAACCATCATCTTGTTTGGAAATGAAGGTTACTAATATAGAAAAGAAACAATATGGAAAACTGGACATGCATACTAATGATTATATTTAGTAAATTCTATCTTTGCAGACCCTTTTTAAACAGAAAATTAAACTTGGGGTAAGGTTGTTAGAATTTAAACAAGGGAAAATTTACTTTGAGTTGTTTAAGTGTTGATCTATTGATAACTTAAAGGTAGTGATGTCTAATGAGTTCCTTAAACTGTGACTTTGGGATAGGACTCCTATTCTAGAATAGAGGGAGCCTTAGAAATAAATTTGTGGAATGGAGGGAGGGAGGGAGTTGAGAGTTCAGTTTTCAACCCTCATTAATCCCTCCCCTTCCTTGTTTACTAGTTGCAATGTTACCCACACGCTTCAAAAGTATTTTCTTTTGGTTTCTAGAAATGGGTCCATGACAAGTAATGTTCCTGGTGCAATTTAGAATATGGTTGTCAGAGTTCATTCCTATTTTTCTTTTTAGAAATAAAAATGAAAATCTGAAGATGAAATGGTTATTAAACTGATTTTTTCTTAATTAACTATTATTTTGGTGCAAATATGCCACTTGAAATAGAGCCCTGTAGTTGGAGCCACAGGTTTACTGAGTTCATACTAATTTTCTGCTAAAGGTATGGAGCTAAGTTGGCATCTTGATTGAAAAAGGATGGCAGATACAATTATCCAGATAATAAATGTATTTGTTATGCGATGTAATACCTCTGTTGTATCATCTTTCTTTTAAAGACTGTTGGCTTGGACTTTTTAGTTTCTGCCTGCTAAAGTCAAAAGTCTGGAGTTACTTGAACCTCAAAGCAACATTTGACAATGAACTGTCTTTTAACTTAACTTTGCACGGTGTTGTGGTATGGACTGACATTGAAACTGATCAGTGTGAAAAAATTGTATTGGTTTTTTTTTTCCTACAGTATTTGAAGGAACAAAGGCTTCCTCCTCAGACTTTTATTCCTCTTCAGTCAGTCCGTGTAAAGCCAGTCATTGAGAGGTTGCGCACCTTAGGTGGAACCGCAAAGCTCATCTTTGATGTGATTCAATATCCTTTGGCATGTCTTCATACCTTACTTTAATTTATGATCATTCAGTAGTTCACGTGGCATCAGGTGTGCTTGCTTGAACATCCTGCATTTTCTATTTAAAACAGTATATTTATATGTAAATGTTATTTCATTGATTTACAATTTTCATATTGATGTTTTTTTGAAGATATATGCCTATATGGTGCCTTATAGAGGGATAATTAATAGTCTCGCAACCATTACACATGCTTACTTGCTCTATTACCAATATATCAAGAAGATGTATGTAGTTACTCAGTAGCCAAGAATTAGATGCAGGTCCTAGTACATCTGCACCCATAAATGTGTTTTGCTTCTTTGTCAGTATCTATTTGGTTCTTGGCATATGAGTTATCCAATATTTATGTGTATATTTTTGTCATCTTTCAAAGATGTGGTGTTTTAGGTGGAGATTTTATCTTTTCCATCTTGTCCCTGTCTTAATTGGCGTTGTGAGTGAGTGTGTGTGTGTTTTATTTATTTATTTTGTGTTTTGGGGGGGGGGGATTTGTATCTGTTCCAATCCCCATACCAACAAGGGGTCACACTTACCTATAAAAATAAATAAATAATTGTTAAAGTTATAACATTGGAAGATAAGTATCTTTTGAACCAATAAAGTGTTCAAGAATACAAAAAAATAAATATAAAAAATACTGAAACTGCCTTCTTCAAGGCCTCACTTCTTGAAAATATTTCATGCCTTCATTGTCAATGGTAAAAAACTTAATCCTTTTCAAAAATTACAGAGCCATTATTCAACTATTCATTGGACATTCAATTACCTTGTGGGGTTTTGACGAGATGAAATACTCATGCTGAGCTTGATATATATTGCTGCCCCTATCTAACAACTTAAGATTTTAGATGAGTTGGTACCTTAGCACAGTATCACTTGTTTTGAGTCATCCCACTTGCATTTGTTACCAAAAAATATTGTGGGTGCATGTTGTCACTCTATTTAGTTTGTGATGCCCTGGTGAGGCATATTTGTTTGCCTCTTTACGTGAGGGGCAGTCACATTTGTAAAAGTAACGATAATGTGAAAGAGAGTGCAATAAGGCTTGATTTCTTACCTCTTGGAAAGTTTGAGAGAACACCTAATGATAAGGGCCAAGGACGGAGGATGGGAGGACTGAGGAGACTGCGCAGGCGACAGTGCTGTTTGTTGTGTGCTAGCGGTGGGTGGCAAAGCACTGATAGTGGACGGGCAGCAGTGGGGTATTCTTCTTCCATATTCTTGTATTGGTAGTTAGCTTCGGAGGGTGGCCTGGTCAGTAGATTGTTGGGGAACTTGGGGAGTTGGATTAACCAAGTGGTGTAGTAGAAGTTTTTCCAATTCGTGTGCAAACCCCCTCCAAACTTATTATAGGTACATTTGACATTACAAAAAGAAGAAATTGTGGTCATTAACTTGATATTTGAAATTTTAAATATTCAATAGTTTACGCCAAAGCTAGGGGGATCGATAGAATTTTTGTATAATGTTGGGCCAAAATTATCTGCCTTGGGTAGTTGGGTTAACCAAGTGGAGGGGTGTCTGACTGGAATGTGTAGGTCTGCCACTGGTGATACACAATCTCAGCCAGATGCACATTGTTTTGATTAAAATTTTCCCATATTGATGTACCTTTTTCAGCTTTTTGTATATATGGTTTAGAAACCAATCCAATGGAAGACACAATAAGCTTGTTTACTTAACATTCGCACCTTTGATCCAGTCTTGGATAAGGCTATTTTGTTTGCTGTTGGGAATACCTTAGTTTGTGATGATCTTGATGAAGCTAAGCATCTAAGTTGGAGCGGAGAGAGATTTAAAGGTAAACAAGTAAATACATATATATATATATATAGAGAGAGAGAGAGAGAGAGAGAGAGAAATATCTTTTCCTATTGAAATACTTAGACTTGGTTTTTCTTATAAGTCGCTTTATAATCTGCTTGTAGTTGTGACTGTTGACGGGATTCTATTGACGAAAGCTGGTACCATGACTGGTGGTACAAGTGGAGGAATGGAAGCACGAGCTCATAAATGGGATGATAAAAAGATTGAAGGTACAGATATTGATTGATCTACCTTTTCTTAGTTTTCTTGTTGCATCACTTATTCAATATCTTGTTATCTTGTAGGTCTTAAGAAGAAAAAAGAAGGGTTTGAGGCAGAATTGGAAGAGATTGGGTCAGTAAGAGAGATGCAGCTAAAGGAGTCTGAAACATCTGGCAAAATTAGTGGGATTGAGAAGAAAATTCAGTATGCAGAGATTGAAAAGGTATTGGGAGAGTACCACTCCATGATGTGCTAGAATTATTTTGCTCTACATTGTTTGTACATTTTGTGTATTTTCTTTCTATTGTTTTTTTTTAAAGGTTGGAGGGGACATAGAGCAAACCCTAACCCTTAATTTTTTATTATTTTAATGTCTTGAAAGGTTACAATTATATATATATGATGCCTTTGGTGTGGCTCGAACAAATGATGCCTCTGGTAGGGCTTGAACACACTCGACCTCTCTGTTAAGATAAGTGAGTAGCTAAATGGGGCCTTTGTGTAAGGTTTGAACAACAACGGTGTCTCTGAAGAGACTTGAACACCCGACCTCTCTATTGAGAGTTGTAAAGTCCCCATAGTGTCTCTAGTGAGATTTGAACACCCGACCTTTCCGTTAGGAGAAGTGAGCAGTACCAGTTGAGCTAGAGCTCGTTGGTAAATAAATTATCACAATTTTCTTTCTATTGTTTGAATTTGTCAATAGCTTTTCTTTTGATTAGTGTATACTTCTAGTGTACAAGACGCGATACCTGTTTTGACGCTTTGGTATATATCATATTTACTTGTCAAAAATAAAATAAAATTGATGAAGCATTAAGTGGTGTTCATTTTACTAGTATGGCTGGGATATATCCGAAACATGCATCTTTGTTATCTCTACGGAGATATTTTAGAGGGAAAAATAATCAGGATATTATGTCTGACCAGGCAATTTATTTGATTTCTTGCTGTGCATACTGTTGAATGTTTTAGAAAGTCCTTTACCATGAAAACGGTGGTGTGTTTAAGTTGCAGTGCTCATGCGTGATATATGATACAAATGAATTGAGTTATTGATTGGATGTAGGATTGCTAAATATCCAACTTTTAGGTTGTTAATATTAAGCAACTTTTGAAATCAAGCTTTCTTTTCCCATTTCCTCACGAGTATATTCTTCCACGTAACCAGAGAGCCATACTTTTACTAACAAGCAATATCTAGTTAAAACAACGTTATCTAAATTCATGTGTACGAGTAGGATGTTTGTTAATTAATCAACTTGTTAGAATAATGTTCTTGATGTCATGCCATCAATTGTATTGTGAAGAAGAAAAGTAGAACTGATGTATGGCCTGGTATGGCCAATTGGTCATGGAAGTGATTTTGGTGAAGGCTCTGACAGAGTAGGTGATCTCTAACGCTTAGCACAGACATACTCTTTCAATAGGGATCATCTATGAGGACCTGAAGGTCTGGCCTGACTTCTATTGGCTGCAGAGAGGCTATGTTGTCTGTCTGTCTCAAGGTTTAGGATAGAGGGTTTGTTGAAATGTGTTAATTTAAATGTCCACATGATATCATTCAGAAACTTGAGCTTTTATTTGCTGGGAGTATGTCCAATGATGATATGAGTTAATGTGTATTTTGCAGAATAGTATTGAGAAGAAACTTTCAGAATTGAAGCTGGAAAAAGAAAACATCAAAAACGAAATTGGTCGTATTGAACCTGATCTTCATGAGGTGCTTCGCCTTCACAAGTCAACCAAAATCTTAGTCCAGCTCATTCTTGTCGACTATACATATAACTTATTTTAACAAATTTTTGTTATGTTTACAGAAAGGTAAAGCTATTTCTTTAAGGAAGATAGAGATATCTTCATTAGAGACAGAGATCAACCGTATCGTAGATCAAATCTACAAGGGATTCAGCAAGTCTGTCGGAGTGGAAAACATTCGCGAGTACGAAGAAAATCAGCTTGCGGCTGCTCAGCAGATGGCCGAGGAGAAGTTTAGCTTGCGTAATCAGCAGTCAAAGCTTAAGTACCAGTATGTATCAGTATAACCTTGGTGGATAATGTTCTTGACTTTCTCGAAATGTTCTTGAAGGAGCTTTCTGGATATCGTTTATTGTTTCTGTGATGGTTTAACATTCCCTATGATAATGGTAACCTAATTTGATATCTTAATTTTCAAAATACCGATTTTCAATACCTTTTACCTTATTTTTCCAGGTTGGAATATGAACAAAAGCGGGACATGGGATCACGCATTGCTAAACTGGAATCTTCACTCGATGAGTTGAAAAGTGCTTTGGATCAGGTTGAGGTTAGAGAGAGAGAACTCAAGTCAATGACAGAGAAAGCCACTCATGAGATTGATCAGTGGAAGGAAGAAGTTCAGGGTATGATTTCTACTAAAGAACATCTGCATCTGACATATCTATCTAGTGTTTACGAGCGGTTAGTGGAACAGCTAAAATTTTGGAGAAGCTATTCCACTTAGGGATGGTTAGAAATGAATGCATAAATGGAAACTTTTCATACTCTGGATACCTTTAGCTATAGCTTTGTTGAAATCTTCCTGTAGGGATTTTCCACCATTTGCTCTCTTCTATCTGGAAAATTTAGCTATATTTTACTTGTTTGCTTCCCATAAAAACGACAATTTCCTCTTAACCTTTTCAATGCGTGAATAAGTTAACACTTGAGATCTTTTACTTGTCCTGTATGTAGAATGGAAGTCCCAATCAGAAGGGTGCGAGAAGGACATACAGGAGTGGAAGAAAAAGATATCTGCTGCTACTACAAACATAACAAAGCATAATCGTCAAATAAGTGCTAAGGTTAGTTTGAAGAATGAAATTTCATATAAAATTGATCTATGTGAACTCTGGCCTTTCACGAGTATTATTCTTCCTGAATTCCTGTAATGGGATTTGGCACACTGTATTTGCAGGAAACACAGATTGAACTGTTCAATTCGCGCAAGAAAGATATATTGGAGAAGTGTGAGTTAGAGCAGATTAGCCTTCCCACTGTGTCTGACCCAATGGATACTGAATCAACAGAAGGCCCAGTTTTTAATTTCAGTCAACTTAGTCGTTCTCATCAGCAGAACGCAGATCGGGATAAGACTGAAGTGGAATTTAAGCAAAAAATTGGCAAAATAGAGTCAGATATTGAAAAAACTGCTCCTAACTTGAAAGCTCTAGATCAATATGCAGCCTTGCAGGAGAGAGAAAGAGCGGTCACTAAAGAATTTGAAGAGGCTAGGGATGAAGAGAAACAAGTAGCAAGTGAGTACAATAGAGTGAAGCAGAGAAGGTACTGACCGTTTAATATTTTTGTGCTCTCTTGTAAAAACATGATGCCATACTTTCTCGTTGCTTTGTTTCCTGCCTAACTTTTTGTAAATGAACTGTGTTAAGTTACCAACTCATTAAAGCTTTTAGATAGGGCCCAACAGTGTATATCAAGCTCGACGCTTTCCTTCACGTGTGACTTGTCCACAGACTCCACACGTGGAGAGACATACATATATGCCTCACCACACTTCAGAAACTAAACAGAGTGACAACATGCACCCAATATTTCAAGTAACAATTGCAAGTGGGATGACTTGAACCCAAAACCTTGCCAAACTAGAGCTCTCATAACATGTTAAGTTGCCAACTCATTTGAAAGCTTAATGTGTTAGATAGGAGCCCAACAATGTATATCAAGTTCCTCAACAAATTGCAATGAAAATGAGTTAAAATGATAAGAAATCTTTTTGTAAATGCGAGTCCAGTGTAGCTAGGTGTGAGTGGGTTGTTGGTCTATGCTAGGAAGCATTGACAACAGAGGCCTTATATTTTTGTAGTACTTGTTCTAGAACCAACACTCTCCACACACCTTGGAACATTCCTCAAACATTCTCATGTCAGCACTATGCTTATCCACATTGGGTGGATTTAGAAATAAAAATAAAAAATAAAAAAACTGGAAATCTACTTAGGAGAGTTCCCAACTTGAATGGTGTATTGATGAATCATAGTATTTTAAAATTGTAGGTAAACTAGTTGCACCAACATTTATCTTTATCAACTTAATCATACTCTAGCAAAACGAAGATGAAAAACAAAATTAAAAGAATAAAGGAAAAATGATGTTGGAGGTAACTATTTAAATAGAAATCCATTCGTGTATGGGTAATATTATAAATTCTTTTAATCCCAAGGGATGGGAGAAATGACAAGGGCACTTGAGGTCCTTGGTTCCAATCCCCATATCAAGGAGCTATACTTATCTATATAAAACAAAAACTCCCTCCGTTTTCAAAATATTGTCCTCTTTGACCCGACGCACAGTATAAGAAAAAATAATTTACCAATATTATAAATATTGGTGAAATGTGTGGTTTCCTTTAATGCCTTTGAGTATGTGGCCATAATTAAAGTTAGTAGAAAATGTAAGGATAAAGTGATAAAAATGTTTTCCTAAAAGGAAAAGTTTTAAAAGAGGACAATTATTTAAGAACGGACGAAAAAGGAAACGAGGAAGATAATTTGAAAATGGAGGGAGTATTATAGATTCTGATAAATTTCCTCACACAACATTTGTTTTGCTATTTGTTGGTTTTCCCTTTGTCGCATACCAATATGTTTCGACCAGAACCATTTATTACCCTAGAAACTTGTGGCATACTGCTGGCTGAACATTGGCTTCTTTAAGAAGAGCTCTACACGTGATAGTGATTGACCTTTACTTTTATTATTAGTCATTGCATATGGTACTATCAATGGAAGTTATCTTCCCTGGAACTTGAAAGTCAATCTTTCGTTGATGAAACAATGACATTCTTGGGATAAAGACTCTGTCTCCAACATTACTTCCATTCAAAATTTTAGCTTCTACACTGTGATGCCCAATCTTTGTAATGATTAGTCTTGTTCCATTGTACAACCTTGCATTGTGTATTTTTTAATTAATATAATAAACCCGTAGCATAAATAAAAATAGGAAAATTAAATGAGGCAGAAAATAAGTTTTGGCAGGAAAGTCATTGGTCCCCATTGATATGAACTCAGTTGTTATCAGTAATATATATTCCTACTGCGTTCTGGACACATTGTTTATTTCTTAAAAACAAAGTATAGTGTGTGCTCGACTTGTCATCTGCTTTCTTGGCAAGTTACATGTTTGCTGGTCCGTATGAGCTGTGCCATATCATCACATCACTGTGGATTTGGAAAACTGATGTGACAAAGAGAAGGGTGTGACCACCGAGGAAAAAAGGCTGATGGTGAATACAAGATCGCTTGTAGTAGATTGATAAAATGATAGGCATTGATGAATTGCTTTATGCTGACTAAATGTTAATGTGTATTATTTGTGGTTGTTTACAGGTACGAGCTTTTTATGGAAGCTTTCTTCCACATTTCGAAGAATATTGACAAAATTTACAAACAACTCACAAAGAGCAGCACACACCCGCTTGGTGGGACTGCATATTTGAACTTAGATAATGAGGATGAGCCATTTTTACATGGAATCAAGTACACTACTATGCCCCCAACAAAGCGCTTTCGTGATATGGAACAGCTATCTGGGGGGGAGAAGACTGTTGCAGCTCTTGCATTGCTCTTCGCAATCCATAGGTACTGCATTCCTAATGCACTACCTTCTCAAATCTTTCTTAGACATCGATAGCATGGTCAAGCTGCGATTTTCAATGTTACGTTGTTTTGGTTTTTCTAGTTCTGGCTCTACAGGAATTCCTGTTTAGTTCTTGTTCAGATGTATTCCATTGTGTTTTTTGAAGTAGATGATCACTAGCAGTAAGAGTGGTAATCTATTTCAAAAAAAAAAAAAAAAAAAACATACACACACGCGCAATTGAATACACCTGAAGAGCGCATTATCTCTTTCAATTCATTTCTGATTGTCATTTAGCCTACCTTCTAATAGCTATTGATCTTCCAATGACTTTGTTCTTCTATGCATCGGAGTTTATGCCGCTCTGTTAATTAGAAATTCACACTTTCTCCACAATTGCTTGGTCATTTCCTTATAGCTTCTGTGGATTCATATTCTTGTTCATCGTGGGGTGTCTTGGTTTGTTTTATGGTCTCATTCAGTAACTTTTCATTTTAGAGTTGACACATTCTTGGTATGATCTGTCATTATTTGGATGCAGAATATTCCTTTAATTATTCCAAGAACCAATGGCTTAATTATCTTCATGGAATTATGCAGTTTCCGTCCTTCACCATTCTTTATATTGGATGAAGTGGATGCTGCATTAGATAATCTAAATGTTGCTAAGGTGGCTGGATTTATCCGATCAAAATCATGCGGAGGAGCAAGGACTGATCAGGACCCTGAGGGGGGATGCGGATTCCAAAGTATTGTGATTTCACTCAAGGATAGCTTTTACGACAAGGCCGAAGCACTAGTAGGGGTTTACAGAGATTCTGACAAAGGGTATGATTCTTTATTGTTGATGTGGTTACTGCTCTGCATTTCACTCACTGTCCATTCTATTCAGAAACTAAGCCAATAAATTTTACAACTGTCCAAATTTGACCCTATTACATTATAATTAAGATTATAAAAACTTTTAAAATCTTTAATATTAAGGGTATTTATGCAAAATAACTTTAATTCGTAATAACTTTTATACATATGGACCCATTTGAGGGACTCCAACTAGTATCTTTCTTCTTGCTGTATACCTTTTAACTTAACATGCTTCTAAGTGATGCTGAAACTCAACCTGACGAACCTGCTGTCTTTCTATTGTTCCAGCTCCTCGAGCACATTGACTTTTGACTTGACCAAATTCCGCGAGTCATGAAGCGCTGAAGACCTGGTCCTATTTTGTGACGTTTCATATGACTCGCTGTAAATAGAGGAGTAGATAACTGATGAAACCTTATTAGAGAACGGGAAGGGGAAGAAATTAGGAGAGGGAAATATCTGATGTTTCCCCATTGTTGTAGATGTTCAAGGTTTGTAAAGATCTTTTTTCAGGTGTTAGATTCAATTGCATGGATGGATACGGTGTCTATACAGTTGTGCAAGTTTCATTGAAATCATTCTTCATTTATTATTTCATACATAAAATAATTGTCCATTTCCATAAATAATTTGTTTCGAAAACTAAGCTATTTTATAGTTTACTTGGTTCGCTTTTGCAAACTATCATTCCATATCTTTATGGTACATTAGTTTTTTAACCCGTCCGTTAAACGTACGTTTTTTTTTTTTTCAATAAAATCGTACATAAACAAAACAAAGAGAATAAAAAAAATCTTAAAGGATAAGACAAGAAGAATCAGTTTATTAACAAATAAATATCAATATATCAATAATCATTATAGATTTTAAAAAATTTCTTTATACACAAGATTTGTTGTTTTATTAGTTGATTTTTCATCTTCCATGTATATCAATATCTTTAAATTAAAATAATTTGTTACTCTATAAATTGCGACATATAACTGCTCATGACTAAATATTAGTTTCTTCAAGAAGAAACCAATTATTGACTTTGACACTTGTTAATTGTCATTACATAATACATATGCTACTTGCAATATAAATTGTCTTCTTTGAAACTTGAAAATCAGTCTTATATGAGATAAATTTTTTTTTTTACAGTTTTTTTTTATAGACCCTTCCCATAAGGGGGGATGGGAAGTAATCGAACATGAGACTTCACATTTTGTAAAGCCACAAATCTACCATTGGCCACCTCTTAGGGTCTATATCAAATGAAGTTAATGACAATCTTGGGATGAAAACATTTTATTCAACATTGCTTCCTTTCAAAAATTTTGTTTCAACAATGTAATCCCCAAGATTTATGATGATGAATCTTGTTCTACTACACAATCTTGCAGCATGGTCAATGTTTCTCAATAACATTACTGTTACATCAATTTTAAATGTCAATCCATGGCTTGACAACCCCGAACAATTTATACTATTTAAAAACTTTGTAGAATGATGTTTTCGAACAAACTTGGATTTTTGCCGCTCTGCAAATAAAATCTGAACTCAAATAAGTTCTTCATTTTGAATGATTACTTTTATTAAATTGTATTTTTATTTTACGAATACAAAAATTTTTGATAAGAAAATAAGCTGAAATCAAAATAACAAAATTATTTTTACCGTTAACTATTATTTTTGTTCCGTAAATTATTTTGATTTTACTAGCTTCCATTATATTTTTTTTGTTTTATTGACTTTGTAACTATTATTTTTATTTTATTTTTAAGAATTAGTTTTTCGGAAAAACATTGTTTCGTAATTTATTTTTATTATTTTACTAACCTCAGTTTAAATTGTTTTTGTTTTATTGAATTTGTAACTATTATTTTTGTTCCATCAAGTATTTTTATTTTACTAACGTATTTTTGTTTTACATAACTATTTTTAAAAATTTGTTTTAAATTTTTGTTCCATAATTATTTTTATAATTTTACGTAGTTTAAATTATTTTTGTTTTATTAACTCCGTAACTATTAAGTATTTTTGTTCCATCAAATAATTTTATTTTACTAATATATTTTTTGTTTTACATAACTATTTTTAAGAATTTGTCTTAAACTTTTGTTTCATAAATTATTTTTATTATTTTATTAACTCCAGTTTAAATTGTTTTTTGCTTTATTGACTCCGTCGCTATTATTTTTGTTCCATCAAATATTTTTATTTTACTAACTTATTTTTGTATATATATATATATATATATATATATATATATATATATATATATATATATATATATATATATTCTTAAGAATTTGTTTTAAACTTTTCTTCCATAAATTATTTTATTTTACTAACCTCCGCATTAAATTATATTTGTTTTGTTATTTCTGTATCTTTTATTTTTATAGTGACTTTATTCCATAAATTATTTGTTATTTTACTAACCTCCTCTTATATTTTTGTTTTCTTGACTCCAAAACTATTATTTTTGTTTTAGTTACTATTTTTTATGTTTAAAGAGAGAAAATTGTTTAAACATAATTAAAAGAGAGTAGATAATGGTGATGAGAGAGAAAATATGGTGGAGACATGAGAGAGAAAGAGAAAGAGAGAAAATAGGGAAAAGATCGGAAATAGAAAGAGTAGAATGGTAACTCAAAAGTCAATAATTTAAAAATGAGATTTTGGAAGGATAAATATACCCTTGTGACCTTGTCATTATATATAGGCCAAATTACTTTTTACCCCACAAAGTTTCCACTAAATCCCAGTTTGCCACCTAAACTAAGGTTTGTCCCACTTTAGCATTTAAGGTTGCCAGTTGTCCCATTTAACCTCCTCCCGTCCATTGCCGTTAGTAAAATGACGTTAACTTGCACGTGGTCTTATACATGCGGGTTATTTTCGTCTTTTTCCATCCCAATTCACTCCCCCACCTCCCTTTATCTCTCCTCTATATTCTCTATCGTATCTCTCCTTTCAAACCCAACAACGAAGAGAGATTGAAGCTTAGAGAAAGAAAACAGATGGAAAAAAAAATCCCCTTCTTCCTTCTCAGTTTTGTCCGCTCTCGCTATCTCTCTCTTAAAAATCCGACCAAGCAACCATCTTTGGCTCCAACTTCACCAAATCCTCCATCTCCAGCCAAACCGCTCTCATCTTCAATTATTATTATCCATTCGCTCTCCCAGTGTCGTTCATCTAACCCCTTCTTCGGATCTCTTCCAGCCAGATCCGACAAAGATCTCCTCCAGCTCCTCCCATACTTCGCTTTTCCATCTATGTCAACGACAACCTACGAGAGAAAGACGAAATCTGGTTGTAATCCATAAATAAGAGGAGTTTTATTCTTTTGTGAACCTATTTGCTTCCTTTCGTCTGATCCGATTCCCATGAGACTTTCTTGCTGATTCTTAATGTGAATCCGAAGTTTCTCCCCCGTCAATCCTTCAAAATGCCACCACAATCCTTTCCCAAACAATTCGCAGTCTCCTCGCTTCAATTTAGACGAAACTCGCACAATTCACACTTACCCACCTTGAGTTTCCAGTTTTTGATCCGTAATTGATCGGACCCACAACCCGTTTTCCACCCCCAGTTCTAGTTGGGGCCAAGCTAGGATTTTTCCTACCACCATTTGTCATCGATTAGTGTTAAACGTTGCCAAATATTCAACCTATGTTGAGACCTGTGTGAATGACAAGAATTTCGAGCATGTTTATGTTCAGGGTGCTGGGTTGAATGTGAAGTCACTGGTTGAAAGGATAGACAAGGATGAAAGTATTGTTCGAGATGGTCAATTGGAAGGATATGAATCGAGGGTTGGGGTTGGGGTTGAGGTTGAGGATGGTTATAAAACTTTACATAATTAGAATCCTGAAGGCTTGAATGAGGCTGTGACCGTTGGGAAGGAGGAGTCTGCGATGGAAAGGGAGGCGTGGGAGTTGTTACAGGAGAGAGATAATAGGTAAAAAGACAAAAATAGCCCGCACCTGGAAGACCACGTACACGTTAACGTCATTTTAGTAACGACAATGGACGGGAGGAGGTTAAATGAGACAAATGACAACCTTGAATGCTAAAGTGAGACAAACCTTAATTTAGGTGGCAAACTGAGATTTGGTGAAAACTTTGGAAGGTAAAAAGTAATTTGGCCTTATATATATATAAATTTGCTAATAACGAGGCTATTCATAATATCTACTCCATACACCACATGAAATATAGTTTTAAAAATGGTATAATACCAAAAGACCATATAGCCCATGAACTAGTGTGGATGGGGCGATCCTCAGCCGCACACCCCCAATTGTGTGCCGCCACTCTCAATCGCACTCCCCAATGTGTGCGCTGAACCAGGGCCGAACCCTCTACACTGTGCGGTATGTAATGGCTGAATGGAGCGTTTGGTATGGGCTGGGGGTTCGGCGAACGAAGAAGGGAGCTACAAGAAAAGATTTCAGCCATCTTCTACTCCCTCTACACTGTGCAGTATGTAATGGCTGAATGGAGCGTTTGGTATGGGCCGGGGGTTCGGCGAACAAAGAAGGGAGCTACAAGAAAAGATTTCAGCCATCTTCTATTCGAGCCAAGTCTGACCTGTGTCCCTTACGTTCCCTTTCTCCAGACAAAGGGCTTCTTTCCCTCAGTTAAGGAATTCAAGTTGAAGAATGGTGCAATTCATGGTGGGTAATTAAAGAATTAGGGCCTTGGAAGGGAAGGAAGATATTGTGGGAAGGATATGGCTTGAATTATTTGTGTTTCCAGCAGTGTGTGTTATGGACAGATTAAGAAGGATCCTCAAGGCAATTAAGCTCTGTCCTTAAGACAAAAACTGGCCCCGTATGCAGACTGAACGGGAGGTGCCAGTGAGTCTCCCAGGATTTAGGATACTTACGTGATTGAAGATGGCAGTCTTCCAAACTCCAGTCACCGGGCGAATCACGAACGCGCTGCTGTATCTCTGTAAGGGCGGAAAATGGTTGTGCAAAAGAGGAGAGTTTCGATACCAAAATTCTGTGTTTGATGCAGTATTTAAGTGGCAGTTTTGGGGATGGAAGTTGGGAGTGGTTGGAGCGCTGGGTGTCCGAAATGCACACAACCGTAGTAGCTTGTCCGAAACAGACACAACCTTTCGACATAATCGCTCTGTAAGGCTGAACTTCGAACTTTGTTTGTAGAAAAGGTTCACACCGAAAGGGTCACACGCCAAATGAACCGTAGCAAAAGATAGGTTCAGCAAGCAAGCCGGCCGACCGACCAACCAACCAACCCAGCCGGAAGGCGCGGCACAAGTGTTTGGACTGACCTATGTAGGTCTTCCCTCCTACACAAAGTGTAGTGGCCCAAGGGCCGAAAGTAAAGCCTCAAAGCTCTACCTTATAAGGTAGAGCTTATTTCATCTTGTTCCCAATGTGGGATTCCCACACTTCATTTTACATGACTTAGCTTTTTTCAAGTTATTGGAAACCAAGTTTCCAACAATCCCCCACATTGAATAAGATATCATGTAAGTTGATGACATATTGATATTTACAGAGATACAACTGAGAGTAATCAGATCGAATTGGTGGCTTTGGCTTTGAACCTTTCCTTATGATATACTATCGGGATGACTTACTAATTAGTGGCTTGAGTGTCTTGAACTGATTAGTGTTTGATGTCAACCAAGACAATAGCAATCACACAGCTAACCTCAAACAGGGTGTGATTCTTCGTTTGTGTTCATTTTGGCCTTGAACGATACCTGGTTCTGTGAATGTTTTTAGAGAATTTTAGCCTCGTAATTCTCAAAAGATCGGTCAGTCTTACATTCACATAGGTGATTGCCTATAAAGAGTTGTTTTGTCAGAACTCCGCTTGACGATTCAAGTCAACCATTAAAAGCAAAACTTATCCTATACCGTGACAGATAACACTAGTGTGTTTCACCATAGGAATGGGTAGGACTTAAGTCCCGTAGTGTTGTCTTGGAGATTAATTTAGTTGGGTTGTCCCTTTGAACCTAGACCATGGGATCTCCAATCAGCTAGGTGGGGTTTGCCACTAAATTATTCTTTATTTCATAGGCTTTAGGCCAATTCCCTTCGATGAGTTGCATACTTGCTCTCTAGACAGACCTTTAGTTAGTGGATCCGCTAGGTTGTCTTTCGATCGAATGTAATCGATGGTGATTACTCCATTTGAGAGAAGTTGCCTAACGGTATTGTGACGCCTTCGTATGTGTCGCGATTTACCGTTATACATATTATTTTGTGCCATTCCAATTGCGGCTTGGCTGTCGCAATGGATGCATATAGCTGGCACTGGTTGTGGCCATGCTGGAAGATTTTCTAGGAAGTAGCGTAGCCATTTTGTTTCTTCCGCTGTTTTATCTAAAGCGATAAATTCTGATTCCAATGTAGATCTTGCGATGCAAGTCAGTTTGGAAGATTTCCATACGATAGCACCACCCCCAAGTGTAAGTACAAATCCACTTGTGGATTTCGAGTAGTTAGTATCAGATATCCAGTTGGCGTCATTATAACCTTCTATTACAGCTGGATACTTAGAATAGTGCAACCCATAGCCTTTAGTGTATCGAAGATACCTAAGGACTCTTACAATAGCCTTCCAGTGATCATGTCCGGGATTGCTATTAAATCTGTTTAAACGATTGATTGTTTGAGCAATATCTGGTCGCGTGCAATTCGTGAGATACATTAGACTTCCAATTACACGAGAGTATTCAATTTGAGATACACTTTCGTGTAGGTTCTTTTTGAGATGAAAGTTTGGGTCTATTGGAGTTTTTGCAATGCTATTATCACCATTGCTGAATTTCTCCAGTAATTTCTCGATGTAATGAGATTGTGATAATATGATCACCTCGGATGTTCTAGATATTTTAATACCTAAGATGACATCAGCTATCCCAAAGTCTTTCATGTCGAACCTGTTGGCCAACATTTTCTTGGTGTCCTTGATCATGTTGTCGTTATTGCCGATGATGAGCATGTCATCTACGTAGAGGCAGATAAGGACGTAACCATGTTGTGTATTTTTGACGTACACACATTTGTCACATTCGTTGATCTTGAACCCATTAGCAAGTACTACGTCATCAAAACGTTTATGCCATTGTTTTGGTGCTTGCTTTAATCTGTACAACGATTTGACCAATCGGCATACTTTCGTTTCGTTGCCCGGAGCTATGAATCCTTCGGGTTGATTCATATAGATTTCTTCTTCGAGTTTCCCATTTAGGAAAGCGGTCTTAACATCCATTTGATGTATGCTAAAACCGTGTAGAGCTGCAAAAGCAATTATTAGTCGAATTAACGTAATTCGGGTTACAGGGGCATAAGTGTCAAAATAATCAACACCTTCCTTTTGATTAAACTCTTTTGCGACTAATCGTGCTTTATACTTATCAATGGAACCATCGGGTTTTCATTTTCTTTTGAAAATCCATTTACAACCCAATGCTTTACACCCCTTGGGAAGATCAACTAATTCCCAAGTGTGGTTTTGCATAATGGAAGATATTTTGCCATTAATGACTTCTTTCCATTGAGGAGCTTCGGGAGTAGACATTGCTTCTTTGAACGTGCGAGGTTCATTGTCCACTATAAATGTGGTCACAAAGTCGGGTCCGAAGGTTTTAGTTATTTTTGCCCGTTTGCTCCTTCTTGGTTCATCATCCGGTGCAGCTGGATGGTCTTCTTGGACTATGTCCGTAGGGACCTTGTTCTCGTATTCGCTTGTGTTCAAAGGAAATGAGCGTTTTCCATTAGTATTTTGGTTATTTTTAATGGAAATATGTGTTCAAAAAATGTGACATTTCTTGATTCTAGTATTGTATTTACTTCAATATTTGGATTGTCGAACTTGTGCACAAAGAACCTATAGGCACTACTCCGAGCTGCATATCCTATGAAGATACAATCTACGGTTTTTGGACTGATTTTCATCTTTTTAGGTAATGGTGCTGCCACCTTAGCCAAGCACCCCCACACTTTGATGAATTTATAGGAAGGTTTTCGACTACCCATAATTCATAAGGAGTTTACTCCAATTTCTTGTGTGGTAACTTGTTGAGCAAGTAATTTGTCAGAGCACCGCCTCCCCCACATTTCGCCTGTAGGCCTCGATTGAATCAGTAATGAATTCATCATTTATTTGAGTGTACGATTTTTTCCTTTCCGCAATCCCATTGGATTGTGGAGTATAAGGAGGAGTCACTTGATGAATTATTCCATGTGTTGCACAAAAGTCCTTAAAAGGATGTACGTACTCACCTCCTCTATCAGATTTGAGAGTTTTTATCTTTTTCTCAAGTTGATTTTCTACTTCGTTCTTGTACATTTTAAATGCCTCGAACGCTTCGTCTTTACTATTTAACAAGTAAAGATGACAATAACGTGTGCTATCATCAATAAAGGTGATGAAATAGTTTTTCCCGCCACATGACTCTATGGATTAAAATCACAAATCGCTATGAACTAGCTCTAGTGGTCGCTAGTGTCACGTTGCATTGTTTGAAAGGAGGTTCTTGTTTGTTTGGCCTCAACGCATATTTGACATTTTTCATATTTGACTTAGTGTTGATTCGTGCTTTTGGAATTAATTCCATTTGCATTAATCGCCTTATAGAATCATGGTTAACATGACCTAGTCTAAGATGCCAAATATAGAGTAGAGTGCTCAAGCAAGTAAGAAGAAGATGTAGATGCTGATGTTATTAATGCTACTATTGTTGGGTGGGGTTACCACCAAGACATTACACTTGAACAAGCCCTCATTGAGGTAACCCTTGCCCATAAAAACTCCACTCTTCGTAAGTACAAACTTATCGGATTCGAAGACCAACTTGAACCCATGCTTTATTAATAGGGAGCCGGAGATTAGGTTTTTCCTAATATCTGGAGATGGAGGACATTGGTGAGCACCAATTCCCGTCCGCTGGTCATCTTGAGTATCACTCGCCCCTTTCCTTCCACTCCAGAGGTGGAAGAGTTGCCCATGAATATCAGCTTCGCCGGACGTCACTTTGGAGTAAGATGAGAACATCTTTGCATCGCCGCATATGTGACGTGTGGCGCCGGTGTCTTCATACCATTCACGACCGTGCCGACCAAGTTTGTCTCGGAAACCACGCAGATCATGCCGATGTCTTCATCAACCACGTTGGCTTTCTTTGACTCGCTTCTTGCCTCGGCACTGCAGCCTTTATGGCCCTTCTTATCACAGTTCAAGCACTTGCCTTTGAACTTGTACTTCTTTCTTTGTGTAGACGTCCCTTCCCCGGAGCTTTTACGCTTCCCGTTCTTGGAGTCTTGCTCGACCACATGCGCCCCTTCTATGGGGCGAAGCTACTTCTTGTCGGCGACCCGGTTATTCTGCTCAATTCTTAGCCTTAGGATCAAATCCTCCAATGACATATCTTTGCGTTTATGCTTGAGATAGTTTTTGAAGTCCTTCCACGCGGGAGGTAGCTTCTCGATCATTGCCGCAACTTGGAATGCTTCGAAATTATCATCCCTTCTACGCTATCTCGCAAGATAAGTTGGAGTTGTTCAACCTGTGTCATAACACTTTTGGAATCATTCATAACAAATTCTAAAAACCTAGCAACTACGAATTTCTTCGAGCCGACATCTTCGGTTTTGTACTTCTTTTCCAATGATTCCCAAAGGTCCTTAGCCGTCTTAAATGGGCTGTATACATCGTATAACGAGTTATCTAGTCCATTTAAGACGTAGTTCCTGCAAAGAAAGTCGGAGTGCTTCCATGACTCGACAGCGGCCACGGTGGTGCGATCTGTTTCCCCTTCTTTCAAGATAGGGGTTGTTTCCTTCAGGCACTTGGACAACGTCGTAAGGTAGAAGAACATCTTTTGTTGCCATCTTTTAAATTCTTTGCCAACAAATTTTTCCGGGCGCTCACCATGAGTGTGAACGGTGGTATGCATCAGTTCTGTCATGGGCTGCTGTACAGCAGCGGGTTCCTTTCCAGAGTTGGAAGCCATGCTGCACACAAAACATGATTAGTTTTATGCTAAGTTATATGAAACACTTATGTTTCTATACAATTAGCAACCTGAATTAATAGACTCTCCTGTGCAGTCTATTTAGTTTTATTTCTGTGAATATAATAAAACTCTACAATTAATACAGTTAAGTATTAATCTGATTTCAATTAATTAGTTAATACAGACAACCTAAATTAAAGCAGAAAAATAGCCTTAATTAGTTTTAGAACAGACTGAATGCCTTTGCCAAAAACAGGCTGAATCTGTAACAATTTAAACAAGTTAATGTAAGTTCTGAAAGCAGGTTAATGTAAGTTCTTTATGACTTTCCAGAATCAGGTTAGCGTGTTTAACAAACAGAAATAGAAAGCAGGCAGAATTCTGAAAATCTGTTAGAACACACACATATTAAAATGCCGTTTTTAAGAAAAATGGAACATAAATAAGTATGAATCTGTAACATATACAGATTAGAACATGAACCAAAATCTGTAAACAGATTAAAGCAGAAGGCAGAATCTATAACTTGTAACAGAAACAGGAACTGAAACTGAAAATACAGATACATAATCTGTAACTTAAAACATATATAAATATATTGTCGAAATCTGTAACAAAAACAGGAACTAAAACTGAAATACTGTCAGGTTTAGCAAAATCAAATGAATCGTAATTTGTAGCAGTTATATGACGAGAAAATAGACTAAGTATGTTACGTAATGTAATATAAATAGATACAAATTGATGCAGATGACGATTGAGAACAGTGAACACTTGAGACTTATGTAAGTAGGTTCTAAACTAAGTAAGCATGTTCGTCTATGTAACATGCGAATCGGGTTTGTTTACGATTACGAATGGCGTGCGAGAAACAAAATTTCTGTGCAGAAACAATTTTTTATGAAACTGAGACAGACTTTTGTAATGAAAACAAATTAAAATCTGAAGCAGAAACAAGCTGTTTGAACATAAACAGAAATCAAAATCTGTAACAGTTGATTGAGAACAGACTGATCAGTGATAAGAAAACACAAGCAGGTTTCTGTTTACAGTCTATAAGTTGATTGTGATAAACACAAGCAGCATGCAAAAAATTCCCAGAAACAGGTTTGTTACAGTTTCAGAAGCAGACTGAATCTGTACAGACTAAAACAGAAGCAGTCTGAATATGTATGTGTTATATGTACCATAAACAGATACAGATTCTGTATCTTAAACAGATGAAAACCAGAAGCATAAACATGCTATGTACAGAGGTAAGTTCTGGAATCTGTAATATGCAGATTCTGAAAGAGAGTGTACAGAAAGGCAGAATCTGTAATATACAGATTATGTGTTCTGAATCTGTTTGTATAAACAGGTTATATGCAGTTTCAGGTTAAACTGTTCAGGTTGAATGCACACTTCATACAACAAACTGATGCAGAATCAGATTTTCAATGTTTAATGAAAACTGAAACAAAAACAGACTATAACATCATGCATGATCAGAAACTGTGGCCTGAATTTGTAACAAGACAGATTATAATAAGTTTTGTACTTGTAATATAAACAGATACATTCTATGCAGAATCTGTTAGCTCAAAACAGCATGCAGTTGCAACGAAAGCAAAGCTTCGTGCATTAAAATGTATAACAAACGAGGCGAATCGAGGTTTATGACTTTCCAGAATCTGTTTGTGTAATAGAAACAGAATCTGTAATATAAACAGATTGAATCAGGCAGAATATAATAGTATGCAGAATCTGTCCTTTTGCTGGAAACGAAAGCACCAAGCCAAAAATACTTTTTGTCTTAAGATTGTGGGAAGGATATGGCTTGAATTATTTGTGTTTCCGGTAGTGTGTGTTATGGACAGATTAAGAAGGATCCTCGAGGCAATTAAGCTCTGTCCTTAAGACAAAAACTGACCCCGTATGCAGACTGAACGGGAGGTGCCAGTGAGTCTCCCAGGATTTAGGATACTTACGTGATTGAAGATGGCAGTCTTCCAAACTCCAGTCACCGGGCGAATCACGAATGCGTTGATGTATCTCTGTAAGGGCGGAAAATGGTTGTGCAAAAGAGGAGAGTTTCGATACCAAAATTCTGTGTTTGATGCAATATTTAAGTGGCAGTTTTGGGGATGGAAGTTGGGAGCGGTTGGAGCAGTTGGGTGTCTGAAACAGACATAACCTTTCAGACATAACTGTCTGGTAACTGTTTTGGCGGCTGAACTTCTGAACTTGTTTTGTAGAAAAAGGTTCACACCGGTAGCAAAAAGATAGGTTCAGGCAGGCAAGCAAGCCGGCCGGCCAACCAACCAACCAGCCGAGTCGGGACGGGCGGGCGGCGGCGGCGCGCGCGCGTGTGTTTGGACCTGCACCTAGGTAGGTCTTCCCTCCTACCCAAAGTGTAGTGGCCCAAGGGCCGAAAGTAAAGCCTCAAAGCTCTACCTTATAAGGTAGAGCTTATTTCATCTTGTTCCCAATGTGGGATTCCTACACTTCATTTTACATGACTTAGCTTTATTCAAGTTATTGGAAACCAAGTTTCCAACAGATATTGGTTTCAATTTTTCATGGATCGGAAAAAGAAGACGAAGATGTAGGGAAGAGTTTGGTGAGAAGAGGAAGAGGCGGCCATGGTGACCGTATTCGGTTTGTTGTATGTTGCCTGTGTGAACGAGGGAAAGAGAAGAGAGAAGAGAGAAGAGAGAAGAGAGAAGAGAGAATAGAGAAGGGGTAGATTAGGAAATGCAGAGTGTGTATTGAGTAATGAGTGCTAATTTGAGATAAGTAAGGGTCGTGTATGGAGAAATTTTATGAATTGGTTAAATCTTACTCTCTCCGTTCCATAATATATGTCGTTTTGAGAGAATTTTTTTTGTTTCAAAATAGATGTTACTTTACAATTTTCAATGAATTTTTTTCTTTTTTTTTTCTTCCAATTCTACATATATTAATATATTTATTGATTCTGTAACTTGTATTTGACTCTTTAGTTAAGAGTATCAAAAAACACCTCATTAATATTTGGAATAAAGTAAATAAGGGTAGTTTAGTCTTTACAATATGTTTCGGAGTAAAGTATATAAGGGTAGTTTAGTCTTTACAATATATTTCCTTGGTCTATGTAAAAAGCTCCAAAACGTAATATATTTTAGAACAGAGGGAGTATGATTTACATCTCTCTGAAGCATGTTGTGGGGTGTCAATAGCCCCACCCATGATCTAATGCGAATACTAAAGGCTATATACTTAATGAAATGAGTATTGGTCTCTCTTTTCCAAGAAATGAAATAAAAAAAATACTCCCACGGTCTCAATATTATTATTGTCATGACACAAGAATTAAGAAAAAAATAATTGATTTGATTATTAATATTAGTATATTGTGTAATTTCATTTAAAACTCATGTGTATGCGATCCACAAGAATTAAGAAAAAAATAATTGATTTGATTATTAATATTAGTATATTGTGTAATTTCATTTAAAACTCATGTGTATGCGATCCATAATTAAAGTAGGAAGAAGGTGAAATTGTAAAAACATTTTCTTAAAAATGAAACTTTAAACAAGACTATTTTTTAAAATGGACAAAAAAAAACAATAATTTTGGTACGAAATGAGTATAAATAAACATAGCTGCACAAGTAACTTTTTTTGGGGTGCTTTATTCTAGGGGTGGTCTCCTGTAAGACGGTCTTACGGATTCTTATCCGTAAGATGGAGCCCCATTTAGAAATTCGCGGGTCATAATAAATAAATAATATGTTACAAAAAATAACAAAAATGAGTTAGCTGAGTTGGTTCCTAGCGAATCACTTGAGATTTCATAAAATAAATGGTGCGTTTTGTCGTTGGTTCAAAACTCACCAGTATTTTATTTAAGTTTTATTGCCAGAGATTACGATCAATCAGAGTGTTACTTTTAGACTTGACGTGTGTCACTTTGAGAACAAAAGTGCATCACTTTTGGATAATTGTTGCCTTAGGTCTGATTAAATTTTACTTAGTTACTTTAAATCAGAGTGTCACTTTTAAACATAAAATGTGTCGTTTTTAAGTTTTACATGTGTCACTTTTGGCAAAAAAAAATCACTTTTTATCTTTAAATTTTTATTCATAAGTGTCACGTTTAGTGTGTCACATTTATGTATTAATTGTGTCACTTTTAGGCATTAGGTGTGTCATTTTTGGTAAAACAACTCATTTTTATAATCATACAATTTGTATCAATAAGAGTATTACTTTTAGGTTTGAAGTGTGCTACCTTTAGGACTAAAGTGTGTCACTTTTTGGGCTGGTGATTCTAACAACAATAACCAATTGAACACTACTGAAGTATATCTTATCATAATAGAAATGTATAAATGTATATAATCCCAAGTGTCAATCGTTAAAAACACAAAACCATAACTTTTTAAAGGTAAAGTATATGTTTCTTACTTAAACTTACAAGATTTACTGAAAATATGTCTAAAATAACCGAGCATTAGAAGTCTTGGAACCAAATTCCTTGGCTTGATGGGAATTAGAAAAATCAGTAGTCTTTTTCTTGCCATTTTCAATACTTCCCTTAATTATTTTTCTCATTCCCTTCGTAATAGAGCGAGCAGGATCAAGGCACGTAGTAGATGAACTTGAAACACGAGATGATTCATTTTGGTCCGGTAAATTCTTTAAGGAAGAGTGCCACTTTTTAGTATTAAATGTGTCACTTTTTAGTATTAAGAGTGTCACTTTTTAGTATTAAGAGTGTCACTATTTAGTATTAAATGTGTCACTTTTTAGTATTAAATGTGTCATTTTTTAGTATTAAATGTGTCATTTTTTGTATTAAGAGTGTCACTTTTTAGTATTAAATTAGTTTTACACCCGTGCGTTAAACGCACGATCATACATTTTTTTCAATTAACTTATACTCAAGCGAAACAAAGAAGAAAAACAAAATTTCAAAAAATAAAATAAAATAATGTTGGAGGCAATTACTTTCGATAAAAAAAAACTGTTTTGTTTTGATTTAAAAATTAGAGATTTGTATATTTAAAATTTGAGAAAATAAAATCAATTTTTTAGAAAATAAATACAACTTTGTCCTTCACTAAATCTTAATTATATCAATAATTTTAAAAATAGTTGTAAACGTATAATTGTTATAAATTAAAATATGTTGAATATATGGTTATATAGTAATTGCATTATATGAAAAGTAATAAACAATTAAAATAATATACTACAAAAGAAGAGAAGCTAATTATAAAGAACTACATCGCAAAATAATAACATTATAAAAAAATCGAAACGTTATCGTGGTTCAATAATCCCTCATTAACTACACACACAAAAAAGGAAGAACGAAGGGGAGGAAAATAAAGAATTAACCCCCACCACAGGAAGTTTTCGTCATCTCGCTCCATATCTCGCTCGATCCATCTCTATTTCTCTAATATCCAACTTTATTCTGAGGGAAAAATATTGATTATATTTTCTCGGTGATTTTTTATTCGAATCTAATGAAATCACATAAAACATTTTGCTTAATTATTTCGTATAAAAAATATTTTTGACATTCAAATCTACTGTGAATTTGTTAATATTTGTTATACATCGATTTTTGTTATTTACTTTTAGATAAATATCCAAACTGATTTAATCATTTAGTATTCTCAAAAGATATTTTTTTCTGGTGATTTTTATTCCATACTACTTCGAATTTATCAATGAATTTTTACATCTCAAATTTTTGGTATTTCTTGATTTACTTGATTTTTTAGTATAATATTTCAATATTTGATAAGTTAATGTTGTGAATTAATCCATTTTCATTAATCATCATTTACAATGTGTTGATTCATTTCAGTTTGACACAACCGATAATTGAAAAACTGTGCAAATTGGGATAATTGATGGTGGATGTTCCAAGGAGTTTTTGAATTCTTTAATTAAAGAATTCATTAATTGTTTCTTGCTAATAGGAATTTCTATTTTGGGAAACAAAGTTTTGGCGAGATTTTTTCCTATATAGACTACCCTGCTATATATATATATATATATATATATATATATATATATATATATATAGATGTGTCACTTTTTAGTATTAAGAGTGTTACTTTGTATTTTAATAAAAATTATAATAAATTTTCATTTATAGTGTCACTTTTAACATTAAAATGTGTCACTTTTGTGTTTTTAATGTGTCACGTTTGGTTTTAAATGTGTCATTTAGCATTTCGTCAAAGTCTGTTAGGATCTGTCAAGTATCCCAAGGCAATAGATGCTAACGGTACTAACAAACATTAAAAGTGGAGGGGTACCGGAGCAAATAGAGGAAATGAGCATTAAAAATAAATTTTGTCGCTGGTGGGATACTTGACAGATCCTAACGGAGCTAACAAACATTAAAAGTGGAGGGACATCGGAACAAATAGAGGAAATGAGCATTAAAAATAAATTTTGTTACTGATGAGAGTCTAACCTTGGACCAACTCAGGTTAAACCATTATTAACGTTCAGCCTCCACCAACTCATCCAACCAACTTTTATGATTTACATTAACATGTTTGGTTATTAACCCGCGAATTTCTAAATGGGGTTCCGTCTTACGGATTTAGGATCCGTAAGACCGTCCCACACAAGTCTTTACCTTTATTCTATCTCAAGTGTTACGTAGCACCAATGTTTTACTAATCATAGTACTTTTTAGGTGCTACAACTATATTGCCCTTGCCCAATTTAAGTATAAGTTGAAATGACTGTTTTGTCATTACAGTTTTTTTTTCTTGGGGATATATTTCAAAAGAAAAAATGTGTATAATTCCAAGTATGTACATTATTGAACAATTGAATAATTTTACAATTTTTATTTGAATATTTCATTTTTTCAAATGATTTTATGTAATTTTTTTTGTAATAAAAATGCTACATCAAGGAGGACCACCACGGGAAGTCCCTCCTTAAAAAATTCAACACTTTTTGTTAGGGTTTCCGTTAGACTTTACAAAGATTATGACTAAATTGAAGAAAAAAAATGCTACCATAGCGGAAACTAATGAATATTTGCTGAATATAACGAAAATTCTGAAGGAAGGGTTGGCCACCTCAGTTGCCCCTATTGCTAATGGTCGGCCACCATAGGTGGCTTCTCTTTCAAATTTTCAACATTTTCGGTTAGTATTTACAAAAGCTAGGACTGAATTGCAAGAACTCAAATACTACTACTTAATGAGACCTAATGGAGTGTTGAAATTTTGAAGGAAAAGCCACCCATGGTGGCTTGCCGTCACTGATAGGGGGTGATTGAGGTGGTGGCCATTAGTGTCACTCACCCCCATGGACGGCCACCGGAGAAAAAAACTACCTAATATTTTCTATTTTCTCTGTTAGATTATGTTAAGTTTGTCAACTTTTTTTCTTGCAATTAAACTCTAGCCTTTGTAAAGTCTGACGGAGATCTAACAGACTTGAGGGAGTCTAATGGAAAGTGTTCGAATTTTGGAGGAGGGGCCGACCACAATATGTGGCCTTTTGGCAGACACTTGATGTTTTTTTTAAAAATTATTTATAAGGGTCCAAGGACAAATCGTCATTTTGCAATATTAACCCAAAGACAAAAAAGGCAATATATTAAGAGTAAAATTTTCATCTACCAGTGGTGTAAAATCTTTTTTACATAAGCGACCTTTAGATCATAACACGTGTCAATCACAATCTTTATCTTGATTTTGTAATATTTTGATTGACCACATGTCGTGATTCAAAAACCGCGTGTGTTGATCCTCACAGGTTCTAGATTTGGTTGAAGTCATCTTTGGATTCTATTGAACAGTGGCTAATAGGTCTGCGTACCGATTAGTGTGGCAACTGTCTTAGAATCAAAGGTGTATTAGAACAGTTCAGTGTTAGTTTCTCCAAGGCGCGGATCAACAGGCTTCAACAGCAGCCTTGAAAGCACGGTTCACCAGCAGACTTTTGGAGTCTGCTCAAGCTCAAAGAGAAGCTCAGCTAAATACGAGGAATTAGGTCACTTATTATTTAAACTAAATATTTTAAATATCTAGTCAAATAATATTCAATTTATCCTCATCAGTTTTCCCTCTCAAAAGAAGTCAACTATGTCCTTATCCGACTTCAAACAAATGGCACAGACAGATGTCCAGTCTGTCCAATGAATCATGAAAACTGAAGACATTTCCTTTTTTAGCTAAGAAGACTTTCGAGCTGTAATGCCTGCAAGCTACAAACTTACTCTGTTTGGAAATGTCTGTCTCTACATCACTGCAACGCTGATGTCTGAAGATGCAGTCATTACACAAAACACCGAATGCATTATAACATTGGACTCAAATATCTCCCATCTCTATCCAACGATCCTGAAGATCTCCTCAGTATATATATATATATATATATATATTCAAGTTTTAAAGATCTGAAAATATGCATCTCTTGTGCATTCAAATACTCAAGCTTCATCTTCAACACTCAATTATTCAAGAGATCAAAAGGATAAGAACTAACACTTCATCAAACTTCTTGAAGCTGCAGATCTGCTACTTATTACCTGCTTTCAACTTCTTTTAGTTCGTTATTAATTGTTCTTTTACTTTAGCATTTGAGAAAAACAATTATTCATTAATTGTTCCTCTCATCTTTAAACACTTGGTTGAAAAACAATTTTTGTACACGATCCATTAGAGATCTATCTTTCTCACCTAGTGGATAAACAAAGTGCACATTTCAAAATCCAAAGCTAACCACTTTGGTAGTGGATGTAGTACTTTTCATAGTACGAACCACTTCTAAATCACTGTGTATTGTCTAAACTGTTTCTCATCATCTTATAACTACTATTGCTCTTTTGTTCATAGATTGCAGCCAAATCTGCAGCTCTTGATCAGTTCCTTTTTTAAATCTCCGCTGCCCCAACTCAATTTCTAAAAAGGAAAGAACAACTTGAAAAGATTTTAAAAGAAAATTTTAAATCTATATCTAGGCTATTCAACCCCCCTTCTAGCCGAGATCGAGCCTATTTGGGACCAACAACGTGTGTAAAATATATATTACCTACTGGTAGATGTAATCCTTATATTAATATAGTAGCTTAAAAATATGCTACATTTAGTACTTTTATACGTGCTACGTCTAGCATGACTTTATTCTAGAAAAAATTGCGAGCCGGTCCTGTTTGGAAATAAAGTTTTCAACGTGTTTAGTACACTTATTATTTTTAACCAAAAAAAAAAACACTTTCATCAAATTTTTCCTGAAATGCCCTTCCACCCATAAAACTAGTTCTTCGTTATTTTTTCCTATAAATTTTGCCTTCCTTTCCAACCTATTTTTCTTTCCAGTATGCTCAATATATTGATTGATCATCTTCAATAACATTCATATTCCATATTAAATATCATTTGAACACACAATTGATTCTATTTTGGAAGCATATTTTTTGAAACAATATTGCAAGGGATAATCCGATCATGCTTTTGCATAAATTTAGGCAATATACCATTGTTATGAAAGTTTCAGAGGATTTCAGGCTTACTGATTTGATCTAAATCATTAACATGTAAATATTACAACGTCAAATCTGGTAATTAAAGTTTTAAAATTGCATAAACATGGTGTTGTTGGCCAAATTGTTATCAACTAGCATAATATTCGTAGATGTTTTTGAAAATCCTAATGTTTTAAGGTTTGGATTAAACAAAAGAGTCTTACACGGTGATGTTATTTCTATGAATGTACGTGATGTATGTTTTGAATCAGGTGATGCACAAAATTTGAATCGTGATGAATAAAATTTGAATCACGATGCATCACATTTCAATTGTGAGACATCCTTTCTAATTAGGATTCATCAAATTCCTATCATGATGCATCAATATTTAAAATCGCAATGCATCATCATCTCATCAAAGAAAGTATGATAATTCTCCAAGTTTGGAAAGTGACGATGAAAGTGCCCCATGTTATGTCATATGTCCTATTCAATATCGAAAGGATCTTTTATCTATTGGTTGGGCAAACCTTTAAAGATGGAGTGTAAGAGTTCTGCATGCACCTTATAAAGTATTCTTTTAAGATTGGATTTGAATATACTTTCATGAAGAACAATTAGAAGTGGATTAACATTGCATGCATAAAGAAATTCAACAATGATTGCATTTGGTTTGTTAAGGGAACAGTCTCAGTTGTTGATAAGTCCCTATCTATTTACAAGTGCCACCTTTCACACATTTGTCATGTCCCCGAGATTGATATAGTTGGTAACTCAAAAAGGATGAGGTGTGGTATAATTGCAGACTTTCTTGAAAATGTTTGTAAGTTGATTATATGACTGATTATGGTATTGAGATATCATACAGTAAGGCATGTAGGAGAGTTGACATGGCTTGCACGAAGATTTTTGGTGATTACAGAGAATCTTTTGAGGAGGTGCAATGGTATGTTAACGTGTAACATACGAGTAATCTGGTAGATTTACTTTCATTGAATTAGACGATTTGTCAAATTGTTTTAGTAGGTCGTTCATTTCTTTTTGGGCATGTGTAGATGATTTCAAGTATTGTTGTCCTATATTGTTCATAGATGACACCTTTATGAAATCTCGTTTTAAGGGCATCCTTTTGTTTGCCACAACTAGGGATGAAAATCAAGGTACGTCCAATTATTTTCATTTTTTTTGTTTGATTCAACATTATATAAGGATGGAAATCAAGGCACATCCAATTATTTTTATTTTTTTTGTTTGATTCAACATTATCTAATTACTATTATTTTGTTTGTCTAAAAGTTATGTAGTGTTAGAGAAGATACATCGGAAACATATTTCATGCATCACGATTTAATAAAAGTATGCATTCAGTTTAGTATGATAAAAAATGTTTCCGATGCATACTAAACTGAATGCATACTTGTCTAAAAGTTATATAGTGTTAGAGAAGATACATCGGAAACATATTTCATGCATCACGATTTAATAAAAGTATGCATTCAGTTTAGTATGATGCATCAGAAATTAAAATTCATGCATTGTGATTTAATTAAGGTATTTAGTCATTACAATAAGATTCATTGTGATTCATATATGGATGAATCACGACTTATTTAAGATTAAAAGTGTCTTATTCTTGATGCATTGTGATGCTCAAATTAATGCGTCGCGTTGCAAAATCAATGTATCATGATTTTTTTAGTTACTGATGCTTATCACATGTTTGATTGTGTTGCGCATCAAAATGTATGCATTATGATGCCTTGAGTTTTTGTTTGTTAGTGTGTGTTCGATTCTAAGTTGGCTTCGCGATGCCTTGAGTTACTGATTATTAGTGCGTCTTTGGTTCATTAAATGTATATTCATTCTTTCACCATAAAAATACCTTTTACCAGTTTTAAAAAGGAAAAATTGCTAGCCAGTCCCTTTTACTGAGTTTTCAACCACTCCAGTACCGCTTATTGTTTTTAACCACTAAAAGACACTTTCATAAAATTGTTCCAGAAATGTCCACTGACCATTCCGCTTGAAGATGGATAAACATAAACATTCGTAAGTCAGTAGAAGATTCCATTTAGACCAAATCACATACACATGTAATTATCAGAGCAGAATCCTGAGCCCGTCCAGACAGACGAAAGAAATCCACATGAGAAATAACTTCATTTGCTTTCTATTTGATTCATAGCCAAATAACATCAAAAAAGATTTCAATTTTCAATTTTCATCTTCCTTTTCTTCATTGTGTTAGTGTGTGTGATTCAAAATAGATTCACTTTGTATGTGTTGTTATGCATGTAAACTGTTGATGAAATGCCCGAATATGAACTTGTTAGTTGTTTGATACCTTTTTGATATGTGATTCATCATTTGTGAATCGTGATGCATTGTTTGGTCTGAACTCGATGTCAATAGCTTGAGTTATGTTTTTCACCATGAACCTGTTATTCCTTCTTATTAATGCAAAGTGAAAGCTCCATTCCTTACAGAGACTTTGTCCCGATGTACAAATTGGATCCCGATGCAAAAAATCTTGTTGCATAATTTGGACTTGCGAGACATAATTTGGAATTAGAATACTTTAATAAATCTTGCGATGCACAAAACTAGATTCCCGATAAAGAAAATCTCGATACACAATTTTGGATTTGCGATGTATAATTTTGAATTAAAATACAAAAGTAAATCCTGATGCACCATTTTGATTTGAGATGCACAAACTAAATTCCCAATGCAAAAAATACAGATACACAATTTGGATTTGCGAAGCACAAACATGATTCACGATGCAGAAATTGGAATTGCGATGCATCAACTAGGAATTGTATTGGAACACGTGCCGGATCGAATTTCATTAAGAGTATACTTGTTATTTCACCCTAAAAATAAAAAATATATTGAGGCTTTTAATGGATGAAAAAATCCTGGGGGGTGACCGGCTCACATTTCACCCAAAAAAATATTAGTGAAATTCGGGCCAGTCCCTTTTCGAACATTTTCAACTGCTACAGTATCCTATGTTTTTCAAATTGGAAAAAAACACTTTTGGGGGCAAAATGACTACAATACTCTTAATAAACTGAATGTGCGCTACTGATCATTTACTAAGTGCATCAAATTGCATCAATTTGTGCATCACGATGCATTAATTTAAATTACCTAATCCAATTTATACATCGTGATGCACTCAGATCACTTACTCAGTGCATCAATTTAAATCACTTAATCCAATTTATGCATCGCAATGCACCAAGTCAGCATCGAATATACATCAATTGATGCATCGCGATTAGCAGTGTAAGTGGTTTGATTCGATTCGGTTTTGGCCAAAACCGCAAATCGAATTGCTCCCATTGATTCCAAAATTTCGCAAACCGAATCGAACTACACGAAGATTGGAACCAAACCGAACCACTCAATTTGGTTCGGTTTTCTGATTTCAATTAAAACAATGTAATAAACTTATACAACATAAAAAATAACATAGTCACACTTCCAATTAAACTCAAAGTCACTTTTTCGATAAGCGCTAAAAGGCCATCAGTAACACCAATCAACAAACAAACATGATGTGTGCATGACTAAGTGTGATGTGTGAACGTGACTTTGTTTACTTTGGTCTTTTTGATTCTGCCTTGAAAAATGTAGAATACTTGAAATTAAAATTACTAAAATATTATAGTATGTAACTATATATATATATATATATATATATATATATACCATGAACCGAACCGAACCGAACCGACAATTTCTAATTTCTCAAACCTAAACCAAACCGTTCTAACTCAAAATCGAACCAAACGAATCGATTCTATTCGATTCGATTTTGCGATTTGGCGGTTTCAGCTTACACCCGTAATTGCGATGCATGATTCTAAATTGTGTAACAACAATTTCATATTGGTCCATCACGATTCCAAATCGATGCATCACGATGCATCACAACTTACTTTGAATTTTCACTTTGGGACGGGGATAAAATCTGTTTCCCTTTCGATGGCGTTGCCCCAGGACCTGCACAAGGGGCACTACCCCCTCAATCCCTTTGACCTGACCGACAAGTCAAACCCCCTTTTGTTGTGCGCAATATTTTTGTGATTTGGCGAACAAGGTTTCTCTTAGACATTTTATCAAACACACTGTGTAACGACTTGAACCCGAGAGCCCGGTTCACTACGTGTAGCCCACACACTAGCCCACTGAGCACGCAGCACCTTGGGTCATCAGGCCCACCACAAGCCGACCCAAAAGTCCATAGATGATGTTGGTGCCCAGTAGTAGCGCATGGCTACCTTATAAATCAAATACAAGTCTCATATTTACCCGATGTGGGATTGAGGTATTACAATCTCCCCCACTCAAATCCTTGACGTTCTCGTCAAGACCGAATCATACCCCGGGTGATGCAGGATTCAAGAGGTGGCTGGTACAGGGATCAAGAGGTGGCTCCCACCTTCTGCGGTGTAGCACTTTAGTCCCCCGCACAACACTTTGTTCCCATATTTTCGACCGGGACCCGCTCTGGTACCATTTGTAACGACCCGAGCCCGAGAGCCCGGTCCACTACGTGTAGCCCACATACTGGGCTACTGAGCACGCAGCACCTTGGGTCATCAGGCTCACCACAAGCCGACCCAAAAGTCCATGGATGATGTTGGTGCCCAGTAGTAGCGCATGACTACCTTATAAATCAAACACAAGTCTCACATCTACCCGATATGGGATTGAGGTATTACACACTGTGTGCTAATATAATATCTCTATTAAAATCCATTTTTGATGCGAGTATTAACCAATATTTGAAAGAAGTGAAGATGAACGATGCAAACTACAATAACTTGATTTTGCCTGTAATGTTTTGTTTCATTGTTTAAAATATTTTTAAACTTAAGATTTGAAAGCAGTGATGAGTCCTATATCATATACTCCCTCCGCCTCAAAATTATTTTCTGGGTTGATTTGACGCACAATTTAAGAAAATATATTTGACTGAATTATTAATATTAATTTGATGTATAGTTTATTTTAATGCCCATGTGTATGTGATCCATAATTAAAATAAGATAAAAAATAAGAGTAAAGTGATAAAAGTATTGTCCTAAAAAGGAAAGTTTCAAACAAGACAATTATTTTGGGATAGATGAAAAGTAAAAGGGGGATAAATAATTTTGGGATGGAGATAGTAGCTTATATATTTTTCTTTTTCATAATGAAAAAATCATGTTTCTGTGATTGATGCATTGGGTTTCTCATTCAGGTATAGTGAGGGTATTTTAGTCAAAAAAATTATGGTTGAAATAGAGAAGTGAAGTGTGTTAATATATTGAAAAAAGGGACCAATCTATAATTTTTCCAAAAATATTGAGGTTGAAAACAGTTGACAATCGTGGAGAGGGGACGGGCCCACTTTTCACCCCGTATTCAATGCCTTCTCATCATAACCTAAATTGGCGCCAACAAACATTTGTAAAGCCACAACCTTCTTGCTATCTTCGTTGACTCTCTTTGTAAACGGAAAAGTGAAAAATACAAAATATATAGATCAATTAAAAATAATTCTGTCTCTGTGTTCAGTTGCCGGCGCGCTCTTTCGCCGGCCGCCGGGACTATGACCGGGAGTAAAATGACGCATGAGGAAGTTTTCCCTGTTGACAAAAATACCCACAAAGTCGAAGATTGCGAACAAGAACAAACTGCGGCTCAAGACGATGGAAATTTGTCCTCAGTAGAAATGAAGCAATCAAGAAAGAAAGTTTTCCTTGAATTTCGTGCGAGGGTCGAAGATTCGATTCTTAACAGTTACCTTCTCCGGAAAAATCCCGAAAAAGGTAATGAGAAAGAAAATATTAGGGATATTTCGCTATGGGGTGTCCCCTTATTGCCCAGCAAGGGACACCCGGGGACGGAAATTGTCCTGATGAAATTCTTGAAAGCTAAGGATTTCAAAGTTTCCGATGCATTCAGCATGCTTCGGAGGACGTTGAGATGGCGGAGAGAGTACAAAGTCTCTGGAATTCTGGAGGAGAATTTGGGTTCTGATCTTGAAAATCTCGGCTATGTGAATGGTACGGACAAGGCAGGACACCCTGTGTGTTACAATAGGTACGGGGTGTTCAAGGATAAGGAAACTTACAAGAAAAGATTTGGGACAAAAGAGAAATGCGAGGAGTTTCTTAGGTGGAGAATCCAATTCATGGAAAACTGTATTCAGAAACTCGATTTTAATCCCGGTGGGGCAGATTCTTTCGTCCAGATAATCGATCTGAAGAACATGCCAGGGCCGGCCATGAAGGAAATACGATGGATTACCAAGAAAACGATGGTGATGCTTCGTGATTATTATCCAGGCCTCATTTCCAAGAGTGTAAGTATATATATACAATATTTGATTATCATCCAAGCAATTTCATTGACGATGACATTAATTCATGCATTTCGTGCGCAGATAATTATAAATGTTCCACTTTGGTTTTTGGCATTCCACGCTATACATTTGCGAATGATATGTCAGAAATTGAAAAGCAAATACATCTTTGCTAGGCCAGCAAAAGTTACCGAAACGCTTCTCAAGTAAGAAATTTGCTGGTTATTACAATTTCACAAACCTTGATCGCTTTTATATATTAATTCAATCAAAATTTTCTTCAACATGCAGGTTTATAGCGCCAGAAAACATACCCGTTCATTATGGTGGTCTGAAAAGAGACAACGACAATGAATTCTCACCTGACGACAAAGTTTTGGAGCGAAATCTCAAAGGAAGTGGGCTTGAAGATATTCAAATTCCCACTACTGAGGTACTAAATGATATATTATGATTATTTGAATTATGTGAAACCATGCATGATTGAATTTTTATCTGTAGGCGGGGATGACGATACTTTGGGACATGGCGGTGGCCGGATACGAGCTGAGTTACAAGGAGGAATTTGTGCCGGACGACGATTGTTCGTACAGGGTGTTGCTAAAAAAGGGAAAGAGAATGGGAAAGAGTGTGACAAACTCATTTCACATAACAGAACCAGGAAAGATAGTAATAACATTTGAGAATGGGACACACAAGAGGAATAGGGTTTTCTATAGGTATAAGATTAAACCCACTGTACCCATGTACATCTTCTTGAAGTAAATTTGATTGATTAGCTCTTAATTAAATTAAAGCTGAGTTCATTTCCCTTAACTAATTTTTTCTTGTTTTTACAAATGTGTATTTTATTGAAGATTTGATCAACAACTGAATAAATTGTGACCATTTGGTATTTGAATTAAGTATATATGAGGACAAGAAACTGTATTTTATCTTATATTTCCAATTTAATTTCAATGCTTAATTTCTTCCCTGTAAAAAGAGGGTTTACTGAGTTCACCGGCCTGTGGGTTACATGAATCATAACTCCATTACATGTGTTCATGATCAATCTTGTCATCACCCTTAGCATGCAGAAATAAACTAGTTTGTATGTATTAGGTGTAAGCTTTAAGGGTTATATAGTCATGCAAAGAGTAACATGGCTTCATCTTTTCTCAACACCATTTCTCTTATGTGTCAAACTCTAACCCCGTCCTTCTCTTCTATAAATATCCTCACCACTTTCACGCAATATTCACTACTCTTCCTACAGCTTCCACCATGGCTAAAGCTTCTTTTCTCTCTCTTGCCCTGAGCTTTCTCATCCTCTTCAACGGCTGCATTGCTCGCCAGCAATACCAGCAACAAAAAGAGTGTCAAATCCACAGGATCAATGCCCTCGAGCCCAATGACCGTGTCCAAGCTGAAGCCGGTGTAACTGAGTTCTGGGACTCCAACAACCAGCAATTCCAATGTGCCGGTGTTAACGTTATTCGTCATCAGATTCAACATAGAGGCCTTCTCTTGCCCTCTTATGTCAATACCCCTCTACTTGTTTACATTACCCAAGGTAAATATCCTCGATTAATATTCTTAAGTAGGGTAGTTAAGAATCTGTTACTTTTGTGTGACACTTGGTGTTTTTGGTGAAAAAACAGGTAGGGGTATTCAAGGGGTTATGTTGCCTGGTTGTCCTGAAACCTTCCAGTCTTCTCAACAATCACAAGAAGAACGCCGTGGAGCAGAGAGATTTCAGGACAAACATCAGAAGATCCAGCACTTCAAACAGGGTGACATTCTTGCCATCCCAGCCGGAGCGGCTCACTGGCTTTACAACGATGGCGAAAAGGATCTCATTGCTGTTGTTTTACTTGACACTTCCAACTATGCCAACCAGCTTGACCAAAATCATAGGGTAGGAGCACTTTAAATTTTCATTTAAATTCTAAATAATCTTAAAGTTAATTGAGTTGATAATTGCGTGATAAATGCAGAGATTTTTCCTTGCTGGAAACCCGCAACAAAGACAACAACAAGAAAGATGGCATAGCACTGGTTCAGGCCAGCAGAAAGAGCAATCTCCTGGCAACATTTTCAACGGTTTTGACTTTCGCTTCATAGCAGAGGCATTCAATGTGGACACTGAGACGGCAAGGAGGCTTCAAGGCCAAGATGACTCAAGAGGTCATATTGTCAATGTTGAACGCGAGCTTCAGGTCATTAGCCCACCATTCAGCCGTGAAGAACAAGAACAACAAGAACAGGAAGAACGAGAACAAGGCCGCAGTGCAAACGGCTTGGAGGAAACTATTTGCACTGCCAAGCTAAGAGTGAACATCGACGAGCCTTCACGTGCTGATTTTTACAACCCACAAGCTGGACGCTGCACTAACCTCAACAGCTTCAAGCTCCCCATTCTTAGAACGCTCCAACTAAGCGCTGAGAGAGGAGTTCTCCACAGGGTAAGAGTGATTATCACTTAACGCCTCGCTTGAGCATTTCTACAACAGTTGATGCACATTAATTTTGTGGAAGTCAAGTAAATTCTTAAATGATTAACCTTGAAACATGTGAGTACAGAATGCAATAGTATCGCCACAATGGATCATGAACGCCCACCACGTTATCTACGTGACACACGGCAGCATGAATGTGCAGATAGTAAACAACCAGGGACAGGCAGTGTTTGACGAACAGCTCCGGGAGGGACAAATAGTGGTGGTGCCACAGAATTTTGTGGTGGTGAAACAGGCACGTGAACAAGGATGCAGATGGGTGGCTTTCAGAACAAATGACAATGCCATGGTCAGCACTCTTGCTGGACGGACCTCTGCTCTCCGGGGAATGCCTGTTGATGTGCTCGCCAATGCTTACCAGATTTCTCGAGAGCAGGCACATAAGTTGAAGTTCAACAGGGAGGAGACTGTGATGTTTACCCCTAGCTCTAGGTCTGGGAGGTCGGCTGATGCTTAGAAACATACTACTAGCATCATGTATGTGTACGTACAAGGTAGCTTTGTCGAGGGCTGAAAAATAAAGAGGCTGGGAATCGCCTTGTACACTTTGTAATCAAAGAGAGCCTCAAGTTTTGTTGCGGTTGCTCATAAGCCTTTCAATGAATCATCATCTGATTTTACTACAAAAAAAGACCAAATGAAGTGATGTTTCCACCATTTGCTTCCAAAGGGTAATACACCAACTAATCAAAGCTAAAGAAGAAAATTAGGAAAGTGAAAATAATGCCTTACATATCCAAGAACTAAAGGAATCAAACTTGAAATTTCAAAGCCCGACTCACCTAAACTCCTCTGTGAAATATAGAAAACTCCAGACGAGAAAAGTAAAGGAACCACATCAACCAAACATCGAAATATAGCAAAAAGCAAAAAAAGAAAAAAAAAAAAAAAAAAAAAGGCATGAGAGGAGATTATATCCGACTTTAAAAGAACAATTTTTTACCTAGGATTCCAAAGAAACTGTGAATGTGTTAAGCCCATCTACAAAGGCTAATGTTTAGGCGTATCTTGTGTATCTTGATCAGAAAGTTTTGGGTAGTTATTTTTGGTAGTATAGTTATCTTTGGTAGTATAGAAAGTTTAGGCATGATTGTAAAGTTTATGCGTAATTGTAGGAGAAGAGATTGTATATATTTTGGCAAGGCTGAATGAAAAGGCAAGAGGGAAAATTCATACTCTTGGCATGGTATCAGAGCCACCAAGAATCTTAATCCCTTGTGGCTGTTTGTGGCATTGATTAAACAATGGCGGATGAAGGAAAGATCGATCCAACATCTCCTTTTTATCTCGGGTCTGGAGATCAACCCGGAAATCTGATTACTCACGTAATCTTGAAGGGCGACAATTACCTAGCATGGGCTAGGGCAATCACTTTGTCTCTCAAAGCTCGTCGGAAGTTCGTGTTTATTGACGGCACCATCAACAAACCAACTGAAAGAAGAAAATTGCTCGATTGGGAAACAGTTAATTCCATGCTTGTCTCATGGATGTTGCGGAGTATGGACCCGAAAATCGCAGCGTCAATTCCTTTCCACGACGACGCAAAACGACTTTGGACTTATTTGGAAAAGCGGTTTTGCGTGGCTAATGGACCTCGGCTGCAGCAACTACGTGCAGACATCATTAATTGTAAGCAAACTAAAAATATGTCCATTGAAGATTATTATAATTGTTTAATGGGTTTGTATGATGACCTTGCACGGATTAAGCCATTGCATGGATGTGACTGTGGGAAGTGCATTTGTGATGTGGCAGGAAAATTCGCTGCTGATAAAGAGGAAGAAAAATTTCATCAGTTTTTGATTGGAGTTGATGATGAACTGTACGCAATGGTTCGTACGAATCTGCTTTCACAAAATCCACCACCTGATCTTGACCAAGCCTATAGGGCGTTTCTTCAGGAGGAGCGGTCTCGTGATATTGCGCGAGGTAAAGTTGCGAAGGAGGAAGCCAATGTATTTGCTTTGCAGGCTAATGGCTGGAAAGGGAAGACTGATCGCGTAGACAAGACTAAGCTTCATTGCTCTCACTGTAAGAAATCTGGGCACAATGATACAACGTGCTTTAAGATTCATGGGTACCCGGATTGGTGGGCAGACAGATCTCGAGGCGGAAAAGGACCCGGGAATGTTCGTCCCTCTTGCAACACCTCAATCAAGCGGCAAAAGGTGAAGTGCGTGCTAATCTTTGCGCGGCGGTGGTGCAACAGTATTCGAAGACGTGGGTGGTATTTCTGGAGACGACAGATTTTCTTTGGCTGATTTGAAACCCGAGCACGTCCAGATTCTGCTTAACATGGTAAATAATCGTCAACAAGACCAGATGAATGGTGAGTCTTTCACTTTACCTTGGCTGATTGACACCGATGCTTCTCATCATGTCACCGGCACCGAATCTTGTTTGATTCATTCGAAGGAAATTACAGCCCGTCCAGTCGGCCTGCCTGACGGAGAACAGGTCATGGCTACTAAAGAAGGAAGTGTGAAACTTCCTGGAGGCCTAATACTAGAACATGTTTTATTTGTTCCTAAGTTATATTGCAATTTAATATCGGTGTCGAAATTAATAGATGATTCTAAATGTTTTGTCTAATTCACTGATTCCTCTTGTGCTATTCAGGACCAACATTCGAGGAGTCTGATTGGAGCCGGTGAACGACGGGATGGACTCTATTACTATCAAGGGACTCCTACCGTATGCGCGGTGAAGATTCCAGCGGTTAGTGAATTTGAGTTGTGGCATCGACGACTGGGGCATCCTTCGGATAGAGTTGTCAAGTTAGTTTCTGCTATTCGTTCTAGTTCCACTCGAAAAACATTGGATAAAGCATGTGACGTTTGTCCTCAGGCAAAGCAAACTCGAGATAGTTTTCCCAATAGTAATAGTAAAGCTAGTCGGATTTTTGAGTTGATTCATTGTGATTTATGGGGACCTTATCGGACACCTTCTTCTAGTGGTGCCCACTATTTCTTAACTTTGGTTGATGACTTTTCGCGAGCTGTTTGGGTCTATTTGTTACACTCTAAAACCGGCGTTTATAAAGCTTTTTGCTCTTTTTTTGCCATGATTAAACGACAATTTGAGGTTAATGTCAAATTAGTAAGAAGTGACAACGGGACAGAGTTTGAATGCATGCTCTCATACTTTGACGAACAAGGAATTGTATTTGAGACCTCTTGTGTCGGTACTCCACAACAAAATGGTCGGGTAGAGCGCAAACATCAACACATACTAAACGTCGGGCGTGCTTTAATGTTTCAGGGTCATCTTCCTATTTCTTTCTAGGGTGAATGTGTGCTTAGTGCAGTCTATTTAATTAATCGCACTCCCTCACGGTTATTGCAGAATCGAACTCCCTATGAAATTCTTTTTGGTACAAAACCTCATTTTGATACTTTGCGAGTGTTTGGTTGTCTCTGCTATGCCCATAATCAGAAATCTAAGGGGAACAAGTTTGCACCAAGAAGTCGAAAATGTGTTTTTATTGGTTATCCTCATGGCAAAAAGGGATGGAAATTATATGATCTTGATACCGGCACAATTTTCATATCCCGTGATGTTCAGTTCCATGAGAATGAGTTCCCATATGCCCGTATCCAAAATGATCATGCTGTTGCGGAAAGCAACTTGGAGACCTATCCTAATGTGGGTGTGACCGCTGATTTTATGGATGATGTGGAGGGTACTTCGGAGCTCGGAGAGGCTGTTCATTACAGTGAGGGTGATAGAGGTCATGAAGTTGATCTGGGCATCGCAAATACGGCTCCTGTTGACACGAGTGAGACAATTGAGCCACCTACTGACGCGGGTGTGTCCACTAGCTCTGCTAGCACAACAGATTGTGCTCCCATTTCAGCTTCTACTTCTGCTCAATCTGAGAGTGCCTTGGGTCGCGGTTTACGAGCAAAGCGTGCTCCAGGTTGGCATTCTGATTATATTCCGCATACTGTCCATAACTTGAGTCCATCCCAGAGTACATCGGCCACAACTTTCAACTCCTCAGGTAGTTCTTACCCTATAGCACATTTCGTGAATTGTGATACATTCTCTTTGCGACACCGTATATTTCTTGCAGCTATAACTACATGATTTGAGCCCCGTACTTTTACTGAAGCTATGCAAGATGCTGGTTGGAGAGAAGCAATGCAGAAAGAAATTGGGGCGTTGGAGGCTAATGAAACATGGGTGATGGAAGAACTACCTCCGGGCAAGAAGGCACTTGGCTGCAAATGGGTATATAAGATAAAGTATCATTCTGATGGAACGATAGAGCGCCTAAAAGCACGCCTTGTTATATTTGGTAATCACCAGGTAGAGGGAATCGATTACAATGAGACATTCGCTCCGGTGGCAAAGATGGTCACTGTTCGTACTTTTTGGCAATAGCAGATGCGAAAAACTGGGAACTGCATCAAATGGACGTTCATAATGCATTCCTTCATGGTGATCTTGATGAAGAAGTGTATATGAAGCTTCCTCCCGGCTTTACTACCAACACACCTGGTAAAGTATGTCGTCTCAAGAAGTCTTTGTATGGCTTACGACAGGCCCCGCGATGTTGGTTTGCTAAGTTAGCTACTTCTTTGAAAAGATATGGTTTCACTCAGTCATACTCGGATTATTCGCTATTTACTTTGCATCAAGGTAAAATTCAGCTTAATGTGCTCATTTATGTGGATGATTTGATTATTTCGGGGAATGATTCTTCCGTTGTTATTGCTCTTAAGAAATATTTGAATGAATGTTTCCACATGAAAGATTTGGGGGCTTTGAAATACTTTCTTGGTATTGAAGTTGCTCGGAGTCCAGAAGGAATTTTTCTATGCCAGAGAAAGTATGCACTTGACATTATTGCAGAGGCCGGACTGTTAGGAGCTCGACCTGCAGGTTTTCCGATTGAGCAAAATCACAATTTGGGTATCGCTCAAGGTTCTTTTCTTGCTGATCCGGAGAGGTATCGCCGTCTTGTGGGTCGTCTAATTTATTTATCCTTTACACGCCCAGATTTGGCTTACACTGTCCATATTTTGGCTCAATTCATGCACCAACCGCGCCAAGAGCATTGGGATGCAGCTCTTCGGACCGTGCACTATTTGAAGGGTAGCCCGGGTCAAGGTATCCTTCTACGTGCAACTTGTGATTTAGCTTTGACAGGGTGGTGTGATTCTGATTGGGCTAGCTGTCCCATCACACGGCGCTCCCTCACAGGTTGGGTAGTGTTTCTTGGTGGTTCCCCGATTTCATGGAAAACCAAGAAACAACATACGGTATCTCGATCGTCTGCCGAGGCTGAGTATCGCTCCATGGCTGATGTTACATCGGAATTGAAATGGCTTAAAGCTCTGCTTGGTAGTCTGGGAGTAGCACACCCACGTGCCATGAGTCTGTTTTGTGATAGTCAGTCGGCATTACATATTGCTCAGAATCCGGTATTTCATGAATGTACGAAGCATATTGAGGTGGATTGTCATTATGTGCGGGATGCAATCCAGGAAGGCATTATTAGTCCACATCATGTGCCAACAACGGAACAATTAGCTGACATCTTCACTAAAGCTTTAGGCCAACGACAATTTTTATACTTACTACGCAAGTTGGGCATTTGTAATCTGCATGCTCCAACTTGAGGGGGGGTGTTAAGCCCATCTACGAAGGCTAATGTTTAGGCGTATCTTGTGTATCTTGATCAGAATATCTTGTGTATCTTGATCAGAAAGTTTTGGGTAGTTATTTTTGGTAGTATAGTTATCTTTGGTAGTATAGAAAGTTTAGGCATGATTGTAAAGTTTAGGCGTAATTGTAGGAGAAGAGATTGTATATATTTTGGCAAGGCTGAATGAAAAGGCAAGAAGGAAAATTCATACTCTTGGCAGAATGCAACTTGTGATGCAGTTGCATCTAAAGGTGCATTGATCATATAATAAACAAGTAAACAGCGAAAGTCTTTAATCTAATAAAACTGTAATAAAACGGAAATATACCATACAATCGACAAGCAATGCTTGTAAATCCAGTCTTATGGCCAATTTTTTTTTTTACTAAAACATTATGAGTTTTACAAAAAAACACTTGAAATCTAACCAAATACCAAAACTCTAACAAGACATCAAGTGTGTAGAGGAAACCCACAAAAACAAAGTAAAGCAAATTTGAGATTAAAAAATAAGTTTCCTAACTGTTAGGAAAACAAACAGCAAAAAGATCAACACAACTCGTGATGTTACTGCATCCACAGTTGCATCCAAAATACTTCAGTGACGCTTTCAGCTTTTTCTCTATATGCAATATCTCTTTGAACGTATGTCTTCGCGTGTGTCTCTCTTGTCTGCATAAAGTCTTCTTATATTTTTACTTGATGTAGAGTCATACACAAATAAGAAAACCAACAACTTCAAAGAAACATATTATGAAATAAAAGATTAGTTTCTAAAAATAATTTCCTAATTAAATTCAAAGATCTTACCAAAGATTTTGTCCAAACTTAAATATGAACTCTTGAGAGGGTTTGGAAGTATTTAATTATGGATAATTAATTACTATTGCTTTAGGACCAAGAAAGGTATTAAATATGATAACTACTTACCATAACTTTTGGACCAAGAAAAGGGCACAACAATAAATTCAATGGAGAAAAATATATTGACCCTATTTTACCCTTACAATCTCCCCATTTGTTGAACCTTTATCATCATCAGAAGATGTAACATCTTCACCGTCAGGAGTAGAGGAACACAATCATCAGTAGGAACATGAACACTTGATCTTTCTCCCCCTATTTGACCAGGGAAGGAAGAGGAAGTGTAGAACTTTAGAAATCATGGTGAGACACATGACAAACATAATATGTGGACACGACTTGTCAGAAAACTCATTTGACACTTTTTCAAAAATCTTTTAGGAATTCTCAAAAAATCTAAGATTTTTTAGAAAACACAATAAAGTGTAACCAAAAATTGATCAACCCCAAGCAATACTTTAGCAGCCCATATCCAAAATTCAAAGTCTCTTAATTTCCACAAAGATTAGACATCCACTAAATATTTTTCAACATGGAAATTTTTGGCTATTAATTTGCATATTTGATTTTAGGACAAAAATTCAACATGCTAATATCCTTACCAACAATGCATGTTCTAAAATTATGCCTAAAATATGATATGGAAAAATCAAACAAGCTAGGAGATAATGCAATCACACACAATTGAAGTTATGACTAAATCAACATATATAGTTCCTGATGCAGCTGCATTGGGAGGTACATTCACCATCAGTTAAATTTTGTGCAATATGCAACTTTTTTTTCTCAATCATACTCCTCTCCCCAAAAAATTTCTCATACCAGATTCCATAGGTACTTTATTTCAAACTATACAAACATGCCACTAGAAATCTTTCATACTAGTACCAAGGATAGTCATTTTGCACATAATCAACCCATGGAATCCAAAGATTCATACTCCAAAGAGAGAATGACAACTGATGCTACACAATTTGGTCTTGGGCCGTTCCTTGCGATGTTTAGGATATCTGGGCTTATATGAAGGTATGATTCTGTGAAAACCTTGTCAAAAGAAGAAAACTTTAGAAGGAATGCAAGGCAGGGCCTTGCGAAACCCCTCATGTGTGAGAGTAAGTGATCTTAAGCTTATAGAAAGAAAAATAACAGAGTTTCGATGTGTAAATTGAGCGTACCTTTGAAATGAGGCATTGTATGGTATATATAGCCGTTTTGGGAGTAAAATCCGGGCTGAATCATTACTATGGAGAGATCATAGGCCTTTATGACCATAAATGTGGGTTGACCGCGTAACTGACGGAGTCGTGGCTTAAATCTCAAGCTCGAGAGTTATCAGATAGTTAAGCTTGGAACGAATATCTGGTTTATTCGAGTAGCCTTGCTTTGTGCTCGATCAGATCGGTAAGAAGATTCCTGCTTGGGATGTATATAGGATGTTTACCTCGGGTTATCCTGCTCGGGTGACCTCTTTCCTGGTCCTTGTCCTGCACGTGCTTATCACGTGAAGACACATGTGCTTGGCTCATGACCAGGATTTGGGCCAAGCTCATCAGTGGCCCCCTTCTCCTTGTTCGCCGAGTATTTATACTTGGTGCAAGGAGCATCTCGTGACCAGGATTTGAGCCGAGCTCATCAACAACAAACCTTATTCATAGGTAACTCTTTTCCTTTAGGTAGCTTTCACACTTTTCCAAGGGTATTCATTTTTCTCAAAATCAACCCATGAGAACCAAAGTTCCATAGTATCAAAATAAGATGTTGCAACCCTTGTACTTTAGGTAGCTCTTTCCTTTATGGACTTCAAACATGCTCAAGAACTGGAAGAGAGAGTGAGAACCATAAAACATAGTCAAAACTATTATTGAATGCAATTCCCAAACAACAACATAAGACAATCAATTGATCTAGAGTGCCCCCTAAATACAAAATGCAAGGATGCCTATTTTTTTAAAATTATAACTAAGTGTAAACTCACATGACACACATACCAAAAGATTTCTTCCTTAGATTGGAAAATCTCTCAAAATCTACTCTTAGTAAATATATCAGCCAATTGATTTTTTATTCCAACATGTTCTATGCAAACACCACCTTGTTCAACCAAGTCTCTAATAAAGTGGTGTCTTATATCAATGTGTTTTGTTCTAGAGTGTTGAACTAGATTCTTCACTATACTGATTGCACTGGTGTTATCATAATACATGGTTAGCACATCACTATGTAGCCCATAATCTTTGATCATCTTATTCATCCATAAAAGTTGTAGAGTAATATCTAGAAAGCAAGTAATGCAAGCATGCATCAGACGTTATGAGGTACCATGCCAAAACTTTGACTTTAGAAAATTTTTCAAATTAAAAACTAAATTAAACTAATTACTAAAACTAACTACTAAAACTAACTAATCTATAAGTAACAAGGCTTCTCTAAAAAATATTATGATAAACTCACTAATTTGCAATAATCAACCTTACCTTTTCTCCTTGTGGACATGCTACCATGTACATCACCTATCACTTAAGAGGTTGGATGATCTTTCTGTATGCGGCTGAGAACATCCTGACTTCGATGAGTCACAGTGGGATCAGCTTCAGCATGTAGAGTTTCAGTATCAGCTTCTCCAGAAGTTTTGACCAATGCATCTTCCAATACAACTACATCTGTATTTTTAGAGTTTTTAGAACTTTCAGCTTCTGTATTTTGTGGGTATGGAGCAGTGTCTGATTGTCCACCTTCTACAGATTCTGAATTTTTTGAATTTGATCCAAGATCACCAAAATCAAACAAACCTTTTTTACGCAAAGTATTAGCACATTGATTAGCATAATGACTGTTGACCCTCACATGTTCTAGATTTGCTTGAGTCATCCTCTAATTCTATTGTATAGTGGCTAAAAGGTCTGCGTACCGATTAGTGTGGCAACTGTCTTTAGAATCAACGGTGTAAAAGAATAGTTTAGTGTTAGTTTCTCTAAAGGCGCAGACCAGTAGGCTTCAACAACAGCCTTGAAAGCACAGCTCACCAGCAGACTTCTAAGTCTACTCAGCTCCAGATTGATGCTCAGCCAAACACGTGGATTTAGATTATATTATTTGATCTAGATATTTTATATCTAGTCAAATAATATTTGAATTTTATTTCATCAGATTTCCCTCTCAAAAGGTCAAGCATGTCCTTGTCTAACCATAGACAGCTGTATAGACTATATGTCTATCTTGTTGTCTGAATCACGAAGTCTGAAAACATTACCTCTTTTGGCTAAGAAGACTTTCAAGTTGTAACACCTGCAAGCTGCAAAATTACTTTGTTTGGTATGAAGCTCTGCAACACTGCATCTCTGATGACAGTCTCACTGCACTTATTTCACAAAGCGCCGAATTGCATTTAATGCATTATAACGTTGGACACATCCTCTCCATTTTGAAATCCAACGGTCCTGAAGATCTCCCCAAGTATATATTCAAGACTTAAAGATCTAAACAACACACTTCTCTTACGTATTCAATACTCAAGCTTCATCTTCAAGGCAAGAGTGGTCTCGCAAGACGCGACCGGCTCAGCCCTGGACATTGTTCGTAGACAGATCGTCTAGCAAGAATGGCAGTGGAGCAGGCATCCTGCTCGTAATCCCAGAAGGAACGGAGATCAGCAAAGCTCTTAAACTGAACTTCCCAGCGTCAAACAACGTTGCCGAGTATGAAGCATTGATAGCAGGTGTCGAACTAGCCGAAAATAGAGCTACTCAAATCTTAATCTTCACGACTCCGTGCCGTGAGTATGGGGAGTATGGGGTAAACCACCCAACACCGGACAAATACCGGAGCTAGCCTTGAACGCCCTCGCCCAATTCGAATTGAAAACATCAAATAGGAAGGCGCACCACCTTTCCAAAATTGCCACCAGCGAGCTCGGCGAGCTCCCCCCTGAAACGTGGATCGAGATCCTCGATACCCCGGCCATTGACAAAGAAAAAATAATGATGCTAGAACAGGCCACGGAGTGTTGGATCGATGACATCAAAAAGTACATCGACCAGGGGACACTGCCCAGGGACAAAGAGCAAGGATGGGCAATGGCAAGAAGGTCGGCCAGATACACCGTAATCGGGGATATACTATACATGCGATCTTTCACCAAGCCTATCCTAAGGTGTGTCTGACCAGAAATCACTCAAGGACTACTGGCCGAGGTGCACGGAGGGGTATGTGGAAGCCATCCAGGGGCTCGAACTTTGGCCGACAGAATCATTTTTCATGGGTACTACTGGCCGACGTTAAGAAAGGATGCCGAGGTATATGCCCGAAAATGCGACAAATGTCAAAAATTTGCTAACATCCCAAGACTGCCCTCGGCACCTCAAACACCGGTAATCGCAGCATGGCCTTTCGAAATGTGGGGACTTGACCTGATCGGGCCATTCCCTCTCGCCAAAGGCAAGAACAAATTTGTGATAGTTGCGGTGGACTACTTTACAAAATGGATCGAGGCCAGACCCCTAGCAAGCATCACTGAACAAAGGGCCATCGACTTTATTCGAGACAATGTCCTCTGCAGATACGGCTTGCCAAGGGCCATCGTGTCAGATCACGACACACAGTTTTTAAACAGATTCACGACAAGTTGCGAGGAGAGAGGAATTCGCCATTGGAAGTCTTCGGTAGCACACCCCCAAGGAAACGACCAAGCGGAAGCCGGAAACAAACAAATCCTTCATGCCTTGAAAAGAAGGTTGGACGACAAGAAAGGTGCTTGGCTCGAAGAACTTCCGGCCGTCTTATGGGCTATCCGAACATCTCGCCGAGGTTCAACCGAGGAAACGCCTTTCTCCTTGACTTATGGAACCGAGGCCATGGCCCCAGTAGAAATGGCTCTCCCCACTGCAAGAGTCATCCATTTCAACGAAGAGGCAAACACTGAATCGAGGACTCTTGACCTCGATTACCTGGAGGAAAGAAGGCTCGAGGCCAGGATGAAGGCCATCAATTATAAAAAGCTAGCCAAGGCCCACCATGACAAAAGACTCAATCTCGCACATTCTCCGGCGACTGGTGTTAAGGAAAATCGAGGTGACTGGAAACAAGCCGGGAAGAAACAAGCTTTCTCCCAACTGGGAGGGACCGTACAAAATCACAGACACCATTCGAGCAGGAACCTACAGGCTCGCAAAACCAGATGGAACCCCACTAAGGAACCCCTGGCATTCAGACCACTTGAAAATGTATTATCAATGATTTGTTATCTTGATATAAAAGAAAAAATCTCGATGAAAAACTTCTCTTTAAACCATGTATTCAAGACCGCTTTGTCTTGCCATTCAAAAAACCTCCTCGCCTAGCCGAGGAGAGGCAAGGCTCTAATTTACAAAATAATTTACAACCCTAGGCCAATGATTCTCTCTTGGCTACAAGCCCTAACCTAGGCTCTGATACCAAAATTGTCACGCCCAAAATCAAACCCCTAAACTGGAGTCTAAAATCGGGCATGATGGGTTTGCTATTAACACTAAACCACCTGTAAAATAGAAAAAAACCAACAATAACTGGGAGAGCAGCAGCAATCAGGCTGCGCTACTATATACAACAAACCAAAAGAAAGTAATATCCAAAGTTATACAACTCCAACCAAACTATACACAACATGAAGACATCCAATCTTCCACCAAAAGAAGGTTTAAACAACATCTAAGAGTTCTATACAAAGGTAGGTCGACAAGACCCACAACTACCCAAAAATAGTAACCACCTGCTCTCCGGCACTCCTGAACAGCTCACGATCACTTCCTCGCTTGGCTGTAATCTAAGGAAAACAAATAAACAAACAATGAGATTTAACTTAATAAGGTTCCACTATACTTATGTATGCTATGAATGGATGCAACATATCAAGCATGCCATGATGACAGTTCATATAGAGAGTTTATAACATGGTATTTAACATTTAATCAATAAACTGTCACATAAATGTAATTAGGAATACACAATTAAGGATATAAGATTGAGATATATCTCCAATCATCCACTTCCAACCTTATAACCCATTGTTGTTGTAGTTCTCATCATTCGATCACTTTCAAGATTATTAGATTATCAACAACCCAGATATCAAGTCGACACGAGGCCAAGTCCCTACAACCTCAGCAATCGTGCCACTAAAAGTATTACCTCCGCTATGGCCATTAGCGAAGGGTTGGGTCACATAGAGCTCTACACTTGACTCACACTGCCCTTCGCCCCATGTCAAGTCCAGGGTCGCCCTACACTTCCCTAAAAGATTATTGTCACATAACAAACACCACCAGGTGTTCCAAGTATTGTGAACAAAGATTATTCCTTTATTGACTATTTAAAACTGTAACAAATATGACGAGCTATAAAGTAAACTCATCAACCACTTAACATCGATAATTCACATATTTCACATAAGCTTGTTAATCCCAACTTAGTCACAATCACAATTTGTAAACATATTCAAAAGCACGGGTATTTATCAAATAACCAATAATATAACAAATTAATCACAAATTAACCACAAGTAACGAATCAATTCCACATATAACAAATATTAACCGCGATAAATAGACTATTAACTATGCAACAATGAACATACATAAGCAAGTAGTTCCTTACCAAAAAGATAGAAACTCGCCCGATTAAATTACGTCAAAATAGCTTTAAAGTAACCCACGAGCTAAACCATAAACTTTCCCGTTGTTGGATTGAAGAAATAAGTCTGAACTAAAAAGTATTTAACGAACCCTTTTTTTATTCTCTCGTTCTCGCGTCCTCTGTAACTCTCGAAGTTATGGGCCGAATGAAATGGTGAAGAAAGAAGGAATAGTTTATATATTATACCAAGTACAAGCAAAGGAAATGGAGGTAAATTGGTAAACTATCGCGGTAGCGGTCATACACGACCGAATGAAGAAAATTGTTTACAAATCAATTCCTATTTACTAAACATTCCACCAAATGGCATAAGGAGTAATATAATATATAATATAATATACTAACACTGTATATCACACTAACTTAATAGTATTATTTTAAAATAAAAATAAACATTTGACTAGTCAACATACTAATTAATGTAAAAATTAAAACCAAAATGTTAATAATTCGGTTATTCCAATTATATGATTTTGGTCAATATAATAATTTAGTACTATAAAATAGTCAACGTAACTTAATTAAATTTATTATAATATTAATATTTATATTATTTGGTATAATATAATTAAGGAAAGTCAACAAAATATTTCTCAGTCAATTATAACATGTACCAAAGTAGATAATTATGAGATAATTAAACTTGCTAAAACCTCGGGTGTTACAGCTGGTGACGAGTCTTTCGAAAACCTTGATGCTACAGCAAGTCTTCTGGTATTGGTGCATATGAAGCACTGGTCTGTTCAATCATCATTTAGAAGGTAGGACTAGATTATGATAATCTAACATAAGACCTATGTGTTGTCAAATAAGTTGCCACACTAATCAGTATGCAGCCCTCTTAGCCACTTGTTATGACACACAGTAATATGAGAACAAGCAAATCAAAATATTCAGAATATGCAAAGTGATAAGTTAATTATCAAGAAGCATATTTCAACAAAACTCTCATTTCCGGCTTCGATCCTCTCCCCGTCCCGCTCCAGTAGATAGGCGGCAACAATCCAGCTCCTCCAGGCTCCATCGCCACCGATCTCCTCAGCTCCTCCACGCACGCGGCATGCCTCCACGAACCAAGGGACAATCATCTACTCTCTTGTTTCTTCCTGTCTTCGTTCTTCCTCGTCTCTCCTCCCTCATTCTTCCAGTCTTCGGTTTACATTCCTGGTGGGAGTCCATCTATAAGGCTCGTTCTCGCATCCACCTCCTCTCCACCATCCTTCACGAACCAAAACACCCCCACCACATTCGCCGCTCCCAAATCCATCCCAAACCCTTCACACCTACTTCTATCTTTGCTCCACAAGTCAGAGAAAAAATGGGTAAGTCAACTAGGAGGAAAAATGGGTAAGTCAACTAGTTCCATTTGAGATCTTAATTTCATCTCTCTTTAAGAGATTTGACTTCTAAAAGCTGAGAATTTTTAAAACGATGGGGTTTGTAGTTCGTTGATCTTAGATGTGTTCGCCGATGATGGAGAGGTTAATTGGGGTTTTAGGGTTTCAATTTTGGGTTTTCGTTTTTGCCCTTGTTAGTGAGTAGTGATGTATAAATTAGTGTAATTGAAAATTTTGATTGAAATTAATGAAGAATTTGTAGATTGCTCATTCCGTTTTCTTCGATGTGGTTTGATTGTATATTTGAAATTTCAAAAATTTGTTTTGAGAATTGACTGATGCCCAAATTAAACTTTCGGTGTTGGTTATTCGTCAAGTTTAATGAACGTGATATATGTAAGAGTATTTTTGAGTTCTTTAAAAGATTGTAAAATTTTCATTCAAAAAACTGGATAGAGTGATGAACGTGAAACAAATGTCAAGTATAATGATTAAAGTGAGAAAAAAAAAATATTAAAGTGATCTTAATAAAAAAACTGAAAAGTAGGGTGACCAAATTGCTATTTAAATCAATTTTAATTGGGTTAATTCCCCTAATAATTAAATTTTTTTTTAATTTTGGAAAATGTTCAAATTGGGGAAAGGGCATTGTGGTACAATTTTTTTTGGGGCAATGCTAGGACTACTCTCATTTTGCACCAAAATATGAGTACTCTATGATGTGGCAAATTCTCATTGGTTGGACATTTTATGGGTATGATGTATCACATCACAGATTTATATTTTGAAAGGACTCAAGCATTATCCGTTTTGTATTAAGTGTATCTGTTTAAGAGAGGGCATATTCCTGGGGAATATGCTTTATACCTCATGGTTCGTGATGAACTTCAAACTTACTAGATAACACTCTCAAACCTCATTCCTTCAAATCAAACAAAGACGTGCTCAGAAACATGTCCTTATTATGTGTAAGCTCTCCGAGCTCCATTTCCATGCAAATTGCAACATGTCTTCATTTCTCTTTCTCTCCCCATCTTATGTGTCAACTCCTAACAACTCCTCCATCTCTATAAATTCTCACTTCTTCGTTTCGCCACTTCACCTCAACGCACAGTACGGTAGTACATCTCTAGCTAGCTTCTAAGTGTTCAGTTCTATAGCTACCATGGCTAAGCTTTCCATGCTCTCTCTTTCATTGAGCTTTCTCCTGCTCTTCCATGGCAGCATTGCTACCAAGCAGCAAGCGCAGCAGCAAAATGAGTGTCAAATCCACCAGCTTAGTGCCCTTGAGCCCAATGAACGTGTCCAAGCTGAGGCCGGTGTGACCGAGTTCTGGGACTCCAACAATCAGCAGTTCCAGTGCGCTGGAGTTTCTGTAATCCGCCACCGAATTCAGCCTAGGGGCCTTCTCTTGCCATCCTACCTTAACACTCCACTGCTTGCCTACATCGAACAAGGTAAGTTACACACACACACATATCTATCCTCAATCTTTCAATTAAATTCATTTCTTGTCACATTACATTCCTTCTGATGGGTGTTTTAACTAATTGTCTATTTGATTTTGTATTATAGGAAGGGGTATCCAGAGTGTTATGCTTCCTGGTTGTCCTGAAACGTACCAATCTTCTCAACAGTCAACACAAGAAGAAGGACGCCAAGAAGAGGGACGCCGTGGTGAGAGATTCCAGGACCGTCATCAGAAAATCCAGCACTTCAAACAAGGTGACGTTATTGCCATTCCAACCGGAGCGGCTCATTGGATGTACAACGACGGCGAAAGCGAACTTATCGCTGTTATTTTGCTCGATACCTCCAACAACCAGAACCAGCTTGACCAAAACCACAGGGTATGTAATGTAATAAACTGCAACAAAATACATATCGTGATGTCTTATTATATATATTAACAAGCTTTTAATTTTCTTGGGTCTACCCTCTACAGAGGTTCTTTCTTGCTGGAAACCCACAACAAGGACATGAAGGACAGTACTCGCACAGCTATAATCGTGGGCAGGCCCAGGAGCAACAGCGTTCTACTTGTAATGTATTCAACGGCTTCGATGTTAGGTTTCTAGCAGAGGCTTTCAATGTGGACACTGAAACTGCAAGAAGGCTCCAGGGGAAAGATGACCAGAGAGGCCACATTATCAAGATCGAACGTGGGCTTCAGGTCATTAGACCACCATTCAGCCGCGAAGAACAAGAACGTGAAGAGAGAGAACAAGGTGGGCGCAGCGCAAATGGCTTGGAAGAGACAATTTGCAGTGCTAAGCTGATGGAGAACATTGATAACCCCACGCGTGCCGACTTTTACAACCCACAAGCTGGAAGATGCACCAACCTTAACAGTTTCAAATTCCCCATCCTCAGGTCCCTACAGCTTAGCATTGAGAGGGGAGTTCTCCACAAAGTAAGAATTAAATATTCATGAATTGAATGAATAATTACATTTAATTTGTTCAAATGTAATTAATAGAATTGTAATTACCCGCAGAACGCTATGGTGGCACCACACTGGACCTTGAATGCCCACAACATTGTGTACGTGACTAGTGGGAGCATGCAAGTGCAGATTGTAAACAACAAGGGACAGGCGGTTTTCAATGACCAGCTTAGTGAGGGACAAATAGTGGTGGTACCTCAGAATTTCGCAGTGGTGAATCAGGCAAGGGAGCAAGGCTGCAGATGGGTGTCATTCAGGACAAATGACAATGCCATGATTAACACTCTTGCTGGCCGGACCTCTGCTCTCCAGGCAATGCCGGTGGATGTGATCGCCAACTCTTACCAGATTTCACGACAAGAGGCACAGAGGTTGAAGTTCAACAGAGATGAGACTCATCTCTTCAGTCCTAGCTCTAAGTCTGGGAGGTTAGCTAGTGTTGTTTAATTAAGGAACATGAGGTTGTAGTTCCGCTAAGAGGAATAAAAATGGCTCCAGTCGTTGTAATTACTTTTGTAGAAGATCGAGGAGAGAGCTTAATCTTTGAATAAACTTGAGCCTTACGACGGCCCTTTTGTAGTTTCAGTTATGGACATGCTATACCTATTTTTATGTTGGGTTAATCTTCAAGTTGCAAAATCGTTTACAGCTAAAACATTGTTTTCTCCCCCTCATAACATCCATCGATCAAATGAGAATGCACCAAACAGATTCTCAATTACAATTCAATTTTTTCATTTTCTTGTCTTTCAAATCACAACTTGAAATATTTTATCCCAATTTTATGTTTGTCAGAGAAGGTCAGGTTATCAAATGATTAATATTTGATGAGATATGAAGTGTGACAGAAGTTGTGATAGAAAATTTGAATACACAAATTACATTGGGTTTGAGATTAGTCCACGTGTACTACTTTACTTTTCACTACATCTATATTATATTTTGACCTTTTTTGTTTTGTTAAAATGATTAAAGATCTATACTCATTTCTTTAGTTTTTTTGAAGATAGTTAATTAATTAGCTTATAAAAAAAATAATTAATTAGCTTATCGTTGTAAAATTATGAAAGTTCCAATTGAATAATTGTTACTTAAACTGCTTAAAATCAATTCTTTTTATTTTCTAAATTTTTAATTCATTTCAAGTGGAAAGAGTAAAAAAAAAATCGTTGGAAGAGTGGAACTATAAAGTCCACGCTCGGCTTTGTAAATTGTTCGTGTTTCTTGATTTTTTTCTCCTCCTTCGTCACTCAATTGGCTACACTATATTTTCTTTCTCTCTCCCTCTTATTTTTATCACAATCACTATCGGTCTATCACTACAAGTCTTCAAGATTATCAAAAATCTAATCCAAACTATCTAATTTAACTACCTATAAAAGTCTAGGTTGTCTCTTAGAACTTAATGTATGAACAAACATACCCCTTAACTTAATACATCATCCATCATTTAATTAATAACAATACACATAAATTTATCATAAATAATTTTACAGAAATATCCTTTCATTTAATAACTAACCAAACCTTTAAATAATGCTACATTAGTCAAATTGCAACTTTTACATTTAACCAGATTGTTTGTGTAACTCTTTAGCCGATCTCTCCATCTCCCTTTCTGTAACTGCCCTTCCCCTCCTCTTATTCCAGCCACTTTTCAGCTACCGAGATTAAATCTGTAATTACTATTGCTCCATACACTCAATCTTCTTCCCTCCTTCGTTTTCAAGATTTAAACATCTTTAAGTTTCCTTATGTGTTTTTAAGTTTCCTTTGATTGATTAATTTGGATTCAAGTTTGATTTTGAAAATCAAACTAATTTTCCAAGAGAGGCTTCGGGGAGAGGTGCGTTGAAGTTTCGAGGTAAGCATACGGTAATTTTCTTTCAATCTCCTGATTATAGTTTCAAAGCGAATATGTCATCCTTTTCGATTTTTATCATCAATCACATAATGCATCTTCAAAATCTCAATACAGTAATCCTCTCAAAGAACTTATGTAATGAAACAAATGCCAGATGTAGGGACATAAAGATTTTTAGAAAATTACAACTTTTGACTTTAAGTGATTGTCTGTTCGAATCGAATCATGCAAAAATTTACAGGTTCTAATCTTCCATGCCTTTTGATCAAATTTTAGTCGTGGTAAAAGAAAAATTAAGGTAAGCTTAACCTATTTTCTTTGAATCATTCATAGATTTGTAGTTCAATATAGCTTCATACATGCAAGACTCTGATATCCTGCTTGCCCCGTGAAATAGAAAAAGGAGACATAATGATATGGTTAAGCAAGATAGACAAAAGGTTGCGGAAGATTGGGGAACAAATTGAATCCAGATCTTGTGGAGATTTGTGACTTAAAATTTCAAAAAGGTTGTCTTAAATTAAAGAAAGGTATCGTGGAGTATACTATACCTTGGTCAAGATGTTGCTGTTAAGACTCTTGGGGGTGAATTATAAATGTCTAAAATTTCTTTGACCATCTTCATTCATTTACTTGAAACAATTCATCTAGCCAAGCTAAATGTCATCTGGAAGAGAAAGAATAAGAAAGGGTGAGTGAACAATGCTCAGCAAGTTCATATACAACCCCTCCCGTTACTAAGGAGGAGTTGACCGAAAGAAATCAAGGAATCAAAAATCGAAAGTTCAAATATCTATAATACGAAAGTCAAATAGTCAAAGTTCAAATATTCAAATTTCAAATATATTTTCAGGATTGCAAGTGAAGGATAAAGATACAACGAACGACTCAAGTAATCCAATTGTCACCAACTCTCCCATGCCAGTTGGCGAAAACGGACGACTCACAAATAAATATTTAGGATTCCAAATGAAAGATAATAAAGAAAAAGACGACTCGAGTAATCTAATTGTCACCAACCGTCCCATACCAGCTGGAAACAACGGACGACTCACAGATGCCAAGATCACATAAGCGGTCAAAGACCTATTCGAACAATGTTCTTAAAGATTCTAAAGGCCCATAAGGGTAAACGTTTCTAAATGGTATATCCGGATAACTAACCATATGTCTAGTGGTTAAATAGTTTCGAAAGGTTACATTAACCCGTGACTAGGTAAATCGAAAGGTCACATTAACCCATGACTAAGTAAATCTAAAGGTCACATTAACCCGTAACTAGGTAAATCGAAATGTCATATTTACCCGTGACTAGGCTGTTTGACTTAGTGATCAAGGTAGGAACTTTTAAATAATCAAATACATTTTACAAAATCACTACAAACGATAAGCACATTATGTATCAAATAGGTATCTCACATGAGACTTGATAAATATGTGAGATTTAATAAGGAGCATAATTATGAGTAAGTAAATAAACGTAATTGACGTAGTTCAAAATCAAATACCGATACAAAATCGGCACACATTTCAATGGAAAGACATTTATCAAAGAAATAGCGGAAGCCTAAAAGTACGTAACGAAAAATTCAAAAGACTTAAATGAGGTATAATCGCTTACCTAGATGTGCTTAGCAAAAATTAAATTACACCACAATTGATCGTCCTAAGCATGTTTGTCCAATTCTAAAATTACAACATAACAAGAATTACCAACTAATATCTTAATAATTTAATCAACTAAAGTATTAAAAATCTTAATACATACAAGACCGATTATTATCTCAACATAACAAAAATTATTTCTTTGTGACTTTTCTGTCTCTTCCATCCTCCAAATCCATCTAATAGTCACCATATATATATATATACCTAATGATGGAACATGTACCGACACCTATATCCATCTATTTGAATCAAACGAAAGAAAACACACTTGCCGACCACTCGCTCTCACAATTTCAACCAAACATCAATCCCCCAAAACGAAATTTAATACGCTTACCGTAAGGGTAAAATAGGCAAGGCCTATTTTTACTTGTTTTCACATTTCTTGGTCAAAATAGGATTTTTGTTAAGTTTGTATTAACTTAGGAATTAGTATTTTTTATTAGATTTAGTTTTGGTATTTTTGATATCATAATCTTTATTAGATTTCGGGTGTAACATATTTGGTAACTAAATGATCAAATAAAACAAAAAGGCAAAGGGGCTTCATCATCTTCTACACCCATTGTGAAAAATATTGCTATGCCTGCTCCTATTGATATCTCATGTGATTTGCTTGAGATTCAAAAGGATATTGATGAGTCTGATTTTGGAGAAGAATCTATTGCTCTATTGACTACCAAATTCAAAATTTTTTTAAAAAATAAGAGTCAAAATAGAACTCCATCATCAAGCTCGAAAAACGATTTTAAACCTGATTCTGGAAAATTTGTTCCCAAAGAAAATTCTTTCCAAACTCCAGAAAAGCCCTTCACAAACCCCTTTGCTTCAAAATCATCCTACAATGGTAAGAACATTGATTCAGTTCAATGTAGAGAATGTCAAGGTTATGGTCATTATGCTAACCAATGTGCAAATACTCTAAGGAAAAAGGGTTTGAATTTTTCAGCAACTTTGAGTGATAGTGATGGAGAAGATCCAGGTGATCTTATCACTCTCACTGCTGTTTATGACTCTGAAACTGAAAGTGCAGATTCTTCAGCCAATGTGACACCCAATGCAGCTACATCCGGAGTCACATCGGCAGATACAGTGGTTAGAAACAGGGACGATCTCTTCTGTTTTAATTCCACAATCCCAGAAGATGGTGGGGATTAGAGTCAGACTTGCTGGAAGGGTATAAGGAGCTGTACAAAGATTGGGAGGAATGAGCTCACCAAGTTACATTGTTTGGTAAGGCAAATGAGCTGGTAAAAAAGGCCAATGAGGATCAGAAAGACTGCATTGTAAGGCTGGAAAGTCTGCTGAGTAAAAAGGATGTTGAGATCGAAGGGTTGAAGGAGCAGCTCACTCAAGCAAAAGAAACCATTGCCAAATGGAATTCAAGCCAACATAAAGTGGATGAAATGTTGAATTCAGGTAGCACATCCAAGGCAGGTATTGGTTTTGTTCCAAAAGTGTTTGTAAGAGAAGGAGAAGGTACATCTGGAACTAAACAAGACTTTCAAAAACCTGATTTCTTTGAAAAGCCAAAAACAAGAAAGAAAAACTTTGTTTGTCACTTCTGCCATAAGCCTGGACATATACAACCCTTTTGTTTTCTGAAAAAAGGCTATGTATGAGGATGAAGTTAGGCAGGCCTTCTTGGCAAAAACACAGATGCAGAATCATATGAAACAACCATTGCGACAGCCAATGCAGCAACATTGGCAGTCACATTGGAAGACTCATCCGAAGTCTCATCAGAAAAATCATTTTCAGAAACACCAACCTAAAATTGTTAAACAAATGTGGGTTCCCAAAACTTGTAATGATAAGTGTAAAGCCAAATATTGTGAACCGTTTGACATATGTCCTGGTGCTACAATGTCTGATGATGAGATGTGCAATGTTACTTTCACTTCCTTAAAATCTCATATTGCTGGATCATGGTACTTTGACAGTGGGTGCTCTAGACATATGACAGGTTCAATTGAAAATTTGAAAGAATATGTGAGCATCAATGGTGGGTCAGTGACCTATGGTGGTGGTGCCAAAGGCAGAATAATTGGCAAAGGAACATTGAATGTTGAAGGCCTTCCAAATCTCATAAATGTTTACCATGTGGAAGGACTTAAAACAAATTTGATCAGTATAAGTCAATTGTATGATGATGACCTTCAGGTAAGGTTTGATAAAAATTCTTGTGAAGTTTTTGATCAAACTAACAAATGTCTTCTGACAGGTACAAGGTCATCTGACAATTGTTATATGTTCAACAATAGCCAATCATGCCAAAAAGCTAGTCTTGATGTTACAGATCTTTGGCATCAGAAACTTGGACATATGAGTTTTCGTAAGCTCCATGAGCTTGTGAAACATGATGCTGTTAAAGGATTGCCAAATTTTGAAAAGAATTATACAAAGGTATGTGGTCCGTGCCAAAAAGGTAAGCAAACTAAGACACCTCATCTTCCCATAACACAATGCTCCACATCTAGGTGTCTAGAGATGATTCATACTGACCTCATGGGTCCCATTGAGGTAGAGAGTTTAGGTAGAAAAAAATACACCTTTGTATGTGTGGATGACTTCTCTAGATACACTTGGGTGATTTTCTTAAGAGAGAAGTCTGAAACTTTTGAGGCATTTAAAATTTGGTACACCCGTGTGATGAACTTGTATGATCTAAAGCTTATTAGAATTAGATCAGATCATGACACGGAATATGAAAACTCATCCTTTTCTAATTATTGTGCCTCCAATGGCATCTCACATGAATTTTCTGCTCCCAAAACTCCACAACAAAATGGAGTGGCGGAAAGAAAGAATATGACATTACAAGAAATGGCTAGGGTGATGTTAACCTCAAAAAATTTGGCTAAACGATTTTGGGCTGAAGCCTTAAACATTACTTGTCACATTGGAAACATGGTTTTCTTAAGACCAGGTAGTACAATGACTCCTTATGAAATTTTTCTTGGAAAGAAACCTACCTTAAAATACTTTCATGTGTTTGGTTGTGTGTGCTACCTGCTCAATGATAGAGATCAACTATCCAAGTTTGATTCTAAAAGTGACAAGTGTGTCTTCATGGGTTATTCTACTAATAGTCGGGCTTACAGAGTTTTTAATCTACGGACAAAGACTATTATGGAATCTATGAACATTGTTTTTGATGATCTAACCGATCTTGGTCATAAAACTGTTGAAGAAGATGTTTCAGGAATCCTTGATTTTGGAGATTTTGATCCAGAAACAGCGGCTGAATCCAATAATCTAGCAGGTGACCAAGCAGGTTCGGCAGATTCAGGAAGTACAGATAATGAGATTCAGAATGTATCACCCAATGTGATTCCGAATGTAGCTACATCGGAAGTCACATTGGACAGAAACCTGAAGAAGCCGAAATCGGCCGAACCGATCCGTATCAGAAGATATTCACCCAGCTTTGATCGATCGTGACTTGACATTCCAAGCAAAATTCAGAAAATACATCCATACTCTCAGATCATAGGTAATGTACAGGATGGTGTATCAACAAGAAGGAAAGGTAATGTGGATTACAAAAAGCTTGCATGCATGTCCACACTAGAATTTGATGAAATTCATGCATCTTGTTTTGTTTCCACCATTGAACCGAAAAATGTGCATGAGGCTCTTAAGGATGAAAGCTGGATAAATGCCATGCAAGAGGAAATAGATCAATTTACAAAAAATGATGTTTGGTATCTTGTTCCTAGACCCACTTCAATAAATGTTATTGGAACAAAATGAATTTTCAAAAAAAAAAAACTAATGAAGTGGGAGAGATAATAAGAAATAAAGCTAGACTTGTGGCTCAAGGGTATACACAGGTTGAGGGGGTGGATTTTGATGAAACCTTTGCTCCTGTAGCCCGTATTGAGTCCATTCGTTTGCTACTTGCCATTGCATGTTTTCTTGACATAATTCTTCAACAAATGGATGTGAAGAGTGCTTTTTTAAATGGCATTCTTGAAGAAGAAGTTTTTGTTGAGCAACCAAAGGGTTTGAGGACCCCATAAACCCACCATGTATTTAAGCTAAAAAAGGCCTTGTATGGTCTCAAACAAGCTCCTAGAGCTTGGTATGGGAGGCTTACGACCACCTTTGAAAAGTGGGTTTAGAAGGGAGAGGTGGATAAAACACTTTTATTCAAAATCAAGACAAACACATTTTGATAGCTCAAATCTATGTTGATGACATTGTGTTTGGATCCACCTCCAAGTCCTTGGAAAAGAGTTTGTTAACCGCATGACTTCCACGTTTGAGATGAGTATGGTTGGAGAGTTGACCTATTTTTAGGAATTCGATTAAACAATCACATGAAGGGATGTTCATATCTCAAGCCAAGTATGCTCTTAACTTGGTGAAGAAATTCAATCTTGAGAATGGAAAACATAAGAAAACCCCTATGGGTACATCCAATAAACTCAATAAAGATGAAAAATTTGAAAGTGTTGACCATACCTTATATAGAAGTATGATTGGAAGTCTGTTGTACTTAACTGCCACCCGTCCAGATATTATGTACAGTGTGTGCTTGTGTTCTCGGTATCAAGCAAACCCCAAAGTCTCTCACTTGAAAGTAGTGAAAAGAATAATTTGATAAGTTGGTGAGACTTGTGGCATGGGTTTGTGGTATACTAAACACACAAACACCAATCTTGTTGGGTTTAGCGATGCCGATTGGCCGGTAGTGTAGATGACATGAGAAGCACATCCGGTGGATGTTTTTATTTGGGAAATAACCTGATTTCATGGTTTAGTAAGAAACAAAATTGTGTTGCCCTATCAACATCTGAATCTGAGTATATAGCTGCTGGTAGTGGATGTACACAACTTTTGTGGATGAAACAAATGATCAAGGATTATGGTTTACACAGTAATATATTAACCATGTATTGTGACAACACAAGTGCCATAAGTATAGCTAAAAATCATGTTCAACACTCTAGAACTAAGCACATAGAAATAAGACACCATTTCATTAGAGACTTGGTTGAACAAAGCATTGTTTGCATTGAACATGTGGGAACAGAAAATCAACTGGCTGATATTTTCACAAAGAGTCTAGATTTTGAGAGATTCATAAATCTTAGGAAATCTCTCAGATATGTGCCATGTAACCCCCACTTCTATATATATATATATATATATATATATATATATATATATATATATATATATATATATATATATATATATATAAATTAGGCATCTTGCATTGTATTTTAGGGGGCACACTAGTTCCACTCTTTATGGTTTAGTACCTTTGTATGTTGATGTGAATATGCATTCAATATCTGTTGTGATTTTCTTGTTCTAATTCTCCTCACCATCTCCCTAAAAGATGTATTGAAATTGAAAATTTTAGACCACAAAGGAAAGAGCTACCTTTTGAAAATTTTGGGATGTTGCAATTTGTCAATGTACTGTGGAGCTTAGGCTTTCATGGGTTGATCTTGACTAAATTGACTTCCATTAATTGACAAAGTGTGAAAGCTACCTAACGGAAAAGAGCTATCTACGGACAAGGTTGTGGCATCTTTCTTTTGGAACTGTGAATCATCGGATTTCATGGGTTGATCAATAAGTTAAGTTGCTGCCCTTGGTAAATAGTGTGAAAGGTTCCTAGTGGTTTGTGTTGAATATGCTTGAAATAAAGTAAAGCTATTCTCATAGGGAAATAAAGTACCTATTGTGTTTATGGGAGTCTTTATGTTTATTTGGTGAAGAAAAGATGAGAATTTATTCATAAAATCACAATTTTGGCGAATGTGTCTTCCAATGCAGCTACATTGGGAACTACATTCAGATGATCTAGACATATCACATGTGTGTGCTTGCATTATTTTCTTGTTTTTCTGCACATGTTAGGCATATCTTCTAGGACATATTGCTATTGATCATATCACCCCTTAATGTTTCTGCTTTCATTAACAAATTAGTGCAATCTCAGTTCCATTGTTCACCAAGTTAATATTTTATGTGGTTGTCTAATCTATTGTGCTCATCATGAGGATCTGAACTGGTCTATAATTACTGATTTAGGCAAATTTGTGTGATTACAATTTTGGTTAATTGAGTATTGTGCATTCTCAAAATTTTTGATCAACTTTGTTCAATTCAAAATTTTTAAAATCAGAAATTAGTAGTTATTTTCTCACATAAAATCCTCCACCTATTTCTCATGACAATAACAGCAGATTTTTATCACTCCTCTATTGGTGGTTAATATTTGATTTTTATCTAAATTTTGAAATTTGATTTGCTTAGGTCTCCTCACATTCCATCATCTTAATGAGGTTAACGGCTAATTGGTGTTTAGTGGAAGTATTAGTGTCGTGTTTACTGTAAAACGTAACACTTCTCCGTAAGCTTCATTCTTCAAATTCGGCGACGAAAAATTTCGAAAGCGCACCATACTCTCTTCCAAATTCTTTTCCTTTCATCATCTCCCTTGTTCCTTCACCTAAAAACTCTCAATGGCTTCTTCTTCATCTGTTCCTGAATCCCCAAAACTCAATCCTAGCGCTGATGTAGTTTTCGATGAAGCTACATCCAGCCCCCTTTCTTCACCAGAAAATCCCGATACTACTATTGTTTTAGCTCAATCTCTTCCGGAACCTCTGACAATAATTCTTCCTGGAGAAAGGGGCAATGCCATTGATGTGGATAATCCGGGCGATTTGTCCGGATTACCCCAAATTGGTAACCCTAGCACAAGGAAATCGAAAAGGCTTCGTGGAATCCCTTCAAATTATGAAGATCCTAGCGTTGAAGACATTCTCGCTGCTAAGAAAAACAAGGTTACTCCAGGAATTTTTGAAGAAAGTGTGGACATTGCGAGCGATCCTGATGATGTCGACTTCATTCCCAAAACAGGACCGACTCCTGTTGTTCAAAAATCACCATCTCCAGCTGCTTCTACCAAAATTTCTCCTGCCTCCAAGAATCCAGATGATGACTACCCAATTCCGTCACCCCGAGTGGTTTTTCCGACGGATTCTTCCACACAAGCTAAAGTATCATCTGATGTTGAAGCTAGCTCTCCCTCTGAGTCAAATGCCGATATAAATTTTTCTGACGAAGACAATACTCTGGCTGAATATCTGGTCAAATTGAAAAATGTGACTCCATCTCTACAACCTCCGGCTGCCGACTTGCCCCAACAACCCAGCTCGTCAGAATTTGATGATAGTTTTGATAAAAACTTTGAAAGCAAAGAGGCAACTCCAGAAGCTAGTGACGATTCCGAGAAATCCTGCTCGCTTCACTCGGCCGATCATCGGGTCATCGCCAATGTAAGCTACAAATGTAGCTACATCCAAACGTTCTAAGGCATCTGGCTCGCTTTGGTACACCCTTCTCTCTTAAATTTGTGTCCAAACCTACTTCCATTCGATATAACACTTCTCGAAAGATTGTTGATGAAAGAAATATTCCAACTGCTGAATTGAATGCACAAAATCTTACTTCTTTTTTCTCTGATAGAGGTTTACTAGGCACAATTTCTTCAGCTACCCTTATTTTCGTGATCTAATATATGAATTCTATGCCAATATTGAAAATGATTGCTCACCTTCCGATGCCCATTTTGAAAAAGTTTTTGTTAGAGGAAAATGGTATAAGTTCTCTTCTTCTATAATAAACACCATGATGAACACACCGATCCGCCCCTTGAGATGGATATTGATTTGAACTTGTGTGTTTTGAGCATCGTGGGACCATGTCTAAATGGCCTCGCTAAAGGCACATCACTTAGCACCTCACAATCCTCTCTATGCTTTCATGCATAAAGTGTGTTGTGCAACCGGTCACCCACTACAAACTCTAACACACTTACTGAAGAACATGCTAAGGTGCTCTACCAGATTGGGACAAATGGACCATTTGATTTTGGTTATTTTGTTTTTAGAAAATCTCCTCTTTGGCTGAATCTAAAGGAGATAAGAGGTCCTTAATTTTCCCATCTTTGATATATAAAATCCTAGTTTCCCAAGGATATTCTCCTCCTTCTACTAGGTTGTCTCCTCTTCTTGAACCCTCCACATTTCAAAGAAACCAAGGGAGATAGGTTGTGAATCTGTCCCTTATACATCCATATGCACTGTAACTTATGTTCTCGGTTCTTCTCCCAACCGCCTCCACTTCGCCAATGTTCCACCCAATGGGCTAGTTATCACCAATGCTCAAGACACCCTATCGCACTAATAAAATCGTTGCTTTTGTTTCTCGAAATTCTAGCCATGGTACACTCTCGCTTGGAAATCTTGGCTACACGCATCATACCGTCACATCATTAGTCGCTAAATATTCGCATCGTGGCCTTACATTCTCGCCAAGCAATG
>CM028382.1:106767008-106820401 GCA_013146195.2 Codonopsis lanceolata | reverse complement strand
AACATACGGAACACTTGCACCACCCCTATTTGGCCGAATGTAAGGCTTGATGCAGAATATTTAGCGGCTAATGATGTGGCGGTGTAGTGCGTAGCCAAGATTTCCAAGCGAGAGAGTGTACCATGGCTAGGCTGTTCGAAACAAAGCAAGCGGACATTGGTGGAGTAGAGATTGTTAGAAGTGGCCGGTGTAGCTACATTGGGTGGAACATTGACTAAGGGGCGCAGTTGGGTGTAGCTACATTGGGTGTAAGCAGACATTGGTGGGCGGATTGGGAGAAGAGAAGAACCGGGAACAAAAGTTACATGTGCATATGGATGTATAAGGGACGGATTCACAACCTATCTCCCCTTACGAGTTTTCTTGAAATGTGGAGGGTTCAAGAAGAGGAGACAACCTAGTAGAAGGAGGAGGAGAATATCCTTGGGAAACTAGGATTTTATATATCAAAGATGGGAAAATTAAGGACCTCTTATCTCCTTGGATTCAGCCAAAGAGGAGATTTTCTAAAAACAAAATAACCAAAATCAAATGGTCCATTTGTCCCAATCAGTAGAGAGCACCTTTGCATGTTCTTGATAAGGGTGTTGGAGTTTGTAGTGGGTGACAGTTTGCACAACACACCTTATGCATGAAGGCATAGAGAGAGGATAATTGGGAGGTGCTAAGAGATGAGCCTTTAGCAGGCCATTTAGACAAAGTCCCACCCGGAAGCTCAAACACACAAGTTCAAATCAATATCCATCTCAAAGGGGCGGTCGGGTGTGTTCATCATGGTGTTTATTATAGATGAAGAGAACTTATACCATTTTCCTCTAACAAAAACTTTCTCAAAATGGACATCAGAAGGTGAACAGATGCATTTTTCAATGTTTGCATAGAATTCATATATCAGATCACGAAAATAAGGGTAGTTGAAGAAATTGTGCCTAGTAAACCTCTATCGAGAGAAAAAAAAGTGAGATTACGTGCATTCAATTCAGCGGATGGAATATTTCTTTCATCAACAATCTTTTAGAAGTGTTATATCGAATGGAAGCAGGTTTGGACACAAATTTAAGAGAGAAGGGTGTACCAATAGCAGAAGCAGATGCCTTAGAACGTTTGGATGTAGCTACATTCGTAGCTACATTGGCGATTAATGATCGACTTCGAGTGAACGAGAGGGATTTCCTCGAGTCTTTACTAGCTTACAGGTTGCCTCTTTGCTTTCAAAGTTTTTATCAGAACTATCATCAAATTCTGACGAGCTGGGTTGTTGGGGCAAGTCGGCAGCCGGAGGTTGTGGAGATAGAGTCACATTCTTCAATTTTACCAGATATTCGGCCAGAGTATTGTCTTCGTCAGAAAAATTTATGTCAGCATTTGACTCAGAGGGAGAGCTAATGTCAACATCGAGATGATACTTTGGCTTGTGTGGAAGAATCGTCGGAAAACCACTCGGGTGATGGAATGGGTAGTCATCATCCTGGTTTCTTGGCCCAGAGCAATTTTGGGAGGCGAAGAGATGGTGGTTCTTGAACAACAGGGGTCGGTCCTGTTTTGGGAATGAAGTCGACATCATCAGGATCACTCTCAATGTCCACACTTTCTTCAAAAATTCCTGGAGTAACCTTGTTTTTCTTGGCAACGAGAATGTCTTCAACGCTAGGATCTTCATAATTGGAAGGGATTCCACGAAGCCTTTTCGATTTCCTTATGCTAGGGTTACCAATTTGGGGTAACCCGGACAAATCGCCCGGATTATCCACATCAATGGCATTGCCCCTTTCTCCAGTAAGAATTATTGTCAGAGGTTCCGGAAGAGATTGAGCTAAGACAATAGCAGTATTGGGATTTTCGGGTGAGGAAAGAGGGCTGGATGTAGCTTCATCGAAAGCTACATCAGCGCTAGGATTTTGTTTTGGGGATTCATGAACAGATGAAGAAGAAGCCATTGAGAGTTTGTAGGTGAAGGCACAAGAGAGATGATGAAGGTGAAGGATTTGGAAGAGTATAGTGCCTTTCGAAAATTTTTGTCGCGAATTTGAAGAAAGAAGCTACGGGAGAAGTGTTACGTTTTGTAAACACAACACTAATACTTCCACTAAACACCAATTAGCTGTTAACCTCATTAAGATGATGGAATGTGAGGAGACTTAAGTAAATCAAATTTCAAAATTTAGATAAAAATCAAATATTAACCACCAATAGAGGAGTGATAAAATCTGGCATTATTGCCATGAGAAATAGGTGGAGGATTTATGTGAGAAATAACTACTAATTCGATTTTAAAATTTTGAATTGAACAAAGTTGATCAAAAATTTTGAGAATGCACAATACTCAATTAACCAAAATTGTAATCACACAAATCTGCCAAAATCAGTAATTATAGACCAGTTCAGATCCTCATGATGAGTACAATAGATTAGACAACCACATAAAATATTAACTTGGTGAACAATGGGCGAGATTGCACTAATTTGTTAATGAAAAAATAGAAACATTAAGGGGCTGATATGATCAACAGCAATATGTCCTAGAAGATATGCCTAACATGTGCAGAAAAACAAGAAAATAATGCAAACACACACATGTGATTTGTCTAGATCATCTGAATGTAGTTCCCAATGTAGCTGCATTGGAAGACACATTCGCCAAAATTGTGATTTTATGTACAAATTCTCATCTTTTCTTCACCAAATAAACACAAAGACTCCCATAAACACCATAGGTACTTTATTTCCCTATGAGAATAGCTTTACTTTATTTCAAGCATATTCAACACAAACCACTAGGAACCTTTCACACTATTTACCAAGGGTAGCAACTTAACTTATTGATCAACCCATGAAATCCGAGGATTCACAGTTCCAAAAGAAAGATGCCACAACCTTGTCCATAGGTAGCTCTTTTCCGTTAGGTAGCTTTCACACTTTGTCAATTAAAGGAAGTCAATTTAGTCAAGATCAACCCATGAAAGCCTAAGCTCCACAGTACATTGACAAATTGCAGCATCCCAAAAATTTCAAAAGGTAGCTCTTTCCTTTGTGGTCTATAAATTTTCAATTTCAATACATCTTTTAGGGAGATGGTGAGAAGAATTAGAACAAGAAAATCACAATAGATATTGAATGCATATTCACATCAACATACAAAGGTACTAAAACATAAAGAGTGGAACTAGTGTGTCCCCTAAAAAACAATGCAAGATGCCTAATTTATATATATATATATATATATATAAGAAGTGAGGGGTTACATGGCACACATACCGAGAGATTTCCTAAGATTTATGAATCTCTCAAAATCTAGACTCTTTGTGAAAATATCAGCCAGTTGATTTTCTGTTCCCACATGTTCAATGCAAACAATGCCTTGTTCAACCAAGTCTCTAATGAAATGGTGTCTTATGTCTATGTGCTTAGTTCTAGAGTGTTGAACAGGATTTTTAGCTATACTTATGGCACTTGTGTTGTCACAATACATGGTTAATATATTACTGTGTAAACCATAATCCTTGATCATTTGTTTCATCCACAAAGTTGTGTACATCCACTACCAGCAGCTATATACTCAGATTCAGCTGTTGATAGGGCAACACAATTTTGTTTCTTACTAAACCATGAAATCAGGTTATTTCCCAAATAAAAACAACCACCAGATGTGCTTCTCATGTCATCTACACTACCAGCCCAGTCAGCATCGCTAAACCCAACAAGATTGGTGTTTGTGTGTTTAGTATACCACAAACCCATGCCACAAGTCTCACCAACATATCGAATTATTCTTTTCACTACTTTCAAGTGAGAGACTTTGGGGTTTGCTTGATAGAACACAAGCACACCTGTATCATAATATCTGGACGGGTGGCAGTTAAGTACAACAGACTTCCAATCATACTTCTATATAAGGTATGGTCAACACTTTCAGATTTTTCATCTTTATTGAGTTTATTGGATGTACCCATAGGGGTTTTCTTATGTTTTCCATTCTCAAGATTGAATTTCTTCACCAAGTTAAGAGCATACTTGGCTTGAGATATGAACATCCCTTCATGTGATTGTTTAATCTGAATTCCTAAAAAATAGGTCAACTCTCCAACCATACTCATCTCAAACGTGGAAGTCATGCGGTTAACAAACTCTTTTCCAAGGACTTGGAGGTGGATCCAAACACAATGTCATCAACATAGATTTGAGCTATCAAAATGTGTTTGTCTTGATTTTGAATAAAAGTGTTTTATCCACCTCTCCCTTCTAAACCCACTTTTCAAAAGGTGGTGCGTAAGCCTCCCATACCAAGCTCTAGGAGCTTGTTTGAGACCATACAAGGCCTTTTTTTAGCTTAAATACATGGTCGGGTTTATGGGGTCCTCAAACCCTTTTGGTTGCTCAACAAAAACTTCTTCTTCAAGAATGCCATTTAAAAAGCACTCTTCACATCCATTTGTTGAAGAGTTATGTCAAGAAAACATGCAATGGCAAGTAGCAAACGAATGGACTCAATACGGGCTACAGGAGCAAAGGTTTCATCAAAATCCACCCCCTCAACCTGTGTATACCCTTGAGCCACAAGTCTAGCTTTATTTCTTATTATCTCTCCCACTTCATTAGTTTTTTTTTTGAAAATTCATTTTGTTCCAATAACATTTATTGAAGTGGGTCTAGGAACAAGATACCAAACATCATTTTTGTAAATTGATCTACTTCCTCTTGCATGGCATTTATCCGACTTTCATCCTTAAGAGCCTCATGCACATTTTTTGGTTCAATGGTGGAAACAAAACAAGATGCATGAATTTCATCAAATTCTAGTGTGGACATGCATGCAAGTTTTTTGTAATCCACATTACCTTTCCTTCTTGATACACCATCACGTACATTACCTATGATGAGAGAGTATGGATGTATTTTACGAATTTTGCTTGGAATGTCAAGTCTGATCGAGTCAAAATATCTTCTGATACGGATCATTTTCGGCGGTTTCGGCACATGGTTTACGTGGCCCAATGTGACTTCCGATGTAGCTACATTCGGAATCACATTGGGTGATACATTCGAATCTCATTATCGTACTTCCTGAATCTCGAACACGCTTGATCACCTGTTTGGATTATTGGATTCAATTTGTTTGGATCAAAATCTCCAAAATCAAGGATTCCTGAAACATCTTCTTCAACAGTTTTATGACCAAGATCGGTTAGATCATCAAAAACAATGTTCATAGATTCCATAATAGTCTTTGTCCGTAGATTAAAAACTCTGTAAGCCCGACTATTAGTAGAATAACCCATGAAGACACACTTGTCACTTTTAGAATCAAACTTGGATAGTTGATCTCTATCATTGAGCGAGTAGCACACACAACCAAACACATGAAAGTATTTTAAGGTTGGTTTCTTTCCAAGAAAAATTTCATAAGGAGTCATTGTACTACCTGGTCTTAAGAAAACCATGTTTCCAATGTGACAAGTAATGTTTAAGGCTTCACCCAAAATCGTTTAGCCAAATTTTTGAGGTTAACATCACCCTAGCCATTTCTTGTAATGTCCTATTCTTTCTTTCCGCCACTCCATTTTGTTGTGGAGTTTTGGGAGCAGAAAATTCATGTGAGATGCCATTGGAGGCACAATAATTAGAAAATGATGAGTTTTCATATTAGTGTCATGATCGATCTAATTCTAATAAGCTTTAGATCATACAAGTTCATCACAGGTGTACCAAATTTTAAATGCCTCAAAAGTTTCGACTTCTCTCTTAAGAAAATCACCCAAGTGTATCTAGAGAAGTCATCCACACATACAAAGGTGTATTTTTTTTCTACCTAAACTCTCTACCTCAATGGGACCCATGAGGTCAGTATGAATCATCTCTAGACACCTAGATGTGGAGCATTGTGTTATGGGAAGATGAGGTGTCTTAGTTTGCTTACCTTTTTGGCACGGACCACATACCTTTGTATAATTCTTTTCAAAATTTGGCAATCCTTTAACAGCATCATGTTTCACAAGCTCATGGAGCTTACGAAAACTCATATGTCCAAGTTTCTGATGTCAAAGATCTGTAACATCAAGACTAGCTTTTTGGCATGATTGGCTATTGTTGAACATATAACAATTGTCAGATGACCTTGTACCTGTCAGAAGACATTTGTTAGTTTGATCAAAAACTTCACAAGAATTTTTATCAAACCTTACCTGAAGGTCATCATCATACAATTGACTTATACTGATCAAATTTGTTTTAAGTCCTTCCACATGGTAAACATTTATGAGATTTGGAAGGCCTTCAACATTCAATGTTCCTTTGCCAATTATTCTGCCTTTGGCATCACCACCATAGGTCACTGACCCACCATTGATGCTCACATATTCTTTCAAATTTTCAATTGAACCTGTCATATGTCTAGAGCACCCACTGTCAAAGTACCATGATCCAGCAATATGAGATTTTAAGGAAGTGAAAGTAACATTGCACATCTCATCATCAGACATTGTAGCACCAGGACATATGTCAAACGATTCACAATATTTGGCTTTACACTTATCATTACAAGTTTTGGGAACCCACATTTGTTTAACAATTTTAGGTTTGTGTTTCTGAAAATGATTTTTCTGATGAGACTTCGGATGAGTCTTCCAATGTGAATGCCAATGTTGCTGCATTGGCTGTCGCAATGGTTGTTTCATATGATTCTGCATCTGTGTTTTTGCCAAGAAGGCCTGCCTAACTTCATCCTCATACATAGCCTTTTTTTCAGAAAACAAAAGGGTTGTATATGTCTAGGCTTATGGCAGAAGTGACAAACAAAGTTTTTCTTTATTGTTTTTGGCTTTTCAAAGAAATCAGGTTTTTGAAAGTCTTGTTTAGTTCCAGATGTACCTTCTCCTTCTCTTACAAACACTTTTGGAACAAAACCAATACCTGCCTTGGATGTGCTACCTGAATTCAACATTTCATCCACTTTATGTTGGCTTGAATTCCATTTGGCAATGGTTTCTTTTGCTTGAGTGAGATGCTCCTTCAACCCTTCGATCTCAACATCCTTTTTACTCAGCAGACTTTCCAGCCTTACAATGCAGTCTTTCTGATCCTCATTGGCCTTTTTTACCAACTCATTTGCCTTACCAAACAATGTAACTTGGTGAGCTCGTTTCTCCCAATCTTTGTACAACTCCTTATACCCTTCCAGCAAGTCTGACTCTGTATCCCCACCATCTTCTGGGATTGTGGAATTAAAACAGAAGAGATCGTCCCTGTTTCTGCTCACTGTATCTGCCGATGTGACTCCGGATGTAGCTGCATTGGGTGTCACATTGGCTGAAGAATTTGCACTTTCAGTTTCAGAGTCATAAACAGCAGTGAGAGTGATAAGATCACCTGGATCTTCTCCATCACTATCACTCAAAGTTGCTGAAAAATTCAAACCCTTTTTCCTTAGAGTATTTGCACATTGGTTAGCATAATGACCATAACCTTGACATTCTCTACATTGAACTGAATCAATGTTCTTACCATTGTAGGATGATTTTGAAGCAAAGGGGTTTGTGAAGGGCTTTTCTGGAGTTTGGAAAGAATTTTTTTTGGGAACAAATTTTCCAGAATCAGGTTTAAAATTGTTTTTCGAGCTTGATGATGGAGTTCTATTTTGACTCTTATTTTTTAAAAAATTTCTGAATTTGGTAGTCAATAGAGCAATAGATTCTTCTCCAAAATCAGACTCATCAACATCCTTTTGAATCTCAAGCAAATCACATGAGATATCAATAGGAGCAGGCATAGCAATATTTTTCACAATGGGTGTAGAAGTTGATGAAGCCCCTTTGCCTTTTTGTTTTATTTGATCATTTAGGTTCAATTCAAAGTTTTGAAGAATACCAGCCAGTCTTTCAAAACTCATCTTGTCAATATCATGTGCTTCCTCAATAGCACATATCTTGACATTGAACCTTTCAGGCAAAGTTCTCATCATCTTGCTAACAAGACGCTCATTTGTAATGGGATCTCCTAAAGCAAGTGCAGAATTAGATATGTCAAGAAGTCTACCATAATATGTCATAACATCTTCAGACTCATGCATTCTAGTATTCTCAAATTGTGTGGTGAGCATTCTTAACTTAGAGGCACGAACACTGGCAGGTCCTTCACACAAGGTCTGAAGGGCCTTCCAAACATCTTTAGCAGATTCGTAATTTGCAATCACCCTAAAAGTATTAGCATCTAAGGATTTATAAATAGCAGACAAGGCTTTTGAATTAAAGGATGCAGTGTTCCTATCTTCATTGGTCCATTCGGATTCTTTGGTGACCTTGACATCACCATTCGAATCTGTTGTTTTAGGAGGACTCCATACATTCAAGACAGCAAGCCACGCTCTTTCATCAATCGATTTGATGAAGATGCACATCTTAACTTTCCAAATGGAGTAGTTTGCATTAGTAAGAGTAGGAGGGCGAACAACGGTCTCATACTGAGAATCCATCACGGCTATAATCAGAATCAACTCTTAGTGATATCAAGAGGTGGCTCTGATACCAAATGAAAGAAAAATATAGCTCGGATTCTCAAGAGAGGTCAAAGTGATTTCCAATGTAGCTGTGATTGTAGCTACAATGGGAATCACAATGAAACAACAAATAATAGTAGCAGCGGAAGAATAATTTTCTAGAACAGAAAAACTGAAAAACTGAACTCAAGTTTTTTTTTACCAAAAACAATCTATAAGTTAATACTTGTAGACCTAGCCGCAAGACCACACAAATTTCACTAAAAAGAATAATTGTTTTACACGAAAAATCTTGTGAAATCACTAACAAAAAATTCTCACAAGACAATGAATCTTGGAGAACAAAAACCCCACATAAACCAGTTAAACGAAACATGGGAAGAAACAAAATCAGCTTCTCTTAAACAAAACAGGAAGCACAAACAGTTTTCAGAATTCTGATGTTACTGCCAATGTTGTAACATTGACGACCTTGACAGGTGATCTTCGTGTCTGGCGCTTGTATCTTCTCACTTATGCTCACAGATATATCGACTTTGTTCTCTCACTAAAGCTCTGTACACAGCCTGTTTCCTTGCTCAGAATATATAGCCGTCCAATCCCTACACAACATGCAAAATAGACCATCTACTACAAGGAAAAGGATTAGCCATTAAGGAAAAATCAACAACTTACCAAACATGTAAGATTTTGTTACCAAATATGAAATAAGTCAAGAAACTTGGTTTGACTAGGATTGTTGCCAAGATTTAGTTACCAAATATGTTACACCCGAAATCTAATAAAGATTATGATATCAAAAATACCAAAACTAAATCTAATAAAAAATACTAATTCCTAAGTTAATACAAACTTAACAAAAATCATATTTTGACCAAGAAAGGTGAAAACAAGTAAAAATAGGTCTTGCCTATTTTACCCTTACGGTAAGCGTATTAAATTTCGTTTTGGGGGATTGATGTTTGGTTGAAATTGTGAGAGCGAGTGGTCGGCAAGTGTGTTTTCTTTCGTTTGATTCAAATAGATGGATATAGGTGTCGGTACATGTTCCATCATTAGGTATATATATATATGGTGACTATTAGATGGATTTGGAGGATGGAAGAGACAGAAAAGTCACAAAGAAATAATTTTTGTTATGTTGAGATAATAATCGGTCTTGTATGTATTAAGATTTTTAATACTTTAGTTGATTAAATTATTAAGATATTAGTTGGTAATTCTTGTTATGTTGTAATTTTAGAATTGGACAAGCATGCTTAGGACGATCAATTGTGGTGTAATTTAATTTTTGCTAAGCACATCTAGGTAAGCGATTGGGATAAGTGTACCATTAGTCCCTGAACTTTGGCCAAGCACACCATTAGTCCCCAACCTTTCAAAAGTTTCACCACTGACCAAAGTAGGGCTTTTTGGCTCATCGGTGGTCCCTAACCCTTCACGCCGTTTATTATCACCGTTAATGATCAATTGTGCAGCTCACGTGAGGGCTTTAGCGTCTTTTCCACGGGTAGTTGCGCGAAGTCAACATTTCCCCCACTGCCTTTCATCCATTAGAGACTAGAAATGGCGGAAGTTCTTCGAATTTGATATTGATGGCCCCGGATCCGACTGCTCAGGTTGTTCAAACACCCCTTAACCTGACCAACTCATATATTCAATCACCTCAATTAACTCCAGTGCAAGTTCGTCTTAAAGATCCAAGGAAAACTCAGATGAAAGTGCTCGAGGATCGTGTAATGGACCAATCAGCATTTAAAAATTCCTTTGGTGTTGATGGAACATGATGTTATCACAATCATCCTCTTGAAAACACTACAGTGGTTAGTTATCATCATCAGGATATAAATTTGGTAGAATCAAACCAGATCCGTGACATGCTTCCCCACAATCGTGTGCGGGTAGAGAATTGGTCTCCATTTCGTCATGGAAACGTAGAAATGGAGTCTATGCTTAATGATCCACCAATTCATTTCAAGTTCCTCACGTGAATGGGCAATGCAACAGCGAGATATAATGGATGAGAAACTCCAAGTGGCTATGAAAGAGAACCACCCTACTTTCTGCAAATCGTGTTGATTTAACTCCTTTTGCTGATATGAAATTCAGTTCGAGTTTAAACCTGCACATAAATGATCCGCTTGTATTGAAGAGATACAAAGCGAAGACGATGATAAGAATGTTGAAGAGTTACAGAGCAAAGACGTCTTTGATAGATGCACCGGCAGTGGATTTGAAGAATCCGAACTCGTCAGCGATCTCTTTGGTGGTGTCGATAGTAAGTGAGGTGATGGAAGCAAATAAAGGACTGCGGTGGCGGATGAAAGGGTGGGATTTGAACAAACCATCAGTGAATTTTCTTCAAAGTGGCACACAACAATAACCAGAGATGGCGAGCTTGATCGGGCTTCACAAATGGTGGATTTGAACACTGATTGATGGTGGAATCAAGGACTAGGCCTCGGGTGGAAGGCGGTGCTTTGAGGCGTAGTTGAAGGTAGATGAAGGAGGGATCGAAATACGGGTGATGGCGACATTCTGTTGAGAGGCGGAAGAGCTGGAAGATGGCGGCTGGCTGGAAGAGGAAACTAGACAGGGGGTGAAGAACACGCAGAGCTGGTGCGTCGGCGATGGTCCAGGAACAGCGGCCTGCCATGGCCGGAAATGTCGGCGCTTTTCTGAGACCCGACGATGTGGATGAAGGAAGAGAGTTTGCTGGAGTTTGGAGATGGGTTGATGTTACCGGACTGGCGGATGACAGCTGTGCTTGGCAGGAGCGCACTGGAGTAGGGCGGCTATTTGGAAAAGACATAAATGCCCTCACGTGAGTTGCACATTTGTTCATTAACGGAGACAAATAAACGGCGTGAGGGGCTAGGGACCACCAATGAGCCAAAAAGGCCTACTTTGGTCAGTGGTGAAACTTTTGAAAGTTTGGGGACTAATGATGTGCTTGGCCAAAGTTCAGGGACTAATGGTACACTTATCCCTAAGCGATTATACCTCATTTAAGTCTTTTGAATTTTTCGTTACGTACTTTTAGGCTTCCGCTATTTCTTTGATAAATGTCTTTCCATTGAAATGTGTGCCGATTTTGTATCGGTATTTGATTTTGAACTACGTCAATTACGTTCATTTACTTACTCATAATTATGCTCCTTATTAAATCTCACATATTTATCAAGTCTCATGTGAGATACCTATTTGATACATAATGTGCTTATCGTTTGTAGTGATTTTGTAAAATGTATTTGATTATTTAAAAGTTCCTACCTTGATCACTAAGTCAAACAGCCTAGTCACGGGTAAATGTGACATTTCGATTTACCTAGTTACGGGTTAATATGACCTTTAGATTTACTTAGTCATGGGTTAATGTGACCTTTCGATTTACCTAGTCACGGGTTAATGTAACCTTTCGAAACTATTTAACCACTAGACATATGGTTAGTTATCCGGATATACCATTTAGAAACGTTTACCCTTATGGGCCTTTAGAATCTTTAAGAACATTGTTCGAATAGGTCTTTGACCGCTTATGTGATCTTGGCATCTGTGAGTCGTCCGTTGTTTCCAGCTGGTATGGGACGGTTGGTGACAATTAGATTACTCGAGTCGTCTTTTTCTTTATTATCTTTCATTTGGAATCCTAAATATTTATTTGTGAGTCGTCCGTTTTCGCCAACTGGCATGGGAGAGTTGGTGACAATTGGATTACTTGAGTCGTTCGTTGTATCTTTATCCTTCACTTGCAATCCTGAAAATATATTTGAAATTTGAATATTTGAACTTTGACTATTTGACTTTCGTATTATAGATATTTGAACTTTCGATTTTTGATTCCTTGATTTCTTTCGGTCAACTCCTCCTTAGTAACGGGAGGGGTTGTATATGAACTTGTTGAGCATTGTTCACTCACCCTTTCTTATTTTTTCTCTTCCAGATGACATTTAGCTTGGCTAGATGAATTGTTTCAAGTAAATGAATGAAGATGGTCAAAGAAATTTTAGACATTTATAATTCACCCCCAAGAGTCTTAACAGCAACATCTTGACCAAGGTATAGTATACTCCACGATACCTTTCTTTAATTTAAGACAACCTTTTTGAAATTTTAAGTCACAAATCTCCACAAGATCTGGATTCAATTTGTTCCCCAATCTTCCGCAACCTTTTGTCTATCTTGCTTAACCATATCATTATGTCTCCTTTTTCTATTTCACGGGGCAAGCAGGATATCAGAGTCTTGCATGTATGAAGCTATATTGAACTACAAATCTATGAATGATTCAAAGAAAATAGGTTAAGCTTACCTTAATTTTTCTTTTACCACGACTAAAATTTGATCAAAAGGCATGGAAGATTAGAACACAGAATTTTTGCATGATTCGATTCGAGCAGACAATCACTTAAAGTCAAAAGTTGTAATTTTCTAAAAATCTTTATGTCCCTACATCTGGCATTTGTTTCATTACATAAGTTCTTTGAGAGGATTACTGTATTGAGATTTTGAAGATGCATTATGTGATTGATGATAAAAATCGAAAAGGATGACATATTCGCTTTGAAACTATAATCAGGAGATTGAAAGAAAATTACCGTATGCTTACCTCGAAACTTCAACGCACCTCTCCCCGAAGCCTCTCTTGGAAAATTAGTTTGATTTTCAAAATCAAACTTGAATCCAAATTAATCAATCAAAGGAAACTTAAAAACACATAAGGAAACTTAAAGATGTTTAAATCTTGAAAACGAAGAGGGAAGAAGATTGAGTGTATGGAGCAATAGTAATTACTGATTTAATCTCGGTAGTGAAAAGTGGTGGAATAAGAGGAGGAAGAGCGATTCTGAAAGGGAGATGGAGAGATCGGCTAAAGAGTTACACAAACAATCTGGTTAAATGTAAAAGTTGCAATTTGACTAATGTAGCATTATTTAAAGGTTTGGTTAGTTATTAAATGAAAGGATATTTCTGTAAAATTATTTATGATAAATTTATGTGTATTGTTATTAATTAAATGATGGATGATGTATTAAGTTAAGGGGTATGTTTGTTCATACATTAAGTTCTAAGAGACAACCTAGACTTTTATAGGTAGTTAAATTAGATAGTTTGGATTAGATTTTTGATAATCTTGAAGACTTGTAGTGATAGACCGATAGTGATTGTGATAAAAATAAGAGGGAGAGAGAAAGAAAATATAGTGTAGCCAATTGAGTGACGAAGGAGGAGAAAAAAATCAAGAAACACGAACAATTTACAAAGCCGAGCGTGGACTTTATAGTTCCACTCTTCCAACGATTTTTTTTTTTACTCTTTCCACTTGAAATGAATTAAAAATTTAGAAAATAAAAAGAATTGATTTAAAGCAGTTTAAGTAACAATTATTCAATTGGAACTTTCATAATTTTACAACGATAAGCTAATTAATTATTATTTTTATAAGCTAATTAATTAACTATCTTCAAAAAAACTAAAGAAATGAGTATAGATCTTTAATCATTTTAACAAAACAAAAAAGGTCAAAATATAATATAGATGTAGTGAAAAGTAAAGTAGTACACGTGGACTAATCTCAAACCCAATGTAATTTGTGTATTCAAATTTTCTATCACAACTTCTGTCACACTTCATATCTCATCAAATATTAATCATTTGATAACCTGACCTTCTCTGACAAACATAAAATTGGGATAAAATATTTCAAGTTGTGATTTGAAAGACAAGAAAATGAAAAAATTGAATTGTAATTGAGAATCTGTTTGGTGCATTCTCATTTGATCGATGGATGTTATGAGGGGGAGAAAACAATGTTTTAGCTGTAAACGATTTTGCAACTTGAAGATTAACCCAACATAAAAATAGGTATAGCATGTCCATAACTGAAACTACAAAAGGGCCGTCGTAAGGCTCAAGTTTATTCAAAGATTAAGCTCTCTCCTCGATCTTCTACAAAAGTAATTACAACGACTGGAGCCATTTTTATTCCTCTTAGCGGAACTACAACCTCATGTTCCTTAATTAAACAACACTAGCTAACCTCCCAGACTTAGAGCTAGGACTGAAGAGATGAGTCTCATCTCTGTTGAACTTCAACCTCTGTGCCTCTTGTCGTGAAATCTGGTAAGAGTTGGCGATCACATCCACCGGCATTGCCTGGAGAGCAGAGGTCCGGCCAGCAAGAGTGTTAATCATGGCATTGTCATTTGTCCTGAATGACACCCATCTGCAGCCTTGCTCCCTTGCCTGATTCACCACTGCGAAATTCTGAGGTACCACCACTATTTGTCCCTCACTAAGCTGGTCATTGAAAACCGCCTGTCCCTTGTTGTTTACAATCTGCACTTGCATGCTCCCACTAGTCACGTACACAATGTTGTGGGCATTCAAGGTCCAGTGTGGTGCCACCATAGCGTTCTGCGGGTAATTACAATTCTATTAATTACATTTGAACAAATTAAATGTAATTATTCATTCAATTCATGAATATTTAATTCTTACTTTGTGGAGAACTCCCCTCTCAATGCTAAGCTGTAGGGACCTGAGGATGGGGAATTTGAAACTGTTAAGGTTGGTGCATCTTCCAGCTTGTGGGTTGTAAAAGTCGGCACGCGTGGGGTTATCAATGTTCTCCATCAGCTTAGCACTGCAAATTGTCTCTTCCAAGCCATTTGCGCTGCGCCCACCTTGTTCTCTCTCTTCACGTTCTTGTTCTTCGCGGCTGAATGGTGGTCTAATGACCTGAAGCCCACGTTCGATCTTGATAATGTGGCCTCTCTGGTCATCTTTCCCCTGGAGCCTTCTTGCAGTTTCAGTGTCCACATTGAAAGCCTCTGCTAGAAACCTAACATCGAAGCCGTTGAATACATTACAAGTAGAACGCTGTTGCTCCTGGGCCTGCCCACGATTATAGCTGTGCGAGTACTGTCCTTCATGTCCTTGTTGTGGGTTTCCAGCAAGAAAGAACCTCTGTAGAGGGTAGACCCAAGAAAATTAAAAGCTTGTTAATATATATAATAAGACATCACGATATGTATTTTGTTGCAGTTTATTACATTACATACCCTGTGGTTTTGGTCAAGCTGGTTCTGGTTGTTGGAGGTATCGAGCAAAATAACAGCGATAAGTTCGCTTTCGCCGTCGTTGTACATCCAATGAGCCGCTCCGGTTGGAATGGCAATAACGTCACCTTGTTTGAAGTGCTGGATTTTCTGATGACGGTCCTGGAATCTCTCGCCACGGCGTCCCTCTTCTTGGCGTCCTTCTTCTTGTGTTGACTGTTGAGAAGATTGGTACGTTTCAGGACAACCAGGAAGCATAACACTCTGGATACCCCTTCCTATAATACAAAATCAAATAGACAATTAGTTAAAACACCCATCAGAAGGAATGTAATGTGACAAGAAACGAATTTAATTGAAAGATTGAGGATATATGTGTGTGTGTGTGTAACTTACCTTGTTCGATGTAGGCAAGCAGTGGAGTGTTAAGGTAGGATGGCAAGAGAAGGCCCCTAGGCTGAATTCGGTGGCGGATTACAGAAACTCCAGCGCACTGGAACTGCTGATTGTTGGAGTCCCAGAACTCGGTCACACCGGCCTCAGCTTGGACACGTTCATTGGGCTCAAGGGCACTAAGCTGGTGGATTTGACACTCATTTTGCTGCTGCGCTTGCTGCTTGGTAGCAATGCTGCCATGGAAGAGCAGGAGAAAGCTCAATGAAAGAGAGAGCATGGAAAGCTTAGCCATGGTAGCTATAGAACTGAACACTTAGAAGCTAGCTAGAGATGTACTACCGTACTGTGGGTTGACGTGAAGTGGCGAAACGAAGAAGGGAGAACTTATAGAGATGGAGGAGTTGTTAGGAGTTGACACATAAGATGGGGAGAGAAAGAGAAATGAAGACATGTTGCAATTTGCATGGAAATGGAGCTCGGAGAGCTTACACATAATAAGGACATGTTTCTGAGCACGTCTTTGTTTGATTTGCATGAATGAGGTTTGAGAGTGTTATCTAGTAAGTTTGAAGTTCATCACGAACCATGAGGTATAAAGCATATTCCCCAGGAATATGCCCTCTCTTAAACAGATACACTTAATACAAATTGTACCACAATGCCCTTTCCCCAATTTGAACATTTTCCAAAATTAAAAAAAATAATTTTAATTATTAGGGGAATTAACCTAATTAAAATTGATTTAAATAGCAATTTGGTCACCCTACTTTTCAGTTTTTTTTATTAAGATCACTTTACTAATTTTTTTCCTCACTTTAATCATTGTGCTTGACATTTGTTTCACGTTCATCACTCTATCCAGTTTTTTAGATGAAAATTTTACAATCTTTTAAAAAACTCAAAAATACCCTTATATATATCACATTCATTAAACTTGACGAATAACCAACACCGAAAGTTTAATTTGGGCATCAGTCAATTCTCAAAACAAAATTTTGAAATTTCAAATATACAATCAAACCACATCGAAGAAAACAGAATGAGCAATCTACAAATTCTTCATTAATTTCAATCAAAATTTTCAATTACACTAATTTATACATCACTACTCACTAACAAGGGCAAAAATGAAAACCCAAAATTAAAACCCCCCTAAAACCCCAATTAACCTCTCCATCATCGGCGAACACATCTAAGATCAACGAACTCCAAACCCCATCGTTTTAAAAATTCTCAGCTTTTAGAAGTCAAATCTCTTAAAGAGAGATGAAAGATCTCAAATGGAACTAGTTGACTTACCCATTTTTCCTCCTAGTTGACTTACCCATTTTTTCTCTGACTTGTGGAGCAAAGATAGAAGTATGTGTGAAGGGTTTGGGATGGATTTGGGAGCGGCGAATGTGGTGGGGGTGTTTTGGTTCGTGAAGGATGGTGGAGAGGAGGTGGATGCGAGAACGAGCCTTATAGATGGACTCCCACCAGGAATGTAAACCGGAGACTGGAAGAATGAGGGAGGAGAGACGAGGAAGAACGAAGACGGGAAGAAGCAAGAGAGTAGATGCTGGTCCCTTGGTTCGTGGAGGCATGCCGCGTGCGTGGAGGAGCTGAGGAGATCGGTGGCGATGGAGGCTGGAGGAGCTGGACTGATGTTGCCGCCTATCTGCTGGAGCGGGACGGGGAGAGGATCGAAGCCGGGAATGAGAGTTTTGTTGAAATATGCTTCTTGATAATTAATTTATCACTTTGCATATTCTGAATATTTTGATTTGTTTGTTCTCATATTACTGTGTCATAACAAGTGGCTAAGAGGGCTACATACTGATTAGTGTGGCAACTTATTTGACAACACATAGGTCTTAGGTTAGGTTATCCTAATCTAGTCCTACCTTCTAAATGATGATTGAACAGACCAGTACTTCATATGTACCAACACCAGAAGACATGCTACCAGCTGTAACACCCGAGGTTTTAGCAAGTTTAATTATCTCATAATTATCTACTTTGGTACATGTTATAATTGACTGAGAAATATTTTGTTGACTTTTCTTAATTATATTATACCAAATAATATAAATATTAATATTATAATAAATTTAATTAAGTTACGTTGACTATTTTATAGTACTAAAATGTTATATTGACCAAAATCCTATAATTGGAATAACCGAATTATTAACATTTTGGTTTTAATTTTTACATTAATTAGTATGTTGACTAGTCAAATGTTTATTTTTATTTTAAAAATAATACTATTAAGTTAGTGTGATATATAGTTATTATATTATATTATAGGTTATATTACTCCTTATGCCATTTGGTGGAATGTTTAGTAAATAGGAATTGATTTGTAAACAATTTTCTTCATTCGGTCGTGTATGACCGCCACCGCAATAGTTTACCAATTTACCTCCATTTTCTTTGCTTGTACTTGGTATAATATAGGGTCATTCTAATAGCACTCAATTTTGGGTACCAAATGATGTGACATCTTATGTGTCATATTGTTAAAACAATTTTTTAACTTATAGTGGAGTCCATAAAATGTCAAATAAGATGACACATTGGAAACCACATCATTTGGTGCACAAATTTGAGTGCTTATTGAGTGGCTCTAGCATTACTCAATATATAAACTATTCCTTCTTTCTTCACCATTTCATTCGGCCCATAACTTCGAGAGTTACAGAGGACGCGAGAACGAGAGAATAAACAGAGGGTTCGTTAAATACTTTTCAGTTCAGACTTATTTCTTCAATCCAACAATGGGAAAGTTTATGGTTTAGCTCGTGGGTTACTTTAAAGCTATTTTGGCGTAATTTAATCGGGCAAGTTTCTACCTTTTTGGTAAGGAACTACTTGCTTATGTATGTTCATTGTTGCATAGTTAATAGTCTATTTATCGCGGTTAATATTTGTTATATGTGGAATTGATTCGTTACTTGTGGTTAATTTGTGATTAATTTGTTATATTATTGGTTATTTGATAAATATTCGTGCTTTTGAATATGTTTACAAATTGTGATTGTGACTAAGTTGGGATTAACAAGCTTATGTGAAATACGTGAATTATCGATGTTAAGTGGTTGACGAGTTTACTTTATAGCTCGTCATATTTGTTACAGTTTTGAATAGTCAATAAAGGAATAATCTTTGTTCACAATACTTGGAACACCTAGTGGTGTTTTTTATGTGACAATAATCGTTTAGGGAAGTGTAGGGCGACCCTGGACTTGACATAGGGCGAAGGGCAATGTGAGTCAAGTGTGGAGCTCTATGTGACCCAACCCTTCGCTAATGGCCATAGCGGAGGTAATACTCTTTAGTGGCACGACTGCTGAGGTTGTAGGGACTTGGCCTTGTGTCGACTTGGTACCTGGGTTGTTAATAATCTAATACTCTTGAAAGTGATCGAATGATGAGAACTACAACAACAATGAGTTATAAGGTCAGAAGTGGATGATTGGAGATATATCTCAATCTTATATCATTAATTGTGTATTCCTAATTAATTACATCTATGTGACAGTTTATTGATTAAATGTTAAATACCATGTTATAAACTCTCTATATGAATTGTCATCATGGCATGCTTGATATGTTGCATCCATTCATAGCATGCATAAGTATAGTGGAACCTTATTAAGTTAAATCTCATTGTTTGTTTATTTGTTTTCCTTAGATTACAGCCAGGCGAGAAAGTGATCGTGAGCTGTTCAGGAGTGCCGGAGAGCAGGTGGTTACTATTTTTGGGTAGTTGTGCGTCTTGTCGACCTAACTTTGTATAGAACTCTTAGATGTTGTTTAAACCTTCTTTTGGTGGAAGATTGGATGTCTTCCTGTTGTGTATAGTTTGGTTGGAGTTGTATAACTATGGATAGTACTTTCTTTTGGTTTGTTGTATATAGTAGCGCAGCCTGATTGCTGCTGGCCTGCTGCTCTCCCAGTTGTTGTTGGTTTTTTCTATTTTACAGGTGGTTTAGTGTTAATAGCAAACCCATCATGCCCGATTTTAGACTCCAGTTTAGGGGTTTGATTTTGGGGCGTGACAATTTTGGTATCAGAGCCTAGGTTAGGGCTTGTAGCCAAGAGAGAATCCTTGGCCTATGGTTGTAAATTATTTTGTGAATTGTCTGATTTAAGTTGGTTGTGTGTAGGTTCAGATGGTTGGATCGAGAGGTCGTGGGCGTGGCTCTCATCGAACTGGCTCAAATATCGTTGGTGAAGGAGTTGAGAGTCATAACAATGCTCCTAATCAACGTGCACGTGCTATTCAACAGGGTGACATGGGTGGTTTGTATGATCTGATAGAAAGGCAAGGGGCATCATTGGAAAGGCAAGGGGCAGCATTTGAAAGAATGACTGCTATGATGGCACAACAGTTTGAGGCTGGTAATAGAATGGTAGAACAACAACACTTACAACATGCTGAACATGAGAATCCTCCAGCACCAATGAACACTGGAATTATTCAGGGGACAACTGCACTTGAGAGGTTCTTGAAAATGAGTCCAAGACTTTATAATGGTGAACCTGATGTGTTAAAACCTAAGGGATGGATTGAGTATATGGAAAAGATCTTTAGAACACTGGGTTGTTCAGAGGAAGAAAAGGTAATCTTTGCTAATTTCAAGATTGAAGGAGCAGTAGAGCATTGGTGGACCTTGCTTAAAGATAAGTGGGATAGGGAAAGGACACCGCAGACATGGGCTAATTTCTTACCTGAGTTCAAGAAGAAATTTATTCTAGCAGTAGTGCAACAACAAAGAGAGAGGGAATTCTTAGCACTGGAACAAGGGGTAATGAGTATGGCACAGTATGAGGCTAAGTTTACGCAACTGGTCAGGTACAATACTCATATGGTGGCAACTGAAGAAAGGAAAGCTAGTAAATTCATAGAGAGTTTGAAGACTGAACTTCGTAATAGACTAGTTCCTTTTGAGATTGTTGATTACCAGTTAGCAGTACGAAGGGCCATGCATGTGGAGAATGATCTGGATGCTCAAAGGCAGAAGAGATCAACAATATCTAGTCCACCACCAGCACAGACAATAGGCAGAGGACAAGGTAACTTTGGTAGAGGTAGTTACAGTGCACCTACAGGTAGAGACTAGGGGAATGCTGGTAATAGAGGAGGTTTTAATTATCAGAGTAGTGGTGGGCAAAGGCAGCAACAACAAGTGCAACAGACTGGTTACCAGATGGGTATGCAGTCAGGGCAACAATCCAGGGATGCTGCGAGCAGTGCTAGTGCAGTAACTAGACCATCAGTTGGGTCTGGATGTACATCTTGTAAGTCTCCACGACATACCACTGAGAATTGCTGGGGTAGACAAGGAAGGTGTAGGGGTTGTGATTCGTCTGAGCATGAGCGTAAAGATTGTCCTAAATGGAAGAATCAGCCAGCGTAGAGTCAGACTCAATCCACTTCAGGGGTGAAGAGAGGTGCAGATGGGAAACCTAAAGTTCTGGGACGTGTGTTTGCCTTGGACCAGAAAGATGTTCTTGAGTCTACTTCTGTCATAAGAGGTATTATTACTATCTGTGAGTCTAGGGCTCAGGTGTTGATAGACCCAGGATCATCTCATTCATATGTGGCATCTCATTTTGTGGATCATTTGCATGTGCTTCCTTATGTGTTGCCTTATGTACTAGAGGTTTCCACCCCGATGGGTGAGTGTGTGATAGCTAGTGTGGTGTATAAGGCATATGATGTGTTTGTGGGTGACCACAAGTTGCCTGCTGATTTAATTGTCTTACCGATTCGTGATTTTGATGTTATTTTGGGGAAGGACTGGTTATGTGCATATCATGCTTGTGTTGATTGCTATCATAAACTAGTTACTTTTAAAATTCAGAATCAGCCTAAGTATCAGTTTTTGGGGGAAAAGGGTGGTAGTATGATACATGTTATATCTTCATTGCAGGCTCATAAATTGATTGCTAGTGGTTGTACTGGGTATTTGGAACTTGTATTTGATGGGAGCAAGACTATGCCTAAATTGGAAGATGTACCAATTGTTTGAGAATATGCTGATGTATTTCCTGCCGGTTATTCTTTACCATATGTGAAAGAACACAATAGCTAGGATTCTTGAGAGAAACCAAAGTGATTTCCAATGTAGCTGTGATTTTAGCTACAATAGGAATCACAATGGACAACAAAGAATATAGCAGCGGAAGAATAAATAACAAAACAGAAAACTGAATGCAAGTTTTACCAAAAACAATCTACAAGCTTATACTTGTAGATCTAGCCTCATGGCAAAAAAGATTTCACTAAAAAGATTAATTGTTTTACAAAAAGATTGTGAAATCACACACAAAAATATTCTCACAAGACAACAAGTCTTGGAGAACAAAAACCCCATATAAAACAGTGTAGACAAAACGTGGGAAGAAATAAAAACAGCTTCCTAAACTGAAATAGGAAGACAAAATAGTTTTCCAGAATTTCAATGTGACTGCCAATGTTATAACATTGACAGCCTCTAGCGAACTGCTGTACTTCAGGTCTGGAAACAACTTCTGAAACTCCTTTCTTCTCATCACAGCTTTACAGCTTTTTATTCTCCCTCTGAAGCTCTGCACAACAGCCCGAATCCTTGCTCCTGTATATATAGCATCGAAGACCTACACACACACAAAAGTAATCCATCTACTACAAGGAAAAGGATTAGTAAGAAGGAAAATCTAACAACTTACCATATGCACATATTTTCTTACCATAATATGTAGATTGCTACAAACCTGTTTGACAAAGGATTTATAAAGAGATTTAGTTTCCAAAAATGACACTAAGATTTAGATCCAAGAAATCAACAAATCTTTAGGAATATTTTGTTTCCAAAAATGACTCCTAAACTTTTGAACCAAGAAACCAAAAAATCTTTAGGAAAATTTTGTTTCCAAAAATACAACTAAAGATTTTGTTACCAAATATCCACCAAAACTTTATGACCAAGAAAGGTGAAACAAAACCAAAATAGGTCATGCCTATTTTACCCTTACAATCTCCCCCTTTGTTGAGCCTTTCTGGTCAAATCAAATGACAAGTGTTTATTCAACACCAATCAAAACCATCTAACCTGCATTGGTTAGAAAATCTCATCTCCCCCTGAATTTGTGCAAGGTATAAAATCAGAAATCATTACTAAGCACAAATCAGAATATACCAATGATGCAATTACATGCATACAAAACAAACATGAACAATTTATGAGATTCATCACCATCATTAGAAACACTTGATCTCTCTCCCCCTATTTGACCGGAAAAGGAAGAGGGATAAACAATCTTTTAGGAATTCTCAAAAATCAAAGATTTTGAAAAACACAATGAAGTGTTCTCCATGATTTGATCACACCACTAGCAATAAATGAGCACATCATATCCAGATTCAAAACCTCTTAGTTCCAAACAAAAATTAGACATCCACTAAATATTTTTCAACATGAAGATTTTTGGAAATTGATTTGCACAATTTGAGTTTAGGATAAAATTTCACCAAGCTGATATCCTTGCCAACAATGCATGTCCTAAAATTTTATGCCTAAAAACATGATAACTAAAAGCTAGGCAAAAGAATTTAAAAAAATGCAATCACACACAAGTGATAAAGACCAGATCAAAGGATGTAGTTCATAATGTAGCTGTATTGGGAGATGCATTCACCAAAATTGTGATTTTATTTTCAATTTTGCATTTTTTTTCTCGACCAGATATCTCTCCCAATATCAAAAAAAATTTACAACAAAAATCCATAGGTACTTTATTTCCCTAGGAATATAGCTCTACTTTATTTCAAGCTATAAAAAACATGCCACTTGGAACCTTTCACACTATTTACCAAGGGTAGCTACTTTACTTTTTGATCAACCCATGAAATCCGAGGATTCATAGTCCCAAAAGAAAGGTGCCACAACCTTGTTCATAGGTAGCTCTTTTCCATTAGGTAGCTTTCACACTTTTTCAATTAAAGGGAGTCAATTTTCTCAAGATCAACCCATGAGAACCTAAGTTCCATAGTACCTTGACAAATTGCAGCATCCCAAAAATTTCAAAAAGGTAGCTCTTTCCTTTGTGGACTTCAAACATACTCAAGAACTGGGAGAGAGAGAATCATAACAAAAAAAATCACAATTGATTTTGAATGAAATTCCCAAGCAACCACAAAAGACACATACATGTGAGTCAAATGATATAGAGTGCCTCTAAAGACAAAATGCAATCATGCCTAATTTTTCTTTTTATTTTTTTTATAACTAAGTGTAAAATCAAATGGCACACAAAACACAAGAGATTTCCAAAGATTGAAAAATCTCTCAAAAACAAGACACTTGGCAAATATATTAGCAAGATGATTTTCTGTCCCAACATGTTCAATGCAAACAATTTACATATTCAACCAAGTCTCTAATAAAGTGGTGTCTTATATCAATGTGTTTTGTTCGAGAATGATGAACTGGATTTTTGTGCTAAGCAAGATGCATAGGTGTTATCAAAAAACAAGGTTAACACATCAATGTGTAGCACATAATCTTTGATCATTTGGAGCATCCATAAAAGATTTAAGGCTTCTCTCAAAAATATTTTGATAAGCATGCAAATTTGTGAGATTCAACCTTACCTTTTCTCATTGTGTATATGTCATCATGAATATTACCTATGACTTGAGAGATTGGATGGTTTTTCTGTATGCGGCTAGGAATGTCATGGCTGCAATCAGTCAAATTGGACTTAATTTACGCTTGTTCGGGACTGTTTGACACGTCAAGTTTACGTCAATGTGACTTCCAATGTAGCTACATTCGAATCACATTGGGTGAACTTCCGAGATATGCAGGTTACGTCGATCAGTCTTGATTTTGGTTTCGGAATCTTTGGTTCGAAGATTGTGCAGGAGATTCATGATCCCCAAAGTCAGGAAATTCATCGTAGGACCACTTAGCACCAAAGCATATGTCAAAAGGCTCACAGTATTTGGATTTATCATTCCTGTAGCTACCTTTGGGAACCCACATCTTTTTAAAGCTTTTTGGTTTCTGTGAATGTGAATGTGACTTCCAATGTTGCTGCATTGGATGATGCATTCGATGCTGCATCTGATTTCTAACCAAAAAGGTCTGCCTTACTTCTTCTTCATATACAACCTTTTTAAGAAAGCAGAATGGTTGTATATGACCAGGCTTGTGACAAAAATGACACACAAAATTCTTCTTTCTTGTTTTGGGTTTTTCAAAGAAGTTTAGATTTTGAAAATTTTGTGTGGGATGTTTTGGTTCGGTAGACATACCTTCACTTTCTTTCACAAGCGCGTCTTGGGCTGAATCGATACCGGACTTACGGGGAATTACCGAATTCAACATATCATCCATTTTGTGTTGGCTTGAATTCCATTTTTCCAAGGTTTCATTGGCTTTGATGAGTTTTCTCTTCGGATCTTCAATCTCCACATCCTTCTTGGTCAACAGACTCTCCAGCCTTGTAATACACTCTTTTTGTTCTTCATTAGCCTTCTTCAGCAGTTCGTTTGCCTTTCCAAGCAATGTAACTTGATGAGGTCGCTTCTCCCAATCTTTGTACAGCTCTTTGTAACCTTCCAGCGATTTCGATTCTTCATCGTCTTACGTGACGAGGAGTTAAAGCGACAATGATCTTCCCAACTTACGTCAATGTAAACCGATGTAGCTACATTTGGAGTCACATTGGCGAAAATCTGCAAAATCGGATGGAGAGTTGTGTGCGGCGGTGAGAGTGATGAGATCACCTAGATCTTCATCATCACTATCACTCAAAGTAGCAGAAAAATTCAAACCCTTCTTTCTCAATGTATTAGCACATTGATTAGCATAATGCCCAAACCCTTGACAAGCCTTACATTAAATAGAATCAATATTTTTACTTCTAGATGTAGGCTGCTTAGCAAAAGGATTGGTAAAAGATTTTTCAGGAGTTTGAAAAGAATTTTCTTTGGGAGGAAATTTGCTAGGCTCAGTTTTGAAATTTGTTTTGGAGATAGAAGATGGAGACCTGTTTTGCCCCTTTGCTTTCAAAATATTTTTAAACTTTGTTGTTAAAAAATCCATTGACTCTTCACCAAAATCAGATTCCTCAATCTCCTTATGCAATTCAAGAAATTCAGAAGAGATGTCAACAACAGAAGGAAAAGCAATACTATCATCAGAAGGAGTAAAAGATGACACACCTTTGCCTTTGTTATTAATTTGCTCATTGAGGTTTAGCTCAAAATTTTGAAGAATAACAGCTAGTCTTTCAAAACTAATTTTGTCAATATCATGAGCTTCCTCAATAGCACAAATTTTCACATTAAACCTTTCAGGCAAAGTTCGCATCATCTTGCTAATAAGACGATCATTGGTGATAGGATCACCCAAAGCAAAAGCAGAGTTAGATATATCAAGTAATCTAGCATAGTAAGACATAATATCTTCATCTTCATTCATCCTTGTGTTTTCAAATTGAGTGGTAAGCAATCTTAATTTAGAAGCACGGACACTGGAAGGTCCTTCACACAAGGTTTGAAGGGCCTCACACACATCTTTAGCAGACTCATAGTTGGCTATAACCCTAAAGGTGTTTGCATCAAGAGCTTTGTATATGGCAGACAAGGCTTTAGAATTAAAAGAGGCAATGTTTCTATCATTATTAGACCAATCTGCTTCTTTGGTGATCTTTACATCACCATCATCATCAGTAGTTTTGGGAGGAGTCCAACCATTTAGAACAGCAAGCCACGCTCTCTCATCAATTGATTTGATGAAGATACGCATCTTGACTTTCCAAATAGAATAATTTGCATTAGTCAAAATAGGAGGACGAACAACATTCTCATATTGAGAATCCATCACGGCTACAGCCAGAATCTTCTCTTAGTGATGTCAAGAGGAGGCTCTGATACCAAATGAAAGAACACAATAGCTAGGATTCTTGAGAGAAACCAAAGTGATTTCCAATGTAGCTGTGATTGTAGCTACAATAGGAATCACAATGGACAACAAAGAATATAGCAGCGGAAGAATAAATAACAAAACAGAAAACTGAATGCAAGTTTTACCAAAAACAATCTACAAGCTTATACTTGTAGATCTAGCCTCATGGCAAAAAAGATTTCATTAAAAAGATTAATTGTTTTACAAAAAGATTGTGAAATCACACACAAAAATATTCTCACAAGACAACAAGTCTTGGAGAACAAAAAGCCCACATAAAACAGTGTAGCCAAAACGTGGGAAGAAATAAAAACAGCTTCCTAAACTGAAATAGGAAGACAAAACAGTTTTCCAGAATTTCAATGTGACTACCAATGTTATAACATTGACAGCCTCTGACTAGCGTACTTTAGGTCGAAACTCCTTTCTTCTCATCACAGCTTTACAGCTTTTTATTCTCTCTCTGAAGCTCTGCACAACAGCCCGAATCCTTGCTCCTGTATATATAACATCGAAGACCTACACACACACAAAAGTAATCCATCTACTACAAGGAAAATGATTAGTAAGAAGGAAAATCTAACAACTTACCATATGCACAGATTTTCTTACCATAATATGTAGATTGCTACAAACCCGTTTGACAAAGGATTTATAAAGAGATTTAGTTTCCAAAAATGACACTAAGATTTAGGTCCAAGAAATCAACAAATCTTTAGGAATATTTTGTTTCCAAAAATGACTCCTAAACTTTTGGACCAAGTAACCAAAAAATCTTTAGGAAAATTTTGTTTCCAAAAATACAACTAAAGATTTTGTTACCAAATATCCACCAAAACTTTATGACCAAGAAAGGTGAAACAAAACCAAAATAGGTCATGCCTATTTTACCCTTACAACCTGAAAGGGAGATAGAGTTTTGTATTGAATTGTTACCTGGAACAGCACCGATCTCTAAGGCACCTTATAGAATGGCACCAGCAGAATTAAAGGAATTGAAGATTCAGTTGCAGGAATTACTTGACATGGGTTTTATCAAGCCTAGTGTTTCACCGTGGGGTGCACCTGTGTTGTTTGTTAAGAAGAAGGATGGGACACTGAGGTTATGCATTGATTATAGGCAGCTGAATCAGGTGACTGTGAAGGATAAATATCATTTGCCACACATTGATGACTTGTTTGATCAGCTACGGGGAGTAGTTGTGTTCTCGAAGTTTGATCTAAGGAGTGGTTATCATTAGTTGAGAATCCAGATTGAAGACATACTAAAGACTGCTTTCAGAACGTGGTATGGTCATTATGAATTCATAGTTATGTCATTTGGATTGACCAATGCACCTGCAGTTTTTATGAATTTGATTAATTGAGTCTTCCAACCATATCTTGATGATTTCGTGGTGGTGTTTATTGATGACATTCTTGTATACTCTAAATCCTTAGAGGAACATGAGCAACACTTGAGATTGATTCTTAGCTTGCTGTGGGAGAAGTAGTTGTATGCAAAGTACAGTAAGAGTGATTTCTGGTTGGGAGAGGTGACTTTTCTAGGGCATGTGGTTTCTGAGACAGGCAATTCTATTGACCCTACTAAAGTTGAAGCTATTGTTGAATAGAAACGACCTGGTACTGTTATCGAGGTTCGAAGTTTCTTGGGATTGGCAGGGTATTATCGAAGGTTCATACAGGGGTTCTTGAAGATTGTTAGTCCATTGACTAATTTGACTTGTAAAATAAAATTTTAAAACAAATTATTATAAAAAAAAGTAAAACAAAAATACGTTAGTAAAATAAAAATATTTGATGGAACAAAAATAATAGTTACGGAGTTAATAAAACAAAAACAATTTAAACTGAGGTTACTAAAATAATAAAAATAATTTACGAAATAAAAGTTTAAAACAAATTCTTAAAAATAGCCATGTAAAACAAAAATACATTAGTAAAATAAAAATATTTGATGGAACAAAAATAATAGTTATGGAGTCAATAAAATAAAAATAATTTAAACCGAGGTTAGTAAAATTATAAAAATAATTTACGGAACAAAAGTTTAAAACAAATTCTTAAAAATAGTTATCTAAAACAAAAATACTTTAGTAATATTTGATGAAACAAAAATAATAGTTACAGAGTTAATAAAACTAAACAATTTAAACTGAGGTTAACAAAATAATAAAAATAATTTACTGAACAAAATTTTTCCATAAAACTAATTCTTAAAAATAAAACAAAAATAATAGTTACGAAGTCAATAAAACAAAAAAAATATAATGGAAGTTAGTAAAATCAAAATAATTTACGAAATAAAAATAATAGTTAACGGTAAAAATAATTTCATTATTTTGATTTTAGCTTATTTTCTTATCAGAAATTTCTTTATTCATAAAATACAAATATAATTTAATAAAATTAAATCATTCAAAATGAAGAACTTATTTGAGTTCTGATTCTATTTTGCAGGGTGGAAAAATTTTAAATTTGTTCTAAGACATTCATTCTACAGAATTTTTGAATAGTATAAAGTGTTCGGGGTTGCCAGGTCATTAATTGACACTTAAAATTGATGTTCAAGTAATGCTATTGAGAAACATTGACCATACATGGTTGTGCAATGGAACAAGATTAATCATCATAAATCTTGGGGATCATATTGTTGAAACAATTTTTTTTGAAAGGAAGCAATGTTGGAGAAAAAGTTTTTATCTCAAAATTGTCATTAACTTCATCTGATGTAAGACTGTCTTTCATATTCCAGAGAAAACAATTTTCATTGCTGGTATTATATGTAATAACAATTAACAAGTGTCAAAGTCAATAATTGCACGTAGCCTATTGATATACGGTGAAAATGAAAAACCAACTAATGAGACAACAAATGTTGTGTATAAGAAATTTTTTTAGAATCTATAATAATTAGTGATATACTTATGTGTAATTGTTAATAAACTGATTTTCTTATTTTATCATTTAAGATTTTTTATCCTCTTTATTTTGTTTATGTACGATTTAGTTGACGTGCGTTTAACGTACGGGTTATAAAAACTAATTATACTTTAAGTCTTAAGTTCTCCTTAATCCAAACATTAATTTGGGCAAATATATACAATATTGATTTTCTCACTAAAAATACAAGTTCTTTATATATATATATATATATATATATATATATATATATATATATATATATATATATATATATATATATATATATATATATTGTGTGTGTGTGTGTGTGTGTGATTATTGAATAGATTTCATTTAATGCTATATTCAATTACAAATTAAATGAATAACGAAATTGACTTAAAACATATCAATATTAATTAGATCATTCAAATATGTGATTACATTATTGATGTACATATTTTGAATCAATCTCAATAGCGTTTGTGCCTCGTTTAATGGCCTACTGTATTTTGCAAGATGTTTGAAAGATTGGGCCGGGCCCATGCGCAACGAACTAAATCTATTCCCTCATGTATAAATAATCCCCTCTAGTTCATAGAGTGGGGGCTCTATCTATCTCTTTTTTTAGGGAGAACCACGCACTTGGAGGCTACGCGTCTTCTCTTTCATACTCAGTGTATTGATAAACACGCTGGAGGGTTTTTGGTAGGGGCCCTTCTCGTCGACTTACGGTGTTTATTTTACAGATAATATAGTCAGAATTCCACCACCGACGACAAGATGACCGCCGGACGGCAACTCCGGCGACCCACGTCTAACTCTACCTTTGGCACCCCCGGTATGATTTTTTTTTTTGATATATCAGTTAAACTTCTACAAATGTCCAGATTCTAAAACCCTTTGAGTTCTGTTTCTTTGAATTTTCAATTTCCTGTATAAATAACAGACTTATGATGTTTTTCTTAAAACAACAAATGTTGTGTATGAGAAATTTTTTCAGAATGTATAATAATTAATCTTACAATGATATATTTCTACTTATGATGTTTTTCTTAAATTATTCTTTTAATTTTGTTTTTCCTTAGTATTTTCTTTAAGTTTAATTTAGTTGAAAAAGTGTTATGTCGTACGTTTAATGCACTGGTGCAAACACTAGTTCTTTGTAATTAGACAGTTCATTAAGACAATTGTGCCTAAAGTTACACAATCTCCCTCACATTTCTTACAATTTTTCAACATAATTTGATGCTTAAATAATGAAATTATAAGATGTTCTCATTTGAATATATTAATGATTCTAGTAGTTTTTTTTTAAATTATTTATAGGGACAATGAAATACTTTGTCTTTTTTGTTAAATTGAGCAAATGGCAATATAGTAAAAGTTTTGAAAAAAAAAATGTTACGTTTAACATATTATAGATCTTGTGTTTAGCACTTATGCTATAAAAACATCACAAATGAATAAAAATATTTTGGATTAATATATTTTTTGTTATTCATTTGGTCCCTCAATTCGATTTTTTTGGTCAATTCTCCCTCCCAAGGTTACTGTTATATTTTTCGTCCAATATGGGTTGACTTTTCAAAATGTCCAAAATATAAGGGGTTAATGTGCATATTTCCTAGATAGAAACACATATTTCTCCAGAAGTACCTTCCTTACAACACTGGTGCCGATGATGACGATGATGCCGACCTCTACTCGTCTGATCATTTTCGTATGTGCGAGTTCAAGGTTCACCGTTGTACTCGTAGCCATGGACTGATTGTCCATTCGCTCATCCCAACGAAGGCTCGTTGGAGGGATCCGTTGAGGTTTCACTATTCGAGTACCATTTGTTCTGAGTTTCGGCGGGGAAACTGTAGCCATTGGGAGAATTGTGAGTTTGCACATGGGGTGTTTGAATGTTGGTTTCACCCAACTCGTTATCATACGGAGGCTTTTAAAGATGGTAAGAATTGTAAGCGCAATGTTTGTTTCTTTGCTCATACTCCTCGGCAGTTGTGTGTTTTGCCTGCCCAATTTCATGACAGTCTGAATTCTCTGATCCCCAACGAGAAAAAGTTGGGCAATTTTCATTGTTGTACTTACTGTCACTCTGCAATCACTGCTTCTCCGACCTCTTTCGGTGATGGGTGATTGAATGAGAGTGTTGGGTGTGCACTGGGCAGCGAACTGGAGATGTGGAGACGCCGAGGTTGGAGGTGGCGGCAACTGGAGGGTGATTATGGTAATCTGCTAAGCTTTTTGTGGAAGCTTGGAGTTAGACAACGACTGTGGGAGAAAAAGGGATACCGACGTGTAAATAGGTGAAGTAGGGTTTGGGGGACGATGACGGTTGGAAAAGAAGAATAAGATGGTGGTGGTGGCGGCAAGCTTTAGTGTGGGCTACGCGGGATGGGAAAGACGGGAAGAGATGACGACACAGAAGAGGGTAGGCCGGTAATGGAGGAGATGACCGGTGGCCTTGAGAGAGGGGATATGGCATTTTGAAATATACACATTAAACCCCCCCCCCTATATTTTGGACATTTTGAAAAGTCAACCCATATTAGACGGAAAGTGTAACGGTAAAGGTGAGTAGGGGAATTGACCAAAAAAATCGAATTGAGGGACCAAATGAATAACCAAAAAAATAGTGAGACCAAATGCATATTTCGTGGATAGTTCAGGGACTAAAAATATATTAATGCAAATATTTTTAATTTATTATTGTATATATTAGATCAGTTCCGGGCAAAAATTCATTATTGAAAGTAAACCTTTTAAACAAAAAAATAGATATTCCAAAAATACCCTTACAAATTTAACCCTAGAATTGATTCATTCTATTCACACACAGTTCGTCCTTCCTCTGAGTCCTCTTCATACTCATGCCTCATTCCTTCTTCCACTTTACCATTTCACCAACCTTTCAATATCAAGTGCTCAAATCACTACAAGAAAAAGGGCCTATGGCGACACTAATAAAGTGTCGGAAACAAATGAAAAAGTGTCGAAAATTAAGTTACCGGCACTTGTTTGACACTTGCGTTAAGTGTCGACGTAGCCTTAGTCGCCTATTTACGACACTTAGTTAAGTGTCAGTTAATTCCGACTCATTAAATAACTATCGGAAATGAAATTCCCGACACTTCATGCGACACTTTGTTTACGTCATGGCTTCCCGACACAAAATTGTTAATTGTTGTAAATGTACAACACTCGATAAGTGTTGGTAACTTCCGGCACATTAGATCGAGAAGTGTCAGAAATTAAATTCTCGACACTTCTACTGACATTTGGAAATGTCGGGTTACAATAGGATATTTACTAAATTAACATTCCATTTTCCAACGCTTATTTGTAAATGTCACTTATTTCCAACATCTCTATTATTCCTTGTAAATTGTGGCTTATTTTCAACATCTATTATTCATTGTCAATTGTTATAATGAATTGTTTTTTATTGTTAAATATCAATAAATTTTGACATTATATTAAAAAGTAATTTACGTTTTAACGAGTTGACTTCATTGTGATTCAATACAACCATCAACATCATACAAAAAATGAAGAATTATTTGTTAAAAACTCATTTATTAAAGAGAAATGATATTATAATTATCAATTCTTGTAATATATTTCAAAATCTACCCATAAATAAAATTTGAACAGCCAAAAGCTTGTTTCTAGAGTTAACTTGGAAATTTAAACTTGTACCAATCCATGTAAACAATCTCTAATTAAAAAAACATAAAAATATTCACGACAATCAGCTAAAAAACCTAAACTTGTACCAAATCTAAAAAATCCTACAGTATGAGGATCAAGAAAAACTTCATCTTCACGGCAATCTGCTAGAAAACCTGTCAAAGTAAAATTACTAGTATAATTAAAAATCAACTAGGAAAAGTAAGTCATTGTTCTCGTAGGATCAAACAAGAAGCTTTATAAACTTACCATAAGAATACTTTCCTGGCATAATCATCATTTTTTTGCTTTTTTTACTGGATGAACCTAAACATGTACATGTTATCCAAAATCGATTGATTAATAATAATAACAAAAAAATTCCAACCCTATTGCCCCCACCACCAATATGAGTATTAAACCCGAGGAATGGAAAGAGAATAAATGGAATGAATGTTGCTTAAAAATTGCTTCAATAACATGATATCCCAAAACTATTAGTTAAAAACAACTAACCTCGTGTGATGTATTATCATTGCTTGAAAGATTCTTCAAAAACTTATATCGCGGTTTTCTATGTTCTTGGTTTTGAGAAAGTTGCTTCAATGGCGATGTACCACTTGAATTATCAGGAACCTATTATATTTTGAGTGTGTTATAAGAAATGGAATGAATAGAAAACAATATTGTTGAAATGTGGAAAAAGTACCTGTCCAGTTATAGAACGTAATCCCTCAGATGACAAGTGATCCTTCAAATCTTTCATCTTAGCGTCAAATGCCTTCCCCATAATGGCTAATTGTTCCTTGACCTGTGATTGCACTTTAGCATTCACCCGAGCGTCCATTTCTTCCATCTCTCCATGTATTTATGTCAAAGCGTGTTGAGAAACTTCTAACGTAGCACGTACCCGATTCAACTCTTGTTGAGATGAAGCTTGTAACTCAACACGTACCCGATCGAACTCTTTTTGAGACTCAGCTCGTACCCGCTCCAATTCTTGCTGAGAAGAAAGTTCCATCTCAGCACGTAACGTGTCAAACTGTGACTGAATATGTGTGTTTGTAGCATCTTGATAATTGTATTGCCTCCGTGACATTGAACCAAAGACCTTACTTGGAGCTACTCCTAGGCCAAGTGGACGTACACGACCAGATTTTTCAGGCCCCATAACTTGGGAGAATATATCGTTTGCACTTATATCCGCAGATTCTGGGTGTTCGAGTGCAATACGATCCTTTAGGTGATTGTGACAAGACAATGCTTCTTTTTTTACTTCATTGGATGATAAAGATAGATATCATCCATAACATGTTTTCCATCCACTTATGTATAGAAGACAAATGCTGTGAAACATAGATTTCCATCTATTTATAGATTTCTTCAAGATTTTGTTTTGTCCTTTTTATTTGTTTGTGTGATGGCGACAACACATTGGTTTATTTTGACAAAATTGTCAAATTAAAGAAAAACATAATACCATGAAAAAATAATTTCCATCCATTTATAGATTTCTTCAATTGCTAAACTAATCCATCATTAACCAAATTTATAGAAAGTCGTGGAAGATGGTTTATCGAATTGTCATCCAATGAAGGAAAAAAAGAAGCATTGCCTTGTCACAATCACCTTTGGGTTTCCATCCATTTATAGATTTTTTCAAGATTTTGTTTTGTCCTTTTATTTGTTTGGGTGAAAGTGACATCACATTGGTTTATTTTGACAAAATTGTCAAATTAAAGAAAACACATTGGTATGTAGACAAATGTTGATAAAATATAACATTTCATTCAATATGTTACAGTACAATACAAATTAATGACAAGTTAAAAAAACATCATCTACTTAAACAGTGCACGATAAAACCTTGTGCAATCTTCTTCTTCTTCAACTGATTTATTTTCCATGTTTTTCAACACCTCCCATTGTTTGAACATACGTTTCTTCTTGATTTCCTCAAGATTTTCATGTTCGATATTGAAATATTGATCAATTTTCTCACTAAGCTCTCATTCGATACGGTTTGATTCATGTAAGTCTTCAGAAATATTTTCTGTATCCACATTTTGCCCCTTATTCTTTGAAGCTTTCTTTCCAAGAGATCGAGTTGGATATGTCATTGAAGGTGTTTCAGCATTTGAGGAGTTTTAAACATCAAAAGCTTCATTTTGAGATCGTTTTGAGACACTGCTTGTTGAATTTTTTGTTGCTTATTTTCCCACTTCAACATATTTTGCCCACCAATTGGGAATGTTACGAAGGATTTGCCACGCCTCTATTGACATAAAATGTTTCCCTTCATCAGCTTCATAAATCGTATGTGCCTTCAAAATTACATCATCCTCATTCCAGCCACATTTTTTACAAGCTAATGCTTGATTAAAAGCGCCAGAAAATTTTGAAACTACCCTAGACAATTTCTGAAAAATGATTCTTAATTTGAACCACAGTTCTGTTGATACCATTCCCATGATGCTCGTTGTAAGTGTTTGTCACTTTCGTTCAGAGTTGTGTTGATGTTTAGTTTGTTCCAACGAAACTATCGGTAGTTACGTTCTCCCACGATTTACACAACGTGACGGTCTCATACGTCGTCCACTTAGTTCTTATTATTTTCCCACTCCGAGGAGTGGTTTCATCAACCATATCATCTTGAATATCAATCTCTCTTCATTATCCGGTTCTGGTTATGTTGAAAAAAAAAAGGTATATTCAAAGCTACGTGACTAGTTGGAATATATTCAGATGAAGAACCACCTGGAACTCTCATTGGGAAATACCCTTAATTAATTTAAGTGTGATTGCTGTGTTGAAAAATATGATAAATTTGAAGGTAATTGAGTATTCCACGGAAAAGTTTGTTGTGGCATTGGCAAAGACACATGGGGAAATATTGGTGTGTTTCCATACTGCATAGAGTTTGAGTTTTTAAAATTCTTATGACCACCAAAATTTGGAATATTTTGTGTTTCAGAAAAATTATGATAATGTGATGGTTAGTTTTGTGGAATGAGTTGATGAATCTGACGAGGAGAAGGTTCATTTGGTGTATTCAAATGTTGGTTATTTCGATTTTGAGGGTTTTTGTTTTTACGAGGAACCGGGTGTGAAAACATTGATGACAATGGCTGAAAATAAAACAAAATTAGCAACAAAAATGATACAATAATGACAAGTAATATTACTTAATGATAATATTAACAATAATAATAATAACTAATAACAAGAATAAACGAAATTTAACAATAATAATGATAATAATAATCAATTAATAATTATGACAATTGTATTTAATAATCTGCAATAATAATTAAAATATTTAAGTAGTAAATAATAATATTAATAACAAATAATACACAACTTAAAAATGGATCAATTAAAAAATGAAATTTGGAGATAAAGAGAAGAGAGAGAAACTTACAAATAAACTTCAAATTTTGCTAAAAATTCGTTTGGTGTCCAAATGAAGCAAACCAAGTATCTATTTATAGATAAAAATGTGTATTGTTTTTTTTTTAAAGAAGTTTTTTTGAATACACAAACTGCCCTTAAACCAAATATAATTAAAAAAACACGTCCAACCGCCCAGGGCTTGACTTGGTAAAGGAGGCTGTCAGCCAGTTCCCTTTTTAAAAAAAAATTGCCCATCAAAACGACGTCGTTTTGATGGGTTAAAGCTCAAAACGCAACGTTGGCTAGGGATTGTTCTGAAGATTGCATGAAATGCGGAGGTTCTTCTGGTTATTCTTTTGGATGAAAATCAACCGAAGATTTGTCCTTGATTTTTTTTTAAATTTGTCGTTGTTTGCCAAGATTTGTTGAAGATTTTGGGGAAAACCCCCATTGTTCGTACTCTTAGTCTACGTTAACGGGGTCGTTACAAAATTAGATGATAAGTTAACGGTAGGGACCATATCACACCAAAATTAAAAGTTGGTTGGTCAAATTAGTTATCCCTAATTTGTACAATGACCAAATATATACTTAACCAATTTCTTTTTTCATTTTTATAGGTTGATTATCAAATGGAAAACAAAATTTGATGCGCTATTGGACATGCTCTTGCAAGCTCACTAGTAAGTTTAAGAGCATCCCCAATGAATGAAGATAAAATGGATCTCAAATGGAGATCAAGGACTCCAATAAGGTGTCAAAGAATATGAAAGAAGAATCAAACTTAAACCAAAAGTGGTTTTAGTATCAAATTTTGATACTCAACCGGTGAGCATCAAACTTCAATTTTCTCAAGTATTTTTCACGTGTCAGCTTCTGAGTGGATCATGTTTTCTTTTTTCCTTTCCGATTTTTCGTCATTTTTTACCCAATAAAAAAGTTTTTTTTTGTTTTTTAGGATAAAATACTATTTTTTCTATAAATAGAGACTTTGTTTGCTTTATTTAAACACCAAAAGATTCATTTTCTGCGAATTTTTCAAGTCTTTCTATATTTTCTTCAAATTGGTACCGTAAAATAAGGTGAGTGATGTAATCATTGGAATAGTTTTTTGGTTTGGGTATCAAATTGGTTGTTTAGATATCTTTTATTAATATTTAGGGAAAATTGTCTTTTTGACCATCGTACTATTCGTAAGTAATTGATTTGACCAACCACTTTACAATATCTCAAATTTGACCAATGTACTTAATGATTTGGTATAGTGTAGTCCCTCTGTCTCTACCGTTAACGGGTTATCCAATTTTATAATGGAATTGTTAATGTAGACTAACCGAAGGATTTTATGATTTTATGAATGGTATTCTTGTGCATTTATCACAGAAGAGACGAAACGTGCTTACTACTTGGTCATGGAGTTTGATTAAGGGGATCGAAGAGATCCTCTGTTCTGTCTCATTCTCCCTCCTACATATTTATCACAGAAGAATCTGTTGACATTTGGTAATGGCTCGTTGGCATCATTCGATATGATGGTGGGTTCGTCGGCGGCCTATCTTGATTGTCATCTTTCCCAGCGCGCCTTCATCCACATCCCTAGGCATAGCTAGCAAATCTCAACCCACACATAGTTACACGCTTTCTGAGATTTGGAAGGGATGATTTTTGAATTTTAAATACATGTGAGCAATTCCAAAATAAGATTAATTTCCTCTTGAGAGAAGCCATCTGCGTCGTTGCCGTCACCGGAGAAGATGCAATCGTCGGAGAAGACGCATCAACGACTTCTTTGAAGCTGCAACTTCCGGATCTAACCTCGAGTTTACATTTCAACCCCCGTATCTAACCTCTAGTTTTGATTGATAGATGGGATTGGGAGGCGAGGTACTTTCGATTACAAAGCCACCCCCGTGAAAGTAAATATGGAGAGGTATTTCTATTTTGGGTTGGTGGTTTTTTGGGATGTTAAGCCTAACATAGATATTAATTTTCGGGCACACAAGGACGTCTTTCTATTATTTTAGCTTGAGAGGATTTTATACGTATTTGTGCTCGTTCGTCTTCAAAGTCTTTCTTTTTTCAGGTAGTGCTACTCGGTGCAGGCAAAGGACTAGATAGAATAAACCACAGCAAAGCATATTAGACGACTTTCCCTCGGCTTCTGAAACAATTTGGAGAAGAAGAAGAGAGATGTTTGAATTAAGACCGAATACCTAAATCCAATAGAAGGAAATCCAGCTACTTTATCTTAAGTAAGACATAGAAGGTCGCTTCAGAAAGTAAGCACCGATTCCTTTTCTTTGAGAAAGTTTGAGGCCAGTCAGTAAACATGAAGATAGTTATCTCTGTCATTGATGCGAATTTTTCTAGCCAAACAACCAAGTTGTCCCCCTTAAAGCTTCTCACGGCTGCCCCCATAGTCCCACTCTTTCCAACCGTGTCTTGAGTTGAAAGCCACTCCCATGCGCAACCCTAGTTCAATCAGCCCAAACGTGCCCTTTTTGTAAGGCCCTAGACTACTTCGGTTCCACTTGCTCACCCTTGTCATGCCATAACTCTTAATAGCCCAAAGTGGGTCTTCAGCCGTAGCTGCCCTTCTTGATACACCCAAATATCGTGCCCACTCCATGTGTCTCTTTTGCTTGCTTGTGGTCTCTTTGGACAGCCCATTCCCTTTGTATTATCCACTCATCAAGCAACCCATGTGCAACCCCTGTGTAACCCTTTCAATCCACAATACACCAACATAGGTGCACCAATGCGTGCCTGTCCCTTTGGGGTTTAAGGTCCAACCCGTATCCCCTTTGTTGAAGAGGTTAGCACACGCGAAACTGCCTTGAACTAGTTTATCAATCTATGCCTCACAACTTCTCCAAACATCCCTTTTGCATACTAAGAGAAGTAGTATGTCGTGAACTAGGCCCTTAACTCCTAACTTTGAACAACTCCCCCATTTATTCGTATCAAACTCCCCTTCATGAAGAAGAATTGACCTCAATTCTTGGACTTGTTTTTTCTAAAAATAAGGAACATAACCATTTATGAACCATATTCCTTTATGTACACTTAGCTTCTCACTTCCTCTTTCTTTAAGCTTCATAAACCACGTAAAATAAAGTAGAAAATTGCCCACTTAATTGTTTCATAATCGGATTGTAGTATAAAATTTGCATGATGGAGATTCTTCCCGATATACCCTTTAGAAACCCTTACCCTTATGGGTCTTTAGAATCTTTCGGAACATTGTTCGAACAGGTGTTTGACCGATTATGTAATCTTGGCATCTGTGAGTCGTCAGTTGTTTCCAGCTGGTATGAGATGTTTGGTGACAATTGGATTACTCGAGCAGTCTTTTGCTTTATTATATTTCATTTGAAATCCTAAATATTTATTTGTGAGTCGTCCGTTGTCGCCAGCTGGTATGAGACAGTTGGTGACAATTGGATTACTCGAGTCGTTTGTTGTATCTTTATCCTAAACTTGGAATCCTGAAAATATATTTGAAATTTGAATATTTGAACTTTGACTATTTGACTTTCGTATTATAGATATTTGAACTTTCGATTTTGATTCCTTCATTTATTTCGGTCAACTCCTCCTTAGTAACCGGAGGGGTTGTATATGAACTTGCTGAGCATTGTTCGCTCACCCTATCTTATTCTTTCTCTTCCAGGTGACATTTAGCTTGGCTAGATGAATTGTTTCGAGTAGATGAATGAAGATGGTCAAAGAAATTTTAGACATTTATAATTCATTCGTACTTTGAAAGTTTTATTAATTTTAATTAACTTTATATTGAATTTCGTTTCAGACATTTGGTGGTTGTATTTTAGGTACAATTGAGGGATATTAATGTTGATTAATTATTAGTGTTGGGATTTATTAGGGTTTTAAGTATTGATTGTTGGTGACGTGGCCAAACTGTGGGACCGTAGTGTCGGTATTGAGTTTGGGGAGTTACAGATTGGTATCAGAGCTTAGGCCTCAGATCCGATTGGTCTTAGTATTTAGAAATAGTTAGAATAATGAAATAATGGTAACATTAAGTTCATGATTATGTATGTTAGATTTACTATCGAATTACTTCTTTGGGATTTACGATTTGGTCTTAGTATTTAGAAACTATTAGAAGTAGGAATTGATGGTAGTATTAGGACATGAGAGCATTTATACCATTAGTTACCCAATAACTTAAGTTTACGATTATAGCTTTAAGTGATGATTTCCTTTATTTTGATTGGGGCTGATACACTATTGGTTACTCGTAGGAATTTGTTCTATTTTAGTTTATTAGGCTTGGAATACACGAGGTGTATCCAATTTTTGATACATTGGAATAAAGTTTGATATTGAATAAATTTGAGGAAATTTTTGTATTCGTTTGACATTTATTTCGAACTATATCTCGTGTTGGTGTATTTTGAGTACACAAGATTATAAGATATGCTTTGGAAGAAATTGATGTTGCTTAACAAATTATGTTAATTGTTTCCATTTACGTCATGCCAGTTAGCGAGCACCATTTTAGTGTGATAAAATTGTAGGCATTATTTGACACTTACTCGTTTTTGTATCAGTATCAAATGGCACGTAGAGGAGGGCGTACCGCTAACCGAGTGACCAAGGAAACAGGGGAGGGAGAACAGTAGAGGACTCCATTTCCGAGAGTGTGGGGGAACAATCTGGAACCCAACTTAACATGAGTAATGAAAACCCTATCCCTGAAGTGCCTCAGCCTAACGCGGCAAATCCCGCCTTAGTAGACCCTGTACTTATGATGAACCTTCTGCAGAATTTGACCCAAGTTGTAGGCAGGATTGGTCAAATTGTACAACCACCATGGCAACCTCATCCTGAAGCCCCACAACCTCAACCTGATGTACCGCAACCTCAGCTTATGGTTCCTCAACCTCGACCAGTGACAAAGGACCCACTTGACATCTTCCAAAAGAGAAGCCCTAAGTCATTCTCAGATGCACCAGGCTACATTAAGCCAGAGGAATGGGTTGAGAGTATGAAGAAGATCTTTAGAACTATGACCCTCACGAGTGAACAGAAAAGTCAACCTTGCCACGTTCAAGTTCAAAGGAGAGGCTAATCAGTGGTGACAGTCCGAGATGAGGATTGTTGAAGCAAATGGGGTGGGAGAGTACACCTGGGAGACTTTTCTCGAAGTCTTCAAAAAGAAATATTTTCCTGAGAGCGTGTAGGACAGTAAGCTGGTTGAATTTCTCAATCTAGAGAAAGGAAAGATGACGATAGATGAGTATGATGTCAAGTTCACGGAGCTATCAAAATATGTTCCAGGTCTCATTGAAACTGACAAACAAAATGCCATGATGTTTTAAAGAAGCCTCGATGGAAAGATTAGTCATCGATTGATAGCCTTATAGTTGAAGACTTATGCTGAAGTTGTAGACCGGGTTAGAATACTTGAACGAGTGTCAGTAAACTACCAGAAGAAGAAGGAGGAGAAAAAGAGAGATTTTGAGAATCTTGGAAATAGTTCTCGAGATCAGCCGGGCTATCAAGGAGGAAGTTATAGTGGAGATAAGAAGAGAACCACAGAGGACAATCAGTCCAAGGGATCAAATCAGTGGCGGAATCAGAATCAAGGTCAGCAGTAGAATCAGAATCGAAGGTAGAATCAAAATAATGACTCTGAGTCTAATAAGTATGGTGGAAAACATAGGACTGATACTTGTAACTGGACTACGAGAGCTTGCTTTAATTGCGGAAATATAGGGCATAGGATTAAGGATTGCCCGGAACCACTGAGGGAGAACTTTGCGCGAGGAATGGGCAACGTCGATAAACCTAAACCAAATTTGTAGGGATGAATTTACGCAATGGCTGCTCGAGACGAATGATATGAAAACAACCATATTGCATCCTTATCTTCACGACGTTTAATAGATCCTAGTGTTTCGCACTCGATCCTATAACCTTACTTGCATGACTTAATAAATTGCCAAAACATAGACTATGATTCAGTTATCAACACGACGACTAAGGGGTACATTTTGGTTGCCCCATCATTTCATCTTGCCCTTTGAGTTTGGGAGTAGAGGATGTCTATCAAATTGGTTCCACTAGACATTATGAGTTCGACATAATTTTGAGAATGGTTTGATTGTTGCTTTAGGACAATTGGGTTGTTAGAGACACTAAGAGTTTCTCGATTGGTGCGTGACTGGGTTCACTATAATATCTTGGTCTATTTCAAGTTTTGAGAGGAACATGAACAACATCTAAGGATGAACAACATCTAAGAAGTTTTGGGCATGGATATGGAGTTTCTTTTGATAAAATAATAAGGTGCTCATCAAAAGCGTTATAGGAGAACTTATGTTATGATTTAGGGGAAACTTAAGATTTCAAATTTTTGTTTGTAGATGTCTTGATGGTATGGGGTTGATGATAAATGTAAATTTCGTGCCACACCTTGGAATTTGAATAGACTCAACTCAAGGTATTAAAGAGTTGCGAAGTGAAAGGTTGTTAGGAGAGCTTTGTGTTCTCATAATTTGGTCTCATATATGAAGCAACATTCATGCAATTAAAAAGTTATTGGTTATACTTAGCGTGCGTAGTGGAAGCGGGATGAACAGATTTTGCGATTGTAAGTTGGTAAGTTTGGAGGACCAAATTCTTGATGGTGGGGAGAGTGTAATACCCTTAAATTTTAAACTCATAAAAATTGATAAGAAACCATAAAAATTTATTACATTGCTTTCTTGACAATTAGACCTTTGTCAATTGTTCACTATGCTTTAGGAGTCATTGGGAAAGAAAAATGTGCAAGTCCTTTAATATTTGGTTTTGTCTTGAGTGAGACCTTAATCGGGTTTATCGGAGTAATTACAACGAAAGGACTCCACTAGGGAAGTGGGGGAAAAGATGCGAGAAAAGTATCCGGGTTTTGTTTGACTCGGTGTGTAAGTTTAGGGACTAAACATTTTTTAAGGGGTGAGAGTGTAATACCCCGAAAATTTTAATAAAAGATATTAATTCGTGTTAATTAAAATTAATTATAATTGATTTAGACCTATTTAATTAATACTATAATTGTTTTGAGTTAATATTTTTGTTTTAGACATATTTAGAAATTAATTGAATTGGCTCGGGCTAGACCCACTTTTGACTAAAACTTTAATAATAATTTTCTATTAATATTACTTAATTAATTTCGGTCCGGTGGACTTTTAGATTTGGGTTAGGGTTGGAAAACCAAGTAGGTTTTATATGAATAAAAGATTGAGAGGAAAGGGGAAACAGCAGCCTAGAAAGTTTTGAGAAAAGTTTGTGAAAGAAACCATTGACTGTGGAGAGAGAGAGAGAGAGCCGGAGGTGGCAAGAAGCACGCGAGTCGAGTGGGAACACAAGTCCCTGTTGAGGTAAGCATCGTGATTCCTTCCGAACTGAATATTTTGTTTTCGTTTTCTTGTAGTAAGTGAAAGAAAAATATAGCTCGGATTCTCAAGAGAGGTCAAAGTGATTTCCAATGTAGCTGTGATTGTAGCTACAATGGGAATCACAATGAAACAGCAAATAATAGTAGCAATGAAGAATAATTTTCTAGAGCGAAAAAGCGAAAAAGAAAAACGAACTCAAGTTTTTTTTTTACCAAAAACAATCTACAAGTTAATACTTGTAGACCTAGCCTCAAGGCCACACAAATTTCACTAAAAAGAATAATTGTTTTACACGAAAAATCCTAGTGAAATCACTAACAAAAAATTCTCACAAGACAATGAATCTTGGAGAACAAAAACCCTTCATAAACCAGTTAAACGAAACGTGGGAAGAAACAAAATCAGCTTCTCTTAAACAAAACAGGAAGCACAAAGCAGTTTTTCGATGTTACCTTGCCAATGTTGTAACATTGACAACAGTGATCTTCGTGTGCGAAAAGCGCCCGATATCTTCTCACTTATGCTCACAGATATATCGACTTTGTTCTCTCACTAAAGCTCTGTACACAGCCCGTTTCCTTGCTCAGAATATATAGCCGTCCAATCCCTACACAACATGCAAAAGAGACCATCTACTACAAGGAAAAGGATTAGCCATTAAGGAAAAATCAACAACTTACCAAACATGTAAGATTTTGTTACCAAATATGAAAGAAGTCAAGAAACTTGGTTTGACTAGGATTGTTGCCAAGATTTAGTTACCAAATATAAGATTTTGTTACCAAATATGAAAGAAGTCAAGAAACTTGGTTTGACTAGGATTGTTGCCAAGATTTAGTTACCAAATATGTTACACCCGAAATCTAATAAAGAATATGATACCAAAACTAAATCTAATAAAAAAGACTAATTCCTAAGTTAATACAAACTTAACAAAAATCCTATTTTGACCAAGAAAGGTGAAAACAAGTAAAAATAGGTCTTGCCTATTTTACCCTTACAATCACCCCCTTTGTTAAACATTTCTGGTCAAATACAAATCAAGTGTTCCAACATCAAAAACATATGATTTCCTGCAAAGGTTAGAATAATCCAGATAATCACCCCCTAAACATAAGAGCATATCAACCAACCAATCCAACATGTTTAGTTACAAACCAGAGGTACAAACTAAATCATGAAACAAAGTAAATGTTTAGAGACAACCAACAATCCAAGTTTCAACCACATAAGTTTACAACCACAAATTTTTAAGAACCACAGATTTCAAGACTCAATCCTGCACAGCTTTAGCTTCTGGTTCAGCTTCAGCTTCAGGATCATGTGCAGCAGCTTCAGGAACATCAGGAACATCTGGAACACTTGCACCACCCCCTATTTGGCCAGAATGTAAGGCCAACCAGTCTGAATATTTAGCAGCTAATGATGTGAGCAGTGTAGTCTGTGTAGCCAAGATTTCCAACTGAGAGTGTACCATGGCTAGCTGTTCAGAAACAAAAGCAACAGACATTGGTGCAGTAGGGTGTGCAGACGTGGCTGATGTAGCTACATTGGGTGGAACATTGACTGAAGTGGAGGCAGTTGGGAGAGAAGAACCAGGAACATAAGTTACAGGTGCTTGTGGATGTATAAGGGACAGATTCACAACCCTATCTCCCCTTAACAGTTTTGCTGAAATGTGGAGGGGTTCAAGAAGAGGAGACAGCCTAGTAGAAGGAGGAGGAGAATATCCTTGGGAAACTAGGATTTTATATATCAAAGATGGGAAAATTAAGGACCTCTTATCTCCTTTAGATTCAGCCAAAGAGGAGATTTTTCTAAAAACAAAATAACCAAAATCAAATGGTCCATTTGTCCCAATCTGGTAGAGCACCTTAGCATGTTCTTCAGTAAGTGTGTTAGAGTTTGTAGTGGGTGACCAGTTTGCACAACACACTTTATGCATGAAAGCATAGAGAGAGGATAATTGTGAGGTGCTAAGTGATGTGCCTTTAGCAGGCCATTTAGACATGGTCCCACCAGTAAGCTCAAAAACACACAAGTTCAAATCAATATCCATCTCAAAGGGGCCAGATTCAGGTGTGTTCATCATGGTGTTTATTATAGAAGAAGAGAACTTATACCATTTTCCTCTAACAAAAACTTTTTCAAAATGGGCATCAGAAGGTGAACAGATTCATTTTTCAATATTGGCATAGAATTCATATATTAGATCACGAAAGTAAGGGTAGCTGAAGAAATTGTGCCTAGTAAACCTCTATCAGAGAAAAAAGATGTGAGATTCTGTGCATTCAATTCAGCAGTTGGAATATTTCTTTCATCAACAATCTTTCGAGAAGTGTTATATCGAATGGAAGCAGGTTTGGACACAAATTTAAGAGAGAAGGGTGTACCAACAGCAGAAGCAGATGCCTTAGAACGTTTGGATGTAGCTACATTTGTAGCTACATTGGCAGTTGACAGTCGGCTTCGAGTGAAACGAACAGGGATTTCCTCAGAATCGTCACTAGCTTCTGGAGTTGCCTCTTTGCTTTCAAAGTTTTTATCAAAACTATCATCAAATTCTGACGAGCTGGGTTGTTGGGGCAAGTCGGCAGCCGGAGGTTGTGGAGATGGAGTCACATTTTTCAATTTGACCAGATATTCAGCCAGAGTATTGTCTTCGTCAGAAAAATTTATATCGGCATTTGACTCAGAGGGAGAGCTAGCTTCAACATCAGATGATACTTTATCTTGTGTGGAAGAATCCGTCGGAAAAACCACTCGGGGTGACGGAATTGGGTAGTCATCATCTCTGGATTCTTCTGGAACGGGAGAAATTTTGGTAGAAGCAGCTGGAGATGGTGATTTTTGAACAACAGGAGTCGGTCCTGTTTTGGGAATGAAGTCGACATCATCAGGATCGCTCGCAATGTCCACACTTTCTTCTAAAATTCCTGGAGTAACCTTGTTTTTCTTAGCAGTGAGAATGTCTTCAACGCTAGGATCTTCATAATTTGAAGGGATTCCACGAAGCCTTTTCGATTTCCTTGTGCTAGGGTTACCAATTTGGGGTAACCCGGACAAATCGCCCGGATTATCCACATCAATGGCATTGCCCCTTTCTCCAGGAAGAATTATTGTCAGAGGTTCCGGAAGAGATTGAGCTAAAACAATAGTAGTATCGGGATTTTCTGGTGAAGAAAGGGGGCTGGATGTAGCTTCATCGAAAACTACATCAGCGCTAGGATTGAGTTTTGGGGATTCAGGAACAGATGAAGAAGAAGCCATTGAGAGTTTTTAGGTGAAGGCACAAGGGAGATGATGAAAGGAAAAGAATTTGGAAGAGAGTATGGTCTGCTCGAAATTTTCGTCGCCAGAATTTGAAGAATGAAGCTTCTGGGAGAAGTGTTCTGTTTACCTGTAAACACAGCACTAATACTTCCACTAAACACCAATTAGCCGTTAACCTCATTAAGATGATGGAATGTGAGGAGACCTAAGCAAATCAAATTTCAAAATTTAGATAAAAATCAAATATTAACCACCAATAGAGGAGTGATAAAAATCTGCTGTTATTGTCATGAGAAATAGGTGGAGGATTTTATGTGAGAAAATAACTACTAATTTCTGATTTTAAAAATTTTGAATTGAACAAAGTTGATCAAAAATTTTGAGAATGCACAATACTCAATTAACCAAAATTGTAATCACACAAATTTGCCTAAATCAGTAATTATAGACCAGTTCAGATCCTCATGATGAGCACAATAGATTAGACAACCACATAAAATATTAACTTGGTGAACAATGGAACTGAGATTGCACTAATTTGTTAATGAAAACAGAAACATTAAGGGGCTGATATGATCAATAGCAATATGTCCTAGAAGATATGTCTAACATGTGCAGAAAAACAAGAAAATAATGCAAGCACACACACATGTGATATGTCTAGATCATCTGAATGTAGTTCCCAATGTAGCTGCATTGGAAGACACATTCGCCAAAATTGTGATTTTATGAATAAATTCTCATCTTTTCTTCACCAAATAAACATAAAGACTCCCATAAACACAATAGGTACTTTATTTCCCTATGAGAATAGCTTTACTTTATTTCAAGCATATTCAACACAAACCACTAGGAACCTTTCACACTATTTACCAAGGGTAGCAACTTAACTTATTGATCAACCCATGAAATCCGAGGATTCACAGTTCCAAAAGAAAGATGCCACAACCTTGTCCATAGGTAGCTCTTTTCCGTTAGGTAGCTTTCACACTTTGTCAATTAAAGGAAGTCAATTTAGTCAAGATCAACCCATGAAAGCCTAAGCTCCACAGTACATTGACAAATTGCAGCATCCCAAAAATTTCAAAAGGTAGCTCTTTCCTTTGTGGTCTAAAAATTTTCAATTTCAATACATCTTTTAGGGAGATGGTGAGGAGAATTAGAACAAGAAAATCACAACAGATATTGAATGCATATTCACATCAACATACAAAGGTACTAAACCATAAAGAGTGGAACTAGTGTGCCCCTAAAATACAATGCAAGATGCCTATATATATATATATATATATATATATATATATATATATATATATATATATATATATATATAAGAAGTGGGGGGTTACATGGCACATATACCGAGAGATTTCCTAAGATTTATGAATCTCTCAAAATCTAGACTCTTTGTGAAAATATCAGCCAGTTGATTTTCTGTTCCCACATGTTCAATGCAAACAATGCCTTGTTCAACCAAGTCTCTAATGAAATGGTGTCTTATGTCTATGTGCTTAGTTCTAGAGTGTTGAACAGATTTTTAGCTATACTTATGGCACTTGTGTTGTCACAATACATGGTTAATATATTACTGTGTAAACCATAATCCTTGATCATTTGTTTCATCCACAAAAGTTGTGTACATCCACTACCAGCAGCTATATACTCAGATTCAGCTGTTGATAGGGCAACACAATTTTGTTTCTTACTAAACCATGAAATCAGGTTATTTCCCAAATAAAAACATCCACCAGATGTGTTTCTCATGTCATCTACACTACCAGCCCAGTCAGCATCGCTAAACCCAACAAGATTGGTGTTTGTGTGTTTAGTATACCACAAACCCATGCCACAAGTCTCACCAACATATCGAATTATTCTTTTCACTGCTTTCAAGTGAGAGACTTTGGGGTTTGCTTGATACCTAGCACACAAGCACACACTGTACATAATATCTGGACGGGTGGCAGTTAAGTACAACAGACTTCCAATCATACTTCTATATAAGGTATGGTCAACACTTTCAGATTTTTCATCTTTATTGAGTTTATTGGATGTACCCATAGGGGTTTTCTTATGTTTTCCATTCTCAAGATTGAATTTCTTCACCAAGTTAAGAGCATACTTGGCTTGAGATATGAACATCCCTTCATGTGATTGTTTAATCTGAATTCCTAAAAAATAGGTCAACTCCCCAACCATACTCATCTCAAACGTGGAAGTCATGCAGTTAACAAACTCTTTTTCCAAGGACTTGGAGGTGGATCCAAACACAATGTCATCAACATAGATTTGAGCTATCAAAATGTGTTTGTCTTGATTTTGAATAAAAAGTGTTTTATCCACCTCTCCCCTTCTAAACCCACTTTTCAAAAGGTGGTCTGTAAGCCTCCCATACCAAGCTCTAGGAGCTTGTTTGAGACCATACAAGGCCTTTTTTAGCTTAAATACATGACTGGGTTTATGGGGGTCCTCAAACCCTTTTGGTTGCTCAACAAAAACTTCTTCTTCAAGAATGCCATTTAAGAAAGCACTCTTCACATCCATTTGTTGAAGAGTTATGTCAAGAAAACATGCAATGGCAAGTAGCAAACGAATGGACTCAATACGGGCTACAGGAGCAAAGGTTTCATCAAAATCCACCCCCTCAACCTGTGTATACCCTTGAGCCACAAGTCTAGCTTTATTTCTTATTATCTCTCCCACTTCATTAGTTTTTTTTTGAAAATCCATTTTGTTCCAATAACATTTATTGAAGTGGGTCTAGGAACAAGATACCAAACATCATTTTTTGTAAATTGATCTAGTTCCTCTTGCATGGCATTTATCCAGCTTTCATCCTTAAGAGCCTCATGCACATTTTTTGGGTTCAATGGTGGAAACAAAACAAGATGCATGAATTTCATCAAATTCTAGTGTGGACATGCATGCAAGTTTTTGTAATCCACCTTACCTTTCCTTCTTGTTGATACACCATCCTGTACATTACCTATGATCTGAGAGAATGGATGTATTTTCTGAATTTTGCTTGGAATGAATATCAAGTCCTCGATCACCAAACCGATGAATATCTTCTCGTTCGATCGGCCAGCTTCTTTCGGTCCAATGTGACTTCCGATGTAGCTACATTCGGAATCACATTGGGTGATACATTCTGAATCTCATTATCTGTACTGCCTGAATCTGCCGAACCTGCTTGATCACCTGCTGGATTACTGGATTCAGCCGCTGTTTCTGGATCAAAATCTCCAAAATCAAGGATTCCTGAAACATCTTCTTCAACAGTTTTATGACCAAGATCGGTTAGATCATCAAAAACAATGTTCATAGATTCCATAATAGTCTTAGTCCGTAGATTAAAAACTCTGTAAGCCCGACTATTAGTAGAATAACCCATGAAGACACACTTGTCACTTTTAGAATCAAACTTGGATAGTTGATCTCTATCATTGAGCAGGTAGCACACACAACCAAACACATGAAAGTATTTTAAGGTTGGTTTCTTTCCAAGAAAAATTTCATAAGGAGTCATTGTACTACCTGGTCTTAAGAAAACCCTGTTTCCAATGTGACAAGCAGTGTTTAAGGCTTCAGCCCAAAATCGTTTAGCCAAATTTTTTGAGGTTAACATCACCCTAGCCATTTCTTGTAATGTCCTATTCTTTCTTTCCGCCACTCCATTTTGTTGTGGAGTTTTGGGAGCAGAAAATTCATGTGAGATGCCATTGGAGGCACAATAATTAGAAAAGGATGAGTTTTCATATTCCGTGCCATGATCTGATCTAATTCTAATAAGCTTTAGATCATACAAGTTCATCACACGGGTGTACCAAATTTTAAATGCCTCAAAAGTTTCGACTTCTCTTAAGAAAATCACCCAAGTGTATCTAGAGAAGTCATCCACACATACAAAGGTGTATTTTTTTCTACCTAAACTCTCTACCTCAATGGGACCCATGAGGTCAGTATGAATCATCTCTAGACACCTAGATGTGGAGCATTGTGTTATGGGAAGATGAGATGTCTTAGTTTGCTTACCTTTTTGGCACGGACCACATACCTTTGTATAATTCTTTTCAAAATTTGGCAATCCTTTAACAAAGATCATGTTTCACAAGCTCATGGAGCTTACGAAAACTCATATGTCCAAGTTTTGATGCCAAAGATCCAGAACATCAAGACTAGCTTTTGGCATGATTGGCTATTGTTGAACATATAACAATTGTCGATGACCTTGTACTGCCGAAGACATTTGTTAGTTTGATCAAAAACTTCACAAGAATTTTTATCAAACCTTACCTGAAGGTCATCATCACACAATTGACTTATACTGATCAAATTTGTTTTAAGTCCTTCCACATGGTAAACATTCGTGAGATTTGGAAGGCCTTCAACATTCAATGTTCCTTTGCCAATTATTTTGCCTTTGGCACCACCACCATAGGTCACTGACCCACCATTGATGCTCACATAATCTTTCAAATTTTCAATTGAACCTGTCATATGTCTAGAGCACCCACTGTCAAAGTACCATGATCCAAAGAATATGAGATTTTAAGGAAGTGAAAGTAACATTGCACATCTCATCATCGACATTGTAGCACCATGACATATGTCAAACGGTTCAATATTTGGCTTTACACTTGTCATTACAAGTTTTGGGAACCCACATTTGTTTAACAATTTTAGGTTGGTGTTTTGAAAATGATTTTTCTCGATGAGACTTGGATGAGTCTTCCAATGTGATCGCCAATGTTGCCGCATGGTCGTCGCAATGGTTGTTTATATGATTCTCGATCCTGTTTTTGCCAAGAAGGCCTGCCTAACTTCATCCTCATACATAGCCTTTTTCGTAAAAACAAAAGGGTTGTATATGTCCGTGCTTATGGCGTATGACAAACAAAGTTTTTCTTTCTTGTTTTTGGCTTTTCAAAGAAATCGTGTTTTTGAAAGTCTTGTTTAGTTCCGCATGTACCTTCTCCTTCTCTTACAAACACTTTTGGAACAAAACCAATACCGCCTTGGATGTGCTACCTCGAATTCAAAGATTTCATCCACTTTATGTTGGCTTGAATTCCATTTGGCAATGGTTTCTTTGCTTGAGTGAGCTGCTCCTTCAAACCTTCGATCTCAACATCCTTTTTACTCAGCAGACTTTCCACTTACAATGCGCTTTTCTCGATCCTCATTGGCCTTTTTACAACTCATTTGCCTTACCAAGCAATGTAACTTGGTGAGCTCTTTCTCCCAATCTTTGTACAGCCTCCTTATACCCTTCCAAGAAGTCCGACTTAATCCCCACCATCTTCGATTGTGGAATTAAAATGTAAGAGATCGTCCTCAAGCTTTCTAACCATCATCTCGGCCGATGTGACTGACAGTCGTGATTGTGTCACATTGGTCAAGAATCAGCACTTTCGCCAGAGTCATAAATTAACAGAGTGATAAGATCACCGGATCTTCTCCATCACTATCACTCAAAGTTGTCGAAAAAAATTCAAACCCTTTTCCTGTAGTATTCACATTGGTTAGCATAATGACCATAACCTTGACATTCTCTACATTGAACCGAATCAATGTTCTTACCATTGTAGGATGATTTTGAAGCAAAGGGGTTTGGAAGGGCTTTTCCCGGAGTTTGGAAAGAATTTTCTTTGGGAACAAATTTTCCGTAATCGTTTAAAATCTTTTTGAGCTTGATGATGGAGTTCTATTTTGACTCTTATTTTTTAAAAAAATTTTGAATTTGGTAGTCAATGAGCAATAGATTTTCTCCAAAATCGTGACTTCATCAATATCCTTTTGAATCTCAAGCAAATCACATGAGATATCAATAGAG
>CM028382.1:106584135-106766908 GCA_013146195.2 Codonopsis lanceolata | reverse complement strand
AATTAGTCAAAGAAATTTTGAAGAGCTTCAAGCTCGGGAGATCGTCAGATTGATCGAGCGATAACACGCTGAGCAGCACTACCTTTCCAAGATAGCAGAGGATCTAAATATCCGCAGCAGTGCCAGCAGTGATGATTGATCATCCGAAACACCCTCGATTGAAAAGGACTGAATAATGGATATCGAGCCAGCGAGCAGATGCTGGATCGACGAGTATAAAGATTTCATCGAGCAGGGTATATTACCAGAAGACAAAAACCGAGCAAGAGTTGTCCTGAACTGCATGTCGATACTCTGTGGCCTGAGGAGTACATGCGGTCAAGTGGTAAGGCCGATGCTTTGTGTTCGACCAGAAAAGACCCAAGAGCTTCTATACGAGGTCCATCAAGGAGAATGTGGCGGTCATCCAGGGGCACGGACCTTGGCGCAAAAAATTTTATTTGCAGGTTACTATTGGATCACGTTAAGGAAAGATGCAGCCTTATACGTGCAGAAATGTGACAAATGTCGAGGTTTCATGGATATACCTAGACCGCCATCCACCGAAAGCAAACCCCGCCGTGGCGCATGGCCATTCGACATGTGGGGAATTGACATAATTGGACCTTTTCCTCTAGCGCGATCTCAATTCAAATATGCAGTGGTGGCAATCGACTACTTCACCAAATGGATTGAAGCAAAACCATTGGCGACCATCACTGAAAACAACATCATCAACTTCGTGCATGACCACATCTGGTGTCGCTTTGGGTTACCTAGAGCCATTGTTTCAGATCATGGCACACAATTCTCAGATAAATTTACGGCAGAATGTAACAGGATGTATGTTAAACATTGGCAATCTTCAGTTGCCTATCCACAAGGCAACGGACAAGCAGAAGCCGCGAACAAACAAATCCTGCACGCTCTCAAACGAAATTTGGATGATCGAGCAGGAAAATGGGCAGACGAGTTACCGGCTGTTTTATGGTCGATTAGAACGACTGTAAGGGGATCAACAGGGGAAACACCTTTTGCTCTCACGTACGGATCAGAGGCTGTAATTCCAACTGAAACAGCCTTTCCCAGTTACAGAGTGGCCCATTATAACGAGCAAGACAACGAGGTCGCCCGGGCAATCGACCTTGACCTTCTCGAGGAACGATTGGAAGCTCGCATCGATGGTTAACTACAAGCGTAAAGCCAAAGCCCATCACGATAGGAAAGTTCGGGAAGAGCATTCAAAATTGAGACTGGTCCTTAGGAAAATCGAGGTTACAGTGACAAATTTAACGAGGAAAATTGTCACCTAATTGGGAAGGACCATTTAAGGTTACAGAATTGTTAGAGAAGGTACTTACACCCCGTAATCAGGAAGGCAAACATTTGAAGCATCCTTGGCATTCTGATCATTTGAAGAAATATTATCATTAACATGAGCGTTAGTTCCAGTTTATCCTGGTTGACTGTATTTTCAATAAGGGTTTCTTCAATAATAAAATTGTTTCGAATGAAAGTGATTGTGTACATGGATTGAAATTTTCGAAATTGCGCATGTCAAAAGGAAAATATACTCAAACAAATATAAACAAAACTTTGCTTGAAAAATCGAGCAAAGTGGGGCCCTGCCCGGTTTATATTTTTAAGTTTGAATGCCTCAACAGGAGAAGGGGAGCAACCCGGTGTTCGATATTATTTGACGGCTTTGTTCGCTGGCAAAGGGAGATAAATCTCGCCAAATCAATATCCAAATTTAAATAATGTTAACGGTTCGATGAACCAAGGGCCATGCCCGCTAACGCGCCACACAACTCGCCTCGACAACTCGGCAAGAGCTAATTATTTAGATGCCCGCCGATTAGCGTAAGGGCCCCGCCTCGATGATCCTAATTGTTTTCGCTATGCAAAACCGAAATAAAACAAGTAACAGAAGACATTCATACACAATTTTTGAAATAAAAGTTCTCATTATAAATCTTTCAATTACATAAGAAGGGAAATAAATACAAGGATGATCAAAAGCTATCTAGTTCCCTCCTTGCTCGCTGGTCGCCCCCGAGGTGTCTAGCTCGGCAAATATTCTCCATCTCTGACCGCATGTTCGGAGGAAGAGGTGGTGGAGGAGGTAGTCGCCAAGACTGGTTGGGAGGAGGCAAATTGCTTTCGCCTGCAGAGGAGTAGCCCGATTCTCCTCGACATCTATTATCACCGGCCAACAGTCGGGGAGCAGATCCTCATCCTCATCGCCGTTGGCCTCGCCTCAAAAATGGCGCTCATTTGATCAACCACATTATTGGCCAACTGAGCCTGAGGAATCCACTCCCGGCTCACCGCTCTCCCTATCATTATTCGCAATGATCCCCGCTCATCCACATAAGTGGATCAAAGCGTGGCTACTCCGAGCCGCAAAGACACCAGGCGGCCGCCCCCATCTTGCCATCATCTCAGAGTTATATCCCAGCCGCCGCCGCCAACATGCGCAAAACATGGTTGCACCTTGGGAATAATAGGGAACCAGCCTTTGCATCCACGAGCTGGTCAAGCTCTACCGATCGCTTAAAATCTTCAATAGCCGCAGCTTTGGCACCGCAACCTCCCGTGTCACTGGCTCGCTAAGTTTCCTTCCTTCGCTAAGCAAAGAATTGCCCTCAAATTTCTTCCTCTCCTCGCTCAATGTTTTCTGAGCAGAGACCTCCCCGTTCTGAGCAAACTCCACCTGGGCTTTCAGGCGGATAATTTCTTCCTCGAGCTTGGACAACTCGGCGACCTTTGTTAAGACTTCTTTGTCCTTAGCCAACAAGTCTTCTTTGTAAGACCGGGCAGCTTCATCGGACTTTCGCTTCTGCTCAAACAGAGCTCCCGCCTTATCTTTATACTCATCTGCACGTTTGTGCAGAAGAGTGACCTCGAGGTAAACCGCAAAACAAAAACATACATGAGCGTGAAATATACATTATTAGCAATGTTATCTTCATCGAGTAATAAGCATGACGCACTCGCCGACCAAAGAAACCAATCTCACCGCAAAGACGCTGCTCGGGTCTCAAAGATCTCCACGAATGACATCGCCGACGACCTTTTCAGATCCCCGCCCGAACAAGACTCATGGTTCCCCGATCACGAACGTTAATTCCTTCGAGAGGGGGAACGGCGGCAAGCTCGTTCACGAAAGCTCTAACCCCATCTCGGGATACGGGTGCAACAAAGTTGGCTTTCAGCCAACTAGGAGTACCACTCCGAGATGGCTCTTCGCGACGAGGAGGAGGAGGAGGAAGCCCAGTGGTCGTAGGCGTCGGAAGGACAGGAGAAGGCACGGGATCAGACCCGGCTTGAATTGTTTCTTGGGGTTCATTCCCCCCTGCTCGTGGTCGAGTACTTCGGCCTCCTGCTCGGGAATCGGGCACAATTGGTCTCTTTCGAGAAGAGTGCTCGGTGGTCGGCGCCGTCCTAGAAGGAGATCTCGGCTCAGTAGAGGAACCAGGTGCACGAGATGATTTTTTGCTCCTTTCAGAAAAGGGGGCCTTGGGTAAGGATTCAGAGGCAGGCTGCTCGCGGCCAATCAACTCACCGTGGCGAGCAACAGACCTCGCCTTGAACTCAATCTTCCTCTGCCTCAGTATATCTTTCACCACTGCAAGCAAAAAGAAAACAAGTCAGAAAACGTCGAGATACTTTCCGTTAGACTCATAATGGACAATAAAGAGCGAATACCAGCATCCTCAAAATCAAATCGAGGTGTGCAATCTCCCCCTAGACCGCATAACTCGCACTCGCTGGGGAACTTGTGATCATGACAAGTCCCCCAAAAAGGATGAACGGGCTCAGGGGCTATATCAATCAAAGGATCCACACCCTCCACGGAAGCAGGGTACATCCCGGCCAGGCGTAAGATCCGGGGATCCTGCACGATTGATTTCCAATCAACCACTCCCGACCTGCTCGGTCACTCCCAACGCTCCTCGCAACATATCCATACACCTATCCTCTCCGGTGAAGGTGGCATACCGATCATAAGTCAGAGGCTTCATCACATAAGGGGTCGGGGCAAATGGCCACCCGACCCGAGATTCCACAACAATAATCCTCTTATCCCACTTATCGACTTTATGGGGAAACTCAGTAAACAGCTTCAGAGCTCCGGCTTTTGATCGGCCAATAATCCTACCCGATCTCTTGTCCTTGGTAAACTGAAAAAGTTTTCGGAGTATGGTCATCTCCGGCTCAAACCCAATCAGCCGGCAGGTCGCGCTAAAAGCGATCAGAATCAGCATCGTAGTAAGCTGGAGGTCACACGGAACGGCGTTGGTCTCCCTTAAGAACTCGACAATAAAAGGATCTAGCGGAAAACGCATCCCGACGCGAAAGAAGTCATAGAAAAAGACCACTCTTTTGGTCTTGCTCCTCATCTGAGCAGGAGTCATCTCGGATTCATAAGGGACCCCTCGGTAATCATCCCTGGAAATCCCAATTGAGTCAAACCAGTTCCCCACCTCTACAACTGAGTCCATAGACTCCCAGTGAGCAAGCGAGCTCAAATTAAAGTAATCCTCGTTGCGAGGTCTCCTACCCGCTCGAGGTCGACCAGCCACTTCCTCGTCGCTGGGCATCTCACTCGAGCTCGCCTCGTCCACCTCGTCCTGGTCGGTGGTCACATCATTCACAACCCTTTCAAGGAAAGCGTGACTACTTGCTTCTTGGGTATTCCTCCTCTCTGAAATCAACACGTCAGACCCCGTTCTCTCAGAATCTACGGGTGAATGATGCTCCTGAGCACCATGGTCATAATCATAAGCTTCTTGCTCATGATCAGAATTGTCATCAAAAAGTCGAAGAGGGGAAGACATCCTACAACAGATCGAGCAATATCTGGATTAATCCCCAGAAAACTTATGATTCTTCGAAGATTTTTCCTTGATCTCCCTGCAAACTACCCAAGCCTAAACTGAAAGTCCTAAGAATCTACCCAGAAAACCATGAACATGAAGAACACAGAAAAAACTAGAACCAGAAAACTCAAAGAAACAGAAGAGAATTAGAACAGGAAAAACTTACTTGTGCGTTGAACGGGAATCAATTTGCCAGAAGCTGAAATGTTGAAGTGATCCAGAATGACAGAAACGAATTTCTTGTTAGCACAAAGAATCGCCACTGAGGAAAGCAACAGCAAGAGCAAGGCGGGGCAATTGAAGGTTAGAAGGCAGTAAAAAAGAAAAAGGGTTAGGGTTTTACCCCTTTTATAGGCGTAATTTTGGGAAAAAGGCGCCCAAATCACGCGCCCACGAATTCAAACAAAGGCGGCTGCGAAGCACCCGATCAAGCCCGCCATTAATACCTGCCTCGAAAACACGCAGCTCATCATGACTGAACTCAGCAGCTGTCACTTCAGAAAAGTCTTTTCAGTCTCCCTGCAACCGGCCCTTCGAATGCACTAACTGTCACCAATAAAGCAGCTCCCTTCACTTCGACCACAATAAAATCATACAAGTGTCTTGCTCCCTGCGCCGAGCATAAATACTCGCCGAACAGGGAGCAGGGGGCCACTGATGAGCTCGGCCCAAACTTTGGTCACGAGCCAAGCACAGGCTCCAACACGTGATAGTCACGTGCATGACAGAGACCAGGAAAGAAATTACCCGAGCAGGATAGCCGCGAGATGATCATCATACATCTATCCCGAGCAGGAATTTCTCTATCACTCAGCGAGCAGGGAACAAGGCTGCCCGATTGAGCTCGGTATTAATTTCGAGATAACCTCGCTAATCCCGAGATTTTAGCCATGATTCCTTCGGTTACGCGGCCAACCCGCATTTATGGTATTACAGTCCTAAAATATCTCCGTGATCATAGCCTAACCCGGATCTTACTCCCAGAAAGGCTATATATACTTCATAAAATCTCATTTGAAAGGTACGCACTATTCAATATACCGAAACCCTGTTATTTTGCTTTCAACTAAGCTCAATACTTACTCTCACACCTGAGGGGTTTCGCGAGGCCCTGCCTTGCATTCCATCTAAGGTGTTTCTTCTTTTGACAGGGTTTTAGGAGTTCTCACATTCAGTTAAGCCCAGATATCCTATAAACCGCAAGGACCGGTCCAAGACTAGATTGTGCAGCATCACTCTCTTTGTTCCAAATTTCATTGAGAAACCAAAATAATGATAATAATAATATTTTTAGTATTAGTATTTATTAAGTTAACCAACTTATTTAAAGTTTAGGCTATTAGAGAGAAAACCGGCATTATTTATCATGTTTTATTATGATACTGTATTTAATAATCAACATATCTAAAAGCTTAATATGTTAGAGAAATTATCATCGATTTATATCGTGGTTTATAGTTTATTATTTAACAAATAATAATAATAATAATAAAAGAAAAAAAACTGATCACGTATATTGTGGAAATGAAATGGTTTTTTGGCTTAGTTACTAAGAGTATCTCCGACGGATGCTCTATTCCTTCAATTTGGTGTAGAAGATTATTCATTCCTTCAAAGGAAGATTTAAAAGCTGCTTCAAAATGAAGACCAGCCCAATGCCCATAGATCTTCAAATTTGATGTGCATCTGTCCTTTTTTTTTGTTTCATCTTACCTCTCCTCTTTTTCTTTCCCTTTTTTGTTAGTTTAATTAATAGTTTTGTATTTTAGTTTTTATTAATATTGTTAGTTTTTTTTTTGGTTTAAATACTAGTTTTGTGTTTTGGTTTAAATTCTACATAAAATTAATTTAATTTGTTTTATTTATATATTTAGTTATTAGTTATTTATATTATTAAAATTATTTATGATAAAGTTTATAAATATTAGAGATTAATAAAAACCAAAAATTAATTACATTACATTAAAATAAACTCACACAACATACATTTTGCTAAATTACATTAATACAAATTAAAAGAAATAAAACATATACTTACTCCGTCCCCAAATTATTGTCATACTTTTATTTTTCGTTCGTCCAAAAATAATTGTCTTTTTTGAAACTTTCCTTTTTAGGACAACACTTTTACTATTTTACCCTTATTTTTTTATCATACTTTAATTATGGGCTACATACAAATGAGTTTTAACGCAAATTACACATTAAAATAATATTAATAATTCAGTCAAATGTGTTTACTTAAATCATACGTCAAATCCATCAAAACGATAATTTAAGGACGGAGGGAGTATTTAAAATAAAATAATGAAGAATATACCATGAGCTTCCAAGACTGCTATCTAGACATGCCATGAGCTTCTTAGACTACTAAGAAATCTCATATTTAAATCTTTCATGCTATAGACTTTACCAAGAGAAGAGCATCTATTACTTACCTCAAGAAACCTGTCATAGACATTCTTGAGTGATTCATTTGGATCTTTTTGGAAAGCATCAAACTTTTGTATGCAGTCATACAACTTGTTGTCCTTAGTGTTTTGATCTCCTTCAACATATTCAACAAGAGTTTCTCATATATCTTTGGTTGTTTTGCAATCATATATTTGTTTGTAGTTCTCATATGAGACATCACTTGAAAGAATGTGTATTGTCTTGGTATCCAACTCATCTTTTACTTTATCTTTCTCAGTCCATTCGGATTGAGGTTTAAGTATATATTTTCTTCTTCACCAATAGCAAGTAGATTTATAGTATTATCATCTGCAGAAAAATATTTACACATATTAGTTTTTACTTTCATTGATAGCATGGGGTCATTTTTAATACATTCCATCAATCTTTTATCAAGGTTGTTCATATATCTTGTAATCCTTTCTTTCCATATATCAAAGTGATATTCATCAAAAATAGGTACTTGAGTGACATTGTTTGATTGAAAAGCTTTTAAGGTTGCCATGATCGAGTTTTCAAATTGTTAAACTTGAAAAAATAGATTTTTTAAAAGTGAGGCTTTGATACCAATTGTAAGTCCAGTAGGCAACGAAATGAGGCTAGGAGGGGGGTGAATAGCCTTTTAAAAACTTTAAGGGTTATTTTGAAAACCTTCAAAAGATGCAATGGAAAATAAAAGTTTTCAGCAGCTGATGTAAAATCAGCAGATAGCAGCTGCTGAACTAAAAAGAGTTTGATTTGGTTTTCTTTTGATCACTTAAGTATAGGGACTGAATTGAAGTACAATATATAAGATCCAAATATGTAAAGAACTCACGATTGTAACTGTTAGACACTTAAGTAGATAAGAGCTGCTTAAGTATTTGAACAGTGAAAACAGCAGGTAGACTGAACAAGGTATTTGGAGTGGTTCACAGTGTTAAAACTGCTACGTCCACTACCAAGTTGGTCAAACTTGAATTTGAAGTGCACTGAGATTATGTATATGCTAAGTGACTACTAACGGATCAGTGTACGACAAAAACTAGTGTTTGAGGAGTTTATCTAGCAAAAATCAAATTTGTGCAATAATCTGTGATCCTTTAAGGATTTGAAAGAGTAAAGGAACAAAGAATGGGAGATTGCTCAAAACAGAAACTAGAAAAGAATAACTATGAAGGAAACTGTCTAGTAATGTTTTGGAGAAGAAGCTCTTCAAGGAAATATTTGAAGTTCTTGATTTGAATGAGAGCTTCGACTAGATTGTCTCTTTTGAGTGCTGTAGGGAGAGTTTGATTTATGAAATCTTGAGCACGTAATATTGCAAATATGTGTCTTCTTCAATCTTTGTTTCAAATGTTTTATAGATGAATTCAGAATTGTAGTCATTCGAGAGAGAGATGTTGAATCTTGAATTTCTTGATGAGACGATATTCCATTGAATGCCCAGAAATCCAGGAAGACTGTAAGAGATAAGGAGCATTTCCTAGTATGAAATATTAAAGAGAGTGGTTAGCTAGGTATGTGTATACCAAAGAACATTTATAACATGTACGAAAGTCTTCTATTGAAGTGACATGTGAATAGTTCTTTTGTTTGTAAAAGTTACAAAAATAATATATTATACTAAGCATGTGAAGGTCTGATCTTTTCCAAATAAATACAGTGATTTCAGCTGGTGGAAATTTAGAGTATAAGCATGTGCTGACATAGTATATCAGCAACTGCTAGCTGCTGATAACTTATGTTTTAGGCAGATAGAATGAAACTAGAAAGTAAGCTGCTAAACAAAGTCAAAAGGTATCTGTTGTTTAAAAAACATGGAAAAACTTATATGCTGAATGTTTCAACAGATAGATTTAGACTTGTTAAAAAGTCTTAAGTTAAAAACTAATTTTAAGGATTTTGAAAAGTATTTATACTAACTGTTTTTAACTTAATAGTTTTAAGTAAATCTAAGATATGTGAGTTTCTACATTTATGTTTTTGGAAAAAATAGTGATACGATCTTGATAAGCCTTAAAAGTGTTTCCAAGAGTTCGGGGATTCATTTGTCAAGTTTGGAAGCTTGGAGTCAAGTTTGTAAGCTTACAAAACTGTTAGAATACTTCAAGGAGCTGGGTTAAAGTGGCAAGTCAGCAAAGTTGTAAGCAATTTTGGACGCAACCTTCTGTGAAGAATGTGCCCGCATTAAAACCTTGGAATACGACTGCATTCATAAAATAAAAACAGGCGTGTTTTTATTTATTTTATTTTTGGTCTTTTACTCTTTCTCTGTTTGGATATTTTCAGGGTTTTAGTTTCCTTTTAATTATGTTTCTTTTCCTAAAGTTTAGGTTTAAAAGTTTCATTTTAATTATTTTTCTTTTCCTGCAAGAGTTAAGATTTATTTTGTAAGCATATATAAAGGTATTATTAAACATTGTTTGGGGAGTTGATTTTTGATGAATAAATTTGAGTTAATTTTCTGGATAGAAAATTGTGTCCTTATTTGAGTGTCCTGGATTGGAAGTTCAGATTATAAACATCGTGGATTCGTTGTTAATAATTGAATTCGACTTATCGATTGGAGATTCATTCCAATTGTGGCGTCATTCACAATTCCAAGATTCGCGTCATCTCGAGGCGTTGGGTTGCAGAGTCATTAATCCTAAAACCTTTCTAGGAGATCTTGGGTCCTCATCATTTGGTATAAGAGTAATCCTAGTTACGGTAATTCTATTCTATCTTAATTTTGCGTATTATCGTTCTAGCTGTTAAACCCTAATTTTCGCTAGGGTTCGTGTTTTAAAAAAACTGTTATTGTGATTTTGTTATTCATCTAGTTGTCTTGAACTTGGATTATCAGTCTTTGTTTAATCGTGTTGTCTTTCAATTTTGAAATCCTAATTGTTCTAGGATTTGTTATTTTTTTAAAAAAAATTGTGATCTTGAATGCATGCACGTAAGGGAGAGAATCAATAAACAATCACCATAACTGACGAAACTATAGCTAAAGGGGTTCCTTTTGATAATCCTACACAATTTATGGAGGCGATGCTCGCTCACATAGATGAGGTTAAGGATAAGTTTGCTTAAATAGATGGAGATTTGTCAGACTTGAGGAGGATAGGCGAATTGAGGAACCTAGGGAACGTTGGGCTTAAAGAGGTAACCAGTTAGATGAAGAATTTGATGAGCTTGTAGGAGAAAATCATGGTAGATGAAGGTGAGAGATTCTGAGGAGAGAAGAAAATAATTGGGGAACAATTAAGTTGAAGATTCCTATTTTTAAGGGGTCAATTGATCTAGATGAATAATTTGATTGAGAAAGAAAAATCGAGAAAGTATTTGATTGTTATACCTACACTGAATTGAGGAAAGTCAAATTAGTTGCTGCCGAGTTTGTGGACTATGCTAGTATATGACAGTGTTCTAACAATCGGCCTAGGCGCCCGCCTAGACGCTAGGTGTCACTTCAATGTCGTAATTTCCTTCAAATCAGCAAAAAAATCATTCGAGAAAAAAATCACCGCCTAGGCGGTCTAAGCATCGACTAGTCGGTCTAGGCGCCGCTTACGCCTAGCACGCCGAAACCGTGAAGCTTGATTTTTGATATTTCAAAAGAAAACTGAAAAGTGAAAACTACCTATTACTCCCTCCGTCCCTAAATTATCGTCCTCCTTTCCTTTTTCGTATGTCCCAAAATAATTGTCCACTTTGAAACTTACCTTTTTAGAACATCACTTTTACCACTTTACCCTTACTTTTTCACTTTACTTTAATTATGGGCCACATATACATGGACATTAAAGGAAACTACACATTAAACCAATATAAATAATCAAATCAATTATTTTTTCTTAAACTGTGTGTCGGGTCAACCAAGACGATTATTTAGGGACGGAGGGAGTACAACAAGAAAAGTCAAACTAAAAGAGTTAAAATATTAAAAATCTATAATGCAATACAGCTCATAATCGCACATGTACAATTGACTAAAGTTATTTAGGGGCTTAGATTAATTCATTTACTGAGATCCTACGGTCATTATCACTTCCCGAGTTCACATTTGTGAACGACGGTTCAGCAACTACCCCCTCTCTCTCTCCAACTCCCCCCACTATTCACGGTTGGTGGCCACTAATCCTTCCTCCACCATACTCACGTCCATTTTCTTTTCGATATTTTAATTAATTAATCAATTTTATGTAAAAAAAAAAATTGTAAGTTTTGTAATTTGAAATATTTGTTTTTTTCTTTTTAACTGTTATCGTAATTAACTTAATCAATTTATTTTTTGAAACTGAATCTCAATTTAATTTATGTCTTAGTTTTGAATATTTCTATTTTAATTTTTTTTTAATTGTTATCGTAATTAACTTAATCAATTTAATTTTTTTCTGGTCCACAATTTCGTATACAAATAAATTTTAAAAAAAATTGTAAGTTTTGTCATTTGAAATATTTTTTTTCTTTTTAAATGTTATCATGATTAACTTAGATAAATTATAAGTAAATATTAATTTGTTTCCACATTATCTGTTTCATTTATTGATAAATTCACAAACGAGTATCGTACCATCGACACAGACAAGGGTACTAGTTTAAAACAAAATAAAACCCAAAAGCTAAAACTTTTTAAACTTCCCACTCCTTCTGTCCTTCACAGTTCACACAGGCCATAAATCCTTCTCTCCCTCAGTCCCTCCATTCTCCCTCACGCCAGACTAACGCCCCATCGGGGACGCCATCGCCGCCGCGAGCCACGGTAGGTCTTCCCTTTCTCCTTCTTTCGTCTCCCCTCTCTCTCTCACCCTCTTTGTAGTTTCGCCGTCTTCGTCCCCCCTCTTTTACTCTCTTTTCAAAACCCTTACTGCTTGTTGAAATTGGTTGTTGCTGAGCACATTGGCACTAGCCACTTGCCACTAGCCACCACATCCAGTGCACGACATCAGCCATGCGCCACTGCTTCACTGCCGTCCTCCTCCCTCGTTCCAAAATCTTAATTTCAGCCTTCATAGTTGTTTAGGTATGTGAACATGTGTATGTTTATTTTCGATTTTGTCCTCTTTCAGTACAAATTTGTCGATTTTTGTGTTTGTTTATTATTTTCAATTAAGAGTTTTGTGTTTGTTTATTTTTAGTTTTTTTCGATTTTATATGTTAAATTCATCGTATCATTTACATCTGTGATACCCTTTGTACCCTATTTATTACTATGTTAACAACATCATGTTTTTTTTTTGAAGTATCAAAACAGAAAATAACTAAAATAATTGACTCTGTTATAAGCGTGTACATAATTATAAATCCATAAGTCTAGGAAGCTGATCAAACACAACCAAAATCAAATCTGGGCCAAAAAACCATAACTTGAAAATGAATGAATGATGCCTGTAACCAAAGATAACATTTTAAACACTAATTCTTCTTTCCCTCCACAAAAAGAGAAAAAAAGGAGTTCTACGAGATACTATCAAAAGCTTGAGTGAATCAACCATTCCTCTCACAAGAATCATTTGAAGATTTTCAGTCAAAATAGTAGGCTGATTTCAGCCCTTTCCAAATAAATCAATAGAGTAATCAATAGAGTAATCTTAAGCTGCACAGGGCACACAAGACATACTGTCTCAAGCACACATCCAGGGACATGTGAGCTTGTCTCTCTAACTCCACCAGCATTTGACGCATTAGATTGATTATGACCAGTTGAACTACCTGGAAAGAAGTCTACCCAGCGGTCCAGCAATCAAGTTTAAACATACCCAACATTATTTATCATAGCTTCGCAAGCATAATATGAAGAAACACCTGCTAGAGCCTGATTTTCAATTGGCATGTTATCAACCAAATTTATAATTTGAGAATTGATTCCAGCCACAATGCTTGAGAGTGAAACAGGGTCAGGAGATGGTTGTGAAACAACGACAATTGGCTGCACTCCACCAGAGACCGATACAGCAGCAGGTCTTAAGGGGATAGCTGTTGCAGTAACAGCCATGTGTAGTGTTAAAGTAGGCATGCACACCCTATTTTTTAATATTTTTAGCTGAGACCATTTACCATAGTTTGGGCCTAAATTGGCTCCAAATATTTTTCCTTTTCCAACATTACAGTAAGACTAGTGTTATGGATTTTGACCAGATGTTCCTTAATTGAAGCAGCTGCAACATGATGAAGTAGAAGTGGTAGCACACCTTATATATATGGCCGTACATTGTTGCATCTATCTATATATTTAATCAATAATCTATTATCTATGTTTGTACTTTGTAATTAGTATATTGTTGTTCAAACTTCAATAGTGCAATGTATATTGACTTTATTGTTTTGCCATTTAGGTCAATGGCATCTTCATGTGCTTCAGCCACTGGTAGCACTCAATGTGAATCTCTATCTTCATGTGGGAGCGAGGCATCACTCAAACGAAAGTCAAATGATGTTGGATGGGAATTTGGCATCCTAGCTAATCCATCTAACTTAGATAGGGTCGAATCCAAGTTATGTCGGAAGGTGATGTCCGGAGGTATTCGTAGAATGAAAGAGCACATAGGACACATAAAAGGAATGTACTTCCTTGTGTCAAATCTTCAACTGATGATCAAGCGAAGTGTAAAAATGCTATTAATGAGGTAAAATTCAAGAAAAGAAACTTGAAAAAACATGAAGAAGATTTGATGAATAGTGTGAGAGTTACGGGGTTGGACAAGAATCTTGAAGAAGATGATGAATTGAGAGTGTTAGGCACGAAACCACTCCATTCTCTTGGTCCAATTGACAAATTTGCTACATGCATCAATCCTAAAGCTTCATTAAATGTGGCAAAGACAATGCGGGAAAGAAACATAAAGGATGCCATTTGGAAAGATAGATCTCTTACTATGAAAAGTTATATGGCTTATTGGATTTATGAAGGTGGCATATCTTTCAATGCTATTGACCTCGAAAGCTTCAGGCTCTTTACAGAGGCACTCGGTCAATTTGGACCAAGGTGGAAACCTCCTAGTCAATATGAATTAAGAGAGCCTTTGTTGAAAAAAGCGGTGGAAAGAACCAAAGTCAAAGTAAAGCCACATGAAGATGAATGGGGAAAGAATGGTTGCTCACTTATGACCGATGCTTGGAGTGACAAAAAGAGAAGAAGTATCATGAACTTGTGTGCCAATTTTAAGGTAGGTACCATTTTTCATTCATGTAAGGAAACTTCGGAGATAGCGCACACATGTGAAATTATTTTTGAGTTTGTTGATCAATGTATAGAGCAAGTTAGATCGGAGAAAGTCATTCAAGTAGTGACAGATAATGCTTCAAACAATATGGGAGCGGCAAAGTTATTGCGTTTGAAAAGGCCAATTATCTTCTGGAGATCATGTGCCACGCATACCATTAATCTTATTTTGGAAGGCATTGCAAAACTACCCAGATTCAAGAAAATCATTGAACAAGCCAAAGCTTTCACTATCTTTATATATGCACATCATAAGACCTTAGCCATTATGAGATCTTATACAAAAAGGAGGGACATAGTGAGATCAGGAGTGACTAGATTTGTTTCTTCATTCCTTAGTTTGCAGAGCTTGGTGGAGAAAAAGACTCAATTGAAGGCAATGTTTGGTAGCTCTTAGTGGGATGAATGCAAATGGTCTAAGACAGTCAAAGGGCAAGCATGTTATAATATTGTGATGCCTATTGCTTTTTGGAATGGTGTGACATCTTGCTTGATAGTTTTTGCACCTGTGGTTAAGGTGCTTCGTACTACTGATGCAGATAGAAAGCCATCAATGGGATTTTTATATGGGGAGCTTCTATGGGCAAAGGAAGATATAAAAAAGGCTCTAAATAATTATTCCAAAAACTATGAGTCCCTCTTCGAGATAATGGATACAAAGATGAAAGGTAGAGTCGACATCCCGTTGCACTTGATGACTTATCTATTGAATCCTTATTATCATTATAAGGATCCCAATCTTATATTAGATCAATCTATCTCGGATGGAGTTATGGAGTGTGTTGATGTTCTTTGTTATGGAAACTTTGATTTGTTGAGTCATATTATGAATGTTGAGTTGCCAATTTATAAGACAAAAGGTGGAGTTTTTGGGAAGCCAGTTGTAGCAAAAGGATGCGAAGTAGATGATGAAAATTTTGATCCAGGTAAGAGAAAATCTCTATATTAAACTTTTTAATTCTTCCTTTAAATAAAATTATTTGTTTTATAACTTGGTGGTTAAATTATGGTCATGCTACACCTAACTTGCAAAGAATTGTTACAATGATCTTGTCATTGACCACTAGCTCATCCGAATGTGAAAGAAATTGGAGTGCATTTGAAGGGGTTAGAAATCTAACAAGTTAACTTTTACTTTATTATTTAAAATCTTCAATTTTTAATGTTATTTTCTTAAATACTTCTAAGTTCTACCACATGTGACTTTTTTTCTTTTTGGTTTACAGATACATACTAAGAAGATAAACAGATTAGATGTTTCACGATTAAACAATCTAGTCTATGTCCAATTCAATTCACGTTTATTGAACAAACGTAAGAGGGGAAGGGAGAAAGATGTCAATGTCCTACTTGTTAGTGATGCAAGTAAAGCACAAGACTGGATTATTCTTGGGTTATATGATGATGAAAATGAGATGGGTGATGGATTTGATGGTAATGATGTTTCTAGAGGGAGAGAGGTTGAGGAAGATGATTTTGATTCTGAAGATGAGGTAGAAGTGACTGAGAATGAAGATGAATTTGAGTCCGATGAAGAGCGTGTGGTAGAAAATTACGGAGAAGAAGAAGAAGAAGATCCATTTACCATTGTTACTTAGTACTATAGTAGTTAGTATACAGTATATATTGTATAGTACTTAGTTGTATAGTACTTAGTAGTTCCCTGTTTTGGGCCTATTTTACTGTCGTTTTGGGGCTGTTTTGGGGCTATTTTTGCTACTGTTTTGCTGCTGTTTAAAAGGTAATTTGATATGATCTGAATCCCCTAACAATTCAAATTAAACTTGAGATAAATCTGATGCGTCATCGACCTACTTGCAAATACACTGATTGAGACCCGCACATTACCTAATCTAATTTTGCATTGCACCGTACCAAATTTATGCATCATGATACATCAATTTAAATTATCTAATCCAATTTTGCATCGCGATGCATCAATTTAATTTACCTAGTCCAATTTTTTGCATAGCGCTGCAAATATTGATGCACGCACTACAAAATTGTAATGAACAAAACTATCAATTCCTTCTTTCTTGTACACAATCAACAAATAATTCAAATTGATTCATCTTTCTACATCCAAATTAAGATGCATCACGATTCACAAATGATACAACGTGATTCAAAATTGATGCATCCAGAATCAAAAATGATTTCCAACAACCAAACTTCTTTTCTTACATTTTATCAAACAGTTTACATACATAATAACACATCACACAAAGTGAATCAATTTTGAACCAACCACACAAATACAATGAAAGAAGAAGAAGAAGACGCATATGAAAATGAACATGATGAAGAGAAAAGAGGGTGGAAAGTTATGGTGGTGGAATAGTCAAATTCAAGAAGAAAGAAAAACATCACCACCCTTCCTTCCCACCTCTTTGCTCTACATCCCTGCGACATGCTGTTGTTATTTCTACGGGTGTAAATCGAAACCACCAAACCACATAATCGAACCGAATCAAACGGTTTGGTTCAGTTTTGGTCGAAGACGATTCGATTTCGGTTTCAAAAATTGGAAATCCGCTCGGTTCGGTTCACGGTTTTTGGTATTGAACCAAACCAAACTGTTGGAATATGCTTCATGATAAATAACTTATCATCTTGCATATTATAAAATATTTTGATTTCCTTGTTCCCATTACCGTGTGTCATAACAAGTAGCTAAAAGGTCTGCGTACTGGTTAGTGTGTCAGCTTGTTTGACAACACATGGGTCTTAGGTTAGGTTATCCTAATATAGTCCTACATTCTTAATGATGATTGACATACTAGCACTTCATATGCACTAGCACCAATAGACTTGTTGTAGCGACAAAGATCTTCAGAAGACTCGTCACCAGCAAACTTGTCATAAGCACAACAGAATACCTTAAAGACCACCAGCAGACTTGGCTTTAGACGTGCTACGGAAAGATAGGACTGCAGAAGATCGAAACAAGACAAAAGGTTCAAGCTTCCAGTCACTCAAATCCTCATGAAGTATGACATCTTAGACACTGCAAAACTCTCTCTCACTCACGTGGTTTGGATAAGTAAAAAAGAATCCATTTTATTGGACAAACCACCTGACAATGCAACATAAGTCAGACTCACTTTTCAGAGACTTATCAATACAGTCTGACGAGCAACAGTTCCAAGATCTGCAGAACAAAGCTTTTACCCAACAGTCAAAGATCCAGTGAACAACATCTCTATCCGGCGGTCTTCAACAACGACATTATCTCTAACGGATAGGAAATTCATCTTCATCTCTCAATGATCATATTGACCCTGGTGTGAGTGCCCCGGATTCTCCTGAACCCCGCGCTCCCTTTTTTAGGGGAACGTTGGTTGCGGAAGGACATCACTCTTTTCATTCCATCTTCTCTTGTTTAGGGGAAGACAAAATTAAAAGTGCAAAAAGAGTGTTGTCGAAAGTGCGTTGAATACGCCTCGGTCACTGAGTGTGCTTTAGTCCACTATGAGTACTTTGGATTTTTCCATAACTCATCCTCCCTTGTTTAGGGGAAAACAAGATACATAAAACACATCACTCTTTTCATTCTCATCGTCCCTTGTTTAGGGGAAAACGGAAAAGTGCAAAAAAAGGATGTTGCGAAGGCGCGTGGGAACACGCCCTGCCTCACTGTGGATTGATGTATATTCTGGATTACTATGAGTGCTTTGGGTTTTTCGTAGCTCATCCTTCCTTGTTTAGGGGAAGACAAGATACAGAAAGTGCATCACCCTTTTCATTCTCATCGTCCCTTGTTTAAGGGAAAATGGAAAAGTGCAAAAAAAGGATGTTACGGGACTCACTGTAATCCAAAATGTTGTAACAGAGTCGTCATCTTTATTTTAAGGAGAAATAAAGAAAAACAAAAAATAACCAGAGTTTGTAAAAAATTGGGTTCGGAGGCTAAGTTACGAGGTGGGAAGGTGTTAGGCACCCAACTCGCCCTTTTGGTATCAAAAATAGTTTTTGGCTAAAATATGCTTTCATTATATTTATCTAGCAAATGAAATAAAACATTTAAACAAATATATTTGTTTCTACATTATTTACAGACTTGCAGTCGCTTCCTTCAAGGAATTAAAAATATATTTATAAATATTTGGCCATAATAAGGCTCTTTTTAGTGCTATTTTCTATCGAAATTCGGGTAGCATAACTGTTTATATTTTTACATCGGGCCGATTTGAAAATAGCATTTTTTTTATATAACCTCTTAAAGGCTTACCTTTAAGAGCGTAGGTTGTGCTCACTTTATCCTTCCGGGAGAGAGAGTCCGTTGTTGTTATGGAGATTCGGGCAGAGTAGCTGCTTCCAAAAGCTGCTTTCTGGCACCGTGAAACGGGCGGAGCAACTGCTTGTGTTTTTACTGTTGTTTGCTTGCTGTTGGCAGAAATCGGGCAGAGTAACTGCTTGCTTCTGTCCGATTTGACCTCTGGATTCGGGCAGAGTAACTACTCTTTTTTGGATTTTCGGACCGAGGAAATAGGGTGGAATCCTAGCTGGAAGGCTAGGGTTCACTTTGACTGGTTGGATTTAAGTTTGGAGGAGATTTGACGGAGCTTCGAGGCTTATAGGAAGATGGGTACTCTCTCTCTCTCTTTCGCTCACTGTGTAAACTAAACACGGCTTCTTAACTGTGTGCGATGAAGTGAACTTTGTGCGGAGTCTTTTGTGAATGAATTCACTGAAGCCGGACACTCTTATTTATAGTTAGGAATGGGGACTCTGTTGGTATTTTGATTTTTCTTTCTGTACTTTATCGATTTGTACCGCGCGCTTAAGAGAGTGTACCGGAGACAAAGTGCTACAGTGCAGGGGGACTATTCTGGCGCCACCCATGGGGGGTCTGGGCGCCGCACCCACTTTGCATGTGGGTGGCACCCGGGCCTCTTTTTGGGGTCATTTTCGACACTTCAGCCCCCTGCATTTCACTGTTTTGCGCATCCTGCTTTTCCTTTTGCATTTTCAAACCCTGTAACTTGACATTTGTTAAGTTTCAACAGGTCTTGATATCATATGTCATGTCACATACCAGGAGTACGAAATTGGGGTGTCTATGCCTGGTCAATAAAAGAAATATTTCCTCTTCTTCAACAAATAACGAGATTAATAGAGCCAGCTTTCCAAGCAAGCTCAACAAGGCACCTACAACAAGAATGTCAAAAAAAAAAGCTGTGAGATCTACAAGAGATCGTCTTCACCAACGCATCTCAGATCTTCACAGAAGGTTGCAGTGAGCTTACCCAGACCTTAGCAAAACACTCTCTATGGATTACTAGGAAGAAAAGCTTTGAAGAAGAAGAGAGTGATTAGAAACTTCAACAGACATAGATCGGTGTCTTGGTCAAGAACCCAGTTCTTGATTTGAGTTATTCATCCTTCTTCGAAGAACTCAGCCTCTGACAAGAGCTTCGAGATTTTATTCCTAAAGTTAGAGGTCAATCTGTTGGATCGATTTGAAGATAGATTTTAAATGGTGCCCAAGGAAGATGAAGAGTTGTCTGTAATTATTGCATTTATATCTTTAGATTTGTAGTCACATACAAATGTTGTTGATTGTGCAATAATCAATCATCATAGAAGGCCGAGTGCTTTGCACTCAATTGTTCAAATAATTTTTATTTGAACGACCTTCAAAAGTGTCTTCTCATATATGTCCCTCGTTCTCGTCTCCTATTGCTCTCTTTACTTAAGAATTGGTCTATGAATGATTAAGTAAAGATCAAGGTTTGAAAGGACGAGGACAGAAACTTTACATAGAGAGTCTAGGATGATGTAATCTATAATTTATCTTTGAATAAATTCAGATGTTCTTTCAAATGATTTATCTTTCAGTCTTGATCTCTCTATGAGCTTTCATAAACTGATTTATCTTTTGAAACACTATTCTCTAATGATTTCCTAAATCTGCATTTGGAAGAAGGATTAAGTGTGTTGTTGTTATGATCATATATTCGTGTACAGCCACTTAAGACTTCTCTAAATCTAAGTCTAACTATTTCCGCTGCTAAATACTTTCAAATAGGCTTTTGATTTACTGGCAGTTCACCAGCAGAGTTCATTACTCGGCTAAGAGCAAGTCTGTTGTTCAGTACTACCAGCAGACATGCTCAACGTGTTAACTGCCTATGCCATTTAAACATATACTTTAAATGTAAAACATGAAAGTTTTCAAAGTGGCATCATAGGTTATTCACCCCCCTCCCCTCTAGCCTATTTGAGTATCATTGTGGACCAACACAAACAAACTTATATATTTTTATTTATTTATCATATAATATATATATATATATATATATATTATTGCGGCGGTACCATTTTATAAAATTATAAGCGCTTAAGTACCTTCTTTTAAAAAAAACTGCAAAATTCATTTTTACTATTTTTTTTTTTTTTGTAAATGGCCCTGCTCCTACCGTCCAACCTTCCTTCCTTCACCTACTGTAACCGCAGACCTAGTTTTCTTTAGTGAGTAAATGAGGGAAGACGTGTATTTTTTGCATTATCTACACTTGGCAGCACTCCACTTTTTAGATTTCTTGATATTTCTCAAAGCTAATACCATACTCAAACATTATAACTTAAAATCCGTTAATTCACCCAATTTGGCTTGAAAATTACCAAACCTGGCAATTTTTTTAGGTTGAAATGTGTTAACTATGAAGGCAAAACCAAGAAGAAGCTGAATTCTATCAAGTCTGAATTACAAAAGGGCATCCAGATCAAGGTAAAGTTTGGAGAAGCAAGTGCAAAATGGAAGAAGTTCAAGGAAGCCATTACTCTAGAAAGCTTTAGCACTTGGATGTAATTCATAAAAGCAGAAGGGTGTCGAGTGTAAATTTTATGTTAGTCAGTTAGTTGTAGATCAGTTAGTTGTTGACATTGTTTGTTATTCCTTCTCCTTCTTTAATTCGGCTAGTAGATTTCAGGGTTATAAATATAGGAATTCAGATCATGTATTGTTAATCAATCAATGAAGAAATAATACAATTAAGTTTCAATCATATATCTTTTTCTATCTCTTTTCATGGTATCAGAGCCAAGAATTCCTTGGCACCCGTACCTTTTCAATCATCTATCCAGTTCCTCTCTTTCCTTTTGGCTGTAAAGCTGTCAAACGTGACAGAAATACAAAAGACCTCCAACGATTCTGTCAGTTCAAAGAATAAAGCAACAACAATGGAAATAGGGATAGACTCCAACATGCATCCCTTGTACCTACACAATAATGATCATCCAGGACTGATCTTGATTGCCACCAAACTAACTGGAAGTGAGAACTACAATTCTTGGAAAAGATCCTTTGAGATAACACTATCAGCCAAGAACAAGCTTTCAATTATAGATGGCTCTTTTCTTGTTCCTGAAAAGGATGATCCACTACATTCACTATGGGCCAGAGCCAATGACATGGTGATTTCTTGGACCTTCAATGTAGTCACTGAAGATATAAGCAACAGCCTAAGGTATGTTGTTAATGCTCATTTAGTCTGGAAAGAATTGGCAGAAAGATTTGCTAATATTGATGGCCATAGAATTTTTCAATTAGAAAAAGACTTGCACAGAATTGAACAAGGTAGCAGCTCTGTTGAGTTTTATTATCACAAGATGAAAGGAATCTGGGATGAAATTGCAGCCATGGATCCAACAACAGCTTGCAGGTGTCCATGCAATTGTGGAGAAATCAAGAACCAAGAATCCAAGGAACAAAGGAGACAGTTAATACAGTTCTTGATGGGACTCCATGAAAGCTTTATGAACATCAGAGGTCAAATTCTTAGAATGAAACCTCTTCCTTCCATTGGAGAGGCCTACTACATGATCAGGCAAGAAGAGACTCGGAGACAAGGTTATGTTCCTGAAACAGGCTTCATTGCCAACAACATTGCCCAGCCAGCTCAAACCAATTCTGTCAAAACCTTTTCTGTTCCTTCTCAGACCAAGACAATCGGTAACAAACCCCCATTCAAGAAGGGGATCTTTTGCAATTATTGCACTAGGGAGGGACACACCAAAGATGAATGCTACAGGCTTAAAGGATTCCCTATTAATCATCCAGGCAATCCTAATCATCCTGCTCACAGGTCCAGGCAGTCTAAGAGCAGGGCCAATGGAAGATCTTAGCCAAATTTCCTTGTAATCTTTGCTTTCAATGGAGTATCTTCATAAATCAAATATAAATCATCTATTGATTTGTGGGAAAAAAATCAAGAGATGAACCCAAATGGCTCCAACTCCTAGGTATTGCCTCCTTCCCCTTTTCCCACCCTTTTCATGTGTCAACAATTTATTGGTCATCATTTTATTTTTCCTCCTTGTTTTTTTGACAAATTTTCAGCTCAAAAAATAATAATTTTTTTCCTGAATTAAAGTACACATTTTTACTTATAAAAAGAGACTTGGTTTGTTTCATTTTATTGACTCAAATTATTAAAATTATAATAAATAAATATTATTTTAATAATGACTATTTATATAATTTCGAAACTATTTATTTATGCAATATAAAATTTATTTGTTAGTATAAATTGAAAGAATATATTAAATTAATAGAGATAAAGATGATGTGGTAGATAAAGTTGTTGGAGATAAAGATAGTGGGGGTATGTAAATATGTTGGATTTTGTGCCACCATTGGGAGGGTTTTTTTTGTTTTAAATCAAATAAGTATCTAATGGATTAGTTTATTGGTTTTTAATGGGTTGAATTTGATTTTGGGTTTGATTTTTGGCTAACCATTGTACCTGCTCTAACAAAGACCAACAAGAGCATGAAAGCAAGAACCAAACCAACTATGGCAGCCAACCACATTCTGGAAATCCAAAAATCATGCAAGTTCAGAACAATCAAATCAATACAGAAAATTTACACTCGACACCCTTCTGCTTTTATGAATTACATCCAAGTGCTAAAGCTTTCTAGAGTAATGGCTTCCTTGAACTTCTTCCACTTTGCACTTGCTTCTCCAAAATGGATTACCCGTCTTGACCCAAAAACGGATCGGGTTAAAATAGGTCAGGCCCGTTGCCTATTTCAACCCGTTAATTTTTTGCTATATAAATGTATGATTTTTTTGCGGAAATCACGGATTAAAACGGGCCGTCCTGTTATCCATTTCGACCCGACACAACCTACCCAATCGCCGGCCCTAGTCAAGAGTGCTCCGCTCAACCTAGAAGTACCCCAGGAGCGTAAGCTTTTTTAGTAAGGCACCACATATTTTTTCTTTGAATAGAGATGGAAGCTTGGAAAAGTATCATAGTCCTGGGAGACCCCAATTAACTCAAACTAAAGGAAGACCGCGGACTTTCCAGCAACATATAAAAGGTACAAAGCGGAAGATACCGCCGTGCTCCCTGCGTAACTGAGTTCGTGATATAGAATTTTTTTTCCTTGAATGCACTCCATTTGACTCAACAGCTTTGAGGTCTTGCCCTAGATCTATGAGAATTGCAAAGATTTTGACTCTTTTGTCCGCACTTGCTTGAATAAGGAACTTGTTACAGAATCCAGCATCTCATGATCCCAGAAAAGGCCAAAGAAATGGTGGAAGAAATGTTTGTTTTTTCTTTCATTTTGGTTCCTGTACTTTACCCGTCTTGGTTAATTCCAGATTTTATTTATGTATTTATTTTTTTAGAATTTGTGCATTGCGATGCTCATTTTGACTTCAATTGTGCATTGCTGATACCCAAATTTAAACAGAGGCTTTATATGCACACCTTTTCTTCATTAAGGGTATATTTGTTATTTTTTCCCAAAAATGTACTTTAATGATTTAAAACAAATATAGAAGACCTAGGTTGTTATAATTTCACCAAAAGAGCCCGACCTGATTATCACCCTGTTAAATAGTCACATTTCAACATTTTTTAAAGTTAATTTTGGGTTCACTCTCTTTATAGGAATTAGTCACCTGATTTGTGGTTTAAATTTTTTCTTTGTTTTTATTCCACTATTTTTTTTTTTTTTATCTATTAATCTCTTGCTTTTTTTCGTGAAGCCAAATAGACCCTTTGTATTTTTCAAATAAAAATTTGAGTATAATTTTTCAAAAATGAGTAAAGCATGAGATTAAAAGTACTTTTATACAGCTTACAAAAATCATAATTTACTTTATTTTTTCCTTAAATTGATTTTCATACAATCTCTAAAATATGAAATCAAAAGTAATCAGAAAGAACTAGAGAAACCATCTGAGAGAGAGAGGGAGAGTCCACCGTACTACAGAGAATCCAATGCTCAGAGCTTCCATGAGTTTTCTAGCAAGAGCTTAGATATGAAAACTTCCAATCTGGAGAGGTTCGGAGGGGCTACAAGACCATGAAAATAACTCAACTGCTCCATAGGATCACGAATCCCGGGCATGACCACCACCTTCAAACAAGCCATTCCATTTCTATAAAAAGACATCCCTGCACCTGCAGTATTAATGGCTCTGATAAGATCTCAAAAATTACCAAGATGCTGAAGGCTATTTTCGAGACTGGATATTCCTTCGTTTTAATCACTAGTGCCTCAACACCATAATTTGTTTCTTCAAAAACAGTCCTGTAAGAATTAAGATACTGCAATCAGAGACGATAGATAGAGAACCTATTTCATATATTGCGCTGCCACATAACAGTTTAGGGGTTGAAAATCAACACCACCCCATTTGCAGATTTCCCAACTTTCTTATTTAGTCACCCTCGTTGTCACTAAGAATAACAATATTATTTTGACATCCAGCTGATGATATTTCTCTCATCGCTCTCTCAGAAGCCAAATTTCTTGAAGTAGCAGTTTTGTAACTTGCTCCACGGTCTTTCACAATATATTGCACAGTTGAGGCACTGGGTGGAAGCTTGTCTAATCTGAATTCTTTGACAACTTGAGAACCGGGATTGAAATTTGACTCTTCCTTTGACTGAAAAAAGGAATTCATTATCTCTCTTTCAGAATTCATGAAGCATGTTTCACTAGAATTTCCTAATGAAATATCAGATGGCAAATTAGTGGCAACATGCGAAGACCCTTGTGAAGCATCTTTGAAGGAGTAGGAACTCATTGTAAGCCCAAGATTTTCTCTCGCCCATTTATGAACAGCATATAATCTCTCTTCCAAAGCTTCAATAAGAACATTTAACTCGCTGACTGTGTATCGGAAGAGAAAAAATCTGGAACTCCAAGGACACGAACAGAGCTGCTTTGAATGATTAAGACAAGAATATCTATCCGGGGAGCATAAACAGCCTGTGGCAGATAGGTGTAAATCATAAAAACATACGACACACTCCCTCTTAACAGTTGAATCAAAGTCCTTTTCCATCTTCCTTGACTGCGAAGATGTGCATAGATATTTCCTTCTTGTGCTTTCTCGCTTAACACGTGACTATGCAGGAAAAAGACAAGTGTCAAGGTCACTGTCATACGGTTACATAATTTAAAGGGTAATTGCTTTTTAAGGTTCGAAATTTGGGAATGTGGACCTTAAAAAGTAACATGGGGTAAACTTTGTACCATACAATGGATTAGACTAATTTTAACTCAAAGAAACTATAAGAGCTTACCTTTAGTGCCCTTGTTAATATACCATCCTTTCCACAGACACTTTTCCACTGAAGATTGTCGGAGTCCTGTTTCAGTAGAGAGATGTCCAATAGTGCTCTCACAGCTTGCATGGATGCCCCCATCAAAAGTTTATCATGGGAGATAGATGTCTTTCTACCAACCTCACTGTAAAGTTCTATAGCATTCTGCCCATGTGGCAACCAGTCAAAGGGAGCAAAGTTTACTGCCTCAGAACAATTGAAGCCACGATCGAATCCCGAATAGTATGCTCCTGGAAGAATAATGATAAACTGCCTCGAATACTGCACACAGCGATAGACAGGTATACCTTCTGACTTCAAGATCGACGGTGAAAGTTGTGTGACCTGTATCACATATTAAACTTTTCATAACTGTTCTCACCATAAAAACTGTGCAGACTATACTAGGACACACAAACACACATAAAGACTCAATTGTGTCTGTGATGACGCCAAATGGCTTTGTTTGGACACCTAATACACAAATGCATTTTACACAATCAAGGATCAGACTAGCTCTAAAAGTGTTATTCAGTCAATTGTCGAAGAACTCAATACTATAATAATTACTCCCTCCATTCCGGACAAAGAGTCCCTGTTTGAAAGTCAAACTTTTTTAAAAAATGACACTTTTAGTAGCTAATTAGTAATAAAATGACACTTTTATGCTTTAATTTTTCAAAGTGAATTCTTTAAATGAAACAGCCAAACAATGGAAAAGTGGACTGTTTGCCCGGAATGGAAGGAGTAATAATTATGGAAAATGTAAAAAATTGCTAGTTATTAACTTTGTAATGATTATGGGAAAAGCCTAAGGTCCATATCTTTTTGCATTAGTGATGGACATATTGATCAAAAGTACACTATTTTTGTATGCCATCATGCATGTTGTTTGCAAGTGACATTATTCTTATCATTGAAATGAAGACTAGGGCCCAATGATAAACTAGAAAAGTGGAGAGAAGCTTTAGACGTCAAAGGGTATAAGATAATTAGGTGTAAAACATAATATACTAGGAATGCAACTTTAGCGGCAAAAGGACCACTAGCCGAGACAAAGTTAAATACATCTGCCAGTAAATACAATAAAGGGGTCAACTTCACAGTTTGGCACCATCTTTTAACCAAGATAGGGAGGTGGAGAATGAAGTTATGTGGTATGATAGGCATATACACGTTAAATTGAAAGGAAGGTTTTATAGGACAAATACGAGAGTGCACTATCTTTATGAAAGGGACTGCTGGGCAATTAGGCCTCGTTTGGTGCAACGTTTTGAAAACGCAGCGTTTTCAAAACGCAGTTTTATTTCTGTAAACACGTTTGGAAAACTATTTCAAAACGCTATTTTTTATAAACAGAGTAGTTGTAAACATAGCATATTTTTAAAACGCTACAAATTGGAGCGTTTTAAAACGCTCCACATTTTTAAAACGCTGCATTGAAACACTTTTAAAGAGAAAACACAGCGTTTTTTACCACCAAACAAGCACTAAGAAAGAAACACATGGAAGGATTTGATTAAGAGGCGCTTCTCTGATGTTCTTGCATTGGACAAACAGAAGGACCAAAAATGCAACATGTAGCCGAATTGAGTTGTATTATAAATGACTAGCTTTCAATTGTATTCTCAAGACTATCAAAAACTACGTTCTACAAGAGTAATCTATTTTATTTCTATATTTCATAAAAAATTCTTGTTATACTTGAAATTAATAGAAAAAATAAAAACCCATTGATCAAGAGGACCAACTTTTTGATAATAAATATTAATTAGAAATTTTGATTAACTTATAAATCATTGCATTCTAGTATTGCACAGTTCAACTATGAAAACAAATATCTATTAAATAATGAAAAGCTTTTACGTCACTTGTACTATTAATAAATATAGTTAGAATTTGCATAATTTAATTAAATTTTCACTAAAATAGTTCATTATAACACACTATTTTCTCATAATATTATTGATTGCAAATAATAAAATTATTTACCATCCAGTATAGAACAAGGTTGGTTGCACAAAATTCTATTAGTTATTGGAGGATATTAACTTATTGAATTGATTATTAGAGTGTCGATGGTAGTAGCATGTCCTCACTCACCGGCTTATATGCGACAATATAGCATGTCCTCACTCACCAGCTTATGGGACAATTCAGGACGTTGGGATAATTCTGGGAAGTACTTCTTCAATGCTGCTTCAAACTTGAGGGAGTATGTACCTGGTATCCCATACCAAATTCTAGGGGCACCCAAATGCATGTAAACAAGAGAATATAACTGGTGCTCTTCTACTTTCTGCTTCACAAAAGATAAAAAGGAAATGAAAGAATTGATGAGTCATGACCACAACAGGTTGGAATGAGAAGAAAGCCAAGGTACAAAAAAAGACCTACACAGGTTTTATGACAGGCACAAACAAGCAAAAGACGATTTTAAGGTTCTTGCCTTGTAGAGGACTTTGAACTTACCCAACAACGGGATGAAAAGCACATTCCTATTTGCAGTCGGGGAGCTAAAATGGAAGAAACATTGCTGATTTCAAAAGCAAGAAGAGAACCAGGCAGCTTCGGAATGTTATTTAGGTTCCAACCTGATTCCGCATATTTATGATTATTAAGGGTCTCTACTGTAGGAAAACCACTGCCAAAGACTCTGGCATCCACATCAGCGCCATACACCTAAAAGACCAACATGAAAACAAATAAATAGAAGGAAAGATGCCTTAAGACAAAGAACATTCTAAAAAAGAACACACATAGAATCCTTCAACAATCTCAGAATGCGTCTTAAGTTACCTCAATTTCCTCGGTTGGATTTTCAAGAATCCTCCAATATTCACCCTCGATATTCTCCGAGGAAGGAACCCACTGCTTTTGCGACACAGCACCTGAGCCAGCAACCTTTTCTTTCTTGCTAAAATACTGCTCTCTGAAATCATCTGCATACTTCTGGAACGTTTTCAATGTAAACTCTGGGCCAAGTTTGAAATCAAAGCCATCAGCACAAATTCCAGCTTCATCATGATCTGATGAACATCCATCAGCAGAGCCAGATTCCAAACCTGTTGTTGAAGTTCTTCGCTTTTTTCCTTTCATTTTCTCATTGATTAGGTTAAGCTTTCTCTTCGAATGCAGATTTTGGAGTTCATTGATCCGTTGAACGTGAGTATGGAATTTAGACATTTCCCAAACATTCTTTTCCTTAATTAGGCATGGTGGTTGCCAGGATGGAGGGGGAACAATACGGCAAATTCCATATTCCTCTGCATGTTGACGTTTGCTTGCAACATATTTAAGTGTGTCTTTGAACTCCTGTCATAAGATTCAATGCTCAGCAGACAGCCAAACAAGCACCCAGGCAAACCATCAGTTGTAAGGCTCCGTTTGTTTCACCAAAATGATTTCTATGTTTCCCCATTTTTCTAGTGTTTTGGTAGTTTCAAGAGTACGAGTCAATTTAGAATATCCCACAAGTCAAAAGGAAAATCACCCAAGGATTATAGCTTAGAGATTTTTCTCAGTAAGTCACTTCCCAGAATATGAAGCTCCTCTCTTTCCCACCTTTGTCCCTATTTACCTCTATTGAAAACTATTCTCTGTTTATTTGAATGAAATTCTTGCACAAGAGTTTTTTGGGTCAATTTTCCGTGCATTAACAAAACATACAAAAATGAAGTATTTACTTGCAATCCATCTTTGTTAAAAAAATATGTTTCACGGAAGAATGCAATGCTAACATAATAAAATAAATAGGAAAAAAGAAAAGGGAAAAAAGTAAAATTAGTTTGAAAAATACCTCCTCACTTGGGTAAAATACAGGGGCATCTTCAATTACGGGCATGCAGGATTCTTCCGGTCGCCAACTTGTCGTAACCTGAACAAGTACTTTTCAATAATTGGGTATATACAGTTAGCTGAGACAAATACAAGAACAAGTAAAGAATACTAAACCTTCGGACAATCATTGCAGTTTGAACATCCACGGATCACTCCTTTGGGAAGGGAACTTCTTAGAGCAAGATTCTGCAAAAAAAGAACAATATATCAGCTAGTATTCGAGTCCACTTTGTACTCTTCCTTGATCCTACAATCGATCAACAAACTGGGTAGCAGCAAAAATTTGCAAGAAATCCTACAAGAACAAATATACAATGAAAAAGGAGATAGATACCGTATCCGGATGTTCCGTAGCAGATTCCTCACAATTGTTGGGTTGATTGTTGAGTATCCATGGCCTACACCTTAGAGAATTCTTAAGCTTTGCAAAGTCAATTGTGGCGGAGGCAGTGTCAATCTGTCCCGACTCCGGTTCAAAATAACTTCCAAAGGCCATGGAGCTATAAGCTTCATTGTTACTTTCTGACCTCTTCAGTGTGAAGGATGAGACTGGTTCAAAACCAGGTGGGACCGGCAGTTGGGCCGCCTTTTCCCTTTTAGTTTCTTCGTCTTCCCTCACCATGATAACTGGAAAAGAAAAGAAATTAGAACTCAATAGTAGGCTTAGATACACAAGAAGAGTATGGCACATACCCAAACACAGTGGTGGATGTAAAAAGAAGATTGACATTATCATTTAGTCCTGCTCTTTTTGATACAAAGAGAAGATTGCATTAATAGGAGAAAATACAAATGTGGACAAGAAATCCAACATTACAGAGAAGTAACAAAATGACTAGACAAAAAGAAAAAAAGAAGACCCAAAATTAACAATTCGGAACTGCCTGTCAATACCTGGCCAGGTCAGTCAAATAGTCCCTTCTTGCCCTACACAATATTTGAAAATGGTAATTTGACACACTTCAACTATTCTCTTCCATATGAGTTGCTTTCTAATAACCTTCACGTGAGAATCTCACAAAACAAATACTAGAAGTTGTTTGTCTACATTATACAAATATGTGATATTACGTACATATAGATGTACAACACAAGGTCAAAAATGGAAGAAACCTAATAAAAGGTAAAACAAGAGATTTGTGAAGTAAATTATTTCCAATATCAATAAATGAAATTCTTAGTCATGAGTTCTTTAAGGCAGTATGAGAGGAAAGTAATTGATGCAGTGAAGAAAAAAAAAAGAGAAGCAATTAACTGGATGGGCAACAAAGAAACCAAATAAAAGTGGTTAGTTACCGAATCTCAACTAGCAACAGCAAAGGAAAAGAGAAGGCCCTTAAGGACTAAGTTGTTGTTCTTAAGACAATAATCATTTTCAACCTTTCTTTTTTCTTAGTAGAATCAACTTATCCCTGATTGATTGTGCACAACAAACTTGGATGGGAGACTTCTTCCTCGGCCATAAGCCAAGATCAAAGTGTTTCATCAAGCATGTATCATTGTACTCTTCACAGAAGATGTCTAACAAATCCCTCATGATAGACTATCATCTTGACAAAGTGATTACCCCTATATAAGGTCTTCACAAATAAGATGATAGTTGTTTGTTTTTTTTAGGTAAGTGTGACCCTTTGTTGATATGGGGATTGGAACCAAGGACCTCACGACATTGCCCGAGTTCCCTTTCCATCTCTCCCACTCCTTGGGGTCATGTAGATGATAGTTGTTTTCATCACAGAATATTAAGCCTGATATATATACTTGAGCCCCCCTTTAACAACGTAAGTTTAAATGAGTTGGTAACTCAACATGGTGTCACAGCTTCATCAAGGTCATGGCTTCAAGTCACCTTGCTTGCATTTGTTTCCCATGGTATTATGAGTGCACATGTTGGCACCCTATTTGATTGTGATGCTACTAGTGGCTAGTGAGGCTCCTTTGTTATCTCTCCACGTGTAAGTGTGAGCGTGTCACGTGTGAGGGGGAGTGTTAAGTTTGATGTATACTATTGAGCCCCTCCCTAAAAGCTTAAGCTTTTATATGAGATGGTAACTTTAACACAATACAAGCTGAAATTTTCAGTAGGAACCAATTTTATATTAGATCTTGCACATGGTTCAACATGAATGTTGTGATAGTCAAGAAATGCCAAATCTGCTCCTCGGAAAATGATCGACAAACACTTGTGTTGTGGGCGTTCCTAGTTCACCCAATAAGTGCTCACCATAACAATTGAAATATTAGGACTTTCAACAAAAACTGGATAAGCGAATGTTCCACATCTTTAAGGTAAAGGTGAGAAGATATTACCTCGCTCGTATCATCTTCGTCTAGGTATTCATCATAGACTAGTGACGAATCCCAAATGATCAAACCTCCATATCTCGTTTATTAAGAGATCCAGAATAAGCAACTTCTACTTCGCTACATTCATTATAATCACAATCTTGTTCTCCATGATTCCTGTCAACTTGATGCTCCCTATAATTAATGGTTTCATGTTGTTTGACCATAACCCTATATGCAATGTCTTTATGGAAATTTTCATTAAAGTATCCTCCCGGAAAATCTATGGGGTACAACATTTGATTTTTTACCTCGCTCGTAACCATTACCATGTTTTGTACTACTTTGACTAGGAAGGCCACCTGATGAGTGAGTTAAATCCACAAAAATCTCATCTTTATCTCTGGGTTAGATGTCCTCTTCTAATCATATGAACCCAGAGTTGTTTCCAGGTATCTTGAACTTGCTCTGAATTCTGATACCAAAAATATCCCGGAAAATCTAAACTGGGTACACTAGGAGTATACAACACTAATTAATACGAACAGAACCTATCCACTAAATCCCCAAGGGACTGATGAACATTTTCAGCCTCAAACCCCTGATTCCACCACCAGTGAACAGTATGCAGTAACTGATCCTTTAGTTGGTCCAACGTCCGCTCCACATTGTCGAATGCTCTTCTATTTCTCTCTCCCCAAATAATACTCCAAAAGGGATTCCTCCTCCTGCCACTAGTCTTTCACTGATCTAGGCATCACCCATTGAATTTTAAACAGCCTTAGGATCATATTCCATAGATGAGCTTGACAATGGAGCAAAGGTGATCATGTAGCACCAATTCACATAGATCTTCTCATCTTTATCTCTACAAGCCTCCCATGCAAAGAACATCACTTAGACTTGATCCCTATATTCTGATAACTGAGCATACATCATATTGCCCACATTGCTTTTATCCTCCCTGCTAGTATCTACTTGGATAGAGAATTGAACACTAGCATCCATTTCCCAATCCCAGAAAACCGGTCGATCAACCACCAAATTGAACAGATCCTAAACAATGCAAAATCTGATTTTCGAGCCATTTCTGCAAACGAAATATAGGCTGCCCTTCCCAAAATAACCATGACGACATTAGGGTGAAAATAAAATGTATCGAACCCAAGAAAAAGAAAATTAACCAAATTACAACTAGCAACATAAAAGGAAAAGGGAAGGCCCCCAAGTTGTTGTCCTTGAGACAAATCTCAAAACTAAAAGTAAGAACCTAATCATGTCACTCTTATAAACCCAAACTAAACCTAGTCCTAACTTCCTGAAGTCCCCCCTCAAGAAGTACTCTATCCATCCCAATCTAACGTTAGTTTTTGATGTCCCAGTTGATGAGGTATGCTTCCTTTTCACAAAACTTTTCTTTAAGATGATGACTTTTATACCCTAATAGCTTCTGGATGAGAATCACCAATGCAAATCAACTTGAAATTTCTGGACACCCATTAATATGGTCATTTTAAAAAGTTGGTGACTTTTCAACCATTTTCATAATTCACAAAATAAGTCTGTGTCCTCTTTAATTGGTACAGAAAGAGTACAAAATAATCCAGATTCAAACCCTGACCAATTAGCTATTACAAAAAGCCCTAAAAACACAAAAAAATGACATAAAAAATCTCAAACTCTATAAATTAAATGTTGTATCAACTATACTAAATACATATCATTTTCTGTTGCGTCAATAATATAGGACTATAGGAGTACAAATCACCAAAAGTTACTAACCATCCCATTTATAGAGTTCCTCTTCTATTAATCATATATTTTAGTAATACATTTTATTTTTTTGATAAGTAATATTAGTACTACATGAGAGAGTGGTCAGTGATCATTACAAGATAATTTCCCATAATTATCCAGGCATGTATTCGTAATAACAGAGGGTTAGAGGTATAACACTGCAGAATATGAAATCGTAATTCTCTAAACGGAAAGAAAAAGAAAAAAGAAAAGTGAACTGTCTAGAGAATGAGTGAGTACCTAACTCTATGAGACATCAGTTTTGAGGTTACTTGTGAGCCTCGCAGAATTACCAAGTCTGACTTCCAAGGCTTACGCGAAGATACCCAAAGATTCCTAAACTGAAACAAACCCTTCTAGAGACGTACAAAGCCACATTTTACAAGAATCCCAGTTAAATTAAAGAAGAATAAACTGAAACCCGCATCATAGATTCAGCAAAGACAATGTCAATCACCCATATTTGACACACGCACACACGCACATACGAAAGTCAATCAAGATTCATAATCTATAACCTGGAATTCACAACAAAAGAAAGGGTATCTGATTTTATCGATTGGGACATAGAATTTGGCAAACAAAAAAATGGACAAGACATCAATAGCATTAGCCAGTAAAAGACCACATTACCTGGAAAACTTGCGACGAGTTAGGTTTATGTCAGCTCGTGAATTTGACTGAAAGAGCGTGGCAATAACTTACATAGAAGAAGTTCTTGCAGACGCCAAATAAAATATATTTGTCTTAGAGCAAAACCCTAAACCCCAAATTAATTTTTTTTCCTGGATTGTATAAGGAAATTGAATCGATCAGAACTCAGAAGTAATGATACTTTGCATAACAAAAATGTTAGGTTTACCGCCGCCTTAAAGGTAAAATCTATTTTTCTATTTTAAAAAGACAACCGATATTTATTAAGATTTGTGGTAATAACAGTTATAGAAATAGTAATAAATCTACCGTGTATCCAAAAAGTGGAAACTCTCCCTCCAGAGCCCCATACCCCAGTATCATGAGAATGTACGAGCCCCACACCCCAGCATCATGAGAATGTACGAGGAAAAATCACGGTAATTCAGCGATTAAGTAGTTAAGAGATCCATGCCTAGTACCTACAAGGAGCCACCCCACAAAAGGATGAAACCCCCACACTGAGGTTGCTAGGACTCGATCCTTGATCTTGTATTCAAATCTATTAACTCTTACCCAACTGAGCTAAGCCGATGAATACTGATAAATCTACCACTATTATTTACAAAAAGGGCAAATTGTGACATTGATCTCTCGATTATAGGTTTATCATAGTTTTAGTCTCTTAATAATTTATTATCAAATCTGAGTCCTTTAAATATTAATTTTTTTCAGTAACAATCCTATTAATAAATATAATTAAAAAGTTACCGTTAAATTAGAGATAATTGCAAAAAAAACCCTGACATATTTTGTGTTTTGCAAAATTAACCTCGTATATTGATTTTCACCAAATTGAACCTCCACCTATTTTTATTTTTGCAATTCAAACCTTCCGTTAAAGTGGTGTTAATTTTTTTAACGTGATGATGAGTTAGTCGCCTGGCGTGACGTGGACACTGACTTCCAACTGATATTTCCCGCTTTTTTCTATTGCAAATTAAATCTTGTACATTTGTTTGTATTGCAAAAACAACCTTGGTCAAACCGTAGTTTATTTCCCATTTTTTTTCATTACAAATTAAACCCTGTACATTTGTTTGTATTGCAAAAACAACCTTGGTCAAACCGTAGTTTATTTCCCGCCATTTCTATTGCAAAATAAATCTTAAACATTTTTTTTTGCAAGATGAACCGTTTTCAATCTCGTCTTCAATCGCCGGCGAATTAACAGCCTGCAACGGTCGGACCCTTCATCCTCCACACCCAATCCCTTCGCCCAAACCCCCATCTCATCTTCCCCAAACCCACCATTCTCCACCAACAACCCAGCTCAAGCCTCTTCATCATCGAAACTACCACCTGCCTCCACCTCGGTCGGACCCTCCTTCTCCGGTGAACCGTAGGCCTCGCTCCATCTTCTCTCACCCACTCCAGCCTCTTTCATCTTCTTCTATGAATCTCTTTTCTCCCGACCATCAATCGGCTTAGACCTATCAATCAACAGCCGTCACCCTCCATGGCCGGTGAATTATCACATCTCCCTCGCTCAAATCGTCTTCGCCCAACCATCTTCATTGCCGAATCAATCCCTCCGTTAAAACACCCACCTCTTCAAGCCAATCTACTGCACGAAGATTCCACCCAACAATCTCCACCATCTTCACGGCCACACCTTCCTCTTTAATTGCTCCACCGCCTCTTCCCCTTCGCCCATATCCTCATTCTCGGCCCACCTCCATTGATGAAGACCTTCTGTCACCGCCCTCATGTCAGCCGCCGCCCCTATTTTAACTTCCCAAACGACATCCACGGCCTCCTTCTCTGGCGAATCTTCCCCAATTTCTTCGCCAAATCCACCAACCCAAAGAAATCCAGCCACCGCCTTACCCAGCCTGCCTCGGCCAAATCGCCCCCAAGCGCTTCATCCACGTCAGCGCCTAGTCGGCCGTCCTCCTTGCACTGCTCGGCCGAAGCATATGATCCCGGCAAATCTTCAAAGGCCGTCGCCCTCCTACCACAATCACGCCACCCCAAGGCCCTAGAAACCTAGTTCATACCACCATGCCCGGCGAACCTCCCATCTCTCTGCCCTCCGGCTCCCTTTCGCAACCATCGTTCATCTGAATCCGGCGAATCAACCGCTACAGCCGCTTTTCCTCTGACTCATGTCTCTCTGGCCCATCTCTATCCCTCCATCTCTCTCTCTCTTCTTCTCAAAAAAATCCCCAGTAGTACATGGAATATATGAGTGATGCTACTGTGGATTTTTTTTGTGTTTTGTAGTGAAGTATGGGTATAATACATGAGTGACTGCAAGGTTCATCTTGCAAAAAAAAATGTTTAAGGTTTATTTTGCAATAGAAATGGCGGGAAATAAACTACGGTTTGACCAAGGTTGTTTTTGCAATACAAACAAATGTACAGGGTTTAATTTGCAATGAAAAAAATGGGAAATAAACTACGGTTTGACCAAGGTTGTTTTTGCAATATAAACAAATGTACATGGTTTAATTTGCAATGAAAAAAAGCGGGAAATATCAGTTGGAAGCTGTAGTGTCCACGTCACCGCCAACCGGCGTACCAACTCATCATCACGTTAAAAAAATTAACACCACTTTAACAGAAGGTTTGAATTGCAAAAATAAAAATAGGTGGAGGTTCAATTTGGTGAAAATCAATACACGAGGTTAATTTTGCAAAACACAAAATAGGTCATGATTTTTTTTGCAATTATCTCGTTAAATTATCACGTACCTTACATATACTTTAAGTAAATAATAATTTTTTTTTTTCAAACCTAACATATATGACAATTTCGATCAAGTCCCACTTGAAAAAAAAAAACCAAAGGCCTTCTTCAATTACATGTGCCCACAAATGAATTAAATGAACAAAACCTTCCTTACTCCAAACTAATCATTTCACTTCACCAAACCCTAGTTTCATGTTAGACATATCCAAGCATTTGCAGGATCGCACAAATCTATATTCTCTACGGGGTAATGCTAGACACTTTAATAGCATTCAATTTTGGTTACCAAATGATGTGACATCTTATATGTCATATTGTTAACATAACTTTTTAATTTATAGTGGAGCCCATAAAATGTCAAATAAGATGACACATTGGAAACCACATCATTTGGTGCACAAATTTAAGTGTTCATTGAGTTGCTCTAGCATTACTCTTCTCTACGAGAGATCTCCCCCGGTACTTTTACCCTCAACGCCATTTCTTTTCTACTCCTAATCATCTCAGCTCTCAAATTTAGCTTTCTAATTGACAGTTTTTACTTTACCTCGCTTGATCGAGCAAGCTGTCACACGTTCTAGCGTTTGCCACCAGAGCTAGTCTCAGCCCTGATGGCGGAACCCCTTGAAAGTTGAAACTAATCAATGATATCAAATCCCCTTCATAAATTTTGATATGGTTTCTTGATTTACTGAGTAATCTTACGCAACAATTTCAATTCCTTTTCATGGAACGAAATTTGTACTAAATTGGTATGGAACGAAACAGTAACAAGCATAATCTAAAATTAAGCAAGAAATTTTGGCTCAATATCCCAAATCCGACATACAAAGTTTGATCAACACATAAAGGGAAAAAATACAGAAATATATCTTACCAACGAACATAGCAAATCAAACCAAACATCATAATGAGGGGTAATATAATCAAGATTTTCCCTAGATTGTACTAACTCAGTTCCTTTTTCGCGGAGTATGCGAAACTGTTCCGGGGAGAGAATAGCCCTCCATTCCTCCTCTGATTTCTGGACTGAAGCAGTTGCGGTCATGGCTCTTTGATTGAATCAGTGATGAAACAAGGAACCCAGAAGAAAGATTTGTGATTTGGGTTGCTTTAACTACATATCAAAGTCTATTAATAAATGGAATTGACAATGAATGTGGACGAAAGCTTGATTGCTCCGGCGAAGCCCCATCATTTGTTCTGTAAGTTTATCTTAATTACTTGTTTAATTCATTTGTGTGAGCCAATTTCATAGGGGAAGAAGGCCTTTGGGTTTTATTTCAAACTTTAGGGACTTGATTGAAAGTTGTGATATAAGTTAGGTTTGAAAAAATTGATCTTAGCTATTACTATTACTTAAAACACGTACGAGACACATAGCAACTTAACGGTAATTTTTTAACAGCATCCATAAAAATGATTGTTGCTAAAAAAATTAATACTTGAAGGACCCAGATTTAATAAAAAATGTTAAGGGACTAAATCTGTGGCGGGCCTATAGTCAAGGGACCAATGATGCGATTTACCGTTACATAAATAGATTGTCTTAAAAAAATATTAACATATTAGGTTATACCCGTGCGATGAATGGTTTTAATATTTTTTTTTTTGCAAAATTTGTTTATAAATAAAAGAATTTTCCAAACTCATTATAATTATAATCTTTTGAGCAAATTTAAAATATGGTAAATACTGAAATTAATATATAAATATTTAATACAATATAAAAGAAACTGTTTAATTAAATGAATTTATTATCTTATGAAATTGTTAAAAAGAAGGACGTGTAATATGAATTTCAAATTTACTTAACCAACTAGAACTAGATCAACTCAATTACTTCAAGATAAAATAAAATAATAAAATTAATAGTTTCTTAAATTTATCTAAATAGTTAGTAATTTAAAAATAGTTAACAACTAAAACTTTCTATCTTAAATTTAAAATTAATAAAAATTGAAACAGTAGGAAATTGATTTTTTTTATACAATTAGCTTTTTTAATTATGATATTATGTTATTAATTTATTATTCAAATTTGTGACCAATTTTTAAAGATTTCTAATTGAAAACAATTTTATTTATCAAAAATATAAAATACAAAAGAATCAAGAGATTTGACCACATTATCCATGTAACATTTACATTAATCGTTGATCTGTTTCTAGTCATAAAACTTACTAAAAATGGACAAAAAGATATAATTGTAACTGTCAATTAACCTTGTTAACATATGAAATTCTTTAATATTATCTATATATTATTATATATATATATATATATAAAGAGAGGTGCCTATTTTTGGAAAGTTCCCGCCAAAATGAACTTTCCAAAAATGGAACGTCATTTGTTTGCTTGGGAAATCAAAATTTAACTTGGAATTCGGTACTACTTCATATTTTTATTTTTAATTTAGAAATATGAAAAACCTCTTCATTATTCCAAAGAAGATTATTTGAATGTTATTTCGGCATTTATTACATTGTAATTAACTATTAGTGAATCTAAAAGTCATTGGAAGCCAAAGGATTACATGAATGATTAAATAAATGATAAATTTTGGAATTCATAAATCAATATAAAGAGTGGGATTCATTTCATATGAACACTTGAGCAATCACAGTAGTAAAAATTGTCTACAAAATGTGTCCACTATTAAGTTCAATGAGAGAGATCAATCCAAGCAAACTGTAATTGGCAGTCAAAATTCCATCAGTGTCCATTTACCTGATTTTTTTTTTGTTTTTTGCATTTTCATGTGTATAATCATCTTTTATGTAGATATCCTGATAGCCTCACTTATGGAATTTCGAACCAACTAAGCGCAGTGGCATTCCATTTGCCGCAGTGTTAAGCATGTCACTAGGTCACCAAATAAGTAAAAAGGTGAATATCATAGTAAAGTATTCAATTAAAACTCACAGACAGATCATAAGGCCTTCTATAGTCATATAACAGAGAAAAAACAAGAAGCTCGCCATAGTCTCTTCTACATAGGGAATTCTTCGACGAGAAGAAATAACGGATATATGCAACTATCACACATGTACGTATTGAAAAAAAACACGTTCATGTGGTAGGTGTATGATGTCAAGTCTTTTGTTGGTTCGTCAAATGTGGATTCAATAGATGAATTGATTCTTATTGGTAAATTTATTTCTAGTTTTTTCTTATCATATTATTCGGTATTGTTTTTGGATTGAAGTATGGTATATTATAAATTATAACTTTAATATTATACATTTTGAAGATGTTATTGGGAAGTTAACTGCAAAAACGTCTCCCCATCATATCAAGATAGGATGCCAAAATGCTAAGATGGTTAATATATTTCTGGAAGACATTGTGAAGTTGGAGTAATATCTTTTTGTAATATTATTACATTTATTAATATATATTTTTGAAACTTTTTATTGACTATTTTTTAATTGTTGTAACTTAAAATGTTGATCTTTTGTTAGTGATGTTTTGATTTGGACCGTCATAAATTGAGTTAGTTTTTTATTTGTTATTGTTAGTTTTTTAGAATTTAGATAAATGATTTTGGACTTTTAAGTACTTTTAGTTGTTTGTAGTTTTATTTCGTTTTTATTATTTATTATATAATTTCATATACATTTTTTGATACCTAATATTTATAAATTAGATTAAAAGTCCAAAACCATCTATCCCAAGGACTACAAACTTAATTATGAATTCTAATAATATTCCAAGTTTAAATATTATATTAAGAACTTAAAAAACATATTAATTAAGATTAGTGTTAAATTATAAAAAATGGTTGAACTTAAATTTTTTTTATCTTAAATAGAACTTTGTCACTTAATAGTTTTTTTAGTTGTTCTTAATGCTCGATACCCCAAACAATTTGTCTCAGCTTATTCCAAATACTATAATTTTCTAGAAAAGAATATTATAAGGTAAGTTCTTAGAATGCATAATCGAGATTTCAAATAAATGTTAGCATTTGAACTGTTAGGCAACAATTGAAAAAAATAATGAGTAGTTGTATTTTAGACCAACCAAAACAACGTTTACTGCATAGAAAAGGTTGAAATAAAAAAAATTTATTCTATCACATTGTGTGTATAGATAAAAGAGAACACATCAGATTCTTCACACAAATGACAAATTCTATAGATTTTAGACCAACCAAAATAATTTTACCTCAAATAACAACTTGAAATTGAGAAATGGGAAGTAACAATTGAATCGACGGAAGAAGCTAATATATAAAAACGAAATGAAAAAAATAACCATAAAACAAATATTTTAAAAATTGTATCTTGGTGACAGTAAATTATGTCAACAAAAAAAATTGCTTACCATCATCGAAAAAAATGCTCAAATTAGTTATTCAAGTCAATTTTAAGAAGATAATTTACATCGACACTCTTGATCTAGATACTAAATGGCATATTTGACGAAATAGATGAAATGTAATGGCAATGCTTTAATTAATTGACTGTCCATTGCAAAATTATATTAAAGTATGAAAAGATTAGTCGTTATAAGAATTAAACAACAAAAGGAAGAAAGTTGAGTATTGAATATTTGTTTGAGACATAGAAATTGAAATAGGTTTGGGGAGACGGTAGATTTGGGGATGGAGCATAGAAGGCTTGCGTTGTTAAGAGTGAATAACTAAAGTAGTTATTTTGGGGTTTCTTATTAGGCTAGTTCCTTTAAAAACTAAAATCAAATTGATTTTTTTTTTTTTTGCCGTTGGTTTAACTTTGCCATAAATGGGCTTAAAGATGTGAATAATTAATAATTTTGACATTATTTCTTTGACCAAAAATCAATTGAATTAGTATTACCCTCCTAGAAGTGTACGTGGTTCGGTTTAGTTTGGTTTATGTAAAAATCACAAACCGAACCACCCTCCATTGATTCCAAAATTTTCAAATCGAACCACTCCGTTTGGTTTGGTTTTATTAAATTTTGGCACTTTAATCATTTCTTTCTAATCAATTTAACTAACATTAAATATCACAATAAAAATAAAGCAAATAAGATTTTAATTTGTAATTAACACAAACATTAAAAAATAATGTTATATATTATTACATGTATATATATATATATGATGCGTCCAAAAAAACATCATACCGGGGGTGCCGAAAGTAGCGGTGGACGTGGGTCGTCGGAGTTGCCGTCCGGCGGCCATCTTATCGTCGGTGGTGGATATCTGGCTATATATCTGTAAAATAAACAATGTGAGTCGGCGGGGAGGGCTCCCGCCAAAAACCCTCCGACGTGTTTATCAGTACACGTATCAAGAAGAGGGTGCATAGCCCCCAACTGTGTGTGTGATTCTCAATCAGAAAAAGAGTGAGATCAGAGAAAGAGAGAAACAGATAAAGACCCCTCTCTATGAGCTAGAGGGGGTTATTTATACCTGAGGGAATGGGTTCAGCCCGTTGCGCAAAGGCCTTGCCCAATCCTTCGGACATCTTGTAAAATATAGTAGACCATTAAACAAGGCCCAAACGCCATTTGTAGCGGATCCAAAATATGCACATCAGTAGCCCCCTACTCATTATTCTTCGAGATTCATCTCGAGGGTAAGGAGTACTATTCACTCGTAATCTTCTTTAATTTCTCGGGATGGACGAGGCTTAATCACTTTCATCTTGGTAAACGAGATAACAGAAGTGCCGGGATGAGTCACAAATTTAGTAGTTTTTGACCGCCATTGTATATGTTAATTAACCAGTACGCTTTATAACTTGATTGTATAAATCTCTTCTATAGCGTGCAGAACGCCACTTGGGCCATGGTCAAGTCTCAGTACTCGACTTTGCGAGCAGGACTACCTTTGAAAAGCTAGGGAGCAGAACACCACTTGGGCCAAGGTCAAGTCCCAGTACTCGACTTTGCGAGCAGGACTACCTTTGAAAGCTAGTGAGCATAAGCGCATGTAGGCGCGGTAATAGGCTCGAACACCAACTCTTTTTCACGAGCAGAGATACCTCCTACTCGTAAAAAAGAGAATAATCGAGATAATAAGCTCGAACACCAACTCTTTTTCACTAGCAGAGATACCTCTTATTCATAAAAAAGAGAATAATCGAGATAACAAACTCGAACACCAACTCTTTTTCACGAGCAGAGATACCTCTTACTCGCGAAAAAAAAAAAGAATAATCGAGATAATAAGCTCGAACATCAACTCTTTTTCACGAGCAGAGACACATCCTACTCGTGAAAAAGAGAATAATCGAGGTAACGGACTCGAACACCAACTCTTTTTCACGAGCAGAAATACATCATACTCGTAAAAAAGAGAATAATCAAGGTAATGAGCTCGAACACCAACCTTTTTCACGAGCAGAAATACATCCTACTCGTGAAAAAAAGAATAATCGAGGTAATAAGCACAACATTACAAGTGATTCTTAATTATAATTAGGCCACCAAGATCAAGTCAGATGGAACGATAAATATCTGGGAAGATCGCATGCCCATACCAATTGCACTATTGACGCCCAGATCACATTATATGGCAATTGACTGTAGATAACAATAAAAAGCCCCTATAGCTCAGTGGTAGAGCGCCAGTCTTGTAAGCTGGAGGTTTGTGGTTCAAATCCGTTGGGGGGCCCTTATATGGCTTCAATCTTTTATTACTCTATTACATTCTTGACTGCCCCCCAACACCCATATCACATTATACTTATCACTAGGGGTCCATTGAATCGTGAAGTTAAAATATGGGCCTCAGAAAGTGAAAAAGAATGGCTGCTTCCCAGTGATTCTGATTCATGGCCCTGCACACAGGACATGGAATTGAAAAGTTTCTTGAATTAATGACACTAGTATGATTACATGGAATCATACTAGTGATAAACAAGTTTATAATCTAGATTTGATTTGATTTGATTTAGTGACTAATATGATTACATGGAATTAATGAACAATTCAGAAGGGAGAAGGAAATATGTATTTGAGATTTCAATCTTTGTGTGTTTACAATAGAAATATTGATCTTTTGATCGATATGCATACTCTTGAATTTTAAATGAAATTACATATTCTGAAATCTCTAATCATGAGTTGAATTTGAAGCATGGAACTCTGGTAATGTTTCTTCGTAACCCTGACATTGGGTTATGCAATGATACAAGGTTTGAGAAACAATGTTTTAGTAGGTTGAGTTCTTCCAAATGACCATTATGATGGTACTGTTTCGATTCCAATTATGTCAATGACACCATCTGATCATAGAATTTTGTTCAAACTCTAGAGAAGACAGTTTTCACTGTTGTTGTCTTACGCAATGTCTATAAATAAAAGTCATATTTGGTCTTTGTCTAACGTAGTATTTCTTTTGAAAAACATATTTTTAGTCATGGTCAGTTGCATATCGCTTTGTCTAGAGTTACTAATCCAAAGGATCTTCAAAATTTGTTATCTGATAGTGATAATTGTAATAGTTGTACACGTTTAACGACAAATGTTGTTTATTTGATTTTCTATTTTTTAATTATATTGTTTATTTTGTTCATATTAAAGCTTTTTATTGTATATTATTCAACTTTAATTGGGTATATAATTTTACACATGTGTACAAACCGTGCAACGCACGAGAGCATCACTAGTGTTCTTTTATATACAAACATATAGATGAATTTAATATATACAAAATTAAAATATGATTAGGTTTAACAACATCAATAATAAAAAAAATAACTTCGATATAAGAAAAAAATAAAAAATAAACATTAGAAACATCTTTTGTTTTTCTCTTTATAAGATCTTATCGAAGATTTCATTATGATCAAAAAATTATACAAACCAAATATACTAAAAAAAAGTAAATAAATGAAATCATATGTGATATATGCATGTCCAATTATCCATAAGTGACACAACACTCAATCTGCACTTACTCTCATACATGTCATATTGAAAGAAAACTTAAGCATCATCAGTTAAAAAAGCACACACACACACACACACGCATGCATTAGCCATATAGCAGCATTAAAGAATTCTAAAAGCATGTTATAATCTGTTAGTTAATTCATTATATTGTAAAAAAAACACACACACGCACAAACATTGTACATACCTTAATTTTCTCATTCACTTTCAGCATGTATGTGTATTCTATTGTAAAACCTGAAAAGACAAAAAAAAAAAAACACAACTGATGTGGCAAAAATCTAGCTTGGGCCGCTCGTTTGATGGGTAAGATATTTGAGCTTGATTGATAGATTGATCTGCTTCCTTGAACCTGTCTAAGAACATGAAAACACCTTAGTTGGAGTGCAAGGCTTGGCCTTGTGAAACCACTCCGACGTGAGAGTAAGTATCGTGTGAGTCAAAAGAGAATTTGACAGAGGTTCAAGGCTCAAGAAAGTGGATGTACCTTGTTTAGAGTTTATGGAGGCATATTTATAGACCCCAATGTCGTAGAATCCGTCTAGGATTCACTTCCATAGTTACCTAATAGGTTTAGGAGGAAGCTCTTAAATTGTAGGCATGATAGGCGGCTGACCAGCGAGAATGCCAGAGCTGATAGAGCAAGTGCTCTGCTAGGATAAGGAAACCTTTGACCTGTCTTAGAGAGCAAGTCTTTGAGATTCCCTTGCTCGATACTTGCCCGGGCGAACATGGTTCTATCGGGCTATGTGATGCAAGTCTGATGATGATAAGTGTGATTCCCGGGCATGCCCCCTGGTCAGGCAGGCAAGGTCGATGCTCGACCAGGCTTAGACGGGATATAACATGTCCTCTGCTCGGGTACCCTGCTAGCTCTTCCCACTAGGCTGGTAGGTCCCACGCTAATCGAGCTTATGACTGGCACGTGGTGGCCGCTCGTGCTTTGCTCGTGATTGGGTTTGGGTCGGGCACATCAGTGGCCCTAGCTCCTTGTTTGGCGAGTATTTATGCTCGGAGCGGGGAAAATTCATGCTCGATGTTGTTACTCTTGCATCGGGCTTCAACACTTGTAAATTTCTGAGTTAGTTGTGACTTGGCTGGAAGGCAAGATGGTAGAACATTCTGGAATGTTGGTGATCGGCTGTCAGCTGGAGCGTGTGTGAGAAGCTTTGCCGTTGGAGAGTAGTAGGGAGAGTAGGTGTAAGGCGCGTGAGCTGCCAATGAGTGGAGTGAGTTATTGGAGGCATAATTCACGAAGCGACGCATTAAATATGTATGCATACTGTTCATGACGTCAGCCTGAGCGAAGGACGGTTTGGCTCCGCCATTTTTCCCCCCAAAACTCGAGAAGTCTGCCTATAAAGCGAAGGCTCCCCCATTCCCCTCTTTTATCGATTTTCAATTATCCAAAGAGAGAATTTCTTCAAGCTCTGTTGACGTTGTTCTTGGAGATTTCCAGCTTCCGGCCCTCTTATTTCCAGATTTTGGCTGCTACTTTGTGTCTGGATTTCAAAGTTTCAAACTATTTCCCTTTTCGCCGACCCAACTTCCGCCAATTATTGACAGTAAGTATTTCAACTCTTGCCTTTTTCTTCTTGTGTTCTTCAGTTTCGGGGTTTCCTGTTCAACTTCACGCATTTCTGGGTTTTCTCTCCATCTTCATGCATTTCTGGGTTTTCTCTCCATATTCATGCATTTTTGGGTAGGATTCATGGATCATAATCAGACCTTAGGTAAAGACCGAGGAATAGAACCAAGTAATCTTGCTCACTAGGCGGGCATGGCCCCGTTGGTGTACCTAGACTTGGGGTTTTTCAATTGTACCTTACCGATCATCCAGTGAATTTGACTTTTCTTCCTTGGTCTCTTTGTAAAAAATGTCTCACGATGAATTCTCAAACAACGAGAGGGCAGCATATAGCTACGGCGGACAGAATGATTCATTGAGTATCAAGAAAACTCCTTCCTCGGATATCGAAGTGGAGGATGTTGATGAATCTGTGGCGAGGCCACCAGTGGGCGTTCCGATCCCCGTGGTAGAGATTGAGGATTCCTCCAGCAGGCATGGCCTTTCTGGAGAGGAAAGTGTAGAAGACCGGGAGTCCGCTGGTGGGCATGACCCCAAACAGTTATGCGAAAAAAAGGAACCCTTAACCGAAGAGATACAACCCGAACAAAGGGAGACTGCCGAAAAGGCTTCCCCGTCGGGTGAGGCAAACTATGACCTTCCAATAGCACGCATGATAAATAACTCTGGCCAATCACAAGATGAGGTCGTTCCTGAAGTCGATGAGCCCGATTGGTCAATAAATACCGATGAGAGCCGATATGCTACACACTAGGCCTCTCTAGATACAGCGGCCAAGGCAACCGATTGGCTCGCCTCTCTCGGTGTGGACTCTGAGAAAGAGCTCCTGTTTTTTGTTGATTCCATCCGAGTGGGACTGTGCCTTCCGTTGGAACCATTCTTTGTGGATTTTTCGCTTGAGACCAAGTCCATACTTTGTGACCTGATGTTGAATACTGTTCGAGCAATCATGGATTTCATCGTGGCATGCCTTTTGATGTGCTTCGAACCGGGCATGTATCTCTTCCGAAAGCTCTTCATCTTTGCTCAAATTACTGGTGGGTGGATTGGGGTTAGGTCCAACTCGAGCTTTTTGAGGCTCATGAGCGATGTCCCGGGTAATGCTAACACCTGGGACAAGATAGTCCTAATAATTACTTCCGGATTGGGTGGCTGCTGAAGCCTACGGCCAGCAGTGATGTGAAGGTCCCCAAAATTTCCAAACGGGACTTCAGCTCCGAGGAGGGTGCGTGGCTTCTGGCGCTAAAGACCGCCCTAAGAGTTTGTGAAGAGAATGAGAAGCGGGTTGGCCAAGAATTCTTGCTCGATTGGAAAGAGCTTGTATGTAATCCAAGTAACTTGTGTTTGGCAGCTGTTCTTCACGCATATCTGCTCGGGGTTAAACCCGTTCTGGTCCACAAAGACGAGATTGTCCATCTATACTAGGGTGACTGCCACGGGCAGAGATTTAAGAAAGAATGTCCCTAGTGTAGATTGCTCGCTGCTAGGGCGAGCTGTCGCCCAATTTTTGTAGATGGAGATGACTACTTGCCAACTTTTGTAATTTTTTTCGTTTTGATGCCTACGATGATTCATGATTGTATTAATCTTTACTTGTGTTTGTTTCAGCAATGAGGTCCCTTGCCCTGCTCAAAGAAAGAAAGGGGCATGTCAATCAACTTGCAGTTGCCTTTAAAGACAAAGAGCCAAAAGACCTGCCTAAGGTCCCCTTTGGTCCTTTGGCCAAGAAGGCCCACACATAGGGTAAAGTCCCTATCCCGATTAAGAAGGAAATGGTCCCTACTCCCCATGTTCGCGAAACCGTGGTGGTTGTTGTGGCCGTTGCTGACAAGATCGCTGAGGCTTCTACTGTCAAGGGTACTGAGGTCGCCGCTGCCAAAGCTGCCAAGGCAGTGAGCAAAAGGAAAAAGATTCCCCTCCCCACTTTGACCATGTACATCACCGCGGCACGGGTTCTATGCCCACCTCTACCACTCCTCCACCTCGCCAAGGATAACGTCGCGTTGTGGAGGTGACCTAATTTCGAGATGCCCACGACTGTCAGCACTACGTGGACCTTTGTGAAAGATATCGAAGGCGATGCCCCTATGCCCGAGGGTATCAATTTAAATGTTCGTAGAAGCCCTGCCAGCCTATTGGGAAAAGGCATCGTCAAACAGGTTTTTCATGACGATTTCACGTTTGACCGGGAAATCGCCAGCCACGTGATGGTCGGACATGTCGGGCTCTGTCTGAGTAGGTAAAGCTGACCGTAATCTTATGTCTATTTTTATGATTGTTAGTTATTCTGGCTCGTCTTCTTACTGATTACTTTGTGTTCGCCTGTAGATTGCCTTCACTTGAACCAACCTCTATGATCGATTCAGCGAGGAAAAGGAGGCTCACAAGAAGATGGAGTCCGATAGTGCTACCCGGGAGGCTCTGTTTAAGAAGAAACTCGAGCAAGTTTCTTCCTTGGCCGACTATGAGTGCCCCGATTTTTGACCGATTCCCCCGCTACCGAGAAGCGGGTGGTTTCAAAATCTTTTAAAACACGTGGGAATACGTCCGGCCTCATTTTGTGGACTCAAAATGTGATCAACGTGAGTCGCAAAATAAGTTTTTGGCTAAATATGCTCTTTATTTTAAATAAAACAAAGAAAAACAAAGCCTCATTTCTAATGCGAAACATTTATAAAAATTTGGCCATAATAACTGCTTATTTCGTTTACATAGAACTATTTTAAATAGCACTTTTACACAATAAAAGTAAGTAAAACTTTAATGGACCTACCTCTTGAATCGTGGGGGTTTTATCCCGTACCAAGCTCCTTTCTGGTAGGCCTTAGGGTGCACTTACTTTGTCCTTCAGGGAGAGGGAGTCTTTTTCTTTTGATTGATTTCAGGCAGCGTAACCGCCCCGTTTAGTTGCTTTTCGCCTCTTTATCCGGGCGGCACAGCTGTTGCTTTGGCTGGATTTTCCGATTGCTGGCGTCTGGAATCGGGCAGAGCAACTGCTTGCTTCAACTGGATTTGATGTCTGGATTCGGGTAGGGCAACTGCTCTTTTTGGCTCTTTTGAACCGGTGAAATAGGGCGGAATCCTAGAAGGGCAACTAGGGTTCACTTTGGGCGGAAAGTTTTAGTGTTTAGGGGAGATTTGGCAGAGCTTCGGGCTAGAGGGGAAATAACCTCGGTGTTCTCTCGGAAGAGTGTTCACAAACTACGCGGTGAAAGTTTTCTCACTGCATGAACTATGTTTTTTCCTAAAGTCGAGGGCCTTTATTTATAGGCTGGGAGGAGGGCTTCCTTCATAATTAAGTTTTATACCTTTTGTGCTTTATCGGCTTATACCATGCGCTGAGGAGGTTACACCTTAGACAAACTACACCAGCTGATTCAAGAAGATGTGGGCGCTGCCTACATAGGTTGTGGGTGCGGTGCCCAGGAGGGCTGTGGGTAGCACCCACAACCTTTTCCTGTTCTGGTTTCAACACTTTGGCCCCTGTAATTCACTGTTTATGCATCATGTTTTTCTTTTGTATTTTCAACCCTGTAACTTGACATTCGTTAGTCCTTTTAACAAGTCTTGATATTTTATGCCATGTCATATACCAAGGGTACGAAATTGAGCGTGTTTACAGAGCTCCTCAACGATGGAGTTTACGGGTAAACCGAAACTTACCAAGTAAACGAACATCGTTGATAAGAAATAGACTCCCAAAATTTCGTTAAAATAATAATAGGGAGGAATGCATTATGCAGCAGTTTATGATGCAACAATTTAGGATGAAGCAATTGAAATCTCATATACCCTAAACATTTTAGTTGGTTTTAAGGATAGAGCAGATATGCAAGTGAAAGGCTTTCATGGTCGTGCCTACTTAATAGGCTACCTACGTATCCCTTTCTCAGGAATCACACCAAACATAGTTTGGTTTCAAGGTCTATGCTCCTAGGGATTCAACCTAGTAAACACGATAGTGGATGGTTATACCTACCGTAATAGGCTGCCTACGTATCATTTCAGGAATTAGACCAATCATAGCTCGTCTCTGGGTCTATGTTTATAGGGATTTAACCTAGTAAACACGACGGTGGATGGTCGGACCTATCGTAACAGGCTGCCTACGTATCCTTTTCAGGAATCAGACCAATCGTAGCTCGTCTGGGTCTATATTCCTAAGGATTTAACCTAGTAAACACGATGGAGGATGGTCGTACCTATTGTAATAGGCTGCCTACGTATCATTTTCAAGAATCAAACCAATCGTAGCTCGTCTGGGTCTATGTTCCTAGGGATTTAACCTAGTAAACACGACGGTGGATGTCTATGTTCTTAGGAATTTAACCTAGTAAACACGATAGTGGGGCACATGATAACAGGACACCGTATCCTCAGGGTAGGACCCTTCGTAGAACACGATGGTGGGACCTTCTCTTTCTTTTTCTTTTCTTTCTTCTTTCTTTTTTTTTTCTCTTTCTTTTTCTTTTCTTTCTTGGACACCGCATCCTCAGGGTATGACCCTTCGTAGAACACGATGGTGGAGCACATGATAACAGAACATTGCATCCTCAGGGTTGGACCCTTCGTAGAACACGATGGTATGACCTTCTATTTTATTTTATTTTCTTTCTTCTTCTTTTTCTTCTCTTTTTTTCTTTTCTTTCTTGGACACCGCATCCTCAGGGTAGGACCCTTCGTAGAACACGATAGCGGACTTTCCTTTTCTTCTTTCTTTTTCTTCTTTTTTTTCTTATTTTTTTTATTATTTTATTATTTTTTTTTTTTTCTTCTTTGGTTGCAAGCATCCTGCTAAGGATCCGAATGGCATAATTTTTTTCTTTTTCTACGTTTCTTACGGGTATCCTGCTGGGGATATGATTTTTCTTTTGGATTTCTGATGGATGGCCGTCAACTTTGTTAACAGCAGTTAACTTCATCAACTTTCCGTTATGACTTCAGGGTCATTTCGTGATTTGAGCAAACTTAAGGATTTAAGTGCCGAATTGGATTTTGGAGGGGAGGAAAGTGAAAGGGACGAAGGCAGCAACTTCACTTCGTCTTCTTTCTTCATTTTTTCTCAATTTTTGCCGCCGAAGCTTTCTCCCTTATTTCTTCATCTTTTCTTAATTTTTTTCAGCCAAATTAATTGTTTTGCTTGCCAAATAGCTTTTTCTTCGAGATCTCGGAAGGGAAAGACTCCAATGAACCCAGAATATGGCGAAGAACGCAGGGAGCTACCTCCTTTGAGCCGAAATGTCATTCGGTATTGGCATTCTAGGGACGATTGGGGTAACATACTTCGAGATTGACACACCCATGTTGCAAATCTTCCAGATCCGACTGTAAGTCTTTATTTTCTCCAACCCATTTGGTTGAATTTCTTGAAATCTTTGGATTTTTTTTTTGCTATTTTGACACTCTTGGAGTATACATGCTCTTGATTTTGATATTTATGCATGCATGATTTATACTAGAATGATGCAATTTGGCAATTACAACATATCAAAAATATAAAATCCATGTCATTTAATTTTGCGATGCATGCTCATGCTATTGACACTATTTGACTCTGCGATGCGTATTTTATGCAACTGATATGTTTTAACTCTGCGATACATATTTCATGCAACTGATATATTTTTAGATGATGCATGCTCATACAATATATATTTCGGATATATGCTGCATATTTTCAGATATATATTTTTTCCTCTTTTTTTTATGCATGTGCTGCAAATATATTCCTTATATATGCAAAATGCAATAGACATATTTTTATTTGAATATATGTGAAATGCAACATATATTTTATTTGAATATATGCGAAATGCAACATATATTTTCTAAAATGCATATATTTTCCTAAAATGCATATATTTTTTTAATGCATAGCGAATATGGACATGACATAACTAATGCGATGACATGAGATATAGTATGCATGATAGCTGATAGGAAAAATAAGAGTTTACCTCCCCTTTCTCCTTTTCTTTTGAGATGATGCCTCTTTTTTTTCTTTTTCAGGCACGCAACACTCTTACCCGGGTTCGGGCCAGCTCGGATAAATTGACTGCTATTTATAATTCACTGCCACCGCAGTGATCGTGTCTTAAGTTTATACCTTGCAAGTGCACAAGACTATTGCAGAATAGTTTGGTTGCAAGGGTCGAACCACAAAGACAAGAAGAATTCAGGTAGCAAGTAACTGGTAGCAATTAAACTAAGGGGGTTTTTAATTTATTTAATCTAATTTATTCTACTAAAACATGAAATTCTAATTAATAATCTAAGCAGCAATCACAATTATGAAGATCTTATGGAGGAGGGAAATCTAGGAATGTGGATTCACTTGTATCTACTCTATTGCTCTTTTTAATTAAAGTATCAATCAATATCTTGGGTTCGTTCACGAAAGATTGATATAGATTGTCAAATTATAATGTAGTCTCCATCCTAAATAATTCATCCAATCTATATCCTAAGAACAAGAACATGTGAAATTCTTATCTGTCACTTAGGATCATATATATGAACCTGACCCTAACTTATCACTCTCGTGCATCGATAATGTCAATTTATCACAATGGTGAGCCAGTGTACGACATATGCATTTGACCGTGCAGCTATCCGCACCTCTAGGTCTTTACTACTCGCGATTCCATTCATTTGGTCAAAGCTAGACAATAAAGAGGTTGATAAACATTATGATCAACAAGAATCAATTGAATAAAAAATATATTGAGTAATAGATTCGATACAAGTTACCTCCCAATTCCTAGATTAATGAACGATTAGTTCATCCTTGAAGATGAACCAATCAGTGGAATGAAAGAATACATGAATCGATCTTCAAAACTATAATTACAACCACTAAACTATGTATTACAAACTAAATCGGTGTTAAAACCATCTAAAAATTGTTTCTGGACGTCCTCGACTTTAGGCTACATGTTTCTATATATACCAGAGTGTTTGAGGTAAAGGAGGTGGTTTAGTTAGGGACAAACTCCCGTAAGTCGGTTGCTGGGAGGCTTGCGGGCGCAAGGTGCTTAGGGAATGCGGCCGCAAGGCCCTTCATCCGGTTGAGCATGCACGCTGGAGACCTTGTGGGGGCAAGGTCCCCTACCCTTACGTCCGCAAAGGGTTTCAGAATCCTATTAATTCTTCTTTTCATTATTTTCACTTGGCACCTTTCCTTTAAATATTCAATAAAAGTCTTGTAAATCCCATAATTTCACTTAAAACCCTGAAACTCATAATATAGCTCAAAAACACATATTAGTAGCCAAAAGCCTCGTGTAATTGCTATTTCTAAGCTATAAAAGTACCCAATAGAGACGTATAAAATACGTCTATTAGCAGGCAGTGCTTCTGATTGAGCAGACCGGTTTTTGTACATTTTTGTGGGCTTTCCGTCATTTCCGCAGCTATTTGTCCATCTTCGAGGTTTTGAGAGAGTATTGGTGGCACACCACCCATACTTTCCACTTCAGCTAGGGAGAGGCCACCATGATCTTTTGTGACCTTTGTTGCGATCACAAGCATTCCTATCGGCATTGGTAGGCATTTAGAGCCAGATTTTACTTTGAGGCAGCAGCATGACGTGGTAAAGGACCTATTGGACTTCGAGCTAGATTATAAGAGTGTAGATGAAATCCGCATCAACAGCGTGAAGAGATGGCTGGAGCAGAATGCCAGGCAGGTTGATGATGATGAATATGGCTGTCGCTCGTGCGGCCATGGCATTTCTGTTTTTATTCTTGGGGATGACTATCTTTGCTAATTCGTCCACCACTTTGTGGGTTTCTGTTCTATGATGTCTCCATGATTTATACCGGGTCTCTGAGTTTGACTTGGGACAGGCAAGGCTTAGCTGAACTTTATGCTTTCATGGATCGTGCCAGCCGCAATGACTCTCCAGTCCTTAATGGCTTTGCTCAGGCTTGGAAGGTATCTCTCTTATTTGTTTTTTTTTCTTCTGATGTTTGTTCTTGCTAGAATTCACTTATTGATTTTTCTTTTGCATCTCTCCTTTTTTTAGAGGTCTGGGCCTATTCAGTTTTCAGTTTTGCTCCTGGCCTACTGAAGAAACATATTCACGAGCCGCCTTTTCTAGCTGAGTTCGTGAATGCGAACAGGGTGGAAGAGGACCGGGATGGTCGCAGGCTGACTGAGGCGATGGTACGAGATAGAATTGTGAGCTCGCGCTCAGACACGGTGCATTTATTTCCCTAGTGGGATCTGGCTGGGCCATATCTGACTTCTCTGGAGATGAGTAGTCGACGCATTCTGATGGTTTCGATTATGGTTGACTCTTTGTATATGGGCGAGCGGGTCAACCGTCAACATTTCCTTTATTCTGTGGGCCTAGTGACGCCACTTGCACCACCACCATGGGTGATTGTTCTGGACTTTCCGCCAAACAGATATCAGTGCATGTCGAGATATATCGTCTCACGCGACGACTATCTTGTCATGCCATACGAGGAATTCTTGAGGACAGTGCTCCACCCTGTTCTTGCAGCAGCGAGACATGCATCATATGTTTCAGATAGGCCGAGGCCTTAACGTTGGGTTCTTGATACCCAGCCGAATTACTTTGTTCCCACTGAAGATTTCTCCACTTTCCAGTATTCTCGTGAGGGATGACTTGTGGAGGAGGCTTTGCCTGATGCCGAGGTCCCAGAGCAGTATCAGATTCTCTGCCCTGCGGTATACATTCTTTTTCTTCATTCTGGCTTTTTTTTTCCTTTAGACTTGCCAAATAATAATTTTTTTCGAACTGATATCCTTTTTTTTGACATTTTCTTTTCAGGTGGATGTTTCATCATACCGAAAGGTGGAGAAAGACATCTTTGGCCTTGCCAAGCTATATCAGCCTATGATAGATGAATTCACCTACTAGTGGAACGATGTTGTTAGCCAAGTCAGACGCTGAGATGATGATGACGATGAAACCGACGGATCAGGCCGTACCTGGGCTAGAGGACGAGGATATAGGGTTGACGGGACCGGCCCTCGAGTTATGGGCGGAGGTTTGGAGAGGAGCAGATCATCACAAGCCCATTAGCTTTTTACTTGCACTTTTTTCTGGATATTTTCTTGTACCAAACTTCATATATTTTAATGCAATGCAATTTATTTTATTCTATGATCCATGATTAAAATTTGACTCAATTATTCTAGGGATGCCTAAAATATAAGAAGAAAAACAAATACCTAAAGTGAAGACACACTACACTCAGGGATGGTGGTTTTGAGGGATACACCTTTGGATTTTAACGTGGTTACCGGTACTCTGCGGGGAAGGAGAGGCAGTCGCCTCTTTCTTGTGCTTGATTTTTTCTCTGGTTGGTGAAGGCTATCGCATAGCCTCACTCTATATTTCTCATGAGCGGACAATGGCTTCATTACATGAACAACGGAGCAACCGGGGCAAAACCAGATACCAGGCAGTTTGGGGACGAAAATATGGGAGATATGGGCACTGCCCATAGAGGTCCTGGGCGCGGCGCCCAGAAGGATGGTAGGGGGCGCCCAGGGCTTTTCCTGTGCATTTCCTATTTGGTCCTGTTCATGCACTGTTTCAACACTATTTTTGTTTCGGCCGTTTCTCCGATTTTTTAGTATAAAAAGAAGGTCGGGGCAGTGTTTCTCTTCACACCGCTTTCTCCTCCTCTTATCTCTTCTCTTAATAGGTAGATCTAAGTTCCTCCTCTTTCTATTTTTCGTTATCAAGCCAGATATAAATCTTGCCTTTCTGAAATGGGTGAGCGCAGTCACACACCCCTGGATATTGAGATATATGAGGCTTCCCTTGATTACTGGATTCTTTCATTACGGGAGGAGGAGAGGGAACAGTTTGACCATGTATACGGCTTCCGCTATCTCCTTTCATGGCGGAGGCTGCATATAAACTGGGAGATGTTGAAAACATCATCCAGGTTCTGGTCGATTCAAAGCCATCTGTTTAATTTTTCTTTAAATGAGATGTGCCCCACCTTTGAAGAATTATGTGCCATGGTGGGCATGCCGACTATCGGACCAATTGCCGTGCCATCTGTATGGAGACGTCTCTTTATGGTGATAAGGGAACTATTCGGCTCAAGTCGTGATGGAACTCCGAAATTTTATAACGAAGTTAACTTTGATTTGACTTTTCTCCCCCCTGCTTATTCTGACTATATGGATGAGCTGGTATATTCTCGGTGCAGGCTGGCTACCCTTTTTCTGTGCGTGATGGGGAGATACCTCCTGGTGGGCCAACCTAGATTTATTGGCGTTCGGGTTGTTGACTTGGTATTGCAAGCTTAGGAGCGCCGGGTGAACATTGTCCGCATTATCTTCGCTAAGACTTTGCTTGGTCTAGATGCTTTTGCGACCGACGAGGAGGACTTTCTGAAAGAACAAAAGTAGCTAGGATTCTCCAAAAACTGCCAATGTTGTTTCCAATGTAGCTACAATGGAAGTCACAATGGTCAAAATAAAAGTGAACAGCGGAAGACTTAATACTAAAGCACGAAAATAAGCACAAAGGTTTACCAAACAATCTACAAGCCTATACTTGTAGATCTAGCCTCATGGCCAAAAAGATTTCACTAAAAAGGATGAATTGTTTTACAAAAACTATGTGAAATCACTAAACAAAATACTCTCACAAGACAACAAGTCTTGGAGAGCAAAATCCCACAGAAAAACAGGTATAACAAACGTGGGAAGAAACAAATAGCTTCCTAAAAACAAAGACGAAGACAAAACAATTCCAAGACTTCAATGTAGCTTCCAATGTTATAACATCCGGCTACATTCAACTTCTCGCACGTAATCCGAATCGAATAGCTTCGAATCGAATTTTTATGCTCTCTGCAATCTGAATTCTCTCTCAGTTCGTGTATTTTGCCTCTGCCCCAAGTCCTCTATTTATATGTGAAGAAGTCCTACAAAAAAGGAAGCAAACTCCAACAAGGAATATGATTAGAGTTATGAAGTAAATACACTTACCATAAATCCTAGATTTTATTACTATATGGAGAAGGACACTAGAGACACGGTTTAGGAAGGATTTTTGCATAGATTTTGTTTTCAAAATAACTCCTAAACTTTAGGACCAAGAAAACCAAAAATCTTTAGGAATATTTTGTTTCCAAAAATGACTCCTAAACTTTAGGATCAAGAAAAACCAAAATCTAATTAAAGATTTTGTTTCCAAAAATGCCTAAACTTAGGGACCAAGAAAGGAGAAACAAAACCAAAATAGGCCATGCCTATTTTACCCTTACAATCTCCCCATTTGTTGAGTCTTTCTGGTCAAATCAAATGACAAGTGTTTATTCAACACCAATCAAACTATCTAACCTGCATTGGTTAGAAAATCACATCTCCCCCTGAATTTGTGCAAGGTATAAAATAAGAAATCATTACTAAGCACAAATCAGAATATACCAATGATGCATCACCATCACCAGAAACACTTGATCTCTCTCCCCCTTTTTTTTTTTTTTTGGGAAGCAGGGCGGCACCTGCGAAAATATTATTAAAAACACAATAAACGGGGAGGGGGGACAACCGGCCTTACCCAAAGAGGGGGGACAAAGGAGCCTTACCTCTAAAAATCACACAAGGCCTAGAACAAACTATTTTCGAAAAGAAAATAAACCTCTATCATCTAACAACAAAGCCTTGCGAACAATAGACGGAAGATCAGCCTTATTATGATAAATGACACACCCAGGGTGCAGAGAGCCACAGTAGGCAAGACGGTCTGCCACTCTATTTTGTTCTCTAAAGACATGAGCAAGAGCAAAACCACCAAGCAGGGATTGACATTCACGAATTCCATATACGTAGTTAAAACCAATTTGAGCAAAACAATTTTGGCACCAAAGGATAATAATCTAGCCTTCCAACCACTAATGCGAGATAGGAACCTTTTTTCGACATTCTCGAAATATTCATACTTCACCCTTCCTTTAAACAGAGGCATCCCCAAATATTTAATTGGCAACTGAAGTTGTTTACATCCTGACCACTGCACAAGATTTTGGATCTTCCTCCGAGTAGAATGACGCGAAGTGATAAACCCACTTTTCTCCAAGTTTATAAGCTGTCCCGACGCTTGTTCATAGGCTCCGATAACATCCCTGAGAGCTCGAATCGACTTCTTACTGCCATTACAGAAAATGAGCATGTCATCCGCATACAATAAGTGAGAGATCAAAACATTACCAACTCCATGACGATAAGAACCAATTTTCCTCTCTGAAACCGCCTTATTAATATTATAACTGAGAATCTCCTGAGCCATCACAAATAAGATAGGAGACAAAGGGTCACCCTGTCGAACACCCCTGGACGACTGAAAAAAACCAAAGGCCTTTCCATTAAGATGCAAAGTATACCAGATGTTGCTTATCAGTCTGTAAACCAAGTCACAGATCTCTTCATCAAAACCAAAGGCTTTCAACGTGCGCAACAGAAAACTCCATTCTAGACGATCATATGCTTTAGACATGTCGAGTTTAAACACCACATTTCCTCCATGCGATTTATGATCAATGCGCTGGATTAATTCATGAGCCAGAACAATGTTATCCTGGATGTTCCTCCCTTTAACAAAGCCATACTGTTCCAAGGAAATAATAGATGGAAGAAGAGAAGCCAATCGCGAAGCCAAGATCCGAGATATGATTTTGCAGGAGAAATTACATAAGCTGATCGGACGTAGATCTCCCAAATTAGAAGGATTATCCACTTTCGGAATGAGAATGAGAGTAGTGGAGGATATACCTTTTGGAAGCACACCACCCTTGAAGAAATCATGGACCGCAGCGATAACGTCGAACTTAATGATGTCCCAGCATCCTTGGAAAAACCAGCCTGTAAACCCGTCTGAGCCAGGGGCACTGTCTGGATTTAGACCTTTAACCGCATTCCAGATTTCCTCTTCAGAAGGCAAACTTTTGAGAGAAGCATTCTCCTGAATTCCAATCAATCGGGGAAAGCTAACAAATAGGTCTGCATTATTACTAGGCCGAGAAGAGGAAAAAAGATCATTGTAATATTGAATTATTTGACCAGAAAAGGAAGAGGGATAAACCATCTTATAGGAATTCTCAAAAAATCAAAGATTTTGAAAAACACAATTAAGTGTTCACCATACCTTGATCACACCCCTAGCAAAAACTGAGCACATCATTTCCAGATTCAACACCTCTTTGATCCTCACAAAAATTAGACAACCACTAAATATTTTTCAACATGGAGATTTTTGGAAATTGATTTGCACAGTTTATTTTAGGACAAAATTTCACCAAGCTGATATCTTTACCAACAATGCATGTCCTAACATTTTATGCCAAAAAACATGATTACTAAAATCTAGACAAAAGAATAAAAAATGCAATCACACACAAGTGATAAAGACCAGACCAAAAAATGTAGTTCCTAATGTAGCTGCCTTGGGAGATGCATTCAGCAAAATTGTGATTTTATTTTCAATTTTGCATTTTTTGTTTTCTCAACCAAACTTCTCTCCCAAGATCATAAATTTTTCACAACAAAAATCTATAGGTATTTTATTTCCCTAGGAATATAGCTCTACTTTATTTCACGCTATAAAAACATACCACTTGGAACCTTTCACACTATTTACCAAGGGAAGCCACTTTGCTTTTGATCAACCCATGAAATCCAAGGATTCATAGTCCCAAAATAAAGGTGCCACAACCTTGTTCATAGGTAGCTCTTTTCCATTAGGTAGCTTTCACACTTTTTCTTTTAAGGGAATTCAATTTTTTCAAGATCAACCCATGAGAACTTAAGTTCCATAGTACCAAGATAAATTGCCACATCCTTAGATTTCAAAAGGTAGCTCTTTCCTTTGTGGGCTTAAGATTTTACAACAGCAAAATTTTTGGGAGAGAATTAGGAGAATCAGAACAATGAAATCACAACAGATTTTGAATGAAATTCCCAAGCAACCACAAGAGGCACATACATGTGAAACAATGATCTAGAGAGCCCTCTAAAGACAAAATGCAAGCATGCCTAATTTTTTTTTTAATTAACTAAGTGTAAAATCATATGGCACACAAAAACACAAGAGATTTCCAAAGATTGAAAAATCTCTCAAAATCAAGACACTTGGCAAATATATCAGCAAGATGATTTTCAATCCCAACATGTTCAATGCAAAAAATTTTCATATTCAACGAAGTCTCTAATAAAGTGGTGTCTTAAATTAATGTGTTTTGTTAGAGAATGATGAACTGGATTTTTGTGCTAAACAAATTGCATAGGTGTTTTCAAAATACAAGGTTAACACATCAATGTGTAGCCCATAATCTTTGATCATTTGGAGCATCCATAAAAGTTGTAAGACTTCTCTCAAAAATATTTTGATAAGCATGTTAATTTGTGAGAATCAACCTTACCCCTTCTCCTTGTGTATATGCCATCATGAATATTACCTATGACTTGAGAGATGGGATGGTTTTTCTGTATGCGACTGGGAATGTCATGGCTGCAATCAGTCAAATTGGACTGAATTTCTGAATGTTCAAGACATGTTTCTGAATCTGGCAAATTTCTGACCAATGTAGCTTCCAATGTAGCTTCTGATGTAGCTACATTCGGAACTACATTCGGAGTCACATTCTGAATCACATCCACTGAACTTCCAGGATATGCAGGTTCTGTCTGATCAGGTGCAAGTTCAATGGTTTCAGATGCAGGTTCTGAAGATTGTGCAGGAGATTCATGATCTCCAAAGTCAGGAGATTCATCGTAGGACCACTTAGCACCAGGGCATATGTCAAAAGGCTCACAGTATTTGGATTTACCCTTCTTGTCACTGCCTTTGGGAACCCACATCTTTTTAAAGCTTTTAGGTTCTTTGTTTACGTGAATGTGATTTCGATGTAACCGAATGTGATTTCCAATCTTTGCATTGGATGTTGCGTGGTTGTTGCATTCGATGTTGCATCGATTTTAACCAAGAAAGCACGCCTTACTTCTTCCTCATAAATAGCCGTTTTCAGAAAACAGAATGGTTGAATATGACCAGGCTTATGGCAAAAATGACACACAAAATTTTTCTTTCTTGATTTCGGTTTTTCAAAGAAATTTGGATTTTGAAAATTTTGCGTGGGCTGTTTAGGTTCAGAAGTACCTTCACCCTTTCTCACAAACATCTTTGGTACAAAACCAATACATGACTTACAAGACTTTCCTGAATTCAGCATCTCATCCATTTTTTGTTGACTTGAGTTCCATTTAGCCATGGTTTCATTGGCTTGAGTGAGCTTCTCTTTTAATCCTTTGATCTCAACATCTTTCTTACTCAACAAACTTTCCAGTCTTGTAATGCACTCCTTCTCTTCATTGGCCTTCTTCGATTCGTTTGCCTTTCCAAGCAATGTAACTTGATGAGCTTGCTTCTCCCAATCTTTGTACTCTTTGTAACCTTTCAGTCGATTTCGATTCTTCATCGTCTACTGACGGAGAGGAGTTAAAACAGCCATGATCTTCCCAACTTCTGTCCAATGTAGCTTCTGATGTAGCTACATTCGGAGTCACATTGGTCGAAAATCCTACAAAATCAGATGGAGAGTTGTGTACAGCAGGGAGAGTGATGAGATCACGTAGATCTTCATCATCACTATCACTCAAAGTAGCAGAAAAATTCAAACCCTTCTTTCTCAAAGTATTAGCACATTGATTAGCATAATGTCCAAACCCTTGACAAGCCCTACATTGAATAGAATCAATATTTTTACTTCTAGATGTAGGCTGCTTAGCAAAAGGATTGGTAAAAGATTTTTCAGGGGTTTGAAAAGAACTTTCTTTGGGAGGAAATTTGCTAGGCTCAGTTTTGAAAATTGTTTTGGAGATAGAAGATAGAGATCTGTTTTGCCCCTTTGTTTTCAAAATATTTTTGAACTTTGTTGTTAAGAAATCAATTGACTCTTCACCAAAATCAGATTCCTCAATCTCCTTATGCAATTCAATCAATTCAGAAGAGATCAACAACAGAAGGAAAAGCAATACTTTCCACAGAAGGAGTAGAAGATGATGCACCTTTGCCTTTGTTCTTAATTTGCTCATTGAGTTTTAACTCAAAATTTTGAAGAATACCAGCAAGTCTTTCAAAACCAATTTTGTCTATATCATGTGCTTCCTCAATAGCACAAATTTTCACATTAAACATTTTAGGCAAAGTTCGCGTCATCTTACTCACAAGACGATCATTGGTGATTGGATCACCCAAAGCAAGAACAGAGTTGGATATATCAAGTAATCTAGCATAGTAAGACATAATATCTTCATCTTCATTCATTCTAGTGTTCTCAAATTGAGTAGTAAGCATTCTAACTTTTGAAGCACGAACACTAACAGGACCCTTACATAAGGTTTGTAGGGCATCCCAAACATCCTTGGCAGAGTCATAATTTGCAATAACTTTGAAGGTGTTGGCATCTAAGGCCTTGTATATGGCTGAAAGAGCCTTAGAATTAAACGAAGCATTGGTTCTATCTTGAGTGGTCCAATTTTCCTCACTAGTGATTTTAACATCACCATCATTATCAGTAGTCTTAGGAAGACTCCAACCATTTAGAACAGCAAGCCACGCTCTTTCATCAATTGATTTGATGAAGATACGCATCTTCACTTTCGAAAGAGAATAATTCTCAGTAGTCAAAGTTGAAGGTCGAACAACATTCTCATATTGAGAATCCATCATGGCTACAACCAGAATCAACTCTTAGTGTCGTCAAGAGAAGGCTCTGATACCAATTGAAAGAACAATAAGTTGCAAGGATTCTCGAAAAACTGCCAATGATGTTTCCAATGTAGCTGCCGATGTAGCTACAATGAAAGTCACAATGGTCAAAATAAAAGTGAACAGCGGAAGACTTAATACTAAAGCACAAAAATAAGCACAAAGGTTTACCAAACAATCTACAAGCCTATACTTGTAGATCTAGCCTCATGGCCAAAAAGATTTCACTAAAAATGATGAATTGTTTTACAAAAACTATGTGAAATCACTAAACAAAATACTCTCACAAGACAACAAGTCTTGGAGAGCAAAATCCCACAGAAAAACATGTATAACAAACGTGGGAAGAAACAAATAGCTTCCTAAAAACAGCACGGAAGACAAAACAATTCCAGCAATTCAATGTAGCTTCCAATGTTATAACATCCGAAGCTACATTCAACTTATGCACAGAATCTGGAACTGGCACAACTTCTGAATCTGAATTTTTATGCTCTCTGCAAGGAATATGATTAGAGTTATGAAGTAAATACACTTACCATAAATCCTAGATTTTATTACTATATGGAGAAGGACACTAGAGACACGGTTTAGGAAGGATTTTTGCATAGATTTTGTTTTCAAAATAACTCCTAAACTTTAGGACCAAGAAAACCAAAAATCTTTAGGAATATTTTGTTTCCAAAAATGACTCCTAAACTTTAGGATCAAGAAAAACCAAAATCTAATTAAAGATTTTGTTTCCAAAAATGCCTAAACTTAGGGACCAAGAAAGGAGAAACAAAACCAAAATAGGCCATGCCTATTTTACCTTTACACTTTCCTTCTAGCAGCCCCATTCGGATTCATATGTGGCTGGAAGAGCATTTTAATTGGGTGATGACCCCTGAGCTTATAGGAGGGATGTACGTGCCCACAAGTTATGGGTCCCGCAATCACTATCGCCATAATTTGATAACTGAGCGCCATTGGATAGAGTACTTTATGTACATTGGCTCTCTGGAAATATTCTAGGTTATAAGCCATTGACGGATCCAACATTTTTTTCAGTTCATTAGGGCTTACGCTCAAATTATCTTTCCTGGTCTACGTCAGACTTGTTTCTATTTAACGTATCGAATTCTCCATCAATTCGGTAGAGAACAAATCCTTCCGGATGTGAATTGTCCCCTAATGGACGCGCTACGGATCGAGGGAGACGTGGGTTCTCTTATCCGGGATTTGTGGGGAATTGATTACCCCCTGTAGGCCTCTGCTAATACTTTTTCTGAAAATATGCTGATGTCCCATGAATATCTGTCATGGGTACTGCTGGCTGCTGAGGAGCATTCCCGTATAATCAGGTATGCACTGAGAAGGATCCTCTCTAGGCGGGTGACAAGCGGTATAGATGCCTGACTAATGGAGATCGGCGAGGATCTGGAGAGTTCGGGTCTGATAGTTCCCCAGGCTTTGCAGGAGGAGTTTCGACGAGTGCACGGCCTTGGAGCTTAGATGGCGCGTGTTCCTGATTGAGGCGAGACCAAGCAATGCGCCTCCCAGACTGAGTAATGCAAGTCGGTGGAGCAATGCCCGACGGACTGATGAAGCTAGCCCAAGTCAAGCTGGCAGATGAAACAATGCCCAACGCGATGATGGTGCTGGTCCAAACCGCCCTGCTATTCAAGATAACGGGGATGCTGATGATGAGGAAGAGGACACCTCTAATGGTTCTCATGCTGGTGAGGCTAGGGCATCCTCTGCGCCTCGCAGAAGTATTTGGTCTCGGCTGGGACGTCGCAGACGTTGAGGGACCATTTTGGAGCTGTATGGAAAAGAATGGGGTTTTCGGGGGCTATGGGTAAAAGCAATGATATATATAGGTACCTGTAAAAAACAATGATTATCTAAATATCTTAGACACATATTCCTTAGTTGCACCTAATAGAGCTTTATATTTTGATGTTTTGATGATAATTTTTATTTTGAGCCCTGTCGTGGTTTTTCTCTTAGCTAGTCAATACCGAGACGAGCTACCCTTTTCTAACATAACAAGTCTTCTTCAAGTGGCCATACATGTCTGATACATGTTTGACTTTTGTTCGACTGGACCTGAAGGCTGCCTACGTTCCTTATTTCTGAGGCTCAGGTAGACGTAGTTCTTCCCATAAGGGAAGATTTTTTTTGTGTTGACGACTTGTTTATGCTGACATGCTGTAGACTTATCTGCTGGAGATCAATGCTGGAGATTATTCTCTCTTCTTTTTCTGGTTTTTCTTTTGTTGTGCTCTAATGTTTTCCTAGATCGCCCTTTCAGGTTTTCAATCTAGCGAGCCCTTATTCTCCTTGTGTATTCTCTTTTTTTTATTGCTCTAATTTTTGCCTAGACTGCCCTTTCGGGTTTTCAATCTAGCGAGCTGAAGAGAGAAACATTTGCCTGGTTCCTAGAGGACATCCTTGACTCATGCATAATATCGTTTGAGTTTATCCATATTGAAGGGCTGGACGAGATCCTCCCCATTCTGATTGGTGAGGAATACCGCACCTTCTGACTGAATCTGCCTAACAATGTAAGGTCCCATCCAAAGAGACTTCCATTTTCCCCTACTGTCGGCATAACTAGGGTTTTTCGCAAAACACCAAATCTCTTACTTGGATACTACGACCTTTGAATTTTTTGTTGAATGCCCGAGCTATTCGTTTCTGATATGCCCGAGTGTGTTCTAAGGCTAGTAATCGCCGTTCATCTAACAGAGCTAATTCTTCGTAGCGCTGCTTGACCTAGTCAACTTCAGCTATATCTGATTCCATCATAATTTTTAATGATGGGACCTCAATTTCAATTGGCAGCATGGCCTCTATGCCGCAGGCTAAAGAATAAGGGGTAGCTCCAGTAGGTGTGTGAACTAACGTGCGAGAGCCCCAAAGTGCTAACGGTAGTTTTTCTAGCCAGTCTTTTCCTGTTTTAGCCATTTTTATGATGATATTTTCTAATGCTTTATTGGTTGCTTCAACGGCGCCATTTGTTTGTGTCGGTACGGGGAGGACCTATATCTCTGGACTTTGAATTCGTCAAGCAATCGGTTTACAGCCCCCTCGAAGTGTGTGCCATTATCGGAAATTATTTCAAAAGGTACTCCGTATCGGTATATGATATCAGCTCTGATAAAATCGAACACCTTTTTGGCATTCAACATTTTGTAGGAAGCGACTTCTACCCATTTTGTAAAGTAGTCAACGACTACTATAACATATTTGTGGCCATTTGATCCTTTTGGGTGAACTTGACCAATGACGTCAATTCCCCATGTTGAGAAGGGCCAAGGAGCTGTGGAGTTGTACAGATATATATGCGGGAGCGTCTTTGCTTTGACATTTGTCACAGTCACGCACCCACCGAATACAATTAGTTTCTAGCGTACTCCAGTAATACCCCTGTCGGATTATTTTCTTTGATAGTATATGCCCATTCATGTGTGGCCCACAAGTACCACCATGCAGTTGGTCCATGACTCGTTTAGCTTTAGCCTGACTTATGCATAGCAGGTTTAACCCTTGGTAGTGCCTTTTATATAGACTACCTCCGCTAATCACGAATTACGATACCCACCTTCGTAGGGAGACCTTCCCTCTTTTGTCTAGGTTGGCTGGATAGACCCCTTTCTGAATTAAATTCATAATGTCTAGGTACCAGGGATCGTTATCCTTTTCAGGAGTTTCATCAATTTTGAAGCAGTAGGCAGGAGTTATTTTCTTCCCGTCTACAAATGGCTGGACGTTGATCTCTGTTGGAACTTTGACCAACGAAGCTAAAGTTGCTAAAACATCAGCAAATTGATTTCTATCTTGTGGTAGATAATGAAACGAGATGTCATCAAATTCTTTTGCTAAAGCTGTCAATCAGGTGTGATATAGATGTAGCCAGGGATCTAGGGTTTTCCATTTCCCTTAAATCTGATTTATGATCAAAGCAGAGTCACCAAAGACTTCCAAATCTTTTGCTCCTCTTTGGAGAGCCTCTTTTAGACTACCAATGCAAGCTTCCTATTCAGCAGTATTATTTGAGCATTCAAACTTCAATCTTATAGCTAAAGGAGTATGAGAATCTGCTGGATCAATTAGCAGGATTCCTATGCCGAAACCTCTTTTGTTGGCAGCCCCATCAAAGAACATTTGCCATTTGGTGTCATGATCTGTAATTTCTTGAGCTGTCAAAACGGGCTTGCAGGGTGGGAAAGCCCGCGGGCCGAAAAAGCCCGTTGCGAAACGAGGCGAGGTGGGAAAGCCCGCGAACATAACGGGCCTGAAAACCCCTAGCCCATACCGCCCCGCGTAGGGCCACGAGCAAGCCCACGGGCTTTTGGGTTTATTTACCAATATACACCAATTAGGAAAAAATTGAGTTTATTTAAATTTTTATTTATTTATTTTCAATTATTTAAATTCAAGAATCATGATAATTGATAGATTTAAATTTTCAACAAATAAACCATTAAATTCATAATATTTCAAATAACAAAATTACATATTCAATAATATATTCAAAATACTTAAAATACTAAATAAGTAAATAACAAAATAACAAAATTAGTAAACTTATAAACTTTTAAACTAAATAAGTAAATAACAAAATAACAAAAATTAGTATACTGCCATCACGGATATCTCTGTCTCGTGGAAGCTAAATGCTTTAATAGACTTAAGTTACAATGAATGACTCAAATTGAAAGATATCAAGCAACCAAACCCTGTCTTAACACATTACAATAAATTGAAACATATTTCCTGACCAACTTTGACAAATGTAGACATGGATATATTAACTATTCCTGAAGCTGAAGCCTGAAGGCTGTGAAGTTCACTTGCCATGAGTGGGCTGGGCCGCTAATGCTTAAAACTTAAAAGTTATAACAAATTAACAATGCAACTTACAATTACAAGTCCAATCCATATTCCACTAAACCAGAGTTCATAAAATGCGGGCTGCCGCGGCGCCCGCCCAACCCGCAAGCCAGCGGCTGAAAGCTGGAAAGCCCGCATCCTAACGGGTATTAAAAACACCATCCCAGCCCGCCCCTAATAGGGGGCGGGGCGGGCTTGCCCGCGAGCTTTTGCCCTTTTTGACAGCTCTAGTAATTTCTAGGACACCCTCATCTGGGAAACTTGGCTCTGATGCATCTTCTGATTCTAAAGGTAAACCAACTAAATGGTTTGCGATCACACTTTCTTTGATAGATTTAAGTGTGACATAAGTGATGTCAAATTCGTTGAGTAGAAATACAGTTTTTTTCTAAGGCTGTATTTCATGGGGTCCATTCTGGAGATGACTTTGTGCAAGTATAGCCCCTACTGCAGTGTCTGTGACAGTTAGGTATAGGAGGAGAGGTTTATGGGCATGAGGAGAAGCTAGCACTGGTGGGCTAACAAGGTAACCTTTGATTTTTTCGAAGGCTAGCTGGCATTCTTCGTCCCAGACTTGGTCAGTGTCTTTTTTCAGGAGTTTGAACAACGGCTCACACATGGATGTTAACTGCCTGATGAAGTGACTGATATACTGCAATCGACCCAAGAAACACTTAACTTCTGTTGCGGTTTTTGCCTGCGGCATGTCTATGATGGCTTTCACTTTAGCAGGTTCTATTTCAATACCTTGCTCGGTTACCATGAACCCTAGGACTTTGCCCTTGGTAACTCCGAATGTGCATTTGGTCGGGTTGAGCTTCATTTGGAGTTTCTTAACCTTTCGAAGAATTTTTGAAGGTCTTTGACATGGGCACCATTTGTATCTTCAGAATGCACAATCATATCATCCACGTATACTTCGACTTCTTTATGTATCATGTCATGGAAGAGCGTAATGGCAGCTCTTTGGTATGTAGCCCCAACATATTTTAATCCAAATGGCATGAAAGTATAGCAATAAGTCCCCCAGGGGGTGATAAATGATGTTTTTTCTGGTCTTCTGATGCCATTTTGATTTGGTTCTAGCTCAACATGCTGTCTACAAAGGATCTTATTTTATGAGAGGCCACAACATCTACCACAATATCAATGTTGGGTAGAGGGAAGTTGTCTTCGGGTGATGCTTTGTTGAGGTCACGGAACTCTACACAGATCCGAACCTTTCCATTAGGTTTCAGTACGGTCACTATGTTTGAAACCCAAATTGGGTACTCAATTACCCTGATAAACTTGACGTGCATGTGTTTCATGATTTCTTCTTTCACTTTCAGTGACCATTCTGGCTTGATTCTATAGAGTTTCTGCTTAATTGGCTTAACATCGGGGTATGTCGAATTCAGTGCTCTACAATCGTTAGATCCAACCCAGGCATGTCTTCATAAGACCATGTGAAGACATCTACAAATTCTCTGAGTAGACAGATCAATGTTGCCCTTTCTGACCCTTCCAGATAACTGCCAATTCTGACCTCTCTGATCTCACTATTTAGCCCCAAATTGATAGCAGATAAGTTCTCTTTTGACGCTGCTGATCGGTGCTTGACTGACTTAGCGAGCTCGATTAGGAATTATTTATCTTTCAGGTCCATTTCGCTAAACGATTAATTATTTATGTTAATTAATTCATCTTTTAACGTAGGTGCAACCAAGAAATACACGAAGACATCAAGATTTTCATTATTAATTCCAGGCTTTACAAGGTTGATTACATTATTGAGGTCATGGGGTTTTGAGGTCCTCAATTTCAGGGAGCGGGCCGGTAGATGACCAATCCGTAAGGCTAAAGGAAATAGGGGGAGTGGTATATCCGAAATGGTCCACCAAGTCTGCTGTCGTCAGGAGCGGGCCAGCCGTAGTGTACCAATTTTGCAGGGGGTTACCGTAATGGACTCAAATTCCACCGGGAGCTTTTCATAACTAGTCCCTCTGTCAATCATACCCAGGAAACTATCTCTTATAAAGTCATCACCAAACAATGCTAGGGCATAGTCATCTTGGTCTATGGTCCAGGTGTTTTCGACTGTTACAGTTTTATGCAGTGCTGCTGGGCTACAGGGTAACCTGTTCCATTTCATTGGTGGCGAGACTAACGTCTTCGAAGATTTCCCAACCAAGGCGTCTTTTCCCATTTTGGTCTATCCAGGGTTCTGGGAACATGAGATAGGCATCGGTTTCTCTTTTCCTTACAAAGTATCCATTTAGAGTTTTTCTATATGGTTGTAGAGAAGGATCTATGTAAAGACGCTTTTCACATTCTGCCTTACAGTTTTCACATTTTTGTCTCATGATCGCAGCTAGTTCAATTGGTGTAGGTTTGCATCCTAGACCAAATGGAGGAAGACATTCCTTAAATTCATCCTGGACCAGATTGATAAGCCCCTTCTGATTTCTGCCAAGACCCAGACCAGGCATGTAATTCATTTTTCGGAGCATGTTTAGTGGGACCATATCTCCAAAGACTATGGTTTTCTTTCCAATAATGTCAGTCTCTCGCCCATATTCAATGGTGTTGACTCTGGCTTGAAGGATGACTTCAAAACCACTGAGGAAGATACCCGTGTCATCATGCTCTATTTCGAGGATTGGGATATCCCCGCTTTCTTTGTTTTCCACGATCTTATCGGCAAGTATGATCACTATATGGTCATCGTGGATAAACTTGACACGATGATGTAGCGAGGAGGCTACTCCTTTCACCCTATGGATCCAAGGATGTCCTAGTAATAAACTAAAAGTAGCAGCAATGTCTAGGACTTGGAATTCAACTGGCATAGTTAGTGGCCCAATGGTCATCATCAGAGTTATCACCCCTAAGACACATCGACTAGTGTTGTCGTATGCCCTTACTGTCTGCGATGAAGGAGTCAATTATGATATCTTTGTCCCTAGTTTGGCTAGTGTACTGGTAGGACATACATTTAGAGATGAGCCGTTGTCTATCAGGACTCGAGGAACCCTTTTTTCCATGACCCTTATAGTGATGTGAAGAGCATCAATGTGATTGGTTCCTTCTCTTGGCAGATCTAGATCGGTGAACATAATCACATTCCCAAAGTGTATGTTTCTGATCATTTGGGTTAGCTCATTTGGAGATGTTTCAATGGGGATGACTGTCTGACTTAGGGATTTGGCCAGTGTATCACAATGATTTTTGGAAGCACATAGCAAGCCCTATATAGATATGTTTGCTTGGGTTTTCTTCATATGAGCTAATATGGTATCTTCCATACTTTTAGCCCCAAGTGTCTATTTCTATATCTTTGCCAAAGTGGTCGCCACTTTCTTGGTTTGGTTGATATGCCCGACCAGATCTGGTAAGATGACTGACATCCCCACCGATCCAAGTGGTTTTCTCAGTGCTATTGATAGCTTGACTGCCTAGGATAGTGTCCCAAGAGAGCATGTTGCATCTAAGCTCTTTTTTTTTTTTTGGTAGAGAGAGAGAGAGGAACAACGATATATGGTAACGACTTTTCATTCCTTTCAAACTTGGGTACACAATTTTCTTCATTGACCTCAATTATGTTGATTTGAGGTAGTGGGTTATTGACTACATTGGGCCTGGGTGAGGCTTTTCGATGACTTTATCATCCATCAGATCTTGGATTGCATTTTTGAGGGTGTAGCACTTGTCGGTGGAATGACCACTATAGCGATGGTACTTACAATACTGAGCATGGTTCCACGAATTAGGCAGAGGATTTGGCGGTCTATAGTTTTCTAATGGTTTTAGCACTCCCTGTGCTATCAGCCCTTGCAATATTAATAATTGGGGAGCTTGAAATTCATCATAATTCCTATTTCCTTTATTTGGCCCTTTGAAGTTTTTGTTTGGACCATTATTCCCACCAACTGTATTGATGGATCTATCTGCTCCATAGGACCATGGTACAGTGTCGTAACTATGGGTAGGGAAACTGGTTGGTGGCATAGTAGGCATGTTTCCCCCCATGTGACAGTTGACCCTTGTGCAGTTGTCTTCCCTTTTGAGTAGCGGAATGAGCTAGGAGGCGTACCGACTTTTAAATTTCCAGTGCTTATATCTTCGTTGATACGGATCCCTATTTCCGCTATTTCATTGAAGTTACCATAAGGGAGATATCACATATGCTCCAGGTAAATGGGTTGGAGATTTTTGATGAACATTCTGACTGATTTAGCTGGATCAGGCATGTCCAATGTCTAAGCTATCTTTCTTTTCCACCTGGCTGTAAAATCTACACAGATCTCCTTTTCCCTTTGGGTGCATGCCTCAAGTTCCCTTTTTATTTTCAGAACTGGTATTGTCTTTGTACCTCTTTTGGAATTCTTCGTTATTTGGTCCCAAGTACCCATGGTACTATTGTCTGCTAGCATTAACCATTGCTTAGCTGCCCCTATCAAGGTGAAATGGAAATTGGAGGCCATAGCTTCAAAACTAGCCCCGCTTGACTGCATGCCGGTAGAATAAGATTTGAGGTTGGAGATAGGGCATCCGGTCCCATTGAATTTTTCTATGTCGGGCATTTTAAATTTGAGGGTAGCATAGCCAAAGGTTGTTGCGTTAGTGCATATGTAGAAAATTCTCCTTTGTTCAAGACTTTGAGCATCATTCCTTTTAGGTTCTCTATATCTGCCTCTATTTTTGCGGGAGGTGGTACTGGGTTTTGGCATATATTTGAGGGATTGGGGGCAACTGGGTTTATTCCTTGCTGAGGTATTTGGTAAGGATTTTGAGGAGGTGGGTTATTTGCGGTTTTAGCCCGACGACCAGGATCATTGAAAGGTAGATAGATCGTTACTTATCTTGGCTGGGTATAGCTTCTGGGGTCCATATGTGGGCTATTTTGGAGTGGATTGGTGATAGGAAATGGAAGGCTATTTGAATTTTGGGGTATATTGATGTTTGGAAAAGGATATGGTGGATTTGGTGAGAAAGGGTTAAAATTCGGGTAATAGGAATTTGGTGGGAAATTGGTGATTGGGGTGCTGGTGGTAGGTGGAAGGTTAGTGTTTGACTGAGGGTTTGAGTTTAGAGGAGTATGAGAAGTAGATGCTTCTTGAGGGGTTACAGGGAAAGTGATTCCCTCAACACTGGGTCTTGGACCTTGCATGAGGTTTGTGATATGGCTCAATAAGCGATATATATGCACCCAAATTTTGGTCTAACCACTGTTGCATAGCCGGAGTAAGAGCTTACACTGGAGCCCATATATCAGTACTCACTGTAGACTGTTCATTCTCGGCGGCCATTCTGCCCAAATCTGTACTCTCTGAACTGATTCTAATACTTTCTGATAAAACCTTTGTGCCTGTATCCCGTATCAAATGACCGGTGCTATCTCTTCCTTTCCAAATTCAAGTCAGGTTTTTGAGAAAAAGGGTTTAAGGTATCAGAAGGGAAGGTTCTAGGCTTTTTGGTTCCGAGTACAGTGTGCCTTTATTATTTTAATATTATTCATTTTTCCCAAGATTGATTGGACAAGCAGCTGCTTTGTTTTGACAGTCTCGGGACTCTTCCTGGAATAATGGATTCTTTCTCCAAAGTATAGAACCTTCATATTCCACCTGCTCTTTCGACTTTCCAAGATTGACTTTCCAATATTGGACTGATCTCAGGCAAATGGTCTATACTCTTTCCGGGATCCATCATTCGAATGGTCTAGGAGAAATACCATAAAAATTATTGGTCACCCTTATATCTTTATTCATTTATGTATATTTTGCAACAGGGATTGGTAAATAATTTAGAGATATAAAAACCGATCGGTCCATGAAGTGTCCTAGAAATCTATATGTTTTTAACGTTGGCTGATGCAGGGGGTAGGCTAGCTTTGGTGTAAGGGTAGCTGATAGATGTGTTTTATACGCATCTATTGTGTGTATATTCCTACTTAGATTGTGCTTTTCTGTGAGTTTCCAAAGCTATTGATATGAGTTTTTGTGTTTTATGAGTTTTAGGCTAAAAATGAGGAAAATGATGAATTTTGAGCTATTTTGCAAAGTTATGAAGTTTTCAGGGGCTTGATTGCAAATCTACTGAAGAAGAAGGTCCAAATTGTGTTTGAGCGCCGCAGAGGTCGAGCGAGAGCGCAAAATCCAGAAACAAAAATATGAAGAAGACGAGCGATCGCCATGGGTTGAGCGACCGCTCAACCCCGATTTTCAGTTTTGGGCAGTTTCGTCCTTTCTCATAAAACTCTAGCTAGTATAAATAAAACCCTAACTCTACAGCTTTGGAGAGATCCGTTTTTAGGTTAATTTAGGCTGCTCTTGGGCACTCTCAAGAGACAAAAACACTTTGTAATTAATTATTATTTCAATTGTTAATGATTGAAGATGCTCTAATTCATTCATATGTTGTGTTCATCGTCTGTGATGAACTAACTTTTCCACCCTAGGTATTGGAGGTAACATTGAATCAATTTTTATGTGTTAATATAATTTCATTCTATCAAATTACTGTTTATCATATTATATTATAATTGGTTTACATTGAAATTATCGCATAATGGTTGTGTTAATGAATGTGTAGGCTCTTGGGTATGATGAACTGCACGACCATATGCATAAGTCATACATTGGCCAACCTAATTGGTAAATAGGTCTCTCTGATTCCCAACCGTAGGCTAAGGAGTAGATCTAGGTTTGTATTGTGTGGTGGAATGCAATAGAGTTCGTTCCTCCATGCTTTAATTCCTAAGGCACTTAATGGAATTTTAATTATTGTGTGGACGGACCAAGAAAGCACAGTCAAAGCGAAGTACTAAGGGTTGCAATCCTCGACCAGTAAGTCTCAATCCTTTACCTAGCGATATGATCCATAATTGATTGATACATTTAAGATCAATACACATAAAAGGAGATACATGTGAATTCCAATGTCTAGACCATTCTCATCCATAAAACTTTCATAAAATTCAGTTTTCTGCAAGTAGTTAATTTATATTTATTTTATTAATTTAGAATTTAAATCTTTCCAAAACAAAACACCCCCCCCCTTTTATTTAATCGCAATTTTTAATTAGTTTAGATTAAATCCTTTTTAATTCATTTACTCCTGAGGTTCGACCCTTGCTACCATCTTTCTATTCTACAATAGTCTTGTGCACTTGCAAGGTAATTTTTAAACACATCAAGTTTTTGGCACCGTTGTCGGGGAGAATTTTAATTAAAAAGCTTTTAAATCTTTTATGTTTTAAATATATATATATATAAACAAAAACAACAAAACTATTTTTTTTTACTTTCTTTAATTTATTTCTGGTTTGTAGTGGACTGTGCATTTTATGCACGGTCGACGGTCATTGAATCCCACACTGGCGGATTTTAACGACAACATCAATAATTTAGGAAGGAAGGTAAAATTTCAACCTAGACAAATGGTCGGCAACAACGTTTTGTGTTGCCTTTTTATCTTTAAAAGTAATGTCAAATTCTTGTAATAATAACATTTATCTAATGAGTCTAGGCTTGTCATCTTTCTTGCACAATAGATATTTTAGAGCTGCGTGATCAGAGAATATAATAACTTTTGAACCTAGCATGCAAGTAGGATCGAAAATTTTCTAATGCAAACACAACTGTTAAAAATTCTTTTTCAGTGGTTGTATAATTGAGTTGTGCATCATTCATTGTTCTACTCATATAATGAATCACATGAGGTTTCTTATCTATCATTTGCCCTAACACAGCTCCAATTGCAAAATCTAATGCATCGCACATGATCTCGAAAGGGAGAGACCAATTAGGGCTGGTTAAAATAGGAGCTGTTGTTAATTGTTCTTTTAACAAATTAAATGCATTCAAGCATTCTTGATCAAAAATAAATTCGGTATCTTTTGCCAAAAGGTTACATAAAGGTTTACAGATTTTTGAAAAATCTTTTATAAATCGTCTGTAAAATCCTGCATGACCTAAAACACTTCTAACACCTTTAACTGTAGTTGGGGGAGGTAATTGTGATATAACTTCAATTTTGGCTTTATCGACCTCAATTCCTTTATTAGACATAACATGACCTAAAACTATCCCATATTTAACCATGAAATGACTTTTCTCCCAACTTAGGGTCAAATTAGTTTCTTAGCATCTTTTTAGAACTGATGTTAAATTTTCTAGGCAATTATCAAAAGAATTTCTGAATACTGAGAAATCATCCATAAACATTTCCACACATCTTTCAACTAAATCGAAAAATATAGAAATCATGCATCTTTGAAAAGTGGCTGGTGTATTACAAAATCCAAAGGACATCCTTCTAAATGCAAAGGTACCAAAGGGACATGTAAAAGTGGTTTTCTCTTGATCTTCCAGTGCAAGTGGAATTTGATTATAACCGAAAAAACCATCAAGAAAACAGTAATAATCATGGCCAACTAATCTTTCAAGGATTTGGTCAATGAAGGGCAAAGGAAAGTGATCTTTCTTTGTTGCCGCATTTAGTTTCCTCAAATCAATGCACATTCTATAACCAGTTATAGTTCTTGTGGAAACTAACTCATTTTTAACAACAATAATTCCTGATTTCTTAGGAACTACTTGAACTAAACTAACCCATTTACTATCAGATATTGGGTAAATTATACCTGCATCAAGAAGCTTAAGCACTTCTTTTCTAACTGCTTCGTCCATATGGGGTTAAGTCTTCTTTGATGTTCTCTAAAAGGTTTGGCACCTTCTTCCAAATGAATTCTATGCATACACATTGAAGGACTAATACCTTTCAAGTCTGCTAAGGACCAACCTATAGCTTTTATATGTGTCCATAATACTTTCAACAAGCTTGACTCTTGTTCTTCCGTTAAGTCCGCAGACAATTATAACGAGTAAAGTATTACCCTCCCCAAGAAATGCATATTTCAAATGGGATGGTAATGACTTTAGGTCTACTTCAGGAGGAGATTTAATAGATGGGATAAACTTAGGAATTTCAAGTTTTAAGAATTTCCGCTTTTACTTTTTCTAACTCTTCAGCCATTTCTATTTTATCTAAATCAATTTCTGATTTAGGGCTTTCTAATTCTTCTTTACTTTCATTATCATTTTTAAGAGCTTCTAATCTCTCCTTCTTTTTTCTGGCATCCGTCTCTTGGAGTTCTCTTTCTAATTCTTCTATATCGATTCCTGCATCGGGGAAGTTTCTATCATCATAATCTTCTCCAAACATTTCTTTCTCTAACTCATCATCATTTAAATTTGCTTCAAAGCCTTGGGCTGTAAGATTTTGAGATTCATCGATTGAAAAACATGCATTCATGTCGCTTGGTCTGCCTAAAGCATCAAAAACTAAAATTTCTACCGTTTCTCCCATAACTGGCATCGATAACTTACCATTATTCACATTAATCATGGTGTTGGTTGTGGCCATAAAAGGTCTTCCTAACAAAATAGGAACTTCATTATTAGTGCATATCTTTCTTTCCATCTCTAGAACCACAAAATCAACTGGGATGATCAACTTGTCTACTTGAACTAAAATGTCCTCTACTATTCCTAAAGGATGTTTGACCGAACGGTCGACTAACTACAAGGACATAGTAGTGGGTTTTAATTCATCCAATCCTAATTGCTTATAAATAGTAAAAGACATTAAATTGATACTTGCTCCTAAATCTAGCATAGCTTTCATCTTTTTCGAATTACCCAAGGAAACATGGATATTAAAACTACCTGGATCTTTTAATTTAGGAGGAAGTTCAGGTTGTAATACCACACTAACGTTTTCAGAAACAATTATTTTCTCATTCTTCTCGAATTTGTGCGTCCTAGAATGAAGATCTTTGAAAAACTTGGCATAGGACGGAATATTTTTAATGACATTGAGCAAAGAGACATTAATATTCACTTTGGACAACATATTATAAATTTCTATAAATTGCTTATCAATCTTGTTTTTCATTAACCTACCAGGAAATGATATTGGAGGAACATATGGTGGAGGAGCAATATATGGTTCCTCAAGAGGTTCTATCTCTTGCTCTTTTTCTTGTGTTTCTTTTTCTTTATCTTGATTTTCATTATCTTTTATTTGGATGTCTTCACCTTTATCCTTTTCTTTTGTTTGAACTTCTTGACTAGATTTATCTACATTATCAGGAACATTTGTAGATTGAGTAGGATCACTTACCTCTTCTCCAATCACTCTACCACTTCGCAGAGTAGTGATAGATTTTGTTTGTTTTGTTTGACTAAGGAACTTCCCTTCTTCTCTTCCTTGCAAAGCTTGAGCAAGTTCTTTCTTCAAATTGTCTATGGATTCCAATAAATATCTGTTAAGAGTAATATGTCTACCATCTAATCCATCTGGTTTTGGATCTTCTTCAATCTGTAACTATCCTTGTTTAGGAAATTGTTAAAGCTGTAAGGGCTTATTTCCTGCCCATGAAAAGTTAGGGTGATTCCTCCAACCTGGATTATATGTGTTGGAATATGGATCATTCCTTTGCCTTGAGGGGTACATATTCATCGCATTAGCCTGTTCAAAATACAAAGCACTAGATGGACACAAGTTATTAGCATGAGAATTTAATCTACAAATAGTACATGCTTCTTGAATTTGTGCTCTGTTTTGATATAAAACTTATATTTGTGCCTTTAATTGTCTTTTTTATTTTTTTTTGTTCTATTTGTGCTTGCGTATCAGAACTATCTTGAACTTGAAACAAACTTCTACTTTTTCCTCTTGTACTTTTCTATTGGGAATTTGCACTTAACATCTCAAACAAATTTTCTAACTCAGTTGGTGTCATTCTATTAATAGAACCACCGGCTGCACTATCAACCATAGTTTGCAAAGCATGTGAAAGAGCATGGTAAAATTGAGTTACTAACACATCTTGAGATAAATTATGATGGGGACACATGATAAGTAAATTTTTAAATCTATCCCATGCTTCATGGAATGTCTCTCCTGGTTCAGTTTGAAAAGCTATAATTTGCTTCCTATAGTCCGAAAGAGATGCATGTTGATAGAATTTACCCATAAACAAATCATATAATTGAGCCAAAGTATAAACACTTTTAGGTGCTAAATTCATAAACCATCTTTTTGCTACATCTTTTAATGCACATTGAAAGTATCTCATTTTTAATTGATCTTCCGTCAGACCTTCCTAACGGAAAATTATCAGTCATAAAACTATACTCTTTAACAAAAGTTACCGGGTCTTCAGATGGCAATCCATGGAATGAAGGCATCATGTTGTAAAAATGACCTTTAAGTTCAAAATTTCTTACCGCTTCCGGTAAAGACTAAACATGATGGTGTTTCATTCAACATGGGTCGACCATAATCATTTATAGTTCTTTTATTAATTATTACTTCCATATTTCTATCAGCAGGTTCCTCCCTTCTTCGATTTATATTTACCGGAGGAGCCGGATTTTCAGGATTTTGATTGTTGTTGTTATCCATTGGAGGATCAACCAAAGGATCCTCTCTATTAAACTGTTCTTGATTAACAGGCTGATTTTCCAAATTATCAGGGTCTTCCTGATTCTTACCAAGATTATTTATATTTTGATTTAATTATGCCAGCTTGGGACTTAGGGACTACGACCGTGCATAAAATACTAAAGCGAACAAAAACAAATAAAAATTAAAACTAGAAATAATTTTAAAAATCTTTTTGTATTTTTCTTTTTATAAAAATTGCATTTAAAAACGCTACCAACAAACTAGCTATAAAACTAGCTTGCCCCAATGGCACCAAAAACTTGATCGTGTCTTAAATTTATACCTTGCAAGTGCACAAGACTATTGCAGAATAGTTTGGGAAGCAAGAGTCGAACCATAGAGACAAGAAGAATTTAAGTAGCAAGTATATCGGTAGCAATTAAACTAAGTGGGTTTTATTTTATTTTATTTAATTTATTCTACTAAAACAGAAAATCTAATTAATAAACTAAGCAGTAGTAACAGTTATGAATATCTTATGGAGAATGGAAATCTAGGATTGGGGATCCACTTGCATCTACTCTATTGCTCTTTTAAATAAAGTATCAATCAATACCTTGGGTATCAAATTATAATTCACATCCAATCTATATCATAAGAACAAGAACATATGAATTTCCTATCTGTCACTTAGGAACATATATATGAACCTGACTCTAACTTATCACTCTCGTGCACCGATAAGGTCAATTTATCACGATGGTGAGCCAGTGTACTACTTATGCATTTGGTCGTGCAGCTATCCGAACCTCTAGGTCTTTACAACTTGAGATTCCATTCATTTGGTCAAAGCTAGACAGTAAAGAGGTTGATAAACATCATGATCAACAAGAATTGAATGAATAAAAATATATTAAGCAATAGATTCGATACAAGTTACCTCCCAACTCCTAGATTAATGAACGGTTAGTTCATCCTTGAAGATGAACCAAATAGCAGGATGAAGGAATACATGAATCGATCTTCAAAACTATAATTACAACTACTAAACTATGTATTACAAACTAAAATCGGTGTTTTTATCATCTACCAACTATTTCTGGCCGTCCTTTAGCTTTGGCTATCGTCTTCTATATATACCAAGGTGTTTTAGGTGAAGGATGAGGTTCAGTCCAGGTGAAATTCCCGTAAAGGTGGTTTCTGGGTACCTTGCGGGGGCAAGGTCTTCATAGCATACGGCCGCAAGGCCTTGTTCTGGCTGAGGATGCACGCTGGAGACCTTACGGGGGCAAGGTCTCATACCATTACGTCCGCAAGGGGTCAATAATCCTTTTCAGTCTTCTTTTCAATAATTGCACTTTGCACCCTTCAAAATATAGCTCCAAAACACATATTAGTAGCCAAAAGCCTCGTGGAATTTCTATTTCTAAGTTATAAAAGTACCCAATAAAGATGTATAAAATACGTTTATCAGCAAGCTGTCGCCCGGTTTTTGTAGATGGAGATGGTTACTTGCTAACTTTTGAAATCTTCTTCATTTTGATGCCTACGATGACTGTACTGGTATTTACTTGTGTTTGTTTTAGGAATGAGGTCCCTTGCTCTACTCAAATAAAGGAAGGGCCACGCCAATCAACGGGCGGCTTCCCTTAAGACAAAGAGCCAAAGGACCTGCCCAAGGTCCCCTTTGGTCCTCCGACCATGAAGGCCCACGCATCGGGCAAAGTCTATAGCCCGGTTGAGAAAGAAGTGGTCCCTACTTCCCCTACCCGTGAAACCGTGGCGGCTGTTGTGGCCGTTGCTGATAAGGCCGCTAAGGCTTCTAATATCAAGGCTGCTGAGGTCGTCACTGGCAAGGCAACGAGCAAAAGGAAGAGGGATTCCCCTCGCTTTGACCGTCCTATACGTCACCACGACACGGGTTCTGCGCCAACCTCTACCACTCATCCACCTGCCAAAGATGGCGTTGCGTCGTGGAGGCAGCCTGATTTCGAGATGCCCACTATTGATAAGGTAAGTGCTCTACTTCGAATAAAGAAACCTTTGACTTGTCTTGGAAAGCAAGTCTCTGAGATTCCTTTGCTCGATACTTTACCAGGCGAGCATGGTTCTGCCCGACTATGTGATGCAAGTCTGATGATGATAACTGTGATTCCTGGGCATGGCCCCCTGGTCGGGCAGGTAAGACCGATGCTCGACCAAGCTTAGACGAGATATAACCTTTCTCTCTGCTTGAGTACCCTGCTAACTCTGCCCGCTAGGTTGGTATGTCCTACGCTAATCGAGCTCGTGACTGGCACCTGGTGGTCACTCGTTCTTTGCTCGTGACCGGGTTTGGGCCGGGCACATCAACAACTAATCAATTTGAAAACTAAGAACTTTGAGAGAGGTAAGTTAAAATTTAAGAAGAATGAATTACAACAGTTAAACTCTTACAAATGATGGTGGAGTATTCATTATATAGGTACATAGGTTGTTTAGAGGAGATAAACAAAATTTGAATTTAGTAGAGATTTTTTAGAATGGATAAATAAATTTGAATTTGAAAAAGATTTGTTTGTTAAAATTTTATTATTATTAAAATAAATAAAATTCACAAAAAGAGATTTTATCTTATTTGATTTGCACAGTTTATACGTATTTATTGATGAAATTATAATATAGAATAAATGAATCCAACACTTTTGTAATTCTAATTATTGGCAGCAAGAAAATGGTAAGAAAAGCTTTTACCATAAGGATTGAAATACGTCTAAATGAAATGTGATCAAATATATACGAAAAGAAAAAAAATCCTAAACTAATCGTATAAAATCAATTGTGATAAAATTTATCCTAAACTAAAATTTATCCTAAACTAAAATTTATGCTAATTAAATTAACCGAAAAATTAATCTAAACTAACCATATGAAATCAAATGTGATAAAAACTTTTATCAATAACTTTTTATACATAAAACATTTATCTGCTACTAATTTTGGCACGAAAAATTGGTAAAAAAATTACAATTTCATAAGAAGGTGACACGTGAAAGCATAGAATTCTTTTAAAACTTTAAGGATTTTACAGAAACCGCAACGTAGCAGCAACGACTTCTATTTTAGTAATAATTAATAGATTAATTGATAATTGATAGTTAGTACCTGTGACACGTGACTGGCACTTGGCCACTATTTTGGTGCTTGTTTCAAGCCATACAAAGACTTTACTAATTTGCACACTTTATTTTCTTGCCCTGGTGCATAAAATCTTTCTGGTTGTTCCATGTAATTCTCCTCTTCTAAATCTCCATTTAGAAATGCAGTCTTTACATCCATGTGATGTACTTCCAGATTTCACAATGCGGCTATAGCAAGTACTAATCTAATGGAGGTTATTCTCATAACTGTAGAGTAAGTATCAAAGTAATCAAGGCCTTCACGTTGTCTGTAACCTTTAATTACAAGTCTAGCCTTATACTTATCAATTGTTCCATCTGCTTTTATTTTCTTCTTGAAAATCCACTTATACCCTAATGGTTTGCTTCCTTGATGGAGGTCCACTATTTCCCAAGTGTGATTTTGAAGAATGTAATCAATTTCACTTTTAATGGCTTCTTTCCATTGAGGTCCCTCGGAAGAACTCATGGCCTCTTTGTAGCTTTGAGGTTCACTTTCTAACATGTAGGTAAGAAAATCTGAACCAAAAGACTTTTCTACCCTACCTTTTTTACTATGTCGAGGTTCCACCTCTTCTTGCTTCATTCTCTTCTTGTTCTTCTTCTACCAAAGCATGCGTTCGTGTAGATGAGTTAGACTCATCGCTTTTCCTACAAGGAAATACATTTTCGAAGAAAGAAACATTTCAAGATTCCATTATTGTATTCTTGTGTATGTCTTCAATCTTAGACTTGTGCACAAGAAAACGATAGGCACTACTATTTTGTGCATCAGCATAACCTATAAATATACAATCAATAGTTTTTGGTTCAACTTTCACCTTCTTAGGTGTAGGTATAGCAATTTGAGCAAGACACCCCCACACTCGCAAGTATTTGTAAGATGACACTCTTCCATGTCACATCTTATAGGGACTTTTGTCAAGCTTTTTCCGGGTTACCTTATTTAAAAGCTAGTTTGCGATAACACGACTTCTCCCCACATGTTCTGAGGTAGTTTAGAGCTTAGCAACATGGTATTCATAATTTCCTTTAATGTACGATTTTTACGTTCAACAATGTCATTTTGTTGGGGTGTATAAGGTACTGTTTTTTCTTGAATTATTTCATGCTTAGTGCAAAATTCAGCAAATGATGATTCATATTCACCTCCACAATCACTTCCTAGCATCTTAATTTTCTTGTTAAGTTGATTCTCAACTTCAGTTTTATAGATAATAAATTTCTCTATTGCTTCATCTTTACTTTAAAGAAGATACACATAACAAAACCTTGTGCTATCATCAACAAAAGTAATAAAGTACTTGTTTCCACCACGTGATTGTGTTGATTTAAAATCACATAAATCAGTGTGAATTAATCCAAGTGGTTCACTATTTCTTTCAATAGAATGAAATGACGTTCTTGTTAACTTTGCTTCTACACAAGTTTCACACTTGTGATTTGGATCAATTTGAAATTTAGGTATACAATCCATGTTAATTAGCCTTCGTAAAGTACTATAATTAACATGTCCTAGTCTACCATGCCACAAATTGGAAGACTCAAGCAAGTAAACGGAAGACTTGTTCTTATTATTATTACTCTTATGCTTAACAACAATTGCACTTAGCTTGAACATCCTATCATTAACATACCCTTTGCCTACAAACATTCCACTCTTAGCCAAAGTTACAACATCAGACTCAAAAACAATACGGAAGCCATGCTTCACAAGCAAAGATCACTAAGACACAATGTTAAGAGTCAATTCTAAGAATTTCGAGCACATAGAGCATTCTCGTTGTTATAGAGTCAATTCTTCCCATAAGTCATCTTAAAAACCTTAAAATTCTTCCCCCCTTAAGAGGTGGTAGAGAATTTCCCATGTAGAGCTTGCATTCCCCTTCCTAGGTTAAATCATCTAAACAAGAAGTCAAAGGTGCAAACGTGCCTAGTGGCACTGGTATCAATCCACCACTGATTTGGGTTTGAACCCACCAAATTAACTTAAGAGATCACCGCAGCAAGGTTGATATCTAACACATCTTGAGAGATGCCATCCACGAGGTTGGTTTCACGCTCCCTCTTTGGTTTCTTGCAAACCGTGGCCTTGTGACCCATGCCTCCACAGTGGAAACATTTTCCAAGAAACTTCTTCTTAGAAACTCCTCCCTTGGGACCCAAGTTTGTCCCTTTTCCAGCATTAGCAAGCTTTCCCTTGCCTTTGGAGCTTTGACCATGCTCCACAACATTGGCTTTTGCAGCCATAGAAGTGATCGTTTTCTTTTCATTGCCTCTGTTGTCCTCTTCAATATGAAGACGAACAACAAGCTGTTCAACATTCATTTCCTTTTGTTTATACTTTAGGTAACTCTTGAATTCCTTCCAAACTTGAGGCAATGTTTCAATAATTGCAGCCACCTTGAAAGTTTCACTAATTTCAATCCCCTCTGTTTCAATTTCAGAGTAAAGCACATGCAGCTTTATTACTTGACTATACGCAGATTTAAGGTCAGTCATTTTGTAGTCCAAGAATCTACCGACTATGAACTTCTTGGCCCCAGCATCCTCGGAGGTGTACTTATGGTCAAGAGAGTTCCACAGTTCCTTGGTCGTTTTCTTAAAACAATAGACATTGTACAACGAGTCTTCCAACCCGTTCAGTATATAGTTCTTGCAAAGGAAGTCAGATTGATTTCATGCATCCAAAGCACTAGCGGCTTGGAAATCAGCATCTTCACCAACATTTGGAGGGTCATCTTTCAGAAACATTGCCAAATGAAGCGTGGTCAAGTAAAACAACATCTTTTGTTGCCAGCGCTTGAAATTCAACCCTTTGAATTTCTCTGGTTTCTCGCTATGGTTCACCAGCAGATGTGGAACATTCACAACTTGAGTCACAGTTGCAGGATTGGTCATAGTAGGGTTCGAGTTTGATGGGTCTCCAGTCACAAGGTTTTTAGTTCCAGTTCCAGTATTAAGAGCAATGGTATTGTTCTCGTTAGTCATATCTGAAATATGACAAGAATCTGTAAGATTATAAAATTCTCTATAGAAGAGATTATTGTTATCTAAGATAACAATAATTAACAGAAAAATTACGTTTCAAGATTGTTGGGAAAAACCCCTATTACAATATTACAGAAAGTATAACAAAAAATAGATAATAGATAACAAAAACCGTTGCTGCTAAAAGAAACCGAGTGTTGGATTAAGGAAGCTGTAATCGAGGCATGTGTATCATAGTTATCTTGAAACGTAATTCGCCCCACTCCTTGTAAGTGTGTGGAGTTTGACACGGGACGAACGTCTCCCATGATACACAGAAGTACCAGATGACTTTTGCACTTGAAGGTTCGGCGAACTGATCGAGCGTCCGAAATCTATCACTAACAGGAGGCCAAGGAAAAAGGATATTTAAAATGAAATGAAAAGCAAGTGTTTTCAGAGGAAGGGAAGCTCGTGTTTTTTTGTAAAAACTGTAAGTTCTGTTGTGGAGAATGATTCCATTATAGGCCAGAAAAATCAAACACGTTTTTAATCACTAAAACGTTTTGATTATGCCCATTAAAACCACATGAGTACGTCGGTCTAAGCTAAATTTGACCTTGATTTGTACCCCACCTGCGGGCACGGGAGGAATAGATCTTTCTATATAAGCGTACCAAACACAAGAGTTGAATTTCAAGCGCTAAATAGATCTTTCTATATAAGCTTACACTAGTCATTACATGAATTCATTACATATACCCCTCAATCCCTAAAAAATAGTTCTTTTTTTAATCTTTGGAATGAAACTATAGTGTAGTACTCCATCCATTTTCAAATTATCGTTCTCTTTGATCCGGCACACCGTTTAATAAAAAGTAATTGACTGTATTATACTCCCTCCGTTCCTAGCATATAGTTCACTATTCCATTTTGAAATATTTCATTTAAAGAGTTCACTTTTAAAAATTAAGGCATAAAAGTATTATGTTATTACTAATAAACTACTAAAAATATCATTTTTCTTAAAGTTTGATTTTCAAACGGGGACTCTTTACCCGAAACGGAGAGAGTAAATATTAGTAAAATATTGTGAGATATATTTTAATGCCCTTGAGTATGGAACCATAATTAAACTAGGTGGAAAAAATAAGGGTAAAGTGGTAAATGTATTTTCTTTAAAGAGAAATTTTTGAAAAATGACAATTATTTTAGAATTGACGAAAAATAAAATGAAAACGATAATTTGGAACGGAGGAGTATTATTTTTAAAGTAAACACATGTAAAGTTACAATTTTAAAAGGTTTAAGTTGTTAAATAAAATTATTTTTTTGGGACGGAGGCAATAGATTCTTTGTAATTATATGGCCAACCATGTGAATCACCAACAAAGAAATCATCAATGATTTTTTATTTTTTATTTTTGGATTTATATATATGTGTGTGTGTGTGTGCGCCGGCGTGTTCACAAAAGTCTACGATTATGCCAAATTGAAAGGTGAAATACTAGTATAATTTTTTTAAAAAGTTACAAACACCGAAAATGCCAATTAATAGCAGTATTTAATCAATCTGTATAAATTAAATATCCCAATCAAGTATGCATGAGTTTTCCCATGAAACCAAACACCAAACATCATCTCAAATTGAATCAAGCAAGGGGCATCTAATTATCCTATCTCTAATAAATCTTCAACTATATTTTTACAAATATAGATTATATGTATATGAATAATCTATTCATAATCTTAGAAGAAGACTAGGCTATTATCATCATCATCAACAAATCGCATATCCTCTAGACTTGGAGCCACGCCATCTCCTAAGCTATGTTCTTGATCAAACCCCATATCGAAAAGGAAACCATATTGATCTTCCGATTTTGAGTTTACCATCATTACATCAACGGAAGCTTCGTTCGCGATCCCTCCTCGAGGTAATTGGAGAAAATTAGGATTACATTGTGAGAAGTTGCTAGGGTTTTGGTTTTGTTGGTGGTAGGGCGGGCTTTGTTCGGAGAAGGAGGAGATTTGGTGGTGGTGGTGTAACCCATACGGCAGAGTTTGGTCAATGGCCTGAGGAGATGTAGCCATATTTGGAGAAGTCACACCAGCAGTGTGATTCCCTTTAGGGTATTGTGGACTAAGTTCATTGCTATTCTCTCCCTTGGCTTTGTAAAATACTCTACACAACACCCAATCTTCCTGTCGATATTAGCAACCAAAACACAAAATTGTTAGAGTAGATAGTAACATACACACACTGAACATACATGCACAGAATTAGATTTGAAAATATTCACTGGCATTGGCGTATCCCAGAGATGCCACCTTGCTTGTGGTACTTGGCCAAGATCATGCTAAGTCCTTAAATGGATGCTAGCTAGGGATACACAGGAACCTCTGTAATGTGAGGTTCCGTGGTGCCTGTGGTACTTGGCTAAGATAATGCCACGTCTCTAAATTAATGCTAGCTAGCTAGGGATACTTTGGAATCTTTGTAGCATAAGGTCTTGCGGTGCCCGTGGCAACCAATAAAAAAACGTCGTGTTATTAAATGAGTTGATTGGACGCTCCGAATACTCAGGAATAAGTTGAGACAAAACGGCTTTGTTTGAGTTTCGGAAATTCAATTATTTTCTCTGCTCTATCAACTCATTTATGAATTGGGAGTACTAGACACCATGGGAACCACAAGTCTTTCTCTTGGGCATGCATTAGCATAGAAATTAGGCTTGTTGTGGAGGTGCTGGTGAGAACATGATATATGATGGGACGTATGATTCTAAAGTATTTCTTACTTCTTGGTTTGTTTTCTTTTTGTAACAGTATGTATCTTCTTTAAATTGTTGTACTCTTTTCCTTTTTAAATTATCGTCTTTTTTAAAAAAAATTCGTCCTCTTTAAAATAATTATCCTTTTAAAAAAAATTTAAAATATTTTTATCATTTTATCATTACTATTTAGACCTATTTTAATTATAACCACATACTTAAGGGCAATACTCAAAGGCATTCAAAAAACTACATATTTTATCAATATTTATAAGTCAATTACCATTGTTTAAATGGTGTTTTTGGTTAAGAGTGACAATAATTTGAAAACAAATGGAGTAATTATAAAATGATAAAAAGTGGAAAACGGAAAAGAGGAGAGGACAATGGTGACTTGTTTGAAGGGACCGGGTCTTCTAGAAAGTTTCTTTTAAAAGGGTTGATAACCTTTTTTCTGCATGTGCACATAACATAAATATATGTATATCTAAAAAAAGAACTTTCAATTCCACAATTACTACGGTGAGTAAAATTAATGACACACTTAGTGTGTGAGTGTGTGTGCGTCCGTATGGTAGCATGTTTTCAACGTGATCCTCTGTCTATAGCATTGTTTTAAAATTTTCCGCCTAGTTCTGCTTAGGAACAGCCTAGGCGTTAGGCGCCTCTTCACCGCCATGAGTTTCTTAGTCACCGACTAATCGGTTAAGTCGGCGCCTACACTAAACTCCGCCGACCTTAATTTATTTTTGTAGCTTTGATTTTGTGGCGTGCGGTGACCGGAAAAGGAAGGGGGCAAACTGGAGAAGGAAGAGGGAGTGGTAATGGTGAGGAAGAGAAGGAGGTAGAAAGAAAATGAGTTTGATTTTGTGGATATTCGGTGGGCTGAGAGAGGTGATAGATTAAATGATTAGATCTAGGAGGAAAGAGATTGTAAGATGAAAAAATGAGGAGAGTCGATCTGCCGGAGAGAGAAAGAAGAAAAAAAGAAAGGAAGAAAAATGGGTTGTCGGTTTGTCAGATATAGAGAAGAAAGAAGAAAAAAAAGATGAAGAAGAAAGGGGCTGTCTCGGGACTCAGAATTTAGAATGAAGAGGGATTAGGGAGAATAAGTTAGACCGTAGGTTATAGGGACAATAAGTAGGTAAAGTAGTATTTTTTTTGTTTTTAGTTCTAAATTTGGCTGATTTATTGCTTTGGGGTTATTGGGAATTGAGATTAGTGGTAGGTTTGTATATTTTTGTTCATTTTATAAATATAGACAAGTGTTTGATAAAATGACTAACACACAAAAAAAATTAAATTTGTAGTTAATGTGTTTGATCTTTGATGTAAATTATCAAAAAAATGGTAATTATGTCTTAATTCTAGATCCTGATTACGCTCTGACTAGTTCCCTAAGCGCTAGTGTGCCATCTAGCGGCCGCCTAACGATTTTTATAACATTGGCCTATAGTATATTTCGACAAAAAGTTTCTATTTGAAAGTCAAACTTTTTAAGAAAATAATGTTTTTAGTATTCTATTAGTAATAAAATGACACTTTAATACTTTAATTTTTGAAAATTGACTCTTTAAGTAAAATATTCAAAAATAAAAAAGTAAACTTTTTACCCAGAAAGGAGAGTATCATATTCAAAACCTGGAGAGTCACTACATAGACGGGTCAGACGCTGTTCGGAGTGGAGAACTCATGAGAGAGTCATCGGAAAAATAAAATAAAATTATTTTACCTCTATCTATATAGTTTAATTAAAACTTAAAAGTATATACTCCCTCCGTCCCTAAATAATCGTCTTAGTTGACTCGGCGCATAGTTTAAGAAAAAACAATTGACTTGATTATTTATATTGGTTTAAGGTGTAGTTTCTTTTAAAGCTCATATGTATGTGGCCCATAATTAAAGTATAGTGAAAAAATAATAGTAAAATGGTAAAAGAGATGTTCTAAAAAGATAAGTTTCAAACTGGATAATTATTTTAGGACGAACGAAAAAAGAAAGAAGGACGATAATTTAAGGACGGAGTGAGTACTTATAAACGTCATTATCTACAAACACTGTTCTCTAGTAAATTTTAGAATTCACTGCCTTGTTCACATCGATCGAGAGTGTGACTGGAAGCGTGCACTTAAACGAACCAGCATCATGTTTTTTGGGCCAAAGTGGTCCGAGTCTAGCCTCTTCTTGTTCAAGCTGGACTAAGTCTAAGTTTGTTGTTCAAGTGTAGTTGTGCGCAAAATGTTCCCAATACATGGAAGCTCTCACATTGAGAGTATTCAATTCAGTAAGAATAATATACATATATATATGGCATAAGAGTAAGAGTAGGAGGCAGGAGGGAGTGATATACGTACCTTAGGAGGAATATGTGAGTTTTCGAGGCGAAATTCATGCATGATCCAACCAGTTTTAATCCCATTTGGAGCTCTGTTCTTGTAGAATACCAATGTCTTCCTCATCCCAACAATAACACTGGTTTTCGGATCAACCACAGTACGATCCTTCCCTGTCGCTTTCCAGTATCCGGATGTCGTTGCACGGTTGGTACGATACCCTGTTGCATACTTGCGATCCCGAAAGCTGAAGAAGTACCACTCACTTGAATTCAACTTTGCCACCTCTAAAGGGAAAATATTTTTTTAAATATTAAAACAAAATAACAAAAAAATTATTTTAAGTAGGTTTAAGACTTGGATAAATTTTACCCAATAAAAAATTAGATATACAGTACTAAAATATTTTACTTTAACTGAAGGTTTACACAAGTTTACTTGTACTTCATCTTTATTGAATTTTATTACCCAAAACGAAATAAATCCTTATTGAATATTGATAGCTCTCATATCACACCGTCTTTTGACTTTGATTCGTATGCTGGAGCACTACTTTCTAACAACTCAACTTACTAATTTATGGTGTGTTGGGTCAATGAAAATATTCATCTTACTGAAAATACTCATAAGACGATATTTCTTAAGTTTTTGTTATATATATTTAATATTTAATCAAAAAAAGGAGACTTCCTGAGTGAATTAGAGATCGGGCGTATAGACTAAAACAAATGTTTAAGGCAACGATAGCATCGTCCCCATCGATGTTGCGTGAGATTCTCTATATGTGGGTCAATAATAAGTTAGATAAATTTAAACGTAAATCTCCAGAATGATTAATGGGTTTGAGTTAGAGATAATTAAGTGATTATAATGGGTAAAAAGATAAAATTTTAACAAACTTTGTATGCTTGGCTAAAAGTTAAATACTACTATTATCAAAATAGAAAAAATCCAATTAAAATTTAATGCCTAAGGGATAAAAAGTGCCTAAATCACACAAAAGGTTAAAGAAATAGATACGAATGTTGGATGCCAATGTTACTAATTATGCCATGTTTTTCAGGAAACTTCAAATAAGATGACTTTAGCATATATAGTCGAATTCTGTAATGAGAGGGTATAAAGTCAATATCAGGGTATGTCCTTTTCCAGCGTTATGTTCAGAAAGATAATCAATGACCCAAAGAGGTTAAAACACGCACAAACACACACATACGCCAAGAATAATCATTAAACTTGTAATTCACAAAATTTAGAAGATTAAGGGATCAAAGTATGATCCAAAATGAGTTCGATAACTCGATCGAACTTTGTTCATGACTTCCATCAAGTGCGATGACGAGTACTGTTTTAACACGCGGCTTAAGTACTTTAAGTAGTATACATCTTCTGAAACGATGGTTTATGAATAGAAAAATACTAAGTTTATCACCAGGATTACCACTATGGTGACAACTTTGCCTTGAAGGCAAAGTGCATGTGAGGTGCATGTGCATCTTTAAGGCATAGTTGTCACCATAGTGATAATCCTGATGGTAAACCTAGCAAAATTGTTATGAATAAAGCAAAGATAACCATAGATTAACTTCCAAAGCACATTATTATTAAGGTGTCAATTCCAATAGAGTTTAGGAAGAAAAATATATATATATACTCATTCTGTTCCACCCAAAGTGTTCCCATTTGAAAAGTATAATTATTAAGGAAATAAATTAATGTCATTAGAGCTAGTCATAATTATAAAGATATTTAAGCACAAGCAAATGTGCTTACAACACAAGTGAAGGGTAAATAAATGTTATAAAAATTATAAGTATAATTTTTCAAAGTAGACTTTTAAAATAAAACATCCTAAAATAGTATAGTTGACTCTTCGCCTAGAACGAAAAGATTATATATATGATTATAACTAATTCAATATATATTAATAAAAGAGACGGAGAGAGGTTAAACTTGCCAAGATATATAGCATACCACCACCAAGACTTTTCTAAGACTATCAAATACTGAATTAGTTATAATCATAAATGGAAATTAATCACATGGAAACCATCTATGAGAAGTAACAAACGCTATATTATGAATTCACATGATCATCACTAAGACTCAAATAACCTCATACAACTGATATCCTGCAAATACCAATATGTAAGTTTTAACTTTTAGATGAGTTGGTTACTTAACAGTAACAAGACAAAAATATGCATGTAATTCAACTTATCAAACTAGATCTATATCTTTCTTGGATATTAATTAGGTCGAGTTTTATGCATCAGATATGTAGGCACATGTACGTACTGTGGTATAAATACATATAACAAACATAATCCCCCATCCCAAATAAATAATCTTATTTAAAAAATTAATTTTTTTAATATCGTAGTTTTGAGATGGATAGAGTATATTTTAGTATTTGATCTTAAAAAAATAAATACGTTTCAGTTAATCCAGCCTTCATCTGACATATTTTTTTTTCACATAGGGTTTTTCTTATATATAATTGTTTCTTTTTTCTATGTAATTTCCAGAAACATTCTCTCTCTAACCATGCTTAAGATTTCCAAGTCTGTACTAAGAATTGTTTTCAGACAATCGGCCATTGCTTAGAGAAACATACCTTTCTTAGGTCATTTCCTACTTGAAAAAGCTACTTCCTGAATTTCTTCCCATTTTCAGCAATAAATTAAGGTAAAAGTGGACACTTCAAACAAACGAAAAAAATGGCACTATAAATCACTGATTAAACATCTAAGAATGTTAGATATTTTGTTTAGAACCATGTGTATCATTACTATTTAAGGGTGAACAGATGAATTGAAAGGATTTGTGATATTTCAAACAAGAAAAAATAAAATAAAATAAAATAAAATTGGATCAGTACTATTGTCTACCATGTGCCTTCCTAGTATTTCTACCCTCTCCCAACCCCACCCCTCTATCAGTGTAATGAGAAAGCCATTATTGGGGCATGTTTGTCTTCTGAAAGACCAAATAACAGATCATGTCAGCTTAACAAGAACCTAGCCAAACACACCATACAAGAATGCAAAAGTTACGCCCAAAAAAGTCACAAAATAGAGAGAGAGAGAGAGAGAGAGAGAGAGAGAGGAATGGATACTACTGTAATGATCCAAGAAAGGTATGCATAAGCATCTTGATTTGTGTATGTGTATGTGCGCGTGTGTGTGTATGAGAGAGAGAGAGAGAGAGATGAGGAAGATGCTCAAAGTAAAAAGAAAGTTAATAAAAGAAGAAGAGATTATGGGAAAAGAAAAGGAAACCTACCAGGGAGCTGCCATGGCTCACAAGTATGAAGGTCAATTTCCACTAAAGTACCCTTTAGAACATCTTCATTAGCAATCTTTTTGTAAAGATAATGGCAGACCAACTCTTCATCACTTGGATAGAATCTAAACCCTGGTGGTAGCGTGGCGCCTATATCTCTCAGCCCCATGATGATCTCTCTAATATTTAACCCAATAAATTGTTGTATATAACTATTTTAATTTGCAGGCACGGAATAATATTGATGGCGCGATTATGAGAGTATTGAAAAACTGTATATATATATATATATATATCTGTATACTTATATTCTATCAGCCTTTTGCTAGTAATTGCAACAGATGGAAATTTATTGCATGAGCCCACTGAAGCTTTCTATTGTTTCATTTGTAATAGCCAATAGGTGTGTATATATTATACAAAAGACAGGTAAGGTATATATGTGCATATATATAGGGAGAGAGAGACAGACAGATAGATAGATAGAGAGAGAGAGAGAGAGAGAGAGAAAGGGTTGAAAGGAACCTTTGCCCTTAGGATTTCTTACAATTATCAAAGAGTTTTTTATGCTTGTGTGTAGTGAGTTAATTAGTTATTGTTATTTTGTGATTGAACTTTCAAGAAAAACCAAAGTCACAAGAAATCTATTTGAAGGGTTGGGGGTAGTGTTTGTTACTTTTTGCCACTTGATTATTTCATTATATCATTGAGTATATTATCCTAATCATATATATGAGGAAAACCTCCAAATTTCTGCTTTTTTACCATCTTATATATATATATATATATATATATATATATATGTGTGTGTGTGTGAGTGATCAACTATGTGTCAAAATTTTAAGACCTTTTTGGGGTATTGTACTAACAAAAAACAAACACAAATAGACAACTAGAAAGATCAACCTACTGCACAAGCATCCATTGTATAAAGTCTTTCAATGTCTATTTATTTATTGGTAATTAAGGTTTAGTTTTTTCATCAAATGATTAGCTACGGTTCCTCGTCCGAAAAAATGCCTAATACTTACTAATTTATCATTAAAAACTGAAATAAATAAACCAAAGTAATTAAATGGCTAATTAAAGTCTGTTGATTTTGGTGTGTGCGCGTGTGACGGGAGAGGAAGAAAAGCACACAACCTTTCCTTTGAACAATTTGATAATAGAGAGTTGCCTTAATTATACATTTAACATCTGTATCTAATTAAAAGACAGTAAGCTTGTGACATTAACAGACAAATTAACCTATGCTACGTGTGATTATGAAAAGGATGTATAAAAGACAAAGAAAGAAAATAAAATCTATATTTCTTCTTACTAAATGATACTCCAGTATAAATACCGTTAATTAATAATATTTCCGTTCCGAGTAAAGAGTTTCCGTTTAAAAATCAAACTTTTTAATAAAATAAAATTTTTACCATTAGTAATAAAATAACACTTTCATATTTTAATTTTTGAAAGTTAACTCTTTAACTGAAACATGTCAAAGTAAAATAGTAAGAGAGAACATGACCTTAATTTAGATTGCTAGGTGATAAGCCCGCCATATTATTATCATTATTTAATAATTAGACCTATATATATTGCCTTTATAATTTTAAGAACAAGGAAGAAATCAAGTGAAACGGCTTGAGATTGTTAATCATGGAGTTAGAGAAGTCTTATCCTGTCCAGTAATGATCAATGGAAGAATAATTTGGATGAACTATATGGGGACCCAAGAATGGAATGATGTGGGGTCTACCAATGATGAAGGAGATGTTCATGCGCCCCCCATCAAATTAAGTTGTATAATAATATCAGAGGCATATTTGATGATTTACTAATTTGTTATTAAATGTTATCAAGAAAATAATGAAGAAAAAAAAGACAAAGAAGTACATATGTTGTCAAAACATGTATCATGGAATGAAATCATTACATTCTACTACTACACGGTATAGATCGACCATTGAAATGGGTCCCCCATCCTTCTGGTTCTGGCTCAATTAGCTGTGTCTTGAGAATTCACAGAGTTCATCGAATAAAATCTTCAATATCTCTATAAAATGTCAATATTACCCTCTTTTAGCCGTAATACTTTCTTAAAATAATGTTTATTTAGTTTGCCAGTCATTACATCATCTAAAACTAGAGAACATAGATTGGATTAACTACTTTAATGTCGATCAAAGCTTGGTTTAAAGCTGTCATCGCATAACTAAGTTGAAAATATTTTGAATAAACTTAATTGCCCTCCCTCAATTTCAACAGAGTAGGTCACCTGTGCACGGTCTTACGAATCTCAATTCGTAAAACGACGCTCCACCCCCTCGTATCTCAACTTACTAACACACGGTATGTGTTTTACCTAAGTTTTTGTCGTTTCAAAATACGGAAGTTATGTTTATTTAGTTACTAAATAAACCCTTTTTGAATACTCTCTCTTTCTGTGAAAGGTGTAGTTATAAAAAGAAATTATTATTAGAAAAAAATAAAATATTAAAAGATAATTTGATCAATTGTTAGTAGGGAAGAAGGGTAAATTAGAAAAATCATGCATTGAAATTCTAAAACGATAATTATATTTTGGATTTATAATTTTTTGTTAAAACGACATTTATTTTAAAAGTGGGTGTATAAAGCTTTATATTTATTTTTTCTTTTCTTGGGGTACAAATATAGCTTTAGATTTCTCGTATTTATGCTAACTAGCCCATGAATCGGCCTAAACATGACCTAATTCTACCTACAAAGGTGGATTTAACTTGTTTAAATTAGAGCTAGTAAGGTTGCTTTCACCAACCTTGTAACTTTTTGACAGAAGCAACTGTATTAACTAACTCAACTAAGATTGTTTCATAATAACCATTAAACAATGTCATATTGATATTTTAAATCAATTCCTCATAATCCGACACACTCATCCATGTAACCAATTATTAATTTTAAATAGCCAGATCCCCGAAAACCTTTATACACCCCAACTAATTAAGGCTATATCGGGTCTTTTCCGATTGTTCTTTCATGCAATCACCATAGTTTTATATGTAATTACAATCATTATATATATATATATATATATATATATATATATATATATATACATATTTAGTATTTTATGCTTAAATATCCATTCAAGAATCTAATAATCTAAAATATACTTTTCTAATTACTAATAATAATTTAGAGGATGAGCGTTTATTGAATTTTTTTTCACGAAGAACTTAATTTGTATGTAATGACACATCAAATCATAAAACACGTACTCCCTCCGTCCCTAAATAATCGTCCTGATTGATCCGGCGCACAGTTTAAGAAAAAACAATTGACTTGATTATTTATATTGATTTAATGTGTAGTTTCCTTTTAAGCCCATGTGTATGTGGCTCATAGTTAAAGTAGGGTGAAAAGGTAAGGGTAAAGTGGTAAAAGTGATGTTTTAAAAATGAAAGTTTCAAACTGGATAATTATTTTGGGACGGATAAAAAAAGAAAGGAAGACGATAATTTAGGAACGGATGAAGTATACATTATTGAGTGGATGACGTGTCGATCATATATTCTATTCTAAAATTAAAGATGATTATCCTACTTTTCCTAGACGACGAAGGAAGATACAATGATTGGGAATAGCAAAATAGAGATGATTGTCTGAAAATCGAGGTTAGGGTTTATATTTATGTATCCCAAGGAGGCAAGGAGGGGCTGGGGTTGTATTGTGGTAAGGGATGAGGAGTGTATGTGTGTGTGTGTGTGTGTGTGTGTGTGTGATGTTGGCGATAGAGTGACGGCTTCACATACCTCCAATCTTTGGGTAACAATAATTTCTCCCCAATTTCAAAGTGTCTATTTCTTTAAATTCACTTCCATAAGTTAAGGGTTGTTGCAGTACTGGGACCCATTTCACATTACTATCTCAAATTCCTCCTAATAGGTGGCTAACTATTGGATTTCACTTTAAATTCAATTGGTATATACCAAAGATACGACTCTAAAATTTCCGTTCCAAACAAATTTGTCATGTTATTAAAATTTTTTTTATATTACTCTTTTAGTCTTCTTTTTTTTTCATCATGTGAGAGACTGTCTTACAGATTTTAAATCGTAAGATGTAGTCTTCTTTTTTAACAACTCAATCAACTAATACACTCAATCTATCAATACACACTGGACATCCGTCCTACATAAAATACTCATAAGACCGTATTTTATAAGTTTTTCTTATTTATAATATAGTCGATCGATCAACATATCTTAATATGTGCGTGTAACGCCCCGAACCCGAAAACTCGGTCCGCTACGTGTAGCACACACACAGACCCACTGAGCACACAACATCTTGGGTCATCAGGTCCACCACAAGCCGACCCAAAAATTGTAATACCACAATCCCATTTCGGGTAGATGTGGGGCTTATGTATGATTTATAAGGTAGTCATGCGCTACTATTGGGCACCAACATCATCCATGGACTTTTGGGTCGGCTTGTGGTGGGCCTGATGACCCAAGGTGTTGCGTGCTCAGTGGACCGATATGTGGACTTTTGGATTTTCGGGTTCGGGGCGTTACAAATGGTATCAGAGCAAGTCCGAAAATGTGGGAACAAAGTGTTGCATGTGCAGGCCAAAGTGCTACACCGTAGAAGGTGGAAGCCACCTCTTAATCCCCGTACGAGTCACCTCTTGAATCCTGCATCACGCGGGGTATGATTCGACCTTGACGAGGACGTCAAGGATTTAAGTGGGTGGGAATTGTGTTCGATTAATAAGGTGGCCACACACTACCTCTGGGCACCAACATCATCCATGGACTTTTGGGTTGGCTTGTGGTGGGTCTGATGACCCGGTCTTTGCGTGTTCGGTGGGCGTGTGTGGGACGCAGCGAGGGCTTTCGGGTTCGGGGCGTTACAAATGGTATCAAAGTGGGTCCCGGTCGAAAATATGGGAACAAAGTGTTGTGCAGGCCAAAATGCTACACCGCAGAAAGTGGGAGCCACCTCTTGATTCCTGCGTCGCCCTGGTATGATTCGGGCTATCGGGCTCGGGGTGTTACAAAAATGGTATCAGAGCGGGTCCTGGCTGGAAATATGGGAACAAAGTGTTGTGCAGATCAAAGTGCTACACCGCAGAAGGTGGGAGCCACCTCTTAATTTCTACATCGCACAGGGTATGATTCGGCCTTGGCGAGGACGTCAAGGATTTAAGTGGGGGAGATTGTAATACCCCATCTCACATCGGGTAGGTGTGGGAATTGTGTTCGATTTATAAGGTAGCCACACACAACCTCTGAGCACCAACATCATCCATGGACTTTTGGGTCGGCTTGTGGTGGACCTGATGACCTAAGGTGCTGCGTGTTCAATGGACCAGTGTGTGGGCTACACGTAGCAAACCGGGCTTTCGGACTCAGGGCGTTACAGTGTGCCTAGAGTTAAATTAAAAATATAGAGAGTATTCTTTAACTATATTATACAACTAAATGAATATGTTGAAAGTTAATCACGCCTGATTCGAGGATAAAACGAGAAAGAAAAAGAAAATGATGTAAGTTGAAAAATTAAAATCTATAACTATTACTATAACAGAAGATGTTACTGTCATGTAGCGGCTTTCTATGAAAAGCTAAAAATTTTAAATGAATTATGTGATATCACGTGTCATCTTCGAAATGGTAAAAAAAAATTCAAATTTGATTAGTTTAAGATAAAAATCCTAAATCTAATTAGATAAGATAAAAATCCTAAAACTAATTTGATAAGATAAATTTAGGATGTAGTTTTACGAGTAAATTTTATGATATAGATTTATGATTTTGTTTTTATTTTTTTTCAAATATCACTTAATTAAACTAGATTTTATTAAATACAATTTATACAAGTTTAATTTGACTGAAACTCTTCAATTTTCATCTCTTTTCATTTTCCTACTATTTAATTTATACAAATTATCCACGCGACATTTTTATGTTATTTGTTCTTCTACTAATCTATATTTATTAATTATTAATTAATAGTCTATTATTTATCTATTAACTATTATTAAAATAGAAGTCGTTGTTGGCACATGACGACTTTATGTTGAATGATTAAAGTTTTAAAGGATTTATGTGTTTTGACGTGACACCTTCTTGTGAAGTTATAAATTTTTTTGTGCCAAAAATTAAAATCGAATAGATTTTAAAACCGGTACCTCCTTTATAAATGGTAAAAGTTTTTTTTTTTGTTTTTGCTACCAAAATCGGTTAGTACGAGATAGATTTTATCGAATTTGATTTAGACGCGATTCACTTCTCCAAATTTTCATGGTAAAAGTGTTTTATTACGAATAGATTTTATCAATTCTTATAGATTTTAATATTTCAATTACATATTCATATAATCAATTTTGAATATTTACCTTATTTTTCTTGTCTTCCAAATTATTATAATTGAAAATTTTAATTATTTATTAGAGCATCCCCATTGTGGTTTTTCATCACTTCTTAATACCTTGAAATTTGCACTTAGTGGCCATTAGGATTTTTTATTTTCCACATAGGAGAGGGAGAGAATTTACTTCTTATATAAGAAGTTGGGGAGGGGAGAGTGTGAGGGGACAATCGTCCTTTTCTGCTTTTGTGTGCGTGGGGGTGGGTGGGGGTGGTGGGGTTTTGTTTTTATTTCGATGATGTTAAACTTAATTTTTTTTTTGTAAGAAACTTATATAATGAGAAGATATATTCTTAAGTAGGTAAGAAGATAAAAATGTGTAGGTGGCAGTGAGACCCAATTAAGAAGTTGTATTAAAAATATACATATTGAGGATACTCTTACAAGTTTAGAAAATCATTTCATTATAAAAAAAACTTTTGCACAAGAAAAAACCATTAAAACCGTGCCTACAGTACTATATATATAATTTCCTGCCAAAAATTAAAACCGAGTAAAATTTTTTAAATTGGTGTCTCATTTATACATGGTAAAAGTTTTTTTAAAACCATTTTTTGCTACTAAATCGGTTAATACATGATATATTTTATACTATTTGATTTAAACGAGTTTCACATAATTAGTTCTCCAAATTTTCATTGTAAAAGTTCTTTTGCGGGTAGATTTTATCACTTCTCATAGGTTTTAGTCTTTCAATTACATATTCATATGATCAAATTTGAACTTATTTTTCGTTTTTTTTTCAACTTATTCTAATTAAAAAATTTTATTATTTGTTACAAGTTTAGAAAATCACCTTATTATAAATAACTTTTGCAAAATAAATAAAAATAAAATTGTGCATACGGTACTATATATATATATATATATATATATATATATATATATATATATATATATATATATATATATATATATATATATAAACTCCCTTTTTGTTGTCAAAAAATCAAACTAGATAGATTTTGAAACTGGTGTCACCTTTATACATGGTAAACGTTTTTTTAATCATTTTTTGCTTTTAAAATCGGTTTATACCAAATAGATTTTATCACATTTGATTTAAACATATTTTACTTGTTTAGGACTCCAAATTTTTATGGTAAAGTTTTTTTGCGGATATAATTTATCACATTTGATTTAGACGTGTTTCAATTTATTAAAACTCTTCAATTTTCATGGTAATTTGTTTTTTACAAGTTTTTGCAGCCAAAATCGGTTTGTACTAGATATATTTTATCACATTTGATTTTGAAAAGTTTTATTTGATTAGGAGTACTCCTCAATTGTCATGGTAGAAGTTTTTTTTTTTTTATAATTTTACCAAAACTCGGTCAATTTAAAATAGATTTTATCCAATTTTGTTCCACCAAAATCACAAACGATCGCTGAGAAATACTTCCCTCCATCAAACACTTTCTTGATGAGTCTGTCTTCGTGGTACTTCCTCTCCCCTCCCTAAGAATATTTGTTCGATTTTATAATTCGCATGAATTTTCGGTTTGATAATTCAGTGTGATCTCATTTCCTTTAAATTTATTAATTATGTGAATATCTTGTTGTTGTTTGTTCATTCAAATAACTTGCAGATCCTATTTACAAAATTAAGTTTCAAAAATAATACTAAATCAACCGTGCATCGCACGAATAATAACCTAATAACATAATATAACAGTAACTTGAAAGTAATTGATAATAACTAAGAAGAGTTTTAACAACCTCCAAGTAAAACTTGTGGATACCAATTTCTTTTATATTAATTAAAATATTGTTAAATAAAGTATTTTTTTATTTATTTATTGACCAAACCTATACTTTTAAATGTACTAAATAAATAAATATCAAGGTTGTAATTTTGAGACCTTCGCTATGAGGGTAAGGCTAATAAAGAAGAGCATATTATAACGAATAAACCAAAACGAAATACTTGATTTACGTGATTTAATTTACTTCAAGATAAACAATAATGTCTATTCTTATTGTTGATTGCCCATAAATGATTTCAAACACACGAGTTCAAGCGGCTCTTGAACTTGCTCCATGAAAATTCTACAAAATCGGACACTTCCAAATTCTTTAAATGTGACATTTTCACTTTGAAGCATAGCGTGGGCATTGAGCTCCACCTTGAATGACACTCATTTGTAGTAAATAGTAAATACAAGTTGTTCATTTTGTTTCCATTCAAGAGAAAACGGCTACTGCAAAAGATTTTTATTTTTTCATCGTGAACTTTGTAATTGCACTATTTTGAATTGAAGGAAACCAAGTATATTGAATTCCTCCTTAAGCTAGAAACGTAACAAATTTTGGTTCGTATTTTTACTCCACCTTTAAAAATTATTTTTAATTGTTCCAACATCTTCAATTTTGTAAAAAGAATCATCCGCTAAAAATAAATCAACACTCGCACTTTTGTTACTAAAAGAAATATATAAAAGAATAACTGGAATCAAGAACTCGTTCGGTCTGTAGATTATCACTCATGGTCACATTGAGTACACCACCATCATTCTCGTCATTACTAATATCATCTTCATTAAAAGTGAAAATAGTATCATTATAATTCAATTATTTCTTCACTACCCTTGAGTTTTTGATAACTAGTTTTATGCGTTAAACGCACGTGCATATATCTCTTTTAATTAAATTATACTCAAATAAAATGAAGATTATAAACAAAATTTAAAAATAAAGAAAGAACATGATGAATGGAACAAATTATATCGGTATAATTAGGTCTGACAATTACAACTCAAAACCCGTCAACCAACCCAACCCGGTTTGAAAAGTATCCCACTCAATCCGACCCGTTAAAATTTTTGGGTCAAAACCGCTTACCCATTTCGATCCAAAAAATTTAGTGAACCGGGTCCATTACCCATATTTTTGCTATATACGTGTGGGTTTCTTGACGGAAAATGTAGGTTAAAATGGGTCGACCCGTTTAATTTTGAATTATAATGGGACACGATCCGTTTTATCGACCCAACTCACTCAATCGTCAGTGTATAATTGATATCATTTAATTCATTATTTTATGAATTATTTAAGTCATTTTCTTATTCATAATTTTCTTAAGTTTAATAATTGATATTTTTTGTTATTAAAATTTAGGATCTTAAGTAGTTTAAATAGTAATTCGGATGTATATTCTTTTCTATATAACACATAGATTTATTAAATATTTATAATTTGTGGTTGGTATCTACTACTATGATTTAATAGTATATATTCATATGATTTACCAATAAGTTATAATTAATTGTGGTTATTTGCAAAAATAAATTTTGTTTTGATATTATAATTTCGGATACGATGAAAGAGACAGAAAAAGTTTCAAATACAGACAAATCATATATGAAAATTTTCATAACAGGCTTTTTATAATTAATTGTAGTTATATTTTATTTTATAATCACATGTATTCAATGAACATGATTTTTATAGTACATTTATTCTTATTCCAATGTTATTTGTTCATTTTAATTAATCAGTAAATTAAGTATGCACTAAAAGATATTTTTATTTACAAATTTTCAATGTATGATTACTCCTATTAAATACTACTACATAGAAACTCGGTATTTTCTATCATATGTACATATTTGCACATTGTCAATAAAAAATAAGAGTTGTGTAATCAATTAATTAGATTTGTGTTCTCAATGCATGCTAACTATTATATAATAATACTCAAAAATGACTTTTCTTTTTTAGCAAATGTATTTTGACGGGATTTTACCTCTTTTAGACTACCTAGCTTATATATATATATATATATATATATATATATATATATATATATATATATATATATAATGAATAACGTGACCCATCTTATTACAATGTCAACACTTTTTTAAAGAAATCTTCTTACCATCACCTAAACCATGACCGGAAGATTCACCAATAAATCATCATCATTATTATTTTTAAAACCCATGTTTCTCGAATCATCAGTTAATAATGAGATTTATACTCCACATAAAGTAAATGTGTCTTTCCCATATATAACAGTAAATAACTAAATGTTTGTATGATGGTGGCAAGATTTCAACAATTAAACATTGATTTTCATCCTTAATTTCAAGCATTAATATATAATTTGGTCCCTAAACTTAACACTCTTTCCAATAATAGTGTTACATATTGTAATTTTTCTATGGTGATCCCCAGCCTAGTAATAGATAACGGAAATACCCCAAGCGGCATTTTTAGCATGGTCAAATATAGTACGATGAAGTCGCTGTGTGGAAGGGAGGAAATATAAGTTTGAAATCGATTAAGAAAAAACAAATTGAAATTAGAATGTAAATTATTATTATTATTATTATCTTGAAATTAAATTTATTTATTTTCAACATTCGTTAAACTGGTGGTTATTATTTTAATGTTCTGCTAGTCTAATCGAGTGAGGGAGATGGAATTTGATTTTTGATAGAAAACATAGTACTTTAAATAGAAAGCACCTGCATGATGATTGATGAGAAATAAAGTGTCTTGAAGTGAAACCACCCCTTTTCCATCTTTGGGTGAGGAACTGGGGGGACTTCATGCCTCATTATATAGATAGGATCTTGGCAGTTGGCCCAACAGTTCTACACTGTACACCCCTCCTAATCTAGGAATCTTCAATCCCATCTCATTCTCGGGTAATAGTTAGAAGATGGGATTGCACTGCAAGTCTGCAATCATATAACCATTACAAATTTACATTTTACAGAGCTGATTAACCAAAAATTTACCAATCTACTGCCCCGTCCCAAAATTATTATTATTTTTTATCTGTTTTAAAATAATTTTTTTGTTGAAAGTTTCTTTTTTAAAATATCATTTTATCATTTTATATTTACTTTTTTATTACTTTAATTTTGACCCACATATTTATTGATTTTAAAAGAAATCACACACTATTTTAATATTAATAATTCTTTCAAATATATATTCTTAAATCGTGTATCAAATCAACACAAACGATAATTTTAAGTCAAAAGAAGTATTTAATTTTAAGGAAATATAAGAGTTTTCAGTTTTCACTTACACTCTTATGTTAGTGTAAGAAATTATCGACTTAGAGCATTACCATTGTTTATAAAACCAAATTCTTACCAAACTTCCTATTAAGAATCTCTCAAAATCCCCCCATTGTATAAATTCTTACTTGACAAATAGGAGAGAGGGGGGAAAAAACTTCCTCAATAGAAACCTGCAAAAAGGAATGGAGATGGGTAGGGGCTGTCGTTTGTGTGGGGGGAGTGGGGAGAGGGGGAAGAGATTTTTATTTTATTTGAGTTGGGGTTAAATTTAATATTTTTTGTGTAAGAATAGTATATAATGGAAAAATTTATTCTTAAATATGTAAGAAGAGAAAAATATGTAAGTGACAATAAAACTCAATTAAAAAATTATATAAAAAATTGATATAAATTTTAACATCGGAGATACTCTTAGGCATCCACAATTTGGGTTCTTCGATAGGTTCCCAACCCAAAAAATGTGTTCTACATTATTGGAGTGCTTCATTTTGATTCCCCAATTTTGGGTCCCAAATCATTCCGTTTGAGAACAAGTTCTCGACCAAAAAAAATCTTTCAAATCCACTTCATAACTCCCGCGTGAGAGCCACCATCCAAGGACAAAGGCGCGTGCGCATAATAATCGCGTGAAGAATCCCCAATTTCTGCCCCAAACCCCCTGCCAGCCCCTGCAACGTGGCCCCCCCTTCCCCTTTCACGCAACTCCCCCCCCCTCTCTCTCATTTTTCTTTTGAATCTTTTCTATTGTCTGTGATCTTCAATTTTTTTCTCTCTCTTCTTACCGTATATTTTTTTTATTTTCCAAAATTATTTTTTGTTTTTTTCCCTTTTTAGAAATAGTTTGTTCTTTTTTAGTATTTTTAATTTTTTTAAATATTTTCAAAAATTATTTTGTTTTTCTACTTTTTCTGAAAAAAATTTTTTGTTGTTAGTTTTTTTTATTAAAGTATAATTAAATTATGTTATATATTAATTAAAACTATAATTAAATTATACAATATATTAATTAAAGCTATAATTAAATTATGCAATATATTAATTAAAACCATTAAAAAATTAATTTATTTGAAAAATATAATTATAAATGATTTATATTTAAAAAATATAATGAGATCCACTTAAAAACCAAACGTTAGGAATGTTGATTTATAAAAGGATGGATTCTTCATAATCTCATGTGGCATTGTGGAGAACTCAAATGAGTTCTCTACATTGTGATGCCTTAAATGTAATTAATTAATAGAATAGTCACATGAACAAGAAGCGTCTCTATGGAATCTCATTATTTTGTTATTATATATTGTTATATACTTTTTCCATTCGCCCCTTTGATCTACAGTATATGTCAAGCAAAACTATTATTTAGAAACAAATAAAATACTACAAGTCTTTGGTCCCATACGGTCCAAACCTTAGTAGAGACATGCTCGACAATACTACATCTGCCTCTAAAGTCTAAACATAATTTGTTGGATATATTAAAAAATAAATAAATAAAATTTGAAGGCAGGTACCTTGGAAAATGTCGATTACACCCAAGTGGAAAAAAGTGGACCCGTATGTATATTACTCATGATATTGCGGTTTTGAATTTTATTTTATTTTATTTTATAGTTAAATAATATATAATTAAAAATTTTAATATGGACAAAATAAAAAATATTAATAAACAGTAAAATTAAAGATAGAAGATCGCATAAATTTGAAAAAGTTATTATAAATTTTGAAATATTAATTTCTTTGTATACAACAATTTGTCGTTAACATTACTACTATTATAACTACCTGTAAGTCCAGTTGGCAACTAATAAGACTAAAGGAGGTGAATAGCCTTTTAAAATTTTGAGGGTAGTTTTGAAAAATTCCAAAAATTGCAACGGAAATTGTAATTTTTTCATTCAGATTATATAATGTCAGCTGGCTGATGATTTTAAAGAAGCTGACGTTGTTTGGTAAAATGGATGTCATGGTCAGCTGGCTGACAATATTTTAATGTTTTTTTTTAATAAATAGATCACAAGCTATGAGGAACGTACTGATGTACAATTTATAAAACAAGTAAGTAAACAATTTATGTAAGGTACGGGCTGACACTTAAGTAGATTAAAACTGCTTAAGTGTTAGATCAGTTTGTAAGAGTTGATAAGTAAAAAAACAAAACAATTGAAGTGGTTTAAAGTATAAACTGCTACATCCATTACCAAGTTGGTCAAACTTGGATTTTTGAAGTGCACTAATATTATTAATAATCCTATATGTCCACTAATGGATCAGTGTACAACAAAGACCGGTGTTTATGGAGTATGATTGAAAACAATCACACTCGTGGGACAATCAACTGATTCCTTAATGAATATGAAAGAAGTAAGGAAAAACAAGACAATAATTGTCTAAAACAATAACTAGAAAAGAATAACAGTGTGGACTATCTAGCTAGAGTTTTAAGACTGAGGCACTTAAAGTGAGTAGTCTGCTTTGGAGAGTATGAATGCTTCAGTTGTGATTCTTCAAGAGGTTTCTGGATATATATAGATGAACTTGAAGTGCAGTCCGCTTAAAACACATTTGAATTTGAAATGTGCCAATAATTCGAACGTATCTTCTCACAAGATCATAAGGATCATTTACGCTCATGCATTTTAACAAAAATTGACTTACTATTATAGATCTATATGAAATAATTTTTTACATAACATTTTCACTTAAATTTACAAACAACTAAAGCAAATATGTGGATAAAGAGACCAAGAGAATCTAAATATAAATTTACAAAAAAAAAAACTCACTATTTAATGAACTAATGCCCATCACTTAAAAGAAATGATATTTGATTTATTGATTTTTCATATTATTAGTTTACAAACAAATATGCCATTATCTATGTCGACTCGAATATCATTGTAAATTGTGAACTTAACATCTATAGAGATTCTTCTTTTATTTCAAGTATGCTAATACATAATATAATAGATACTTCATGAAATTAGCATGAGTAAAAATTGAATATTCACATATGCACTTGGCCATTTAATGTGTTTATATTATGTATAGATGCAGAATATCTAATTTGTTAGATAAACATGCACAATGCACTTTAATTCTATTTCTAGGAATTAGCGATATATATATATATATATATATATATATATATATATATATATATTTGAGCTTTAATTTTAGCGTTCTTTGCATTTTTAATTCTTGTATACCATTTTTGAATTATGAACTCAACACCAATTTCATAAGAGATTTAATGTGTTTTTATGTACATGCAATCGATTTCATTTGTTTTTATTGATAATTATCAAATCAATATAATATCCATTAAGATCTCAAAAACATTTATATATGATTTTTTATCCACCTTGGGTTTTAGCTATACATGCTTTTATAAGATAAAATGAACCATTATATATATATATATATATATATATATATATATATATATATATATATATATATATATTATTTTTAAAAATCTGTTTGAATTTCATTTGTTACGTTTGGTTTCTATCTAGATAAAGCTTATGTTTATTGCTCATACATTTTTCTCATTGATTAAGTGACAACATGCCAACATGGTTTGTGACTACTTGAACTATCAATTGACTATATATAATGTTGGGAAGCATCATTTTTTGTAATATAGTTTATATATAATTGTAATTAAAAAAACCAAAAAATAGAAAATAACATTATATTAACGAAAATATATATATATAAGTTAACAGTTAAATTCAAAATAAGGCACACCATGCGTCGTAATGCAAAAAATAAGGTACTTTCATGAACCACAATGCATAAAACGCCATTTTCTAGTAACAAAAAAATGAGTGTAAATTAGTTGAAAACTTTGAAAAAAGAGACTAGCTCGTAATTTTTCATAATGTAAACTAATTAAATAACCAAAATCGAAATTAGTTTTTATAAGACCAGCCCAAAATAAAGAAACCTAAGGAAATCGGCCCAATGAGAAGACCTAGAACCTAGTATGTGCGTGGTCAAATTTAATACACGTTCTCTTTCTCTCGTCACTCGTCATTTAGGACAAAAAAATTTAATAAAAACATACCAATTTCTTTGCCCTTCGCCTAGGGAAGAACATTTTGGATGTTATTTTTGTTTGACCATCCATTCAAACAAAATTAGTCGAAACCACATGTAAAATTTATTTCTACCTTGGTGAAGGAGAATACTTTTAAACATTGATTTTCCCTATACAACGACAAATTATAGCTCATGAGATATATTTTTATCGATTTGTCTCTCATCTAAAAATTACAGACCTAGAAAATCAAGACTTCTCCGACTTCCTAAGATTTTATTTTTAATATATTTTTTGCGATTTTTTTCCGAGTAAGTCAATTATTTTGTAGTATATACTTTTAATATTTTTATAACAAATACATATCTAAACTTAGAGACGTGTATTTATCAGATGTGAGCAATTAAGATAGTTATTGAAAATATATAAATCGTATCCCTTTTTGAATTTGTTTTATATAAAATGACATTGTTTCTGATTATTTCGAGTATTTAGCATTATATTCAGTTTATTTCAAGTAAATAATTTATTTAATTTTCTTGATTTTTTAAATATAGTATTTTCTTAGTTTTTTGATTTTCAAGTTATTAATGTTTGACCTATATTTAAATAGTTTTTTTTTATTTTCTAAAACAAAATCTCAAAAAAAAAAAGAAAGAAAAAAGTAAAAGCTATGGTCAAGCTTCTAAGACTGACTCATTTAGTTACTAACAATTAGAGACTAATTAGTCTCCAAATATTGAGTTCACTTGATCATAATAGAAAATTAGAAACCAGATTACCATTTGCTTACATGCCAAATTTAAGGATTAAATTTCTATTCATAAAACTCACATCATAGAATTTTATATTTTCCATTTATAGTCTTGTGCTTCAATGTGTTCTTTGCAATCATGAAATTGTTCATGACATACAAACGTTTTTCTACTCTTCGGGCACTGATTGGAATTTGTCGATTGTCGTCGTCTTAATGTAACATGAATCTGCAATCCAAAAATAAATAAAATGAACATGTAGTTGAAAACAATCAAAGCAAAAAGGAAAACGTTACATCTTTGTAACATGCATGCCTCACGATGGTCGTACGCAATATATTTAAAATGTTCACCAAATGATGAAAGATTATACAAATGAGTCAATCTGAACTTTAATGATCATTCCACGTTGAATGAGCGGATATTCTTCATTCATTTGAAAAGAGAGGCTATTTTGCAGAGATTGCTTCTTCGATTTTAAATTATATTTGGTTGACCTTTGATGGAATTGTAACAAATTTATAATGTTTTCATCATTTAAATAGCTTGACAATTGAATGACTAATAAACTATTGAACTTCTCAAGGTGTCCATATCTAGCTAGATGAAATAGTTAATCTTTGAAAGAACGCAATGCCACGGATTCTCGATATGGGACGATGTTACAGTCAATGTTGCAGTGAATGTTGCAACAATGACAGTAACAATGTGAACTGAAAGTGTTTCACAGAAAATAGCAGCGGAAGAATTGTTTTAAGATTTAAAATAAACCAGACTTAGGAAGACAGAAAATCACACAAAAACAATCTACAAGAATCAATCTTGTAGATCAAGCCTCAAGGCAACAAAATATATTAAAAACAACACTGTTTTTGAACCTTAACAGTTAACACAAAAATCTCACAAGATATAGGATCTTGGAGATTCACAAAACCCACATAAACTACTAGAACAAACGTGGGAAGAAAGACTCAAATACAGCTTCCAAACAACACACCAGGAGCACAAATCGAACTTCGGGACATACAAGGCGTATTCCGAAGTTTTATAGCAAAGACTAGCGGCAGTTTGAAGATTACTGCTTGTAGAATAGTCTTCGTGTATGGGCTGTTTTTCTCTTCTCTCAAGCTTGGTACACAAGACTTCAAATTATTTCTCTTGCACACAGTTCTCAGAATAATCTGCAACTAGAAGCTCTCGGCACACTGTTTTTCTTCTCTGTATCAGGCTCTCTGCATCTCCAAACTGCTTGACTTCTAGTCTTTATATAGGCTGCAAAACTTGTAAATCAAGACACCAAAGAATCCTGCAAGTACACAGCAATACAAACACTCCTACTAGGAAAGATATTTATCAGAAAAGCATGCAAGATTATGTTTCCTAATTAGACTATAATACTTGGAATAACTAATTTATTTACATAAATCTAGATACCAAAAATATGTTGCCTAAATCTTTAAAATGTTTTAAAAGATTTAGTTACCAAACATGTATAACTAAATCTCCAAAAATCTTTTAAAAGATTTTCCTAAAGATTTTCCTATCAAAAAACACACCAATCTACCAAAAATATTCTAAACAAAATCTAACACCTAAATAAACATTGACTAAAATAAAATCCTACTTTGACCAAGAAAGGTGAAAACAAGATAAAATAGGTCATGCCTATTTTACCCTTACAATCTTACTGATAATAAAATGGATTTGTTTTGATGTTATCATTAATAATCTTGAATTCATTTATATCATTGACACAATCAATGTATTTGTTTAATATGAATTACCTATTCTAATAATCGAAATTTTCATAAATAATTAAGAATTTTTGTCATGTTACTATTGATCACTCCAATGTTCATATTGTCGATTAGTATGGATACATAATTATATATTGTATCTAATTGATTGAAGATAAATCTCAAGAGTTGAAAAGTTAGTATCCCACTATTAAAGAAGAATTTAAAAGGTTTCTAGATTTACTTATCTAGTCAACGACATTAATTGATATTTTTTATTTTTAATTTCCAAAAAATATGACACTTCATTCGCTCCACCCAAAGAGTTTCCATTTGAAAATTCTAATTATTAAGAGATATATTAATGTCATTAAAGTTAATTATAATTATAAAAATAGTTAAGCACAAACAATGTACTTACAACACAAGTGGAGGGTAAAGATGAAATGTTATAGAAATTGTAAGCATATTTTTTTAAAGTAGACTCTTAGAGTGAAACATCCAAAAATAGTATAATTGACTATTTGCTTAGAACGGAGGGAGTAGATGTTAAAAGAGAAGTGTTTCCAAATTTGTAAAGTTCATTTTAACGGGAATTTTTTTTCTCTCTCTTTCTCTCTCTCTCTCTCTCTCTCTATATATATATATATATATAGATTAAAGAGAAATAAGAGAGATAGAGACGTTTGTGTGGGACTAAAGAAAGAAAAGTTCTAAAATCATAAAGATTTCAGATCAATAAGGAAAACTTAGCACAAAATTTTTAAAAAAGAAATAAATTAAAATACAAATATTTAAAATTACAAAACTTACAAACAAATTTTTTCTTAAAATAAATCTAGGTCGGACAAAAATTAAACTGATTCAGTTAATTACCAAAAAATTAATCAAAAACTACAAATCGTAGTAAAACAGTAAAATAATAAATCTTAGTTAGATAACCCAGAAGAAATTGGATAATTATGATCATACATGTGAAGGTGGGATTTAATATAGACCATAGTAATTCGATAAAAAAGTAAATCCTAACCTCTAAATAGCTTTTACCAATTACACAAGTATAATCAAAGACCTATTGTAATATATATGTAATCTAGCCACGTTAAGCAGCTAACAATATGTTGGGCCCATTGTCTGTTTAATTCTGTTAGGGTACTTTAATCGAGGCACAACATTTTAAAATACGGTGTAAACGAAATCTATTATCCCCTATGTTTTTAAAATATCGTCCATCTTTCTTTTTTCGTCCATTCTTAAATATATTTTTTTTCAAAACTTTTCATTTAAAAAAATATTTTTATCATTTTATTTTACTTTTTCTACATATTTTAATTATAACTACATACTCAAGGGTATTTAAAAAACCGTACATTTCATCAATATTTATTATACAGTCAATTTTTTTTTTAAACGGAGTAATAAATTATGTAGATAAACTGTACCATTTTCCTTTTTCCACTACATTTCTTCCTTTCCATTCTTAGGACTTGTTCTCGTATAGCATCTACACTCATGGACCTTTCAAAAGGTTTATACATCATGCAACGTCATCAGCTTATAAACTTTTTATCTATAAGCATATTCTTCACACTATATAAATTTATTAAAGATTTATAGATGGAACTACTTCTAAATATTATAATTTTTAACCAAAAAAAAGGTGAAAAAGGGAGGGAAAAGAGAGAGAGAATGAAACTACAGTCAACTCATTATCAACCGATCCATAAACATGGAGTGGTTGAAATGTTCAACCTATCACTTGGAGGCCTCCAACGGTATAAAGCTTTTCATAAAAGCTTAAGCTTTATTAAGTTTTATAAACCTCCTATTTGAGATGTTCTTAACATCATTTAGTTACTTTGTTTAAAATTTTAAATTTCCTCTCTCTCTCTCTCCCGACTTTTGTCTCACTAGCTTTTCCTTTCTCTTTCTCATTTTTTTAATTATTACAAAATATAACCCAAAATTTATAATTAGGCCACTTCATCACGATGCCAAATTCAATCATAAATAGTTTGACATATTAGGTATTCAACTAAATTAAAAAAAAAAAACAAAATCAGTAATTTTCTTGTGCGCGACAACCTACAAATTTACTCTCCCACTTCCTCTCTAGTTTTCTTTTTAGCTTGAAAAATTAGAAATAAAGGATGCTTTAAGAACATTACATACAAAAGGTCATTTACAAATTACAACTACGAGACATCTATAGTTGAGTTATAGGGCTCGTTTGTCACGGCTGGTAACTTGTGGCTTATAGCTGATAGCCTAAGGGCTCATTTGTTATGGCTGGTGGCTTATTATTTATGGCTGATAGCTTAAGCTGATAACTGAATGACTTGTGGCTGATTGTATGATAGACCGTTTGTTACAGCTGTTGAAAAGCTGCTTATGAGTTGTTATAATTATTTATTAAAAAAACACTAAAAAATAGAATTCATATTTTCATTTTTATGTATATTTCATAAAAGGATGAAATTGGGATAATCGTATTTATTAATGAATAGTTGTCTTCATGTTAAAAAAAAAACCAAAAAAGCTTAAAATTTTGGCTTTTTGGCTTTGGCTTTTCAATGCATATAGGGTGTTGTACCTTACTTATTGGCTTTTAGCTTATAAGCTGAAGCAAACACTCTAAATATGACTATTTAAAAGTCAAAAGCCAAAAGTCACTCCAAATAAGCTACAACAAACGAGCACTAAGTTGTTGGCTGAATGACTTTATGGTTGATTTGATGATAGATTGTTTGTTGTAGCTTGTTGTAACTTATGAAAAGCGACTTGTGGGTATATTTGTTAAATAAGCTGAAAATTATTTATTTACAACAAATTGATCATAAACCCTAGATTTTTAAATCAACTAGTCCGTGATTAAGGAAAATAGTTTCACCTTTATCTTAAAAAAACTCAACATGGGATGATATTTAATTAATATTTATTTACTTAATCATACTTAAAACAATAAATAAACACTCATTCACCGTTAGTATTTTGTATGTGTGGTCTTTTACTTTAACTTTTATTATTTCCTTGCCAATTTTTAATGTGAGTAATCAAATATGCGGAGGTTTAAAATGTTTACCCTATAACAAAATGAATAAATAATTTATAATTTTCTTATCTCGCATTAATGATGAGCCCAAGATTTATACGAATTTTTCCTAGAGTTTTCTTTTATTTTGTGTTATTTTTGAGTTAATTATGCTTTGGAAATATTATTATTTGTGTATTTGTGCTTAATGTAGGTTTCCATGCATAATCGAGCTTTTATATGGTGTTTAACATGAAGTTCAAGACAATTCCGGACTTAAAAGTTAAATTGGAAATTATTTGCTCAACGTCTGTTAAAACCATTAAGAGATCCAAGGCAATTGAGGGCTAACGGAGGCTGATAGCTCTAACGGAGGACCAATCTGATAGGCCTGGAGAAGGAAGGAATGCGGCGCTAATCCCAGAAAGTCCAAAGGCACCGGAGCAAGATTTGAAAATGCAGGGAAACCAGAGCAATTTCCAGAGAGGCCCTTGTGTGATGTCATGCAGCAGGTGGAGCCACGTGTCGCCTCCTGCTCAAGCCCTGACCTGCGTGCATGCATCCGGATCCAATCTGACCCGCGTTTGCCCTGCTTCATTCCAGCCCATCATCCCGCTTTTCAGCCCATTTCATCTCACTTCTTCACCCGTTTCCAACATGGGTAGCCCGCGTGTCTTTGCCTAGGCATGCCCCTTTCCATCCGTGACCCAGCCGCATTATTCCTTCCCTTTTTGCCCTCATTTCTCCCTTGTGCTGCCTATTATGCCCCTGACTTTGTTTCCTTCTCCATTTTAATTCTGGAAGCAGCTTCATTTGTAAAGACAAGTCCCCATTTCGGGACATTGCTCCCAAATGGGGCACCACCCCTATTTCCACCAAAATTCCTCCATGCTTCCAAAAATTGTCCAACAATGAAGGTTTTGAGCTTCAAATCAAGGGCCAAGGATGCATTTACAAATGATTTCAACCCGGAAACGCGATTTGTTCGATTTAATTCTTCCTATCTCTATTTTTTTTATAGTTGTTATAATTTATTGAGTTGATTAAATTTGTAATTGTTGAATTGGTTTATGCTTAAATTTTTTATGGAATGCAATTATTTTTCTATGTCCAATGTAGTGTTTTAATTTAATCTATCTCTTTATTTAGTACACATTCATGTTAGTTATTATTTTTGTGAACTTAATGCCTCTAATTATTTAACCAATAATTAAATGATTTTAGAAATATTTAGGATCCGCGAGAGTTACCTTTATATTTCAGATCAATCAATTTAATAGTTGGTGTTTTGTGACACACACCGATAGTCATTGTGAGAATCGATTTGACACACGATCGAACCATCTTAGCCATTCGCGAGGTCGGGGAGGTTAGGGTTGACTATAAGATGCGAGAGCCCGTAGTTAACCAATTTTAATTGTCTCGGCTACCAACATGACTTGTAGAAAAATATAGAGTTTCTTTTTGCGAAGTATTACCCATGCGCTTGGTTATTATTATGTGTTTTTCATGCTTTTAATGACGTAGCAAACCATTAGATGATCACTATAATTATAGGATAAGATGCGAGAGCCCGTCCTATTAATTTCGAAAATCATAATAATTGTTTTCGTAACGTGAGACCGAGAGGAGATCGTGTGTATATAGTCATTGAGTGCTAGGTTTGACATGCATCTATTTTCTCATATGTTATAAGAAGCGAGAGCCCGTAGCTAGGAGTTGTAACTAGATTTGTTATACGTTGCAAGAGCTCGTAGGAATATAATAGTGCGTCCGACTACTAAGACTTGAGTTAAAGAAAAATAAAAAAAAGATTAAATTAAACACCAGCTAGACAAGAAATAATGCACTCATATATTTTTATCTTGATTTGTTGTTGTCAAACCACCTCAGCAATAGATTAGATTTAATTGCTTTCTATGTTGTTTATATTTTTAGATTTTAATCCATTTTCATTTCGCTCAAATATAATTAGTTAGCCTAATTTTGGTACTTAGTCGGAGTGAGAATTACGTACATTCCCTGTGAGATCGATAACTCGTACTTAGGTACACTTTATTATTTGATACGACCGAATATTCTTACCCGAGTTGTGTTTTGCACACATCAATTAAATATTTATTTTAAAAAAAAATCTTGAAATACACAGAGTGAGTTTATCGTTTGCCCTAGGACTCATATCTTGCTAGTAGAGGTGCACAAAATTGAAGTGTACACAAGTGGAGAAGGATCCACCTCACTGAACCACTTCAACTTTTTTGTAAAAAGATGATTTTGTTAATATGTTTAAAATGTGAAATTAGGATGATCAGTAACTAACTTTTCAACTACGGCACTTGATAATATAATATGTGAAGTATTTATTTAGTATATAATGTAAAGCGAAAATAGATTCGAGAATAAGAAAAGTAAAGTGATTTCTTATTATCACATCAAAATTTTAGTTGGTGGCGCTGGCCCATCCCTTTTTTCCCAAATTGTGAAAATATCATAATCTAGGAATAAAAAAAGGAAAGCTAGTCTTTTTGTGGCCCATAAAATGAAAGACTTGTTGATGGATATGCTACTTTTCTTAGTAATCCACATATGAAATGACTTGTTGGTCTGATTGCGACGATTAAGAGCATCATCTCGGAGTTATTAAACATAAAGCGGAAACAAAATCCCCAAATTTTGCATTTTGCTTTTGGAACTTAAGTACGGAGTTCAGATCTTCTGTACCACTTGTGTGTATCACTGATGTATCACTTTTCATCTCCATCATTGTATCTCAATCATTGCATCTCAATCAATGATTGAGATGAAAAATAGTACACCAGTAATACACATAAATGATACAGAAGATCTGAACTCTTAAGTACGTACCCCTAATCCCTATATTTACGCGTAGCTCGTTTAAGCTAAACACCATCTTGAGATGAGTGATATTGAAGCTCCTACTCCTACTATACGTTCATTTGAGTAATTAAATACTCTATTTCATTCTTTCATTCAAATACTTTCTATGTGAAAATTTTAATTATTAAATAACAGTGTTTCAAAAAGACACACACACGACACATGTATGTATTGATTTATTGTTTTTAAACACATGAGTTAGCATGTGGATTAGCTAAAGAAGGTTAATTAAGTTGAGTTGTTTTTAAATAATTTACGAATGGTATGTGTGTGAATTCACGCATATGAATTCAATTAGTTTTTTTTTTTTTTTTTTTTTCATTAATGGATTGAATTCGTGTAACCCAGATCATGATATGATTCGCGAAGACTTCAAGATTCATTAATCTAGAGATTAATGGATAAAAATTTAGTCTTCTGAATTTTTTTAAATAAATCAATTGCTAGGCCTACTCCTCGGCAATGAGATCATGACCTCATATTATTTAAGGGAGGTGCTTTATACAACACACACTTTTTACTTAATATAACACACATCGGGTGCAAAGTTACAATTTCACCCTGTTTCATAATCTTCATTTTTTTAAAAAGTATGGATAGTGTTCACGACTTTTTTGGTCTAAAAAGTATAGAATGTTGTCTAATTTTTGTTTTCCCAATCTATCACCTTGGCAGAGAGACAGGAAGGGGAGCCAGGTAGGTTGCCAGGGAAAATATTCATTTAAGAGAGAAATGAATGAGCAGCCCTTTACAAACATTTGAAAAGTCTACTGCCTGTTTTGTTTTTGTTTTTTTGGCTAATCTATATATATATAAAGATGGTGAAAAATATTATGGTTGTGTCAGCTCAATAGAGATGGCAAATTTTATCCGTACTTATTTATTTGTCCAGATCGCCCAATAAATAATGGGTATAAGTATACCTAATATTTTAAGTGGGCACAAATGAACATGTCCATTTAACACCATTAATTATGATGGGCTAAATGGACGCCTACTTAGACACTCATGCTAAAACTTATTCTCTTACTTTTCAAATTTCACTTCGATTTTTGTTCTCTTCGATCTCTTAATAATGACGTTTAACATATAACACGCGCGCACACACACAAACACTATATATATATATATATATATATATATATATATATATATATATATATATATATATAGTAAAATTATGTCGTGTGTTGTATCCCCCCTCTTCCCCCGCCACCGATCTCATAGATCCGCCACTATTGAGATTTTTTTAAAATGAAAACTAGCAATTGACCGAGGAAGATTCTTTGAAAATTACTAATTTCATTCATATATATATATATATATATATATATATATAATGTGACATCTCGAGTCCGAATATATAGATTCTATGCATGACCCATTGGTTAGGTCACTAAGCTCGTATGTCGATTTAGATTTTAAACCTATCAACCATAATCACGCCTTAAAGTCTATAAACGATATAGGTGTCTAATGATAGTGAGGTGGTCACTTAACACACACAAAAATACATATTTATTTTTTCTTTTTTTTTTGGTAAAATTAATGTTTTTGTAATTTTTCAGTTTTTTTTGTTAAATAATGATTTTTTTGTAATTGTTGTATTTATTTGATAATTTTGTGTTATGAGTAGATGGACGCCCATACCCATTTATTACCCGCCCATATATGCCCATAGCATTAAATTGTTACTTACTTGCCCGCCCATTTGAGTGCATTGCCCATATGAGCGCCGCCCATATCCACACATGCCCGCCCGTTTGCCACCTCTACATCTCACCATCTTTGGATAAATCTTCATTCTAAAGCATCCATGTAGAAGTTTTAAAAACTTTTGGTTTTTTAGCTATTAGTCAATAATAATATATAATAATAACCAATATGATAATGGATATTAGTATTAGTATATATAATTTCTTCTATTGTCAATAGTAGAAGACTTATATTTAAAAACTTTTACAACTAACATTACTTCTAACCAATGTGAGATAAAACTCTTCAATGTGAGATATTACTTCTAATGACTCACTTTTAACATCATACTTTAAGTTTTGTTTTCTTATTCATCCAAAACTTGATTTGGACAAATAAATATATCATTTCGATGTTCTTACCGAGTAGAACACATTTGCACAATTACTTTTGTCAACAAACAAATGACACGTAAAGAAATTTGTGCCTCAAGTTGCACAATTTCTTTCACTAAAAGCACTATTTTTTTTAATAAGTATTATACTTTAAGTCTTGATATCTTGTTCATCCAAAATTCGATTTGGACAAATAAATATATCATTTCGATGCTCTCACAGAGTATAACACCTTTGTGCAATTACCTTCACCAACAAACAAATGACATGTAAAGAAATTCATGCCTCAAGTTGCACAATTTCTCTCACTAAAAACACTAATTTTTCAACAATAGAATAGATGTATCCCACATTGGTTAGAAATTGATGTTGGTTTTAAAAATACTATTATTAAGTACCAATAGAAGAAATGCATTATACATTGGTTGGAAAGTGATGTTGATTTTCAAAGCCATTTGATAAAAGACTTTTACCATTATTACCAATAGATGATGTATATCTCACATTGGTTAGAAAATGATGTTGAGTTTAAATTATTTTATATTATTACCAATAAAAGAGATGTATAACACATTGTTTAATAATAAATTGTTAGATTTTAAAGTCTTTAGACTAAAGACTTTCACTTTTACAAGAGATGTATCTCACATGGTTACAAAATATTCTACTATTATTACCAACAGAAGAAAAGTATCACACATTGGTTAGAAATTCACGTTTGTATTAAAAATACTATTATTAATTACTAATTGAAAAGATGTATCATACATTGGTTAGAAAGTGATGTTGGTTTTCAAAGTTTTTTGATAAAAGACTTCTATCATTATTACCAATAGAAGATGTATATCTCACATTGGTTAAAAAATGATGTTGATTTTTAATTATTTTAGATTATATAAAAGATTTACTATTATTAGTAATAGAAGATATATATCACACATTTGTTATAAATTGATGTTTGTTTTAAATTACTATTATTACCAATAAAAGAAATAAATCTTACATTGGTTAAAAAGTGATGTTGATTTTAAAAGTCCTTAAATAAAAAGACTTCTACTTTTATCATTAATAAAAGAGAAGAGAAGATATATATCTCATTATATAGAAAGAGATGTTGGTTTTAGATATTTTTTTTAGATAAAAAACTTCTACTACTATTACCAAATGAAGAGATGTATTACACATTGGTTAGAGAGTGATGTAGATATTAAAAGTTTTTTTATAAAAGACTTAATACCAATATTAAAAATATGTATTTCATATTAGTTAGAAAAGTGATATTGGTTTAAAATGTTTTTAGATAATGTACATTGCATTGGTTACAAAAAGATCCACATTATTTGGAAACATATATTGGTTATAAAATTCATCAAGATTTTAAAAATCGTTAGACGGTCACTAGGCGGCACACTAGCGCCTAGCGCCTAAGGGACTAGTCGGGGCGTGATCGGGGCCTAGGCGGGGCCTAGAATTAAGGCATAATTACTATTTTTTTGATAATTTACATCAAAGATCAAACACATTGAATACAAATTTAATTTTTTTTATGTTTGTCATTTTATCAAACACTTGTCTATATTTGTAAAACGAACAAAAATATACAAACCTACTATTATTCTCAATTCTCAACAACCCCAAAGTAATAAATCAACCAAGTTTAGAGCTAAAAACAAAAAAAAAGATATTACTCCAGTTGGCCCCCCATTACCTCCCTCTCTACATCACCATTACCACTCCCCATTTCTTCTCCAGTTCGCCCCCCCTCCTTCCTTCTCTGGTCACCGCATGCCACAAAATCAAAGTTACAAAAATAAATTAAGGTCGACGAGATTTGGCGTAGACGCCGACTTGGTCGATTAGGCGGCGACTAAGAAAGTCGCGGCGGTAGAGAGGGGCCTAGCGCCTAGGCGAGGCCTAGGCGCAGCTAGGCGGGGAGTTTTAGAACACTAAAATTCATAGATAAACAAATTTTTATGTATTATCAATACCGGTGAAGACTATATGCACTACATAATTTATTTTGTAGCTTTGTTTAGATAAGGAAGAAGGCTACTAATGGTAATGGGGCGAACTAATATCTTTTGTTTTAGTTATAAACAATTACTTTAGGATGTTGATTTCAAAAGTTTTATATAAAAGACTATTTTGTTCATTTTAAATATCAAGTGTTTGATACAAATATAAAAAATTAAATTTTATTCAATGTGTTTGATATTTGATGTTTATTACTTTTTACTGTTAATTATCGGCCGCATAAATAATGGATCAATAGATGTATCACACATTGTTTACAAAGAGATATTGGTTTCAAAACTATTTAAATAAAATACTAATACTATTATTATTTTTATGTTATAACCAATAGAAAAGAAGTTGATTTCAAAAGTTTTATATAAAAGACTATTAATATTACTATAGAAGAATGTATCTCACATTTGTTAGAAATTAATGTTAATTTTAAAAATACTATTATTACCAATAGAAAATATGTATACCACATGGTTATAAAGAGATGTTTGTTTTAAAAGTCTTTAGATAAAAGTCTTAAACTTTTATTACCAATAGAAATATAAAAGAAATATCTCACATTATTAGAATACGAAAAAAAATGTATCTTACATTGTTTAGAAAAAGATGTTAGTTTTAAAAGTCTTATAGTAAATACTTTTATTACCAATAAAAGATATGTATTTCACATTGTTTAAAAATAAATGTTGGTTTAAAAAGTTATTAGATTAAAGACTTTGTGTTACAAATAGAATAGATGCATGTATTTCACATTGGTTACAAAGTATTCTACTATTATTATCAATAGAAAAGATGTATCACACATTGGTTATAAATTAATGTTGGTTTTAAAAATACAATTATTACCAATAGAATATATGTATCATACATTTGGTAGAGAGTAATGTTTATTTTTAAAGTCTTTAGATATAGGACTTCTACCATTATTATCAATAGAATATGTATATCTCACATTAGTTAGAAAGTGATGTTGATTTTAATTTTAGATAAAAGATTTTTACTATTATTACTAATAGAAGAGATATCCAACATTTTTTTTAAAAAAATAATGTTGATTTTAAAAGTCTTTTGATAAAAGACTTTTACTTTTACCATCAATATAATAGAAGATATGCATCTTATATTATTTAGGAAGAGATGTTGGTCATAAAATTTTTAAAATAAAAGACTTCTACTATTTTTACCAAATGAGGATATGTTTTACACATTGGTTAGAGAGTGATGTTGATTTTAAAATTCTACAATTATTAGCAATAAACGAGAAGTATTTCACATTAGTTATAAAAGTGATATTGGTTTTTGTTGAATCTTGCCTTAAAATAAAATTTGCTTAAAATCATTCCACTTGTTGTCAGCCAAGAACTTTTAAGTTATTTCATTTTGGTCAGCTCGTGATTTAAATTCTTTGTCAGTTACTTGTTTCAGCTGACCATAATGTTTTAGTGTCAGCTTGTTTACCTCATTTACTTGAACATTCCCTTGTACTGATACTTATTCATTTTGTGTTTTTGGTAGATATTCTGTAAGATATCTTTCCAATAGGATCCCTGTGATCTTGTGAAGATACATATACATTGTCAAACACATTTTCAAATTCAAATGTGTTCCTAACGGGTTACTCTTCAAACACTTCTATAAATTCCCACAGGAAGCAGTTTGAAAAGATATAGAAGTCTGAAGCATTCTATTCTCAAAAAGAAATTCTCTCTGTGCCTTAGTCTTCTTGAAAAACTTTAGCTAGATACTCTTCTTTGACTATTTCTTTCTAGTTATTGTTTAGACAAACAATGAGTGATTCATTTCATACTCTTTAGTAATCAGTTAGTTTGTCTCACGAGTTTGATTGTTATTCAATCATTCTCCATAAACACTGGTCTTTTGTTGTACACTGATCCATTAGAGATCAATTAGATTTTTAATAAAATTAGTGCACTTCAAAAACCCAAGTCTGACAAACTTGGTAGTGGACGTAGCAGTTTTACTGTGAATCATTTCAATTCTCTTGTCAGTTATTTTATCAGCTCCTACAAACTGATCTAACACTTAAGAAGTCTTGATCTACTTAAGTGTCAGCTAGTTATTTACATTAATTGTTTAATTATCTGTTTTGATAAATTGTTCTTCAGTTCATTCTTTATATCTAGTGATCTATCTCCAAAAGCAATTTCTTAAAAACAATTGTGTCAGCCAGTTGACCAATATTTATCAGCTTGAGTTTCTTTAAAACATCAGTCAGCTGACCAATATTAGCTGACCAATTTCTTAAAAGATCACTTTGATATTTGGAAAGAAAGAATTACAAGATATATGAACAATATAGATAAACTATTAATGGAATGTGTAAGAGATGGTCCTATGCAACCAATGAAAATTAATACTAAAGTTGGTAAATCTTCTACTGCAAATGATGACACCATAAATCCTCTTGCTCCTGATATCGAAGAATATGTCCTCAAGCCTCAGTCAGAATGGACTGAGGAAGATAAAATTACTGATGGACTGGATGCTAGAGCTGTACACATTCTATCAAGTGCTGTTCTTGACGAAAATTACAAACAAATATATGACTGTGTTACTGCTAAATAAATTTGGGATGCTTTTGTTGGATATGTTGAAGGAGATCAAAACACCAAGGACAACAAACTCTATGACTGTATACAAGAGTTTGAGGCCTTCAAAAAGGATCCAAAAGAATCATTGAAGAACGCCTACGACAGATTTCTCGAGGTAAGTAATAGATGTTCTTCTCTTGGTAAAGTTTATAGCATGAAAGATTTGAATATGTGTTTTCTTAGTAGTTTGAGAAGTAGATGGCATGTTAAGGTAACTGCCATAAAGGAAGCAAGAGACTTGAACAAAACTCATAAACGTAGTCTTGTTGCAAGTCTAAAGATTTATGAAAAGGAAGCTCTCAAAACTCAAGAAATTGAGAAATTTTTTAAAGGTATCTCTTCAAGCTGAAGAAGAGACTCCTAAAACTTCTACATCTCAGTCAGATGATGACTTTGATGAAGATGAATTTGCTGCTTTTGCTAGACAATTTAGAAAGTTTAAATCTTTTAAAAGAAACTTCCAAAAACCTCTGCAAATTTTCAAAAATCTTCCTCAAATTCTCAAAAACCTTCCTCAAACTTTCAAAGACCTTCTACTTCAAACTTTCAAAAGTCTTACTTCAAAACAAATGAAGACAAGGATGAGAAAGAAAAGTTGTGCTTTAATTGTAGAAAACCTGGTCACTTTGCTTCAAACTGTCCTTTTACCAAAAATGAATATTACAAAAAAGATCCCCGAAATTTTGAAAAACAAAAGGGTTTGATTGCTAAAGATCAAAATCTTGCAACATGGATTGAGACAAATTCTGAAGATGAATCTGCTGATTTTGTGCAAGAAGCAAATCTTTGTCTTGTTGCAGAATCAACCATATATGATTATGAAAATGATTTTCCTAGTCCAAAATATTCAAATGAGTCTGATAATGAGCTGATAAGCTCACCTATTAAAAACCCTAAGCTGACAAAGGTCATCAAACCTGATCAGTTTGTGGTTAAGAAAATAGGAAATGGTTTTTATGGACAAGGATTTATAAGTCAGCTTGAAAGAAAAGCCAAGTCAACTTCTTCAAGGACTACTGACATCAAAATGAGCAATATGTCAAAAAGGCAGGATGAGAAGGCTACTGACACAAGTGTTGATGATCTACTGGAACAAATGCAAGAAATGTATTCCAAGTTTGAAACACTTAAAAGAATTCATGTTTCTTTATCCGGTGATTTCAAAAGAATTTCTGATGAAAACTGTGAGCTTCAAAAGATCAACGAGCTTTATAAAGTACATCAAAATGAATTGCTACAACTTAAAAGTATCAATGAAAAACATGAGATTCAAGCAAAAATATCTAATGCCCAGATTGCTGACCTTGTAGAAAGAAATCTTCAACTGACCAATGTGGTTGATACTTACTCAAAGTCAAAAGCTGTTGTTGAAACCATCATCAGTCAACAGAAAAGTCATGAAGACCAACATGGTCTTTGATATTCAAAAGATGATGGAAACTGTGAGATCAGACAGTCAAACGGTGGACCTAAGATTCTGCTCAAAAAGGATAAGGGATTAGACTATAATGTTGTACCTTTCAAATATCCTAAAAACATGAATCAGCTTAAGAAGTCCATTAACAAAAAAGATAAGCTGAACAATAACAGTTGTCAGTCTTTTGATTACGAGCCTCAAAATCTGTCAGCCAATGCAACAACTGACAAATGTTAGCCAGCTGACAAAAGAGGAGGATTCAGAAGAAAGACAACTGACAAGTTCAAGCCAATAAATTTTGTAGTTGCTAAGACCACTAAGCTGAGTCAAAAGGAATCAAAGAATTCACCTCAATGACTGATAAACCTGGTTATCACAAATGCAATATTTGTTCTACTTTTGGTCATCAGTCTCATGAATACCTGTTTAGATTTAAACCTACTGACAGAGTCAAGATGCCTAATTTTAGGCAAGTTTGGCTACCAAAGAAAACTAACCCTTTGGACCCAAAAGTATAAAGGGTACCATGATTTAAATATTTATATTTCAGGTATGCTTCATGGCAGATGATCAATCAACTAACATATGGATATTAGACAGTGGATGCTCCAGACACATGACTGGGACAACTGAATTTCTTACTGACATTATTTTAGCCAAAGGACCTTCTGTCATTTTTGGAGACAACTCAAAAGGAAAGACTATAGGTTATGGATCCATTATCAAAAGATCAATAAAAATTGAAAATGTCTCATTTGTACTAGGTTTGAAACATAATCTCTTAAGTATATCACAATTTTGTGATAAAGGTATGAGCTGTTCCTTCTCTTCTTCTCACTGTTTTATCAAAAATAGTATCACAAATGAAGTTTTACTTACAAGTTCTAGAAAAAGAAATGTTTTTGCTATTGATTTACTTGCCTTAAATAACAATACTCAAATATGTTTAGTAGCAAACAATTCTTCAAAAACTTCATGGCTTTGGCATAAAAGACTTTCACATTTAAATGTTAAATATCTTTCAAAACTCTCAAAAGGAGACTTAGTGAAAGGTCTGCCATTTATAAATTTTCCTACTAATAAAAAGTGTGATGCTTGCATTTTAGCAAAAATAACAAAAACTTCTTTCAAACCTAAATCATGTCTTTCAACCAAAAGGATTCTTGAACTACTTCATATGGATTTATTTGGTCCCATTACAACTGCAAGTTTGGGAGGAAACAGATATACTCTGGTTGTTGTGGATGATTACTAAAGGTATACTTGGGTTGAAATGATGCAATCCAAGGATGAAACTTATGGCATTCTCACTTCTCTATTTAGAAATCTTCAAACTCAAAAAGAATGTGAGATCATAAGTGTTAGATCTGATAGTGGTACAAAATTCAAAAACCTTGGCATGGATGCATATTGTGATGATCATGGCATTGATCATAATTTTTCAGCAGTCAGAACACCTCAGCAAAATGGTGTAGCTAAAAGGAAGAACAGAACATTGATTGAAGCAGGAAAAACAATGATAGCTGAAGCAAAACTACCAAAATATTTTTGGGCTGAAGCTGTCAACACAGTATGTTTCACTCAGAACAGATCTCTCATAAACAAGTTTCATGGAAAGACTCCCTATGAATTATGGAGAGGAAGAACACCCATCATTGCTTACTTCAAATTTTTTGGGTGCAAATGCTTCATTCATTACAATGGAAGTGACCATAGAGGTAAATTTGATGAAAAAGCTGATGAAGGTATTTTTGTTGGTTATGCCAAGCATAGTAAAGCTTATAGAGTTTACAATAGAAAAACTCAAACAATTGTTGAATCTATGCATGTTACTTTTGATGAATTTAATTTACTTGAGTCTACTAAGGCTCCTGATGTTACTAACAATTTTTAGATTTTTGAGACAGGAAACAATGATAGTTCAACTCAAAATAATCCCTTATCTTCTATTCCTCCGACTGTAATCTTAGATATTTAGAATGAGTTTCAGCAGGCTGAGAACTTTCAGCCAGCTGACAATCCAAATCCTATCACAGCTGACCTGTCAGCTGACATACATGGTTCTGAAACTATTCAGTCAGCTGACATTCCTCTTTCTCCACCTTTACCAATTGAACCTCTTCCAGTTCTACCCAAAGGAATCAGAGAAGCTAAACACCATCCAGTTTCAAACATCATTGGAGACCCATTTGCTGGTCTAAGAACTAGAAGCAGCTCCAAAAATGAAACTCTTGATTCATATGTTTTTGTCTCTTCCATTGAACCCAAAAAAGTTGATGAAGCTTTAGAAGATCCTCAATGGATTGAGGCCATGCAAGAAGAACTAAATCAGTTCGAAAGGTGTAAAGTTTGGGAATCTCACATGATCGCTGCAAAAAGAATTATTAGATACCTGATTGATACTGAAAAGTTTGGTATTTGGTATCCTAGAGATTCATCTTTTAACTTAATTGGATATTCAGATGCTAATCTTGTAGCTTGTAGAGTTAACAGAAAAAGCACCAGTGGAACATGTCAGTTCCTTGGTAACAGACTGATCTCATGGACATGCAAAAAGCAGACATCAGTCTCCACCTCTACTACAGAAGCGGAATACATTGCTGCTGGAAGCTGCTGCTCACAAATTCTTTGGATGAAACAACATCTATTGGACTATGAGATGCAAATGGGAACATGTCCTATTTATTGTAATAATACTTCTACTATTTCAGTTTCTAAAAATCCTGTTATGCATTCTAAAACCAAACATATAGACATAAAAATATCACTTCTTAAAATAACATGTTGAAAAAGGTAATGTTCAGCTAGAATATGTTCCTACCGAATTTCAATTAGCTGACATTTTTACAAAAGCTCTAAAATCTGATAGATTTGAATTTCTAAGAGGTGAATTGAGAATGCTTATAATATCGTAGAAAGATACTTTGAATTTCTAATCTTTGTAGGATATTAGATCAGCTGTAAGAGAAGATCAGCAGTATTTTTCAGTTTGTCAGCTGACACTCAACTAACTGACAAAATAATATCAACTGACATCATTCAGCTGACACTTTCCAGCCTTCTAATTATACTCTTCAAGGCAATGACTGACATTGTGAAGATTGTCAAATATGGTCAGCCAAGTCTTGTCCAGCTGACAAATATTGTCAGTCATCAGCTGACAAAAATTGATCTTCGCATCTGCTTGGAACTTTGCTGAGAATCAAATTCTGGACTGACATCTTTCAAATTTCATCAGCTGACAAAAGAGACATAGCTGACATAATTTATTATCTCTTAGCTGACATTACAGTGACTGACCTTATAGTCACCGTTCAGGTAGTCTCTTATCCTTAATCAAAGCTGATCGTATCTCAGCTAAGATTCATAATAAATTAAAAATAATTTTAAATTTCTTTATTTGTTTCCCACCTTTATTTCTCCTAGGAAATCGCAAAGCTTCCTTGAGAAGCCAAAACGACTTCTCCACTATTCCACTAACTCTGACGGTTGAAGTGACAAGTTTACACCAAAACGGCTTATCATTGAAAAGATAACCTTCTGTCATAAATCATCTTTTTATCAAAAACCAAAATTCTGTGTACTTTTTTCCTACATTCCATATCTTCACTTTTAAAACCCACTCACTCACATTTTTATAAGCATCCGTACTTATAAAACATGTCTTATATATATACTATCTCTTCACAATCAGCTTCTTCACTTCACTTTTCTTTAAATTCCTCTTCTTCTTCTTATATCTTCTCAAACTGTCATTCCTTCGGAATCCCTAACCCAAGTTATTCTGGTATCCTTTCTCTCTCTCTTTCTCTTTCCGACTTCTCTCTCTACGTTTTTTTTAAACTTTGTTTCTTCATGATTATTTCAGGAATGGCTACCAATACAGTCTTAGGATGTCTCTTGGACGTTGTATCTCTCAACAGCGAACCCATAGGGCTTGAGCTCATCCATGTTTTGACAGCGTCTGGATTGACTCCTCTTCTCACCTTCAACATTAGAACCTTTAGTTGCCAATTAACTGAAGAGTTCTTCATGTCCATGGAAGAATCACCAACTGACCCATTCGTTCCTACATGAACAATCAGAGGAGTTCCTACTGTTTTTGATGCAGAAACTATCTCAGCAATCTTTACTGACTTGTCAGATGATGGATCATCCACCTACACCATTCCAGAAGAGACTCAACAGGCTGGCTGGATCACTATGAAAGGCGAAGTACATGTAGAGCTTGCCTTTGATAGGTACAAGAATAGATTTGCTCCTCTTCATTATGCTCTTGCAACTGTGCTGGATAAATGTCTCATCATCAAATCGGGCGAACATGACAAGATTATTGAATCTCAACTCTTTTTAATGGAAGCTATTATGGAAAACTTTGAAGTAAACTGGTGTGCAGTGCTGGTTGAATGTGTAAAGGCAAACATAACCAAGTACAAGGACAACATGGAAACAGGCAAACCTCGACTTACTCACCATCTCATCATCAACCAATTCCTTCGATTCCTTCCTGATCTCCAACATCGCCTTCTGACCATTGGAGACTTAGAGCATGTAAGAATCAAAAGGTATGTGGCAGCAAACATCAAGCAAGCAAATGCTTCAAGTCGGTTTGGCCAAGAAATTCCTTCTGCACAAACAGGTCATAGACCTAGGAGAACAAGGACCCCAGCTCTCACTGTTGTATCTTCAAGTTAACCAGCATTGGTTAGTTCCGAAGTTGGTCATGAAAGTTGGTCACCACCAGTGACATTGGTCGACAGTGAAGTCTGGCGGTGATATATCTCCAATCCATGAACTTCAAAGAACCAGAAGAAGAAGGCTGACCTTAACTGCAGAACTTGCTCCCAAAAGGCAAAGAAGAAATCTTGACCTTAACCCAGGTAACTTTGTTCCTTTTTCCCCAACACCAGATATTCCTGCCACTGATCCTACTCCAAATTCTCCTCCCTCAAATCCTAGATCCCCAAATACAGCTCCCATAAAAAAATTTCCTCCCATTAGGAATCCCACCTTCCATCCTAGACACTCATATTATCAAGCCAATCCAGTTCCCATTCCTCCCAATTGGGTATTCCCAATTGATCATCTTCCATACTTTGTACAATTTCTTCTCTTTTTCCATGAGGATAAGAAAAATGAAAAACCACCTGTCAATCCCATCAAATACATTGACCATAACCTACAAAGAAGACCCTACGTTCTTTATCCAGTTACCCCAAATTTGTCCCAAGAAGACCTAGTAGCTAACTATGGGAAGTATTTTGACCCTCTCCCTCTGCTTTGGAATAGATTCTACCTATCCAATGATGGGTTTGTTCAGGATGAACTCATATTTCTGGCTTGGACCATTTACAGCAAAGTGCATGAACTGCCAGCCCTACCTCACAATGATCCATATCTGATAGGAAGACTTGCCTTGCCAGAAGATGATGTGTTGAACCAAGAATGGGAACAACCCTCAGTAGATCCAGCTAAACTTGCAAGAATTCAAAGGGCTGCCAACAAGTACGTGCAAGATGCTGTCAATACAGCCAATCAAGCATATATTGAGTTACACAGACAGATGGCCTCCATGTCAGGAGGAGCTTCTTTGAGCACTGCATTCCCTGATGCCTTCACAAGTAACCCTACCCATCTGATCTCTGAGTCAATTCCCACAGTTCTTTTTGTGATTCCCTCTTCTGTCCCTTTTGTTGTCTCCTCAACAGTCTTACATGTAACTACTTCAGCTGAACCTGCACCCAGATTCACATGTACTCTGCAACCTATCTCAGTACCTTCCCTTACTCCAACAGTTGCGGCCTCATCATCAGTCCTTCCAGTCACTGCTCTTATTCCTGCACAAATTCCTGTGTCAGCCGCTCCAGTATCAGCCTCAGCTATGTCAGCCATACCTCTTGTTCCAATTGCCCCTTCAGCTGATGCTGTTCCTTTATCCATCCCAGCTGTGTTAGCTATTCCTATCCCTCCAGCTGATCCTTCAGCTGCTATTGTGCTCTCTTCAGCTGACACTGTGATTCCTTCCCCTATACTGCTTGATGTTGACAAACCAACTCACCCAAACCAGGCTTCACCTTTAATCATTTTGCCTGACTTGTCTCTTCACTCCTCTCTCCCTTTGTCAGTCAGTCATCTCAATGCCCAAAAACCAACACTAACTGATGATTCTTCAGCTGATGAATCTGATCATCAGTCTACTGAGGAATTAGTGGAAAAATCTTCTGTAGGCTCCTCTTCTGACTCCTCAAAGTCTACTTTTGAGGATGAGTCCCTCCTTAGTCCTTCTCAACTGGCCTCCATAAAAGTAAGGAAACAAAGGGAAATTATTTCTCAGGCTCTCCAACATTCCACTGGAATGAAAATTATCTTTCCTGAGATCATACCTGATCCTAAACCAGAGCCCCAATCCCAAGTTCCAGCCTACCCTTTGTCAACCTTCTTTCCTCCGAACCCTGAGGATGCAGACATACACACCTTTCAGCTCTTCTCTAGTGATCCAGGCATTTCTTAGCTTCCTGCCCCTGAGCCTACTGATCCTTCTCCACCAACCACTTTTTCTACTTCAGCCAAGCTGAACCTTCTTTATGTTCATCATCTCCAGATGAAATCAGCCTTCACTCATCACACCAATCAGTTTGTTACCCTCCAACAACAGGTTGCCTCCCTTATCCCTAACCTTACCCAGATTATCACTACTGAAGTCCAGGCTGCCATTGCTGCTGGTGCCCCCAGAGAGGCTCACATGGATGACTGGAGAACTATACTTCTTTATCAGCAAGAATGGGCCAACATGGCTTTCAATGCTGAAGCTACATTGCTTCAAACCATTCAGAAGGAGAAGAAGCAGAAAGCGAGAGCTAATGCATATTTGGCTGAAAACAAAATTCTTAGGCAATGACTGAAACTTAAACCATCTCAGTCAGTAACTGAAGCTGAAGCAGAAAATGAAAAGAATAAGGCACCTGAAGCTGAAAAAGGAGATGGTGTTACCGAGAAAGAATCAGAAGCATATGATGCTGATGCAAACAAGGACCCTGCAGTTGAAGAAGATGCTGATAGAGATGGCACTGCTCAAACAAACGAGCCTACTACTGAAGTTGGTCCATCAGTTGCAGCTCAAGTTGAAAAGCCCACTGAAGGATCCACATCGAACTCTCTCTCTCTCTCTCTCTCTCAAAACTTTGAACTTTTAAGACATCTGTTTTACTTGTAGTAGACAAATTATCTTCTCCCGAGTTTTAATTTCTAGCTACTTCCTTTATATGTTATATGCTTGGCTTTCTAACATCTATTTTGCAGGAACATAAGTATTTTTGGCTCTCTGCTTTCAAATGAATGGTTTTAAGCAAATATGAAGAGATTGTTGAATCTTGCCTTAAAATAAAATTTGCTTAAAATCATTCCACTTGTTGTCAGCTAAGAACTTTTAAGTTATTTCATTTTGGTCAACTTGTGATTTAAATTCTTTGTCAGTTACTTGTTTCAACTGACCATAATGTTTTAGTGTCAGCTTGTTTACCTCATTTACTTGAACATTTCCTTGTATTGACACTTTCTCATTTTGTGTTTTTGGTAGATATTCTGTAAGATATCTTTCCAACAGGATCCCTGTGATCTTGTGAAGATACATATACATTGCCAAACACATTTTCAAATTCAAATGTGTTCCTAACGGGTTACTCTTCAAGAACTTCTATAAATTCCCACAGGAATCAGTTTGAAAAGATATAGAAGTCTGAAGCATTCTATTCTCAAAAAGAAATTCTCTATGTGCCTTAGTCTTCTTGAAAAACTTTAGCTAGATACTCTTCTTTGACTATTTCTTTCTAGTTATTGTTTAAACAAACACTGAGTGATTCATTTCATACTCTTTAGTAATCAGTTAGTTTGTCTCACGAGTTTGATTGTTATTCAATCATTCTCTATAAACACTGGTCTTTTGTTGTACACTGATCCATTAGAGATCAATTAGATTTTTAATAAAATTAGTGCACTTCAAAAATCCAAGTCTGACTAACTTGGTAGTGGACGTAGCAGTTTTACTGTGAATCACTTCAATTCTCTTGTCAGTTATTTTATCAGCTCCTACAAACTGATCTAACACTTAAGAAGTCTTGATCTACTTAAGTGTCAGCCAGTTATTAACATTAATTGTTTAATTATCTGTTTTGATAAATTGTTTTTCAGTTCATTCTTTATATCTAGTGATCTATCTCCAAAAGCAATTTCTTAAAAACAATTGTGTCAGCCAGCTGACCAATATTTATCAGCTTGAGTTTCTTTAAAACATCAGCCAATTGACCAATATCAGCTGACTGACAAAAATCCAAATTCCACTGCCAACTTTCAAAAGTTTTACAAATCAATCCTCAAAGTTTTTAAAAGGCTATTCACCCCCCTCTAGCCTTGTCAGTTGCCAACTGGACTTATAGTTTTTTTAAAAAAAATTAGATGATGTATCTCATATTGGTTACAAAGAAATGCATGTCACATTATTTAGAAATGAGTATCGGTTATAAAAGTCATTAGATAAAGATATCTTTTGTTATTATCAATATAAAATATGTATCCACATTGTTTAGAAATGAATGTTGGCTAAAAAGCCTTTTGTTTACTAATATTATTACTAATAGAAAATATGTATACCACTTGTTAGAATGTAGTGTTGGTTTTAAAGTCTTTAGATAAAAGACTTAAACTTTCATTATCAATAAAAATATAAAATACGTATCTCACATTGTTTAAAAATGAATTATGATTTTAAAAGTTTTTAACAAAATGACTTCTAATATTATTATCAAGTTAAATGTTAATTTTAAAAGTCTTTAGATAAAAAAAAATTACTATTATTATTAATACAAAATATGTATCTCACGTTAGGTAGAAACTTATATTGATTTTAAAAGTATTTAGGTAAAAAAATTGTTTAATATTAGTAACAATAGAAAAAAAATTATAATCATGGAAGAGATTAATAATCTAATTATAATGTCCAAAAGTTATATTATTATTACCAAAAATATATATCTCATATTGTACTTGTGCGGAGCACAGGCTAAATAACGAGTGTATGAAAAGGCTGTTGGGTAGTTTTGTTTATTGGTCACATTTTTGGGGAATGAAGCGGGGCTAAATTGTAAGTTCACCCCTACTATGTGTAATGTGTCGTAGTATCTATATATATATTAGTCTATATAATCTTTGTTTCCCAAAATAGAAACTCCTATTAACAAGAAGCAATTAAGAATTCTTTAATTAAATAATTCAAAGACTCCTTGGAACTTCCATCGAATTATCCAAATTTATCAATTCTCGATTGTGTCAAAAAATGAATCAACACATTGTAAATGATAATTAATGAAAATGGATTAGTTCACAATCACCATCTCATTCTTCGTATATGATCAGCTACATGCAAGAATAGTGAACCCATCAAATATTGTTCAAGATTTATTTCACAATCTCATTCCTCACCTAAACAAATGATTCTTCACAACATGAACCCATCAAATATTGAAATATTATACTAAAAATCAAGTAAATCAAGAAATACCTAAAATTTGAGATGTAAAAAACCATTGACAAATTAGAAGTACCATAGAATAAAAATCAACAAAACAAAATATCTTTCGAAAATTCTAAATGATTAAAACAATTAGATTTATCTAAAAATAAATAACAAAAATCGATGTATAAAAATATTAACAAATTCACGATTTAAATGTCAAAATATTTTTTATACAAAAATTAAACACAATGTTTTTATGTGATTTCACTAGATTTGAATATGAAACATTCATCATTTTTTTTACAAAGAAACTTTATCATTTACAATTGCGTCTCTTATAACATTAAATAGTCAAAACTCCTTGAAACATACACCATATTATTAAACCCCAATTTTTTTCTAAAAATTGACTTTATATGATCTTAAATATACAAGTCTCTAATTTTTAAATCTAAACAAATCAGTTTTTTAATAGAAAATAGTTGCCTCCAACATTACTTTTGAAATTTTGTTTTTCTTCTTTGTTTCGCTTGAGTATAAGTTAATTGAAAAATGTATGATCGCTTGTGTAAACTAGTTAAGTAAAATGTGTGTGTATTAGTAGTATTAAGTGTGGTTGAATATTAAATGCTCTTCATTAGTTGAGGTGAATAAATGGTGGTTTTTGAATTTCAACAATTGCCAGTGATGCCTGGAGGCTGGAGTCCAAGGGCAACCCTATTGCCTGTTGATGCGGGGTCATAGACGCAAAGTTTTATGGAAAATAAAAATGACCCTTCATGTTTATGATAATTACATTTAGACCTTATTTTCCCCTCAAAATTCTTAAAGCATTCAATGGTAAATATTTTAACTTATTCACATGTCACATCATTTTGTATACAAACTTATTCACATGTCACATGATTACTAATTTTATTACTAGTAATTATCCATAGGTAACGTGCTCATTCTAGGGTTTTTGATGGTTCACGTATTAAGGTCGTGTCGTCGTCTTCAATAGTTGTTTTAACTCTGTTTAATTCGGTGCAACTAAAACGTAGTCGACGTAGAACGAAAAGCGCAAAGTTTCGTTTTTGACGTTGAATTATCCTGGGAGATGTTTGCCGACTCGATTGGAGTGCACCAATAAGTACGAGGACAATTCTTCTTCAAGACCAATTTGTCAATCGGGCCATTCAACAATTTCGAGAAATTTATTTCTTTCCTATCTTTTATCTTTCATAGCAACATAGTAATTTGTTTTGTTCTTTGCTTTATTCATGATTCTGCAATTGTTTTGTTATGCCTTTGGTCTGCTTTGTCAATTATTTATTTAATCTACTCCATCACAAAAATAATCACTATTTAAAAACTGTTGAATCATGTCTCTTACTAATTGAGTAATTGACGAGACATACAGATTTTGACCACAAATTCATTTGATATTCAATTTCTGCAAACATTTTTTCTCAGAGTCCAATTGCATCAATGTGATTTTGTGTTAATTAGATCTTCGGTCATATCATCTGTTAGTGAGATTTGCTGCCATCTCATTCATTGGGATTTGGGGACAACTAATCTTATAACTTTTCTCATCTCAAGGAAAAAATTAAAACGATTTGTTTTTTTGTCTTCTTTTTTCTGCAACAAAACAAGCAATATGAAATATGAAAGTAAAGAGTAAGTATGAAGTAGCAGACAATATACAAAATTACGACCCCACCTACCCATTATATCACTACTATACAACCTCACTAGCAACCACAACTGGATTCATTGAACACAAATATACGAGCACCGGTTGTAAAGACAAATACTACAATATTTTTTTTGTAAAATGTATCTTTTTTATTCGATTTATCGTATGTTGATGAATTTAATTGTAAAAGAGTGAGACTCTGTCTTACAAATTCAAATTCTTAAGACGATCTTACATAAGAACTAGTCAGTTACACATACGCGAAGTGTCTAAGTTTGTAACAAGTACTTGTGTGTCTGTTGCACACTTAAAAAAAAAAAAACACACACACACACACACACACACAAATGTGCATATTATTAGCCAATATACAAATATCATACACGATCATAGCTATACATCACATATGCCAGTAGACACTTCCAATCTATATATTCACATTCAATCAAAATGGATCTCTCCAATGTAAATGTGGATGTAATCTTATGTGGCATGCATCTCACCAATAAAATAATAGAAAATAAAAGACAAGATAACAACCAATAGAAAAAGTTTTTTTTTAAAAATAATTATGTATAGGTTGTATTCACACCCTCAAATAGAATATGAAAATTTCACATTGTTATCCGCAGTGTGAACAAATTTGATTGTCACATCATATCTAAATTTATTATCTACATTTGCATTGGACATGCTTTTTATTTCAAAATGGTGTAAATCCTAGGTGTATCAAATTTCTTTCACATCCACATTAGCATTGGACATTTTCTTACAACTTATGACCTTACATGTAATTTAAGTGTCTGCATGACTTATGACTTATCTTAATATAAGTGAAATCAAATACTTCAAAAATAACTTATGGTAAGTTAATTATAAGTTATAAACACATTCTGATAAGTAAAATCAAACGAATAAAAAATATTTGTCATGTTAATTATGATAAACATGTGACAACCTAGAGAAGGATTCTGATCCAATTAGTATTTGTTTGGTGAAGCGTTTTGACCAAAACACTGCTAAAAAATACAGCGTTTTCTCTTTAAAAGTGTTTCAATGTAGCGTTTTAAAACGGAACGTTTTAAAATGTGCAGCGTTTTAAAACGCTCCAATTTGAAGCGTTTTAAAAATATGTTGTGTTTACAATTATTTTGTTTATAAAAATAGTGTTTTGAAATAGTTTTTCAAACATGTTTACAAGTAAAAAATTACGTTTTGAAAATGTTGCGTTTAGAAAAAGATGCGTTTTCAAAACGCTGCACCAGACGAGGCTTTAATGTTTCATTACACGAGAACAATTATTATACTACTAGATTATGTGCCCGTGCCATAACGTCATTATGAGACGATGTCAGTATAGGACGATGTCAAATAAATCAGTATAATAAATAATATATATAATATATAAATAATTAAATATTGTGTGTGTGTGTGTGTGTATATATATAAAGCTAGAATATAAGCGAATAGGTGTAGGAGATGAAGTATGAGTAAGAGAATTAATTGGAATATGAATAGATTAATAGGAAGAGAGAGAAAACGGTTGTGGAAAAAAAAAGGTGAAAAAACGGTTGTAGATGAAATGAAATCCTGGCCGTTGATTGTGTTTCGTAAAAACAAAACCTGGCAGGTAAATAGCTTTTGATATGAATTAATCCTGGCCGATAAATAGCTTTGTTAAAACTAAATCCTGGTCGATAAATAGCTTTTGTAACCGCCCTGATCTGTTTTATATAATAGATAATAGATAATTAAAGGGAGTTGCCGGTGAGATTACCGTGTTTTGATTGTCCTGGAGTGGTGGGTAATCGTGATCCAAATTATGGATTCCTGACACACTGGCAGCCATGGAATGGAAGCACAAAACGTTACAAATTGTGTTGCACCCATTATTAAGTAATCAGGACAAGAATCCCCCTGTTGAAGAGAATAATTAACCTGGCATTTTGTGAGGATGATAACCAAGTTTGTACTTGAACCGATAGCTCTCTCTTTCTAACTTACCTATCTTCTAGCTAATAAGCTCAGTAATTTTGGACATACTACATACTTCATATAACAGCTAGCATAAGTTTCCTCCCCATCCCATTCATCTCCACAACTCGATTCTTGTAGCTAGCACTTGATCAGATAATCCTCAAATGCATAGATCCGATGTTCAAGTGCATTAAGTTGAAGTAAGCAGGCTGGTTCAAACGAACCTTACTGATCGAACCTAAAAATAAATAGGATAAACTATTATTAATCCATTTTTGCACCGTGATATAAAATAATAATAAGTCAGACCTTATCATCCACTTTCTTCTTTCATCTCCTTCTTCGTAAGTTTTCTTCTTCTCCCTCCTCATCTGCTTTCGTCCTACTGAAAAATCCTTCAACCCAACACAGATCCATTACAGTTTCGTACATAATGAATCAAAGAAATCGTTTACCTTTCGGGGGCATTACCCCCAAACCCCCACAAAGGGGTGCTGTCCACTCGACCTGACCAGATAGGTCGATCCCCGTTTCGTTGCCCAACAATTGTGATTTTCGAATCCAAAATGTGTTGCCGAAGCTGTTGAAAGAAACGATGACATTTTCGAAACAATATTTTGAAAAGTGGTCGCAATTGAAAAAATAAGACGGTATAGTTTTAAGTTAAGAAATTTTGAAAAAGAGACGGAACATAATTTTACCCAATTAAATAAAGTAATTATAATGGGTAATGCTTGAGTCACTCTCATTTTGCATCAAAATATGGGTACTCTGTGATGTGGTGCATTCTCATTGGTTGGACATTTTGTGGGTCTCACCACTCCAACAAATGAGATTGTATCATGTCATAGAGTACCTATATTTTGATGTAAAATAAGAATGGCTCTAGCATTACCCAATTGTAATAGCATATGATAAGCCTTTAGCCGTCTTAGTATAGTATGATCTTTTATCGGGTTTATAAATGAAACCATGCCAATAAATATACATAAGCTTAGAGGTCAAATTAAATTTCTCACATAATACTAGATGTATGTCAATTAGGTCAGATAATTGAGTGAGTTGGATTAGGTGTGAGTCGGATTAGACGGGTAACGGGTCAAACCCTATTAAAGTCCGACTATCAACCGGGTCGAAATGGTTCGGGTCAAGCTGTGATGAGTGGCGAGTTAAAATGGGTCGTTCCGTCTATACCCATACCCCTCCTCCCAATAATCTATTTATTCATAGAATTAAAACTAACGAGTTAAAATGGGTAATGGGTTCAACCCGCATTTTACATGTCCCAACCCGTTAATCTTTTCAAGCTGAAACGGATCACCCATTTCAACTTTAAAAATGTTAACATATTGGATTGATTTAGATATTTTCTTTTCCAGTCAGGTGGGTTAACAGGTTCTGGGTCGTGATTGTCAGGGTTAATGTCAATGTATGCGAGAAATATAAACTTAAATCGGTGGCAAAAAGATTTTAAAATCTAATATTTAAGAATCCTGATGTCAATGTATCGATTATATATATGCGCTTAATTAACCATCGATGATATTGTTTCACATGAAGCAGAGCTAAAACATCCCGTGATCATCATTAGTTTAATATAATTGGCAGCCGCAATTTGCCTAAAAGAGTAAAAGGTACAAACATTGTTATAAAATTATTATCCAAGTATATATATATATATAATAGCAACTGTGATTTTTCTGCCTAAATATTTTCCATAAATGTAAACACAAATATGCATCGAAAGTTGAAACATTTTGTTTTATTATATTTTCTTAGTTTTATACTAAACATTTAATTAAGAATGCATTGAAAATTAAAACACTTTGTTTTATTACATTTCGTATATATATAAGATCCCTTCAAAATGTAATTGTCAAAAATAGGAAGATATATATAATGACAAATGTAATTTGTTTATCTCAAGATTACTAGATAACCACTGTAATTACTTACAATTATTGATAAATAAATGAAATAACATAAGAAGCTATTAAAAAATTAAATACTATCAATCTAAAAGGGAATGTCTTTTCTCTTTTTACCAATATGCAAGGGGAACAAGAATAACAATTTAAAAACTCATTATACTATAAAATCTTCTTGTATTGATATTAATTTACTTGTGAGTTTTGTCAAGACAAATTATATCCATATAAGCTAAAGAAAAAGTACATAGTGAAATATAATTTGATGAACAACTATGAATCCTTAAAGTCTGACATGTCTAATTTGATACTCAACAAACATTGGTTACTCAACCATAAATATGTTTCTCCTTGAATATAAATGCTCTGTGACCACTTTTATTGCTTATAACCAAGTAATTTCACCGGTAAAAGTAGTAGCACCAGTTATGGCATGCTGGATGAGTGGACTTTTAAAGCTCAACATGGTCATGGTGAAAGGTGGCAACATCATCGTTATCGGATTCCATTTTCGCTCATTGACATTGTAGAAAAGTGAGGATAAATATGAGCAAGTAAATCATAGTCTAATTGCTCTGGGAACATGTGCAATGACTCTAAAGGGGTGTGATTATTGAATTTGTTGTGCAATTTTTATTATCTAACAAATATATATTCGTTTAAAAATGTATTCTAAAATATATATGAATTTTTCATTCATGTAATAAGTAATAATTAAATTCACTTATATTTTTATCCTTACATTTGAATTACGTGTTTAATTTTCATAACACACTAATTAAAAGATTAAAAAATTATATTAATATTGATTACGTGCATTTTGCTATGTGATAGTGGTAGTGATAGTAGTAGTAATTGTACATATTTAATCATGGTGATAGTAGTAATAATCACACATATTTAATGACAAATGTTGTATTTAACAAATATTCTAAAATTTATAAAAGATTTTATTTATTTATTGTATTCTCTATTAATAATTTTATTTTTTTCTTAATCGATGCATTATAATAATTTCAGTTTATATACATCGAACTCACAATCTTTACATTACAATTATTTGTTTATTTTATTTATTATCATTAAAGTTTTTAATCATGATATTAGGTTTACAATATATATATATATATATATATATATATATATATATATATATATATATTCTCTTTAATTTATTCTTTTAATTTTACTTTTTTATTTCATGTTGCTTATGTATAATTTGATTAAAAATATATATATGTCGTGTGTTTAACGCAATGGTGTAAAGCTAGTTAAGAATATAGAGAACATAGGATCATAGACAGAGGTTAGCAGCTTAAAATGTTGTGAAGCATAGTAATATGCATTTAAAGGTCCCATGTATACATAAGATTGTTAGAAAATAGTACAGGGAAATCAATACATAATCACAGAAAATAAAATATAAAATTGTTACTGCTGGTAGCAAGTCTTCTTAAGACTGCTGGTAAAAAAGCTTGTGAAAACTCAGCTGGTAGACTAAGCCTTGGAAGTCTGCTAGTAGACCAAGCCTTGGAAGTCTACCGGTGGACTCAAGTCTACTAGTACAGAACGAAGTCTGCTGGTCCGAGGCCTGTGTTGCACACAGTTTCCTTTAAATAGATTCGCACATTCCCGTACGTGCTTGGAAGCTTACTGGACGTCTGTCTACCAAGATACAACAGAGACACCGGCGTGACCTTTCCGTACGTGCTTGGAAGTTTCACTGGACGTTTGTCTTCCAGGATACAACGGAAACACCGGAGTGACCTTTAGCAAAGAGGTTTCCGGCGAACTGAATATGTGTCTGATTCTATCACCAAAATGAAAAACAGGAGGCCAAAGAAATGCGCTGATTAAAAACTGATTTGCAACCATGATTTGCATCACTAAAACGAAAAACAGGAGGCCAAAGAAATACGTTGATTATAAACTAATTTGCAACAATGATTTGCACCTGCGCAGACGTGCGATAGAGAACCTCTATTCTATACAAGCTTGGAAACTTACTGGACGTCTGTCTCACAGGATACAACAGAGACACCAGAGTGACCTTTCTGTACGTGCTTGGAAGCTTTACTGGACGTCTGTCTCCCAGGATACAACAGAAACACCGGAGTGACCTTTAGCAAAGAGGTTTCCAGGGAACTGAATATGTGTTTGATTCTATCACCAAAATGAAAAACGGGAGGCCAAAGAAATGTGTTGATAAAAAACTGATTTGCAACCATGATTTGCATCACTAAAACGAAAAACAGGAGGCCAAAGAAATACGCTAATTATAAACTAATTTGCAGCCATGATTTGCACCTGTACAGGCGTGCGAGAGAGAACCTCTGTTCTATACAAGCTTGGAAGCTTACTGGGCGTCTGTCTCCCAGGATACAACAAAGACACCGGAGTGACATTTCCGTACGTGCTTGGAAGCTTTACTGGACATCTGTCTCCCAGGATACAACGGACAACGGAGTGGCCTTTAGCAAAGAGGTTTTTGGTGAACTGAATATGTGTCTGATTCTATCACCAAAATGAAAAACAGGAGGCCAAATAAATATGATGATTAAAAACCGATTTGCATCACTGAAACGAAAAACAGGAGGCCAAAGAAATACGCTGATTTTAAACTAATTTGCAACCATGATTTGCACCTGCGCAGGCGTGCGAGAGAGAACCTCTATTCTATACAAGCTTGGAAGTTTACTGGACGTCTGTCTCCCAAGATACAACAGAGACACCGGAGTGACCTTTTCGTACGTGCTTGGAAGCTTTACTGGACGTCTGTCTCCCATGATACAACGGAGACACCGGAGTGACCTTTAGCAAAGAGGTTTCCGGTGAACTGAATATGTGTCTGATTCTATCACCAAAATGAAAAACAGGAGGTCAAAGAAATACGCTGATTAAAAACTGATTTGCAACCATGATTTGCATCACTAAAACGAAAAACAAGAGACCAAAGAAATACGTTGATTATAAACTAATTTGCAACCATGATTTGCACCCCTGCGCAAGCGTGCGAGAGAGAACCTCTGTTCTTTATAAGTTTACACTTATCACATAAGACACTTGTATATAAATCACTCAAACTTTTGTTAATTTCTCAATCTGCGATAAACTCACTTCCAACAAACACACTTTAATAAATCATAGTTTATTCATCGAAACACCAAATTAAAGAAATAAATATATGATTTCGATATTCTCAAGAAGTATAACACTATTCTACAATTACTCTTGTTATTAAATAAATGACTCGTGAAGAAATCTGTGCCACAACTTTACACAATTTCATTCTTAAAACACAATTTTCCCAACAAAGATTAGTTCTTTGCTCTACCTCTACTTGATCTATCGGCATTGGGGTGTCCTACAATCAGCTTCCACAGCTTAATTTCTAGTTATTTACAATCAACGAACTCAAGATACGGTTGAGGCTCGCGAGAAACAAAATGTTTGCAATTTCAAGCTTAGATATTCAGATTATAGGGGAGTATTCAAGGGCACTACGTACACGAGATGAGTGTGGGTGTGCAGGTTGTGACTGGTTCCGACACACGTTCCAGGTTTTCAGAAACAAGCTAAAATGAATAATTGGATGCAGATTGTGAGACTAGTTTGACTTCCGGCCACAGCTTTCTAGTTTCTAGTTACAGTAGATTAATTTTTACCTTAGATAGTACAACTGAACTGAGGTCTGAGGTCTGAGGTCTGAGGCCTGAGGCCTGAGGTGTGAGAATGATGAACAACCTCTAACTAGACCGGACTGGACCGGACCACAGACGAAAATGACATTTTAAGAAAACGTGTTGAGCCAAATCTCAAGCTGTACAACTGAACTGAGGTCTGAGGCCTGAGGTGTGAGAAACTGAGAATGATGAAGAACCTCTAACTAGACCGGACCGGAGCGGACCACAGTCGAAAATGACATTTAAGAAAACGTGTTGAGCCAAATCTCAAGCTGAGTATTGAGATATATAATAGGGTTAGAAATTAAAAATAATATTTTATGGACACTTGCCCAAGCAAAGCTCAGCAATAATTAATTCTTGGATGGAATTATTGGGATGAGAGAGAGAGAGACAGCAACAAGATCTCGAAATTGACCCTTCCTTTTGGTGGTTGGGAGAAATGTAATACAAGAAAGATTATGTTTAAATTAATTGACGAGGAAGCAAAGGTATATAGAGGACGTTTTAGTGTATGCCACAAGAAAGACGGCAATAATATGGAATAGGGTTTCTCTTTCGCTAAAGCACCTCTCCTACTCCTAAACCCTACTCTTGATTAAGACGTGCAGGACCACGATTTAAACAACATCTATCAACAATAACAAACCGGCATGCGTAACAGTGAATTGAAGTTCTTCCCAGTATTCCAATTTGCTCTATCAAAATAAAATATTTATCAACAAAACAAGAAAGTTAGATATGGAAGTTTTTTACCCCCAAGTTTGAATGAATATTACTAATTCATAACAGAAGACCAACCACATAATTATGATGATTGAGAATTTAACGACATTTGTGGAGGCATAGTTTAATTGGTTTTTTGTCCGCGCGACCACTCTTCTTCGCATTGACGCGTGGAAGAGAGAGAAAAAATAAAAAGTAGATTCGCTAAACCGATGGTTGAAAGAAAAAACAAGAGAGTGTATGTTACGAAACCTATCATTTGAAATTAAGGAGAAGGAAGTACGGAGTAATATTTAATTTTATAAATACAACTTAACAACTCCCATGCATAGATTATAGAACAATTACTAGTTTCAAAAGCAAGGTAATTATAAATGAAACAAACAAGCTTTTATATCACAAGACTCACATTTCCAGGGTGGAGCAAGTCTTAATTTAATATTTGTTATACTATTTTTGTATATACTTTTTAAATTATGTCTTTTTTTTCTTTTTTCGTTCGTTTAAATATTATCGTCATTAACCAACTATAAAATTAGTCATGATATATCCCTTAATAATTAAAGAATGTACTATTTAGTTGTAATTTCGATGAAAATGCAGATGCGTTAAAACTAGGAGTGTAAGTGGTTCGATTTGGTTTGGTTTGATTTTGTGGTTTATGTAAATTGTTTTTAATCAACTTAACCATCATTAAGAATAAAAATAAAAATAATATTTTAATCTGGAATTAACATCAAAATTAGATAATAACCTAGTAAAATAAAATGATCATAAAGATTACAATATAAGTTCCAAAATAAAAACAAACAATGGAAGAAATAATAATCATCTAACAATCAAGATTTTGTTTGTTTAATATGTAAAATATATATATATATATATGACTAAATCAAGATGATCTAAAAGTTTAAAATAGTTAATAAATTATATATAATATACATTATATAATAAATAAATAAAAATATATAGGTAGGTTTGGTTTGGTTCGATACCAAAAATCGTGAACCGAACCGAACCGAGCGGTTTTCCAATTGTTGAAACTGAAACCGAATCGTTTTTGACCAAAACCGAACCAAACCAAACCGACCGGCTTGATTTGGTTCGGTTCGGTTCGGTTCGATGGTTCCGTGGTTCTGATTTACACCTGATGTGCCCGGCCCAAGCCGGGCTACGAGCAACCATCACGTGCCAGTCACAATGTCAAACAACGTGGGACCTAGCTACCAGGCCTAGCGGGCAGAGCAAACAAGATATCAAGCAACGAGTAAGGTAACTCCAGCCCAAATCTGGTTGGACATAGGCCCTGCCTTGCCCGACCAGGGTCCATGCCCGGGGACCACACTTACATCAGGTAAAGAATCAGACACATCTCGTCCAAGTATAGCCGAGCATAGGCCTTGCCCGTCGGACCAGGAGCCATGCCCGAGATCAACACTTGTCTCTAACTAGTTTACCTCATATAGCCGGGCAGAGCCTTACTCGCCCGGGCCCGCATCGAGCGGGAAGTCACGAAAACTTGCTCCCTAAGACAAGTCAAAGGTTTCCTTAACCAAGCAGAGCACTTGTCATACATGTTCCTACATTAACGCGACCAGCCGCCTATCACGCCTAAAATTAAAGGATTTTCCCCTAATCCTACAAGATAACTAAGGCAGTGAATCCTAGACAGATTCAATGACATTGAGGACCTATAAATACCTCTCCATAAACCATAAACAAGGTACACACTCTTTCTGAGCCTAGAACCTCTGTCAAATAGCTTTTTGACTCTCTCACACGATACTTACTCTCACGATGGATTGGTTTCGCGAGGCCAAGCCTTGCACTTCCACTAAGGTGTTTTCATGATCTTAATCAGGTTCAAGGAAGCAGATCAAGCCCAGATATCCTACCCATCACACAGACAGCCGAAGCTGCATTTTTGCCACATCAGTTTGGTTCCGTTGTCGGGAACTCAAAGTTTTCAAAACTTTCTTCAAGTTTTCCGATGAGTTCTTCAATATTCAATCTTACAGAAATGGCTGGCAAGGGTAGCAAACATCACGCCACTGCTAGTAACCACCAGGTTGGTAGCCAGCTGGCTGGAAACAACAACCCCCCGCCTGGGGACCTATCACCAAGGGCACCTTAAGGGGTTCAAACGAGGAATCAGAAGGTGGCAGCTTGGCACTCGGCTCATGGTGAGAATGTCTCGTATACTGAGGAGCAACTGTCTCAACATGCTAGCCAGAATCAAACGAGCCAACGAGATGCTCGCCAAGTCATCAACGAGCATAGGGACGCTCGTGCTCAAGACCTAAAGGTCCAGCTGAACCGTCAGCTGGAAAGCGGTCAGGGAAACCCCTGGCCAACAAGCTGTTACTCTGCAAGTCCAAGGGGAGTATTATAATAAGATGTACGCACTCAATCAGCAACTGCTCGCCTTGGGCCATGCCCCGGTTCCAGTGGCTGATTTGGTACTACCCACTCTCAGCAATCCAACACCTATTGGTGGTGGCCAGGCCTCCCAACATTTGCCCTCTCCGAGCAGACGGATTATTTTCGTTATTCATGTACCCTCAGAGCAAGTCAATGAGTTACAGATGGCGGACGACCAAGCAGAGAACATATACAGCCAACAAAATCTTTCCCACAGACATCACCGCCGACATGAGCACCGCGCTCGGGAAGAGAGCCATAGCTGCCGCAGAGCCCACGAGTACACAAAGGTAGGGACACATCGACCAAGGCACAGGGTGCGAGTTGAGCGGGAAGCGGAAGCTTCTTATGAACGGACCTTTTGCCCACCAATGCATAGTCAACAATCAGATCCTGCCCGCTCGTCCAGACTCACCATGGACGCAAAAAAACGCATGTCCGAGTGGATAGAAGCCATGAAGCAAGACATGGCCAAACAAATGGCCAATTTAGCCGTGGTCAAGCCCGGTTATCAAGCTCCGAAGCCGCTAGAGAGCAGTCCGTTTACTCCAGAAATCGAGAACGTGCCACCCGCGCAAGGGGTAACCTTTCCACAATTTGAAAAATATTTTGGGAAGACGCGAGCAAGCGACTGGCTCAGATCATTCGAGGCACAAATTCGGATGGTCACTGATGTGGAAGCTTTTAAGATGTGAGCCTTTGAGGGTGCTCTCTAGGGAAAAACACAGTCATGGTTAGGGAGAGTCCCCCAGGGATCTATTGGTAGCTAGGAGACGCTCCGATAAAAGTTCCTATAGAAGTTTGGCACATCGGGCCAAGAACAAAGACATGACTCAGGATAGCTTGGCCACGCTAGCTGACCAGAGTCAGGAGGGCAATAACCGCCCGCGCAGGGACAGGAGGCGCACATCAACTCCCAGACAAAGATTTAGGGAATCACAATTTACTCCGTTGAACACTACCCGTGAGGAGATAATGTCCCAGGTCGGGGATGCGTTGCCGGTGCCCTACCCGCTTGACCCTGAGCTCGCTCATACCAGGGACCACACGAAGTATTACGACTACCATCATGGTAGCGATCACACAACAGAGGAATGTAATGTGTTGAAGCAGGAAATACAGAAACTGATTAATGCGGGCAAATTGGACCGCTTCAAAAGGAATCAAGGCGCGGGCAATAATGCTGATAATGACCGACAAGGGAGACCCCCAAGAGGAAGAGGCGTCCAGGCCCCTCAGATACAAGGGGTAGTTAAAGTGATTCAAGAAGAGCTCTCGTCCAACACTCAGATCAGGAAGCACATATACTCCCTGTCTAAAGTCGTGAACTCCCTGACAGTATATCGGGCAGGGGAACCCAGCATCTATTTCACCCGCAGCGAGCTAGCAAGCACTCCTCTGGCATCCGAGCAACCGCTAGTCATCCCTTGCCTTGTGAACAACTGGCAGGTTCATAGAGTGTTGCTTAACACAGGAGCGTGCATGGATATTATGTATTATTCCTGCTTCAAAAGGCTAGAATTATCAGATACCCGACTCAAGCCGTACCTGGGAAAGCTTGAAGGATTTACCAACCATTAAGTGAGTGTCATGGGCACCATCGAGCTTGAAGTCTTTATGGGAGACGGGGCACAAACCCGGACAGAGCTGATCACATTCCTGGTGATCGATCTCAAATCTGCATACAACTGTATCCTTGGCGCCCTAGCCATGGCCAAGTTCCAAATGGTCACCTCTATCCCTCACCAAAAGGCCAAATTCTATACCGAGGATAGAGTAGGTATCCTTAACAGCAAGCCGTGGGCAATGTGAGAATATGTCCGGGATTCCCAGAGGAAAAAACAAAGGCTGATCGTGGACATTACCGAGCAAACATCAATTATCCTCGAGAAGGAGGCCACTACCAGCACTACACCAGGCCCAGTTCCCATTAACAATATTGAGATCGGGGAATCATCTGGAACAACAAACCTTATGGAGGTCGATGGGGCCGAGCACGCTCCAGCACCAACAATCTCTAAGCGTAAGGCCCAGCGTCCCGAGACATAAGAGATTGAGATGGATACTCTGCAAGTTCATGATGAACCTGAATTCCAGCCGCAAGATGAATTGGAAGAAATTATCATCAATCCTCCTTACCCTGAGCAAAAAATAAAGATCGGGAAGGCCATGCCTCCCGAAACTCTGGCCAAACTGATCGAACAGCTCAAAAACAACATTGATGTTTTCACCTGAACCGTGGAAGACATGCAGGAAATCAGTAAGAATGTTGCCCACCACGACCTAATCGTGGACCCAACTTTTCGACCCATCCAGTAGCGGCCAAGGCAATACTCCCTAGAGAAGAGTTCAGCGATTAAAATGGAGGTCGAAAAGCTCCTGAAAGCGGCCATCATCGAGGAGATTCAGTACCCAACCTGGTTAGCCAACGTGGTGATGGTCAAAAAAGCCAATGACAAATGGCGCATGAGCATCAACTTTACGGGCCTCAACAAAGCTTGCCCGAAGGACTGTTACCGACTACCGCGCATTGATGTGCTCGTCGATGCCATAGCCGGTTTTGAAATGCTCAGCTTCTTGGACGCGTACTTGGAATACCACCAAGTAACGATGAACGAGCAAGATAAAGCGAAAACAGCTTTCCGGACACGTGGGGGTTTATACTGCTACAAGATGATGCCCTTCGGGCTAAAGAATGTAGGAGCCACTTATCAACGCATGGTCAACAAGGTCTTTGGCTCCCAGCTCGGCAGAAACATGGAGGCTTACATTGATGACATGGTCATCAAAATCAAAGGTCGCGACCACACTTTCAACTTAGAAGAGATGTTTTCCAATCTGCGCAAACACAATATGAAGCTGAATCCGAGCAAGTGAGTGTTCGGGGTCTGAGCAGGAAAATTTCTGGGATTAATGGTCAATCAGCGCGGGATGGAGGCAAACCCAGAAAAGATCCAAGCCCTGATCAACATAGAACAACCTTACTACATCAAACACATCCAACAATTAAATGGTAGAATCATCACCCTTGGTCGTTTCATCTTCCAAACAGTGGAAAAGTGCCTTTCATTCTTCAAAGTCTTGCGCGACAACAAAGGGTTTGAGTGGAATAAAGAATGTGCCAAAGCCCTCGAGCAGCTCAGTGAATATCTTAGCAGACTGCCCCTCCTTAGCAGTCCCGTGCCCAGGGAGCCCTTGTTGTGTACTTAGCGGCCACAGACCAGGCTATGGTCGCTGTTTTAGTTAGGGTGGAGGTAGGAATTCAAAAACCTGTGTACTATGTATCGAAGGCCCTCAGTCCTATTGAGGGTCGTTATTTTAATGTAGAAAAATTAGCTTACTCTCTTATCATAGCTGCCCAAAAATTAAGGGCTTATTTTTCTACACATGTAATCATAGTATACACGGACGCGCCACTACGTAAAGTCCTCAACAAACCCGATTCATCAGGTAGGCTACTCAACTGGTCGATCAAGCTCATAGAATTTCACATCGATTACCAGCCCAGGCAAGCAATCAAAGCTCAAGCCTTGGCCGATTTCTTGGTAGAGACAAGTTTCACTTAGCAGGAAGAATCTGAAGCTCAACCACCAACAGAGCCCGAGCACGAGCAGATTCTGTGGCCTCGACCAGCCTACTGTTGGGACCTTTATGTGGATGGAGCGACGAGCAAGGCTGCGAGCAGAGCTGGCATCCTTCTCATCGCTCCCGGCCAGATCACAGAATTTGAATTAGCTCTCCGATTCAAGTTCTCTGCCTCCAACAATGTGGCTGAATACGAAGCAATGATCGTTGGCCTTGAACTTGCAACCGATATGGGCGTTGAAGCGGTCACAGTGTACTCGGATTCGTAACTAGTAGTTAACCAAGTCCAGGGGGAGTATATGGTGTATCACCCTTCCCTGGTAAAATACTGCGAGCTTGTCAAGGAAATCTTGACAAATTTCAAGTTCTGGGAGATCATTATAATTGACCGAGCCGATAACATGCGAGCAGACTACAAGATCGCTGAAGCAAGCCTTGTATTGCTGAATCTGTCGGTCATGATCGAGCACTTGGAAACTCCAACCATCGACAGACCAGTGATAATGGACATCGAGCCAGCGGCCAGAAGCTGGATTGACGATTACAAGGATTACATCGAGCAAGAAGTCTTGCCAGTGGATAAAGTCAAAGCCACCATAGTTAGAAGCCAAGCGTTCAGATACTCGGTAGTCGGAGGAATCTTATACAAGCAATCTAAGGTCAGATCTATGCTTCGTTGTGTCCCCTCGGAGTTAACTGAGGGTGTTTGGTACGAAGTGCATGAAGGATAGTGTGGTGGCCATCCGGACAGGGCAACTGAGCCCTAGCAGAAAAAGTTTTACGCGTAAGGTACTACTGGACTACGTTCAGGAGAGATGCAGAGAAATATGTCCGTGAATGCGACAAATGCAAACGATACGCGAACATGCCAAGGCTGCCCTCCAGCGTACAAACTCAAGTCGTTGCGGCTTGGCCGTTCGATATGTGGGGAATCGATTTGATCGGTCTGTTTCCCTCGGCACAATACAAATACAAGTATGCAGTGGTTACCATCGACTACTTCACAAAATGGATCGAAGCAAAGCCATTGGCCACCATTTCATAGGCGAACATCATCAAATTCGTCCATGATCAAGTATGATGTCGATTCGGTCTCCCACGGATAATCATCTCTGACCACGGCACTCAATTCTCGGACAAATTCACTACGGAGTGTGCTCGCCTATGCGTCAAGCATTGGCAATCATTCGTCGCTTATCCGTAAGGCAACGGCCAAGCCTAAGCCAGGAACAAGTAAGTTTTGCACGCATTCAAGAGAAACTTAGAGGGGTGAGCTAGAAAATGGGCAGAGGAGTTACAGTCGGCTTTATGGGCAGTCAGAACTACTGTCCGGGGTCTAATAGGAGAGACTTCGTTCGCACTGACATACGGATCTAAAGTTATGATCCCCGTAGAAATGGCCTTGCCAAGCTACCGAGTTTCCCATTACAACAAAAAGAACAATGAGATCGCCCATGCAATTGATCTGGACCTACTAGAAGAAAGGAGATTGGATGCAAGGCTAAGGATGGTCAACTATAAACAGCGAGCAAAGGCTCACCACGATAAAAGAGTCCGAGGAAGAGCGTTCATGGTTGGAGATTGGGTACTCAGAAAGATTGAGGTAACTGGTCACCGAGCAGAATGGGGAAAGCTCTCGCCTAACTAGGAAGGGCCTTTTCAAGTCACGGGCATAATCAGATAGGGCACTTACACGCTGCGAACACAAGAAGGCAGAGACTTGAAGCATCCCTAGCATGCAAATCACTTTAAAAAATACTACCATTGAGCACGTTTCAATTTACAAATGGGCAAGACCCTTAGCCCTGTTGAGGGTCATCATCATTCTATCAATGAAAAAGGCAAGTTATTTATGTTTACTAGTTCAAGTGATTTTTATCATTTTATAAATTGTTATCGGATTGCTTGGCAAGACCTGCTCACAAACCGAGCAGGTAGGGCCATGCCCGATCAACCTTCCACTATACCTGAGTATCAGCGAGCGCATCTTGTCCTCTCAGTGAGTAGGATAGGGCCTTGCCCGACTCACGTGCTGGGAAGCCCGCCAGCCGGTAGGGGCCATGCCCATAAGGTTGCGGATAACTACCTCGGATTCCTATAGTGACCGAGCAACACTATTAGTCGTATATCTCTATACCCAGTCGACATACTAGCAATAGCTTCGACATACAACGTCGGACTGGGCCAATCCCAGTTAGCTGGTCGCCACTCAGAGCTGGGCCATGCCCGCTAGGCAGTCTTCAGGATGCTCGCTCCTGAGTGATAGGGGCCATGCCCGATAAAGCCTTAGCCAGAACCAAGCACTTAATCCGGGTAAGAACATCTGCCCGTGCACCTTCTAACTTAAATAATATGTTTGCTTAGTTAGCCTTATTATTTTCAAGTTAATAATTGCACAAGTTTGCATGTCAAATTAGTTCTGTTTGTATTATGCCTGTTGTGATCAGTTCATACACCTACATGCTAGTACTAAACAAAGTGCAGAAAAAATTCAAGTAAATAAGCAATTGTCAAACAAAAAGGTGTTCTATATTCATAGATATGGAAGGAATTACAATTTGGAATAAAAAATAGTGGCGCGCAGGCCGAACAAAGAATGACACTCCTAAACTAAGCCTACTCTGGAGGGGGAGGAAGACCCTTAGTGTTTGCTCAGTATTACATTTCATATTGAAGGTTCAGCTCTTTCCAGGCAACTTCCTCCTCAGCAATCTTGGCCGCGGCATCCGTCAACATTTGCTCGCTCTCCTTCATCATTAATTTGATCTTCAGACTCCAAGGCCTGAATTAGCGAGTAGACATTTACATCCAAAGGAGTTGGCGGGATCTAAGGCTCGCACCCAGCCTCAGCATCACCCTTGGCAAGGACCTCCAATTCTTCCTTTGTATAAGGAACCAAGTCATGAAACTAGCGGGCAGCGTCGACATATGGATCAAGCACGACCCATTCGGTCATCGTGGACATCCCCACCTCGCCATGGCCTGCAAGCATCCTCAAAATGTGATTGGTGCCATGCGCAAAGTAGGGCACGATGGCCGTGTCCACGGCATCCTTAACGACCAGGGAGCTCTTGTAGTCCTCTATCATCGTCTCCCTGGCGGCGGACATCTTTGCCATCAGGTCGGCCACCAGGTTCGCGTCCTTGACGGCCTACATCTTGAGGGCATCCCGCTCCACCTACAGCAAGTCCCTTTGCTTGGAAACCGCGACCATAGCCTCTTGCCCTTTCTCCAGATCGACCTGATTCTTCTTTATCTGGTCCACCAGCTCGGATTTCTCATCGACCAGAGTGCTATTCTGAGCAACCAGCAACAGGTTTCACTTGAGCAATTCAGCTTCTTTCTGCTTTGCAACAACATCATTTTCCTTCAACTGGTTGGCCAGGGAAGATACCCGCCCGAGCTTCTCCTTCAGCAGGCTCCTAACGGTTTTACTGTCAGCCTCCGCCTTTTTGCGAGCTTCCTTCTCCTCATTGTATCGGTCATACAGATTAGTACAAGTGGAGGCAATCTGCAAACAAAGAATAAACAGTTATCATAAGAATGAATAAAAAAGTTAGAAATCAGACTGCAATCCGTTTTTACCTCACTTAGGCAGAGGCCTACATTCCCGACCAGTGCGTGGCCAGCAGTCTCCCGGTCTAGCGCCAAGCCGTCATGCATGGCTCGCTCTATGATGCCTTTGCCCTACAGGCCTCCCGGGCTCCCGCGGGCAGATAAGTCGATGCCCCCCAGCAATGGAGCATCCCCAGAAATTTCTTTTATAAGCATCCAGGCAGCGCTGGTGGTGGTGGGCATTTCAAAGCCTAGCTGCTTCCAGGTAGCAACCCCACCATAGGTTTGGGGGGAAGCAGTAGGTTTATTACCCGAACTGCGTTGACGCACGGTTCGAGCAAGAGGAGGATAAGGGCTCTTTCTTCTTTTGCCCACTGCCTTGGCGTCCTTATCAGTGGGGACCTCAAAGATCTGGACAGTGGGGGCCTTGTCGGCCTCAGCAGCCTCCTTCTGCACGGGGACAACAGCTTTAGAAGCCGCTGCCTTTTTGACCTGGCTCGAGGCTTTGCCCGAGGCCGGGGCCTTTTTAGCCGGTGGACAGAATGGGACTTTGGGCAAGGCCACAGGCTCATTGGCCTTCAAGTCTGTAGCCCGTTGGTCGGCTTGCTTCTTCCTATTTTTTATCACAGTCAAGTTCTTCATCCCTGAAATAAAACAAGGCGAATTAGTACAGTTATGAAGAATAATATTAAATCAGGACAGAAATTGAAAAATATCGACAATTGGCGAGCAACCATTTTTATCCTCATAAATTGGCTGACAGTTTGCACCAGGGCCCAGCCTCTGGCACTCTACGCATTCATGCTTGAACATTTTCCCGTGACAATCACCCCAGTATGGATGGGGTCTCTCGGGCTCGTGGATCAGAAGGGGTTCTACACTGGGCACTTTAGCTCAAATCACGCCGGCCAGGCACAAGTTGTGTGGGTTGCACACCAGCTCTTCCCAATCGAGCAAAAATTACTGGCCAACCCGCCTTTCATTCTCCTCAACAACCCTAACGGCAGCCTTCAATGCCGCCAGTTGGGTAATCTCGCCCGAGCTGAAATCTTGCTTGGAGACCTTTGGGATTTTCATTTCGCCCGTTGTTGTGGGCGCAAACGGCCATCCAACCCGGGATTCAATGAAAAGGACCCTCTTATCCCAGGCCTCGACCGTCCCAGGGACATCAGACAGAAGCCTCAAAAAGTTGGAGTTGGACCTCACTCCAATTCGCCCGCATGTGCTCGAGGCAAAGATAAATAGCTTGCGAAGCAGATACATGTCCGGCTCGAAACCCAGTAGACGACAAGCCACCGTGAAGGCCGTGATCGCCCGAACAGTATTCAGCATCAAGTCACAGGGCACAGCCATGGTCTCGAGCAGGAAGTCTACCAAGAAAGGCTCCAGGGGAAGGCGCAGTCCGACCTGGCAGAAGTCGGCAAAACATAGGAGCTCGTTACCTTACTTGCGGGACAGCTCTACTCCGCTGGGCACGTCCATCTTGCTTGCCCGGTAGTAGGCGGAGTCAATGCCTAGGGACGTGAGCTAGGCCGTCACCTTGTCCGCCGTGTCCAACGAGGCCCAATGAGCAGCATACCGACTCTCATCGGCATTTACATACCAGTCGAGCTCATCGTCGTCTTCCTCCATGGCCTCCTCAAGTGTGGCCTCCATTTGAGTGCGAGCAGTTTTCTTCATATGGCAGGAAAGGGGCACGTCATTCGTTCCATCCTCAAGTGTGGCCTCCACTTGAGTGCGGCCAGTTTTCTTCATGCGGCGGACAAGGGGCATGTCATCCATCTCATCGGATTCAGAGGCATCTCCAGTGGCCTTTCCCTGCTCGGACCGCACCTTCCCGACCACACCAGTGGCTCGGTCCACCTGCTGTTAAGGGCCTTGCCCGTCAGCATATCCACCTCCCTTAACACTTTCCTCTCCAGAGTGGTCGTGCCCCCTGGAGGAATCGATAAGATCAACTATGGGAGTAGCCATACGCCTGGGAATGGTTTTTCCAGTCACAGACTCTTCCCCTTCTTGCACAAAATCTACAATATGAGTCTTCTCGCTGCTGAGTGAGTCGTTTCGTCCACCATAGCTGAAGGTTTCACGATCGTTATCTGAAACGTCAGACATCTACAAAAGAGATCGCGGAAGCAAAATCAACGTTCTGCTTAGATAACCGATAAAGCAAAAGGGGAAAATTCTGACCATGCCCGCCTAGCGAGCAGGACCACCTGGTCTTTTCCTCGATCTCTATCTAAGGGCCGATTCTAATCTTAAAGATACTACCGGAAATGCATGAAGATGAGGGAAAAGAACCTTGGAATTTTCATCAAACTCGAAAAGGGAAGAACAAAACCAGAAAAAAGGCAAGAAGCTTACTGTCGAAATTGGATTGAAGCTTTCTCTGGGAATAACTGGTGTTGAAACGAACCGATGAAAGGCCTGGAACGCCGAAGACAAACAAACAGTCGGAGTCGAAAGGCAAGATCACCGGAATCTGGGAATCACTTCAAGGCAGCAGCAAGAACACAAAAGCTCAAGACTTTCTCTCTCTAAAATTCAGAAACTGTAAAAAAATTATGGGGAGAGGGGGCGGCCTTTTATAGGCTAGGTTTTTGGGTTTTGGGGGAAAAAAGCGGAAGCCGAAACGATGCTTGGAAGGACAGATGACGCCACCCGAGGCACGCGCGCATTAAATGCAACATTTCGGAAGTCACGCTGCATCTTGACGGCTCACACGCCTCCACGTTTACTCGCCCAACTGCACTCTCAACGGCAAGCTTCCTTAGCACACTTCAGTTGTATTCCACTGAGGTTCCAGAATCTTCTTCAATCCTGCCTTCCAGACCCTTCACAATTTCCTCAAAAATTCACAAGTGTTGGAGCCCGGAGCAAGAGCAACATCACCCAGCATATATGCTCCCCGCTCCGAGCATGAATACTCACCGCATCAGAGCTGCACGACGTGTGTGCCCAAGCCGGGCCACGAGCAACCATCACGTGCCAGTTACAGGGTCAGACAAGTAAGGTAACTCCAGCCCAAATCTGGCCGGACACAGGCCCTACCTTGCCCGACCAGGGTCCATGCCCGGGGACCACACTTACATCAGGTAAAGAATCAGACACATCCCATCCAAGCCTGGCCGGGCATAGGCCTTGCCCGTCCGACCAGGGGCCATGCTCGGGATCAACACTTGTCTCCAACCAGTTTACCTCATATAGTTGGGCAAAGCCTTGCTCGCCTGGGCCCGCATCAAGCGGGAAGCCACGAAAACTTTCTCCCCAAGACAAGTCAAAGATTTCCTTAACCAAGTAGAGCACTTGCCATACCTGCTCCTACATTCACACGGCCAGCCGTCTATCACGCCTAAAATCAAGGGATTCTCCCATAATCCTACAAGATAACTAAGGCAGTGAATCCTAGACGGATTCAATGACATTGGGGGCCTATTAATACCCCTCAATAAACCACAAATAAGGTACGCACTCTTTCTTGAACCTAAAACCTTGTCAAATTGCTTTTTGACTCTCTCACATGATACTTACTCTCACGCCAGAGTGGTTTCGCGAGGCCAAGTCTTACACTTCCACTAAGGTGTTTTCGTGATCTTAATCAGGTTTAAGAAAGCAAATCAAGCTCAGATATCCTACCTATCACACAGACAACCCAAGCTACATTTTTGTCACATCAACACCCTAGTTAAAATTTGATTTAAAAAAAAAAGTTCTACTGCCATTGTAGTTGAACCCAATTCAGAAAATAGTCTTAGACTCTAAGGCTGAAATACCTTGGAAACAATGATTTGGAAAAGAAGAGAATTTGCATGGAATAGAATTATTAATTATCAATTAAGAAAATAAAAATACGACAATCATTGTCAGAGGGAGAGGGGAGAATAAAGAAATATTATAAAAATATATTTGGATGGTGTAGCAAATAAGGTAGAATGAACCAATCCCATAAAATAAGATTAAACTAACTTGTATGACAGTATTAGCTAATTTAATAAATCATCCCAAAGAAAGATTAAGATTAAGATTAACGGATTATACACGTGATTACGGACAAAAGCACATTAATGGTTGTATTGATTTTGACACATCTCAATTTAAATACTCATTAGATTCGTTACCCCGCCATTACTTTAATTTATGAATTTCGTTACCCCACCCCAGAGGCCCCGATGCAGATAGATAGATAGAGAAAGAGAAAAATAAAAGCTGGAAAGCAATTGCACGGTGACACGCCCAACATATCACTGTTCAATATTCCTTCAAAAAGATTCCTATAACTGATTATCGATTAAATTGGTAGTTGAGTGACTTTGATAATTCCCGTACATCGGCGATCGTTTTATTATCTTAATTTATAAAATAGAATCTTACTCTTTTATATTTTAACTTAATAAATCGAGTAAAGAGTATTTATTTTACAAAAAAAATATCTGAAAAATCATCTTAACTAAGTTTTTATTTTCTCATAATAATAAATTGAAGTATGCACATATCGACTCAAACGAATATTCCAATTTTGATTCCTTTATATTGAAAACGAAATAACGCAATTTTTAACTTTTGAAAGATAATCTGTTAATTGGTTTTCCAAAAGTGGTTTTGATGTAGATCAGAGATTAGATTGCAACATGCGTATGCATGTAGTTAGACCTCATGTTTCCTCAAAACTGATGCGTATGCTTTTGATGTGCTACGTTTTCAGATTTATACAGTCCCTCGCCCTCCCTCCTATTTTAAACAATCGTTTTCTTTTCTTTATTTATCCTATTTTAAATTTAAAAAAAATAACTAAGAAAACATTGTTATTATTTTATCTTTATTTTTTTTTTACCTATTTTAATTATGCCCAAAAACGAGGAAACCACATATTATACCAATATTTATCATACAGACAATTATGTTTTCTTAAATAATGTGTCACGACAATTATTTGAGATCGGATGGAGTATATTATTTTCTGGTTAGACCCTATTATAAACTAACAGGCCCAAAGTTTGAACTTGACCTAATTATACAAATAGGAATTAAAATCTAACAAACCACGATACAAAAAACAAAAAACAAAAAAAAAAGAAACCGAATAAACACAAATTATAATTTCACATCCGTCCAAATAACTAGAGTCTACCAAACAAACTATCGTACAATAATTTTATTAAAAATCGCACTTTTGAAGGAAAAAAGTATTATATTACCCTTTTTTTTTAATGAAAATTCATGGAGAGCCGCCAGAGTGAATGGCACTCCCCGAGACTCACCATAAATATGCAATTTTTTTTTTTAATAAAAGTCTATATAATTAGAATTTCTTGCAGTTAAGCATGTCATTGAATTTATTCTTTGGACAGAAATCCTTTTCAACTTGAGTTGAAAAATATATAATCAGTAATTTCTTTTTAAATAGGTGAAACGTGGTAATGAAATGTGCTCTTCAAAGACCCTAAGGGATGGTCCAATTATAAAGTTGAGGTTTTATAAAATACGAGGTCCCCGGTTCAATGTCTTCTAATATTCCCTTAAGGGATTTTGTCTACAAAGTCCTATCTTTTCCAACTCACCCTACACTTTTTCTCTTATTGCTATGCTTGAAACAAAAAAAAAAGTATATATATATATATATATATATATATATATATATATATATATATATATATATATATATATATATATAACAACTTTGTCATTTTCTTTACTTATCAAAAAAATGTATTGAAACCTTGGTAAAAAAAACGATTTTGAAAACATTTTTTAAAATAGATATAATTTTATTTTGGCGTAAAAATTATTAAAACTTGAAAACTTCAAGCATAAAGTCTAGCTAATTTCCCTCTCCTTCCATCGTTGACTGTTGAACTATTTCTCTCTCACATAGTAGCATCACCATTGATCCCACTTGTTAACCAATAATTAGTTGAATCTCATTGTCATTTACACATTTCAAGAATTATTTCAAAACAAGTATTCAATTCATAAATTTTTAAAGTTAATTTTTTCATACTAAAAATTCAAAACATTAATCTTTACACTTTATGATATTGTGTGGTAGTAATATTAGTAGTAGTAGTGGTAACAATAATAATAATTATTATTATTATTACTATTATTATTATTTATAGTAATATTAATAACAAAAATAATAATTATTATTATAGCAATTGTTATTATCAATCATGTAGTTATTTTTTTTTTTTGTTGTTGTTGTTGTTGTTTGTTGTTGTTGTTATTGTTGTTGTTGTTATGGCTGAAAAACTGAATTATTTATATCATTGTAGTTAAAAAAAAGTTTCATTTACAATAAAACCTCATACGAGAACAATGTTCATGGAAGTTTTATGGTTTGGACATTTTGGTAATAAAAAATAAAAATTTAACTTTGGAAGTTATTGGATAGAAAAATTATTTTTGAGACTTTTTGGATATGAGAATAATTTAGTGGGACTTTTTTATATTTTTTCCAAAAAAAATATACATTTAGGCATTTAGGCGTGTATTAGATAGCATAGATTAACAAAATTTCATACGAGTTTACACTCGCACCTATTGTAAATTGTAATGTCCAATCTATTAAATATCTTCTGTAAAATTGTGTAACAAAGATGACGGTATGAAAATTTTCTTACCAATTGACATGGCTAGTGTAATAATTCGAATGACCATTGAACTTTTCAACGTTGATTCTCTAGATGGAAGGGACCAAGTAGATAAAAACTTCCAATGTAGAGGTTGCACCAATTCTACGGATGACAGTCTACTTTTGTGAAGTATTATTTATGGCCCTTAAACCATCTCCAACCAAAAAATCTTAATTTGGGACAGTTTCAGCATTATCCATTATTTCAATTTCAATCCTTCACACCAAATCTTATACCAAAAAGAATATTCCTTAGCATATTTTATTTTAATTTTTTACTATAACATTTAAAATTGTAATTATTAAAATTACATAATTAATAACTAATATATTTAATTATTTTATTTTATAATATTATTTATATAATTAATTATATATTAAAATTAGTAATTTAATATATTTTAAATTACAAACCATTTGATAAATACAAACACATACATTATGATAAAGCAAGCAATACATCTATTTAAATGTTAAAAACTATCAAGAAAAAAAATTCAACAACACTCAATTCAAAGTACATATTATTTTATTTTCAAGTTGTATGTCATTTTTATTTTTAAGTTGTATGTCATTTTTATTGTCAAGTTGTATGTCATTTTTATTTTCAAGTTGTATGTCATTTTTAATTTCCAAGTTGTATATCTTTTTTTATTTTCAATTTACATAATAGATCAATTTATTATAATTTATTTTTCTTTTTTTAATGCTTTAAAATTAATTACATTATTAATATTTATTATATAGCTATTATTAGTTATTAATCAATTAAAATGTTTTAAATTCAACAACAACACTCAATTCAAAGTACATATTATTTTATTTTCAAGTTATATGTCATTTTTATTGTCAAGTTGTATGTCATTTTTAATTTCCAAGTAGTATATCTTTTTTTATTTTCAATTTGCATAATAGATCAATTTATTATAATGTATTTTTCTTTTTTTAATGCTTTAAAATAAATTACATTATTAATATTTATTACATAGCTATTATTAGTTATTAATCAATTAAAATGTTTTTAAATTCATAATATAAATTATTAATAATTTGTTGTATTTAAAAATCAATTTTTTGTTTTAAAAAAGAGTGGGTCCCATCAACCCCAATATGGTGTTAGATGAATAGTATTGCCCCAAATTTGGGGTGACACTAATCACCAACCCAAATTGAGGAGAGGATTGGGGGTCTGTTTGGAATGGATTTGGGGAAAGGTTGAACCCAAATTGAGAGTTTGGGGGTCCGATTGGAGTTGCCCTAAGGGACATGAGAAATGATCAAACAAATCTCTCCAAGACCTAAATCAAGTTGGGTATTATGATTGCTTCGCAGACGCTAATTAGTTTCAGAGTACACAAGATTACATAAGATTTTCGGGATCCAGACTTTCTCCCATTTAGACTTTTGCAACTCAAAGTACAATGAATATGGTTAACTAGTGGTGTAAGAACTTCAATTGAGGGCCTAGAAGAGATCAGACATGCTTGAATTTAATCTTACATTTGTTGTCCTCCATGACATGAAGAATTAGAGTATTCAATCATGTCACTAATGATAAACAACTTTTCTCTTGTAATCTAACAACTGTATGTCACACTAACCCAGTACTCTCTCCAACTAATGTCAATGCCACTACCAAGATTCTAGTACATTCATGATAAAACTACTTAAGTGTTGCAACAATTTGAGAAAAATAATTCAAAAATAAAGGTTCTACTAAAGCATGCACATCGTTATACATGCAACAGAACTGTCCCATTTATAACTTAAGCAATACAGATGCACAAATTTGAAATAAAGCTAGAGGTTTCCAGAGTTTTAATCCTTAGCCACTCGAATGACTAAGCCACTGGGTGTCTGGACAGTGTTGAGCTGACCAGAACCAAGAAGATCCCGAAGATGAAATCTGATATCCAATGGAGACAACCGCAGACGCTTCTTCTCCAGAGGAGCCAACATCATCTCTTTGTATTTTTTGCGGTTGAGAAGGGACAAGAGCTCCTTTCTACCCTAAAAGGAATGTAAAAAGTGCAGGTGTCAAAACAAAGCAAATATCATTACTTGGCTTCCATTTCCATACACAACCTAAGTAAGACATTTTTTTTTTTTTTTATTTTAACCAAAGACCAAAGGAAGCCACTCAAAAGAGACTCCTTTCTAAAGTCTGGAACAGAAAGCAGTGCTGGCACTGAGACATATGCGTGTAGATTCATGTCACCTAAGACATAGTCCTTCCTTCATTTGAAAAATACATCTTAGAAAAAGTCAAAACATGCTTTGAGATACATGCATACTACCATTGAAACTTGAAGGTGACCATTAAAACAAACCCCATAAATGCACCGTATTTGTTTGATAACCGTGCAAAATAAGAGCAAATGGTAAGGATTAAATAGCAATTAGGTCCTGAACTTTACATTACCTCCTAATATGTAATGGTTTTTTTGGTATTTTCCATTTGGTCCTTCAACTCAATATTTGGTGACTTAATTAGTCCTTGAGCTCATTTCTGTTATAACAACTGGTCAATCTTTCAAACAATAACCATAATACCCCTATTTCTTTCTTCATCTTTTTTGATAGGTAAGTGTGACCCCTTGTTGGTGTGGGGATTGGAACCAAGGACCTCAAGATCTTTGCTTGAATACCCTTGCCATGTCTCTCACCCCTATTTCTTTCTTCAAGTCCAACATGTGGTTTGCATGACTATTTTTATTAAATAACTATAATCTATTATATAATATATTTTCTTGACTTCTATAGAAAAGAAATAAGTTAAAGATCATCTTAATTCGTCAACTTCTACAATGTTTTAAAGAAAAAGGTAAAATGATTCTTTTTTATTACCTTTTCATCTACTTTATAGAAATAATAACTAATTGCATTGATAGGATTGCACGTGTGTGTGTATATTACATGCATTCTCTCTTTAACTGGGTCTTGTTACTCTTGTATATGAATTTATAAATATTCGAAGTCTTTGCCAATTATCAAACAAAAGTAAATGTCTTTCTAGTTGTTAATTTTGCAAAGGGCTTCTTTTTTGATGAAATCTTTGTCAATGATTCTCCTGACCATGAAATCCCATAATCATATGATTGACACAGTAAATTAATTCGTTGTTCTAATGTTTTTCTCACACATAACACAAGCTACAGACAAAGAGCCCCCCCCCCCCCCCCGCACACCAACTTTCTTCTAACCCTTTAAACTCGAACTAAGATCCCCGGTCAAGGAGCCACATTCATAACTGTTAAACTTGATATACATTGTTGAGCCCCTGTCTAACTTAAGCTTTTAGATTAATTGGTTACTTAAAATGGTATCTGGTTTTGGCAAGGTCGTGGGTTTGAGTCATTCCACTTGCATTTGTTACCCGAAAATATTGTGAGTGCATGTTTGTCATTGTGCTTGGTTTATGATGCTCTGGTGAAGCATGTTTGTGTATTACACGTGGACAAGTCACACATGAGGGGGGTGTTACCCTTGATATACATTGTTGAGCCCCTATCTATCAGCTTAAGCTTTTAGATGAGTTGATTACTTAACAACAACCAACTAGAAATCACCCCTTTCCCCTGTTGTTAATGGCGGCATACCCGATTCCAACACCTATTGGAATTTCCAAACACTTGCAAGCAGACACTCACACTCACACAACGGAACAGATCACACCCACAAATCTAAAACTTCAGATTACGAGCAACAACAAAAAGAAAGAAAACAATCTTCAATATCAAAGGCCGGCTGCATTGAGAGGGGGGAGGGAGGAAAGAAAAGAAGAAGGGTGATTTGGTTATGGCTCGCTAGCGTCACTCGATATGGTGGTAGCCAGGGCCGGCCCTGGGCTTAGGCAAGAGGGGCAACCACCCTGGGCTTTTATTATTTAGGGGCCCAAATTTTATAATACATATACATATTATATATATATATATATATATAGGTTTTACTTTTAAAAAAATCCCTTGCAATAAATATTGGAGAATGGAGTAGGCGGACTGTGAAGGCGTGAAGCAGGGCAGTCATAAGTCACGAGACCCAATTCCAAATACCCAATCAGCATTGCAATCGGCCAATCCAGACATCCAGTCACCGACCCTTCCACTCCTTGATTGATGGCGTCAAGATCGAAGAGTTTGGACTTCGCACATCAAATTCGACCTTTGTTTACTCCACAAGGACCGAAGGACGAAGGACCACAACTCACACGCGCTCTCTCTCTCTTTCCATGATTCTCCCTCAAGTCAACGGCTCAACCATCAACCCTTACCCGTTCAGTTCAGTCGTTCTCTGCGACTGCGAGTGTATCTGGATCATCAACGCCTCATACCTCGGTCTCCTCAACATCTTCGATTCGTAATTTGTTTGATTCCTTCGAATCGATTAAGGTAATAATTTCCTTATTTCCAGTATTAATCTATTGATTCTATTCAACCACTCAACTTGAGAATTTTTTATGAATATTATTTGTATTTGATTGCCTATTTTGTTGTAATTTTTAAGTTTTAACCATTCAATTTGGGGATAAATCGAGATTTTATATGAATATTATCAATTTATCGGTTTGAATCTTTGAATCTTTGATAATTGTCAAAGTTAGTTACATTACAATTGTGTATTTTAATTTTATACGAATATTGTTGGATATTTGGCTTGTTCTTTGAATCATTGAATCTTCAGACTTCAGACTTTGTTCTCTGATTCTCTCATTATTATTTCAGTTCGTTTTTATTAAGGCAAAACACACAAACGGGCCACCCAACTTAGGACCATATTGCAATTCGGCCACCGAAACTTTGGTTCATCTATTTTGGCCACCCTACTTTCGTTATGATGCAAGCCGCCCCATTTTTTGGATGGCCGTTAGATTTTTCCGTTAAGTCATGTCAAATGTCTATTTTACCCCTGTAAATATTAATGGAGGAACAATTATATTTAAAAGGGGGTCAAACTGTAAATGATAGAACTTGGGGGATGTTACTGATCTGTTCATCTTCATCTCTCTCTCTTTCTCTCACACACAGATCTGTGACTCTCTCTGCGCTCTCGTTTTCTCTCTCTCAAATCCCACCCCCTTCTTCTCCCTTGAAGCTTCTTCGCCACCGCCCCATGGCGAGAGACCTCTCTCTCTCACCATGTCCGCGGATCCCAACAATCCACACCCAGGTCCCTTTCTCTCTCACACACATAGATCTGTCAGGGATGAGTCGGGCGTTTGCGTCGTTAGTCTGTTTTTTCAACAATTCGAAATCCCCTTCGGTCCATTCCCTCTCCTCAACAACCGCATTGTTACCCAAATTACCCGAATCCTGACTCTTTATCGGGTTGATCTCCTGCTTATTGACCACAATGACATGGGCCAAATCGAGCCAGCATTCATCGCCCTTTGGCTTTAGATCTGCGATGGATGATTTCTTGATTGAATCAACGACATTATGGTCAGAGAGTTGGGGTTCGGGGGTTTGGAAAGGGAGCCTTGACTACGTGGATATCGCCGACGATGAGGGAGGAAGGGGCAAAAGGGCCGACGAGGAGAGAGGGGGAGAACCAGAATAAGATGGAGGTGAGGGCTCGGAATGGAAATAGAAGATAGAGAGCAAAGAATAGAGGAGAGAGAAAAGGAAATGAAGAGGTAGGTTTGTGATGGTAGTCTTGGGATTTGGATTCGTCTCTTCGAAGAAAGGGTTGGGAGGATGGGCGGGATTGGAATTGGAATCTGGGTCTCGCTTCTTCATCCAAGAACTCCATGATCGAAAGAGATTTGACGATCGAGGCAGACAAACAGGACTATATGGCGAGGAAATGGACAAGTATGGTTCAGACTACCATCGGTTGGTACTTGCCTATAGTTGATGCCTAAAGCATTTGGAGTCTCTATGCTGCATGCATTCATCTTGTAGGGTCTACTTCAATCTGGTTTCAGTACAGGTGAGAAAGAGGTCCCTGCCATGGATGTGGATTGTTGGGATTTGACAGACATGGTGAGAGAGAGGTCCCCGCCACGGGGCGGTGGACGGTGAAGTTTCGGAGAAGAAGGGGGTGGGATTTGAGAGAGGGAAGCATCTCGTGTGAGCGAGAAAGAGAGAGATCAATATGAATGATCCGTAACATCCCCGTGTTCAATCATTTACGCTTGACCCCTTTTTAAAAATAATTGTTCCTCCATTAATATTTACAGGGGTAAAATAGACATTTGACATGACTTAACGGAAAAATCTAACGGCCATCCAAAAAATGGGGCGGCTTGCATCATAACGAAAGTAGGGTGGCCAAAATAGATGAACCAAAGTTTCGGTGGCCGAATTGCAATATGGCCAAAATAGATCAACCCTATTCGGTTCGCTGGGCGACGCGAGTGTATCTGGATCATCAACGCCTCATACCTCGGTCTCCTCAACATCTTCGATTCGTAATTTGTTTGATTCCTTCGAATCGATTAAGGTAATAATTTCCTTATTTCCAGTATTAATCTATTGATTCTATTCAACCACTCAACTTGAGAATTTTTTATGAATATTATTTGTATTTGATTGCCTATTTTGTTGTAATTTTTAAGTTTTAACCATTCAATTTGGGGATAAATCGAGATTTTATATGAATATTATCAATTTATCGGTTTGAATCTTTGAATCTTTGATAATTGTCAAAGTTAGTTACATTACAATTGTGTATTTTAATTTTATACGAATATTGTTGGATATTTGGCTTGTTCTTTGAATCATTGAATCTTCAGACTTCAGACTTTGTTCTCTGATTCTCTCATTATTATTTCAGTTCGTTTTTATTAATGATACTATTATTGATGATTTTTCTTCTAGAAATGCTTGACGAAATTGTTTTCTATGATTACTTGTGTGCTTCTTTGTTTTTGTAGGTGATATGTGATGACATTGCAACAGACAAGATAATTTCAAGATGATGAAAGGCTTTGCAAGTTGATGGAATTTTTTATTTGAAATTCGATGTATTTTTGAGATTTGTAACAAAAACACACTAATTTTTGTTAAATGCAATTAAAAGTGTATTTTGAAGTATGAAATTTATATTATAGGCATTCATATTTGGGTATTATCAATTTACTGGGGCCCTTATTTGTTCATTCGCCCCGGACCTATAAAATGTCAGGAACGGCCCTGGTAGCTTTGTCAGTGGCCCATCTCGATCTCAATAGCGCTGAATTGACATAGAGATGCCAACAAATAGATGGAAAAGAAGACGACGTTGTTCAATTGACATGTCCAGAAAAGACGCCATTGTTGTCGTCTCCATCCAAATATCCCTAATTCTGTTACCCTAGCCGCCCGATTGTAACTCACCAAAACTCAATCTACCCCAATGTATTTGGCTCATCTCAGCCTGTGTGCTAAAGTGTGCGTGTGTGAGAAAGAGAGAAAGAGAAAATGACCATGGCCGTCATCTGCCAAGGGAGCATAAAAGAAAAGTTACCCCTAGAAAAAGAAAAGATAAAAGTAAATGTCAAGTGATTATCTCATGCTTTTAACTTTGAACATATTAAGTTATCATTAATTAAAAAGGGTAAATTTGTTAAATAAAATATTTTTGGACGGAAAAATAAACGGATATTAACTGAGGGACTAACTATGAACCTTAAAACGAGTTCAATAACCATACTAGAAAATGAAAAGGTATGATCACTGAAATAGGAGATAAAGTCAAGTTCAGGGCCCAAATGGTTATTTAATCCAAATGGTAAGCTTAAATTTCAAGAGTAGTGGTAGGGATACAATTTTTTTGTACAACTTTCTGATACAAATCAGGTGATAAGCATGTGATTGGTTAGATATCACATGAGTTAGTATGTGATGTCACCCTTTAACCCATCACATGCTTAACACCTAGATTTGTATAAGAAATGTGTACAAAAGTGTTTGTTTCACTATCATTTCCAAATCTCAATTTGGAACTACGTACCTTGAAAATCCTAAATAGGGAGGACGGACTCTTAAAATGGAGGAGAGGGAGTAAAGCCTACAACTGACAGCATACCTGTGAGAGGCCCTTGAGTACCGAACCAATATTTGGAATTGCAAACCAGTACATGTTTGAATCGATAAGCTGACGAGTCTGAAACAAAAGCAGAGACATCAGAAAGATGATAACTAACTATGCCATTGCGCAGGCCAAAACAATGGAGGGGAAAATAACATTTCAATGTTAAAACACATTTGAGAAAAAAAAAAATAGTGGTGTGCAACATATAGTGACTCCTATATATTGATGGTAGTTGATACCGTTTCATAGGTTTGCAATGTTCTGTTTTCTAGTTTCCTTCTTAAATAAAATATATTTTGCCAGTAGACATTTCATGTCGACATAAATGGAACATACACTTTATTTTGGAAGCAACAATAAACAATTTGATCTGCTTCTACCAAGTATGATGATGTCTTCTATGTTCGACAAGCTAAAACCACACATATATGTTTGTTTACCAAATGACCATACTGTATGATAAATGAGTTTTCCATCATTTCTTTTGCACTTCTAGGCTTGATATTTGCGTAATTTTCAGGCATTTTTGCACTTTGATGTGTGTTTTTTATGTTATAATTTATATTCCAGGTGGTGATGGTCAATAGTTATCAATGTGAGCCGAATCTGATGAAAATGGATCAAATTGGAGCTTTGAATAGAAAAGGGAGCAAGAATTAATGAGGAAAATGAAGCAGCCAGCACCCCAACTTCACTTTCAGTGCCTCAGCACCACTCACCATTAACAAGCGCCTAGGCACGTGAGCACTAGGATTTCTAAGAAATTACAAGTCTGCCACCATGCAAGAGCATCAATGGCGTGTGGGAAGCGCCTCAGCACAAGCACGTGAATCTGATGCTCTCCGTGCTGCTTTTGCTTGTATCATGGCATAATTGCTTGTACATTTTAGGGTATTAGCTAGTATAAGGTCTAGAAGTCAGATATTTATGAGAGTGAAAAAAGTGTAGAGTAGTCTCATTCCTAGCATGTCGAGATTTCTTTGGCTCCAAGTTGTGTGGGTTGTGCTCAAGAACCATTGAAGACTCTTGATTTTCTCTCAATAGGAAGGTATCCAATTATCTTGTAAATTTATTTCTAGCTTTAATTTAATCATGGATGGTTGCTTTGCTCATGCTATTATGATTTCATGAGTTCGATTATGGGCTAGTTTGCTATGCTAGGATTGCATGAAACCAAGGGACACAAGCATACCATTTTAATGAATCTTGACTCCATAAACTAAAAATCTCCGCACTTTGGTTGCTAATTTGTAGACTTAATGCTTTTAATAGCTTTGTGACCTATTAATTGACCCTAAGATTGTGGAGTAAGTTAGCGAGAGCCCGCTCCACAATCCAGATTTGTAAATTAGTGGTTCATGCTATTTAAGTGACCGAGAGGTGATTAAATGCATAGATACCCTTGTGAGAACTTTTGATTAATTTGTTTTGCTCTATTTGACCTATAAGTTAGCGAGAGCCCGCAGGTAAACTAGATAAAATAGAATCGTCATAAGTTACCGAAAGTCTGTGACGATTAAATTTGTGTCCTTGGGTACCAAAGTTGGGATATTTATTTATGGAGCAAGGTGTGTTAGCATGCAAGTGACCGGCGGTAAGTTGTGATCCTAGCCATTTAATTTTTGGATTAAACTCTTTCAACTTATTTTTGTTAGTTGTTTTACTTTGCTAGCTTAGTCGTTAATTTAGTTCAAAAATCATACAACCTTGATTGCTCAGATAAAACGTAGGGACATTAATGTTGGTACTTAAAATCAAGTAGAGTACTGTCTTGTGGGACATACTCTCTCATCATATATATTCGATCGCGTCCTCTTGAGCATGGAAATCTTGCCACCCTGGATTTCAACCAACACCATAAACAACAACACAACTAACATCTGACCCAAGACGAAAATGGAGCAGTATACTAATTTATAATAGTTTAAGAGTAAGTTAACGCACAAAGTGGCTGACTTGCGCTAATGACAACCAAAATGCGAATTATGCGACCACCAGCAATCCACCCTTTTAAGGACAAACCAGAATGATTATGTTAAGAATCAGCAACCAGGAGTGGGAAATCATAACTCCAATTGTTACCTCCCTAAAAAGTGTAACCATTCATAAAAGAACGAAGTCATCAACCACCTTTAACAAGCAAGTATAAGGAGCGATTGTTGTCACTAGACCAATTAGACACCAATTACGGACATGTCCATTCATACAACAATCCATGTTGACCTTCCTTCCCAATATTGAAAATCACACAAAAATGAAAGTTTTTAGCTCTAGAAAATTAATCTCAAATGAATGAGTAAATTTATCACATTTTCCACATAAAAAACTTAGAACCATTTGAGAGAGATAGAATGAAAGAGAGAGTTGGTACTGGTACCGCATACCAACACCGTACTGCATCCTTATAACGAAGGATATTTAAATAATGAAACTAGAAGAACTCATTTGATGAAAATGAATGAAAATTTACTTACTAGAAGACCAGCATTGATTAATATAGAGATGTCTTCATCAGTCACATTTCCCCCCATAGCTAGAAGTGAACACTACAAATCAGCCAACAGTAGTAAAAAGATTTAAAATAAAGCATTTACATAAAACTAAGAGAGACAAATATCTGTTTTAATATTGACAATTGCACTCAGAGTTCTTTTGATTGATTGTATTGAACTAATGATATTGATGTAACTTGAGAATGCACATGGTATAAGTTCACTCAATCATCTAAGTCATGGTTTATTTACTTTTAATTATGGGTGGGGGAGCGCAGGAGGGAAGAGAGAGGTGGATTTTGATTGTTGAAAAGACGAAGAAGAGGATGACACCTAGCAAGGTATCTGAAGGTCCACATTCACATGTGAGAAACCTTGCATGGGCCATTCACCGCCACGGAAAAAAGCACATACTGTTATAGAGCAGTACATAAACTTGAGTTAAGGAATTAAAAGATTCAATCCAGTGCAAAACTACAATCCCCCGAGACAACTATACACAAGTAACCAAGATATAGCTAGACCAAAATAACCCTTAATTAATTAATTTAGAACTGATTACATAAGATCCAAACAATTACCCTCGTTCCTTGAAAAAGAGTCCATTATTTCTTTTCAGAATGTTCCCAATTTGAGAAGTAAAGCACACTTTATGTTACTTGTACCAAATTTGTCCTTGGTTTAACAAAATTAAAACGTAACATTGGCTTTAAGGGAAAAGTCTGAATGCAAAGTACTTATAGATATTATACAGCAGGGAATTTGATATTCTTACTGTGTGCCTAGTCAAAGGGGACTCTACTTTGAGAATGGAGGGAGTAAATAAAACTTGTTCCTCTTGTGGAGAACTCTTTCAGCACTTCTTTCAGGGTTCCTCACGATGGAGGCAGGTGGCATGACTGTGTTGATTCGAGGACTCATTTGTATAGTGGCCCCCACTCACACAATTTCTTTTAAGTTGATAGTATCAAAAAAAGGGGTTATTAACTGGCATACTGGACCACCGGATGTTGGTACATGATCAAAATTTGCCTCACAAGGACACTAGGGATGAAACAGTTCTAATTCCATATAGGACCTCTATTGGGATATCTCTTGGCTTACAAGTGGTCATTTCTCCCTCTTGCACTACACCTTGAATACAGGGTCACGGGTGATAATCCAAATTAACATAAATAACTGAAATTCCAAATATGTTCCAAGTAAGCCCCCTTGCAGTAGTCTGTCGCAAACGAGAGAGATAATCAAATGTTATTCACGTGTGAAATTGTATGCCAAATGGCACCCCCAAAGCAGGCTGATAGACTTGGTAGAAAAAAAATTATGGCATCTACAAGTATAAGTGTAAAGCCATCTCAAAAAGTTTTTGAGCGTTTACACTCTTCACTTGCCAAAGATGAAGTCCATGGCCATGACTTGCCAGTAACAAGAACAGATAATATTATCTAACAGAAACGTGTCATGTAAACTTCAACTTCTGTGTTCACATTGCACACACAGCTGAAATTATAGATTAAACAAGTAAGATATGGCTTCCATCATGGCTTCATGATGCACAGTAATTGCAAGAAATCTCAATTTAAGATGCTTGGACCAAGACAAGAAGACCCACAGTTTGCTATCACCACTAGAGGAAACATACATGTCAGATAGGGGCATACTCAGGGATGTATGGTTTGAGACTTGTTGAAGTTTTTCAATTTTGACAAAGATATACAGGTCCATAACCAACAAAGTCACTAACCTGTAAAACAAACCAGACAGCTTTAGAAAGAATACATGTGTAAACGTGTGTTAATGCATGTTGTGTGTGTGGGTATAACAAATAGGGTTTGGTTAACATGTGCCCTTAAGGGTTTGGGCACATATTAAGAACCTAGGTATAGTAAGTTTTGTCTCAATGACCACCCATTGAAAAGTTCCAACGCCACTAGAGTAGTTCTTGAGGAAAACATACTAGAAATGGGTGCTTATTTTTCCTAACAAATATTAATGTTTTGTAAGAGAGTTAAAGCCTAATAAACATTATAGGTCCTCCCTCTAAGAGCATCAATTTGTAGACGTGTTGGTGACTTAACATGCTGTTATAGCTCTGTTTTATTGGGTTCAAGCCATCCCCTTGCATCTGGGGCCTAATTCTTTTATGAATGGCAGTTCTGCACAATTAAATCTGGTTTTGTTTGTGCATTATATGAGGTTATCCATGTGCACACAGCCACAGATGAGAGGGGCTGTTTGAACATAATTGTTGGGTCCTCTCTAGCAGCACAAACTTTCAAAAGTGTTGGTGGCTTGACTGAGGGAAAATTGTAATACAACACAGCACAATTACTCTACAATGCATGAAGTCATAATTGGTCACTCACGAGCTCTTGATGTCCAATACTGGGATCCAGCTTGGAATGGATGACATGCACTTTAAACCACTCAAAAACAGCAAGAGTATTTTCCTTTGTTGCCTCCATCCTTTTCACAACACGTTCCATCTGCAATAAAATTGGAGATTTACAAATTTCTATAGTCATTTGCTGATTTTGTAATAAATACAAATTTGGACTTTCTTTGTGAGCCTGATGCTAAAGAACCATATATGAAGAAGAAACTCCACCCCGAGGAGGAGGAGGAGGAGCCATGAACATTTTCCCCAAAAAAGGAAACAGTGGGTGCGAAACATATAAATGTACATTTTCCTCAAAAAAAAAAAAGTCATTTGTATGTCAGAGTTTATAATCATACTTCAAGTAATATTTCTCAAGAAAAAGAAATCTGACTCTAGTTACCAGGTTAAAGTGATTGTAACCTTAAAAAGGAAAGGCCACGGACCTGGTTCAAATAGTCATCCATGAACATTACAGCATGATCATCCTGCCCAGTATTTAATTTGAAAATCCGCAAGACTTTCTCCCTTCTCAACGACTGCAGGAAATAAACGAATTTAGAACATGACTAATTAATCCATATAACTTTTTTTTATAAACAAGCAATCATTCCATGTACTAAAAGAAAAAATATCCCACTAAATGAGTTCAAAAGATCAATTATATCTGTGAGCATTTCTTTGGCCGTGCTTTGCTTGGTTCTCTGGAATTCATTAGATACAAAAAGGAATATGAAAAAAAAGAGTGTTTTGGGATGGTCTATTAAAATAGAATTTTTTTTTTCTGATAAGAAGAGAAGAATTAGATTAAAAAGGGAGAATATTACAGGAGATGGATAGGAAATCCGTCACAAAAAAAGAAAAAACTGACAGATATCCTGAAGACAACAAAGAAACCATAGCATTCCAATCCTGCTGCAAAACCGATATAGGCACTCCTATGTAAGCACCTTTAGCCGAAGCCCACAACAGCGCCATGTAAACAGCTCTATCCCACAAAAGAGACCAGGACAAAGCCTGCTCCTTAAGAATTCCTTGAATTCCTCTCGATCAAAATGCTCCATAAAATGGCAGACACTCCACACAACACTGCCACAGCTGACTAGCTTCCTTATCCTTCCAAAGCCCCACATCCACATCTGAAGAATGGAGGCTAGAGAGAGAGCTAATTCAAGCTTCCCCTGTTACCCAAAACAAACTATTCTCAAGGAAACAGGTATCATCACATTGGAGGAAAAGATGATCATGCGAATCTGAAGAAAGATTACATATCACACACCAATGTCCAAAAGATTGAAATCTTCTAGTAGGGCCATGGGCCTTGCCTGATATCATTAGTACTAAGCTTATTAAGAACCCAAAGACTTACTTCAAAAGGGACCTTGGCCTTCCAACCAAAGGAATATGGGGAAAACAGAGGAGTAGGGGACCAAATCAACTTCGACAGGAATGAACAACATGAACATTGGCCTGACCCCTCTAGAGTCCACACTCGAGAATCCAGTCGCTCACTGAGCCTCATCTATTACAATTTATTTTATCTTTATGCTTAAATATTGAGTTTTACAGAAGTATGGATTGATGGAATTTTATTCATAGCAATGCTTGTGTAGTTGTGTTTCCTTCTTTTTTCAGTTTTCCTTATATTTTCCTTTCCCTTGCACTTTCTAGAATCAATCAAGGCTCTACAAAAGAATATGTAAAACGTGAGTAATCTCCGACCAACAAGAGCATAGCAAAGTTACTATATTGTTATCCACACCATCTTCAAGAATTCATTTTGCAGTTACAGGGTCAAGCCTAATAGATGTTAGATGATTATTAAATTCAATTTAGTGCATCCTATTCGCTCACACTCTTCTTTATCATTGGTAAACCTTTATGAACCTTATAAAACACATTAAACTTTTTACATGAGCTGTGTTCTTTTAGTACTTCAAGGGAATGTGTACTTCAAGGCAATGTATTTCACAAATCAACTCATAATCGTAATGAAAATTCAGAACTGCATGGTGAAGGAAGAGACCTCTAGATCCCTATCCACTTGTGTCCTGTCCTTAACACTGCTGTACAGTTGGGATCGCAATATAAAGGGCTGAATTGACACCTGGAAAATGAAATTACAGTGCATCAGTATCACGAATGAACCAAGTTCAGGTCATGGTACCAGGCTAATTTGAGTTCCGGCCCCAGAAATAATAAACTTTAAAAGGACCATTGAGAGACACTATAATATCTAAACAATGTAAATCCACCAATAATAGATGTTAGCTGAAGAGTTGTAATTACTTGTAAACTCCAACAGCAATAAGTATTATGCCTGCCCCTTCTTGACTAACCAATGTTACTATTGTCATGGTTATAGCCTTATAGGTTAAGCCATAACTCGTAGTTGTCAGGTGCAATCCAGTTATAGCTATTTCAATACAAATGGTAAAAGTAAATCGCCTGGGGTACTGAATGAGATGTAAAATCTATGTGCAGATCACAGGTTGATATGGATCAGCCCCGAATCATTACGCCCCATTAACTAGGATCTTAACCATTTTGGTAAATTGCTAGTAATTTGTTTGCTATGAATCAAAGGTCACCATCGTACATTAAAAGGGCCTTTAGGTTTATACGCAAGCAAGCAAACAGCACCCTTCCTCCCAACCTCTCCTCAAAAATAGATAGAAAACGTGAAATTACTGCAATATTGTAATTTGTAACTAAACAAGTTAGTTCTACAAATTTTCATTTGGCTTTCCCCAGTAGTATACGTACCTTCTTGTATCACATTTGTACTTCTTTTGAAATTTAAATTAAGGAATTCCAGTTTACAAAATATGAGATCATATTGACATTCACCTACAAATCATTCCAAGAAGGCAGCCGTCTGATTCTTCTGGTTTCGTGATTGTGCTTTAATGTTAGCTTTACATGGCAATATGTTTGTTTTTTTTATATAGGTAAGGGTGGCCCCTTGTTGGTATGGGTATTGGAACCAAGGACCTCAACGTCTTTGCCTAAGTGTCTTGCCAACTCTCCCACCCCTTGGGGTCCAATATGTTTCCTTGTTAAATATATTGTGCTTCTAAACGCGGTAGATACTTTTGTCCATAATATAAATGACTCGCACACTCTTGATTCATAGGATTTTCATTTTTACAACAACGATGACACACAGAACACTTGAATAACTTATCCCAAGTAAAGGAAAGACATTGGGATAACCTCTAGTCGGTAATGCTTTCGTTTCCCTCACCAAATCAATGGAAAAAAAAACACAAAAAAAGAATACTACCGTACTATTTGCAAACTAATGAACCTGTCATGTATGCATATGGAAAGAAAATAAATCTCATAACCTTGTCAATACGGGGAAATTGAGCCCGCATTATTCTAAGAGCGACCATTGTATCGCTGAACTGTAAATTATTCTCTGCAATATTGAAATAAATCTCTTAGTCACCTCAACCAACAAACAATTCAAGCATAATTTAATGAATCGGTAGACTGTAATTGAAATAGAGAGAAAGAGTGAGAGGAATTGACCGAGTGAAAGAGATTGATCGGGGAGTCCAGTTTCAGTTGTGGTTTCTTCTTCATCTCCATTTTCTTCTTCTTGGTCCCTTTGTCGTCGTTTCCGTGATTTTGACGAGCCTGGCGTTGAATTAGTATTTAGTTTGTGAGCTTGAGATTTCATGAATAGCTCTTGTGCAGTAAACCTAACTACTTGCGAGCGAATCAAAAAGACGTTCGTCTAACAGGCAACTTTGTAAACAGATAAATGTTAACGAAGTTGTTGAATATATACTGTGCGGCTAACGGAACACCTAAATCACTAATGCAACGCCATTTAAATCATAAAATGACGTAAATACCCTTATAAATAATTAATAGGAAATGTTATAATTTAATTTCTTCATTTACTCTTTTAACCAACCATCACCCTCTTTCAATCTAATACTACTACCAATTTTAAAAACACTATCATTACTCTCAACTAGTTTTACACCCGTGCGTTAAACGCACGAGTATATATCTTTCTTAATTAAATTATACACAAATAAAATGAAGATAATAAAAAAAATAAAGAAAAAACATGATAAATGAAACAAATTATATCGATATAATTGATATCATTTAATTTAATATTTTATGAATTGTTTAAGTCATTTTCTCGTTCATTATTTTATAGAGTTTAATAATTAATATTTTTTGTTATTAAAATTTAAGATCTTAAATAGTATAAATAGTAATCCAGATATATTCTTCACTATATAACATATAGACTTATTAAATATTTAAAGTTTGTGGTTGGTATCTACTACTATGATTTAATCGTATATATTCCTATGATTTACCAATAAGTTATAATTAATTGTGGTTATTTGTAAAAATAAATTTTGTTTTGGTATTATAATTTCGTATATGATGAAAGAGACACAAAAGTTTCAAATACAAACAAGTCATATATAAAGATTTCCATAGCACACTTTTTATAATTAATTATGGTTATATTTTATTTTGTAATCACATGTATTCAATGAAAATGTTTTTTATAGCACATTTGTTCTTATTCCAATGTTATTTACTCATTTTAATTAATCAGTAAATTAAGTATACACCAAATTAGATTTATATTTGCAAATTTTCACATAGGTGGCTACTCCTATTAAATACTACTACATAGAAACTTGGTATTTTCTACAACATGTGCATATTTGTACATTTTCAATAAATCTTGAGAGTTGTGTAATCAATTAATCAGCTTTGTGTTTCCAATGCATGCTAACTACTATATAATAATACTCAAATATGACTTTCTTTTTTTAACAAGTGCATTTTGACGGGATTTTACATCTTTTAGACTACCTAACTTTTATATATATATAAATATATATATATATATATATATATATATATATAGATCTATTCCTCCCTCACAATTCTTCATCTTTTAAAAACAAAACCTCTTTAAACCCTCCACTCAACTCATAATGGGTTATGATTGTAATCCTAATGAAGATGCAAATACTAACAAGGATGATTATTTTCAGGTAAATGTTGATTTTTTAATGTATTTTCATTAAAATTTTGAAAAAAAAATTATCGGCCAAAACATCCGCTAGAATGAAATATATAGCCAAAGTACCGCGACTGACAAGCGGCCTTTTTATGAAACTACCGCGAATGACAAGTGGATGTTTCTGTATAGGTCCGCTTTTCAATAGCGGATGTAACTCAATAGGTCCGCTGTGCAGTAGCGACTATTTATATGAATAACCGCTACTTTGTAGCGGCTCTTTCGTTGAATTTGTTGAAAATTTGTTTTTTTATATTATTAATTATTAATATTATTTTATTGTTATTTGTTGATAGGATTACCAGTTCGAAAACGAGAATAATTTATTTCCGGATATATCTCATTTTTTTGTGACGGATGAAAATTTCATTAATCGAGAAGCAGCAGAAAAGTGGGTTAGAGATACCGGACGTGCCGAGAATATGTACTTTTATGTGTCCAAAAGTAAAACTAAATTTGATAACAGTCATAAAATTTGGTTGAGTTGTGAGAATGGTGGAAAACCTCGGTACGATGGTAAAAAAGATTTGAAAGATGTAAAAAAAAATGGTTCGAAGAAGCTTTTTTGTAAATTTGAAGTGTATTTGCAGGAAGTAAAAGATGATGGTTAGAGAGTTAAAGTTAGCGAGTTTAACAATGCTCACAACCATCCACTTTCAATGGGAGAAAAATGGCACACTTCTGCATCCAAGTTGACAAAGGCTGAGATTGAAAGGGTTGATCAACTTTATAGTGCTAATGTGAAGCCGAAACAGATATTTAATCTAGTGAAAAAGAAAAATCTTGATAACAGAAGTTCGAGAAAGCATGTAGATAATGCTTTGGTAGGTATAAGAAAGAAGAAAATGGGAAATAAATCAAAAATGAAGTATTTTTTAGATGAGATGTGTCGACGTGGTTATATTTTCTGGTTCAGGTCAAAGAAACTTGCCCAAAAAAACAAAGTTTTATTGACTGATGTTATGTTTGCTCATCCGAAGGCTGAAGAGATGTTAGCCTTATTTCCGTATGTTCTCCTTATGGATTTAACATACAAGACTAATAAATATGATTTACCGTTATTGGAAATCATTGGAGTTACATCTGTGGGGAAGAATTTTCATGTCGCATTTGCATTCTTGAAGAATGAGAAAAGTGAAACATTTGGTTGGGCATTACATCAGTTGCGTGCTTTATTAGTTAATGTTCGCCCACCGGATGTCATTGTCACAGATAGGGAATTGGCTCTTATGAATGCAATACGAGTTTCCTTTTCAACGTCTCAACATATGTTGTGTAATAGACACATAACGAAGGATGTTGAGAAGTATGTAAGGAACCTGTTGGGAAGTAGGAAATATGCTGCAATATTTATGAAGAGGTGGATGGAAATAGTTGAGTCAAAAACTGAGGAAGAATACACAGAACATTGTCGAGATATGGAAGAAGCGTGGGCAAATAGTCAGGCAGTTGTTCGATATGTTAATTCGACTTGGTTGGAGCCCTATAAGGATAGATTTGTTTGTGCTTGGACCAAACAATACATGCATGTTGGCAATCAAACGATAAACAAGTAAAACTTATACGTTTATGAATGCAATATATTTATTGTTTATGACCATTATGTAATTTTTTTGTAACTGTGCAATATGTTACAGAGTTGAGAGTGCACACTCCTAGATGAAAAGATGGTTATGCACGTCAGTTGGGAGTTTCGATCATAGATTCGATCAAATCCACGATGCTATCGAGCTCCAGTTCAATGAGATCTTGGCTTTATTTGAAAGATCTTTGAATGTAGCTCATCCTTTGACATCCTCAATGTTTATTCTCCGTCGATTGAGATATAAGGTATCTTCTCATGCCCTTGAGTTGCTAGAATACGATTGAAATTCGACACAACGTATAAAGAATCCAGTGCTGGGTGATTCTAAAAGGTGTGGGTGTTTGTTGAGGACAAGTTACGGTTTACCATGTAGTTGCCAAATGTGGCACATGGAGCAGGAAAATGTCCCGATTGAACCCCATCAAATCCATGTGTTTTGGAAGACGTTGTCTATGGGCGAAGTTCAAGATATGAGTACATCAAGGGAATCTGCGGCTGATTTGATTTAAAAAAACCTATTATCAGATATGGGCGGGACTTCTGAATCGCAACAATATCATTATGCTAAACAGTTTTTCGATGTTGTACATCCCCCAACTAACATTGAGGAACCGAGAAATAGTGCGTCCAAAGGGGCGTCAAAGAAGAACTCGACAAAGAGAGACCTCTCAGGTTTTACAATGTTAAATGTTTATGTCACATTACTTTTTACATTTGTGTATAGTAAATGATTTATGCTTTAATGTTTATAATTTTCATCTCAACAGGTTATGAACATGCTAACCGTCAACCAGAAAGAGAATCAGGAGGTAGAGGTAGAGGAAAAGGACGTAGCTACATTAGCATCGACGGGTAATTCAATTCCATACGCCTCTCAGCTTCCACCATTGATGATCACTTTCATATCAAATGTTGTAGATGTCAAAGCGGATGGAAATTGTGGTTTCCGAGTTATTGCCCATTTTATTTATCACGACGAAGAAAAATGGGATCAG
>CM028382.1:106451635-106579135 GCA_013146195.2 Codonopsis lanceolata | reverse complement strand
TCAATTTGGGGCTGAACAATGAAACCAAAGAGATCAAAATCGGCAGCTACCTACAAGGCTCTGAAAGGGTGGCACTTATATTGACCTCCTCAAAGAATTTGTGGACATCTTTGCATGGTCCTATGAAGATATGTCTGGGTTGGACCCAGCCATTGTTGAACAACGGATCCCCACATATCCGGATGTTCGATCAGTCAAGCAGAAGCTCTGCCGAATCAAACCAGAATGGTCACTACAAGTGAAGGAAGAAATCATGAAGTAGCTACATGTCAAATTTATTCGGGTAGTAGAATACCCGATCTGACTGTCAAATATAGTGACCGTTCCCAAGCCCAACTGGAAGGTTCGGATTTGCGTAGACTTCCGCGACCTCAACAAGGCATCGCCCAAAGATGACTTTCCTCTACCTAATATTAATATCGTGGTAGACGCCGTCACTTCTCACAAAATAAGATCTTTCGTCGACGGCATACTGGGTTATAATCAAATCAAAATGGCAGCAGAAGACCAAGAAAAAAATCATTCACTACCCCATGGGGAACCTACTACTATAATGTCATTCCATTTGGGCTAAAGAATGTCGGGGCTACATATCAAAGGGTTGCCACCGCCCACTTCCATGATATGATTCATAAAGAGGTCGAAGTGTACGTTGACGACATGATCGTACACTCCAGCGATGTCAACGGTGCTCATATCAAAGACCTTCGAAAAAATTTCGAAAGGTTAAGGAAGCATCAAATGAAGCTTAACCCCACCAAATGCACATTTGGGGTTACCAAAGGTAAGGTCCTAGGATTCATGGTGACTGAGCAAGGCATCGAGATCAAGCCGGCCAAAATTAAAGCCACCATAAACATGTCGCAGTCAAAAACTCCAACCGAAGTCAAAGGCTTCCTGGGCCGGTTGCAATATATCAGCCGCTTCATCAGATAGCTGACATCCATATGTGAGCCCTTATTCAAACTCCTAAAGAAAAATACTGACTAGGTTTGGGACGAGAAATGCCAACTAGCCTTCGAAAAAATAAAAGCCTACCTTACCAATCCACCAGTGCTAGCTCCTCCCCATACACATAAACCTCTCCTCCTATATTTAACCGTCACAGACACGTCAGTAGAGGCTATGCTCGCCCAAGAAAAAGGAAATTCCTACATCGAAAATGCCATCTATTTCATAAGTAGAAAGCTGTAAGGAAGTGAACTTAATTATTCTGCATTGGAGAAAAGCTGCACCGGCCTAGTCTGGGCAACACAAAGGCTCAAAACCTATCTGCAAGGACGTCCATCAAGCTCATCTCCAGGATGGATCTTATAAAATACATCTTCGACAAGCCATCACTTTCCAGTCGACTAGTTAAATGGTTGTTTCTCCTCAATGAGTTTGACATCACCTATGTCACGCTCAAATCTATCAAAGGCAGCATAATTGCAGACCATTTGGTCGATCTGCCCCTAGAAGCAAAAGATGCAGCTGAGCCAAGTTTCCCAGATGAAGGTGTCCTGGAAATTGCTGACCATGACACCAGCTGGTAAATGTTCTTTGACGGAGCCGCAAATAAAAAAGGCTTTAGCATGGGAATCTTGTTAATTGACCCGGTAGATTCCCACACTCCGTTGGCCATAAGGTTGGAATTCGAATGCTCGAACAATACATCTGAATATGAAGCTTGTATCGCTGGTCTAGAAGAAGCCCTCCAAAAAGGAGCCAAAGACTTGGAAGTCTACGGTGACTCCGCCTTAATCATAAATCAAGTCGAAGGGAAATGGAAGACCTAGGATCCCCGGTTACAACTCTATCACGCCAAATTGACAGCACTAGCCGCCGAATTTGATAATATCTCGTTTCATTACTTGACGCGAGATAGAAATCAATTTGCCGATGCCTTGGCCACTTTGGCATCATTGGTCCAAATTCCCACGGAAACCCATGTCCAACCATTTATAGTTGGGAAAAAGGTCACTCCGGCGTACTGCTTCAAAATCAATGTTGCTCCTGAAACAGATCACGAGCCTTGGTATTCAGACATCATAAATCTGCTTCAGAAAGGAATCTATCCTCCCAGCCTAGACAGAAGGGGGAAAGTCTCCCTGCGGAGATAGGCATCGCAATTCGTATTCAGTGGTGGTAGCCTGTACAAAAGGCATTATCAGGGCCTAAATTTATTATGCGTCGACCAAGCAAAAGCTGAGCAAATCATGGACAAGCTTCATGGTGGTACCTGCGGGCCACACATGAACGGGCATATGTTATCCAAAAAAGTCATCTGGCAGGAGTACTATTGGAGCACCCTAGAAACCGACTGTATCTGGTGGGTACGTCATTACGACAAATGCCAGAGTTTCGTAAATCTGTAGCACGTGCCCCCGCATATCTTATATAACTCCACAACCCCCTAGCCCTTTTCAACTTGGGGAATCGACGTCATAGGTCAAATCCATCCGAAGGGATCCAACGGCCACGAATATGTTTTGGTAGCCGTCGACTACTTCACAAAGTGGGTGGAAGCGTCTTCCTATAAAATTCTAAATGCTCGAAAGGTGTCCGAATTCATCCGGACCAACATCATATATCGATACGAAGTACCTTTCGATATTATCTCCGACAACGGTACACACTTTGAAGGGGACATGAATTGTCTACTTAGCGAATTCAAGGTTCAAAGGCATAAATCCTCCTCCTACCGACCACAAGCCAATGGTGTCGTTGAAGCAGCCAACAAAACACTAGAAAATATTATCAGAAAAATGGCTGACACGAGAAGAAACTGGCCAGAAAAATTGCCACTATCCCTCTGGGGCTATGGCACTTCAGTTCGCACACCCACTAGGGCTACTCCCTATTCTTTAGCCTACGGCATGGAGGCAGTGTTGCCCATCGAAGTTGAAGTCCCATCATTAAGAGTAATGATGGAATCAGTCATATCAAAAATTGACTGGGTCAAAAGGCGATATGAAGAATTAGCCCTAATTGACGAACCTCGGCTGTTAGCCGTGGGGCACACTCGAGCATATCAAAGGCGAATAGCTCGAGCATTCAACAAAAAAGTCAAAGGTCGTGGCATCCAAGTCGAAGACCTAGTGCTTCGCGAAAAACCCCCTAGTTATGTTGATACTAGAGGGAAATGGAAGTCTCCCTGGATAGGACCGTACATTGTCAAAGAAATCGAGTTAGGAGGTGCAGTACTCCTCACAAACCAAGATGCATGGGGAAGATCTTGTTCAGCCTTTCAACCTCGACAAAGCTTAAAAGGTACTATGCGTGAGCCGAGTATATCTGGAAAATTGATTCTCTCTCCAGCTCGCTAGGTTGAAAACCCGAAAGGGCGGCCTAGGCAAAAATTAGAGCAAAACAAAAAAAAAAGCAATAGGAGAAAAAGGAGAGGGAATGCAATTTCTGAGTCCTCAGCATCTGACCTCCAGCCTGCCAAAGTCTTCAGTGAATGCAGAGCCTTGACTGACCGAAAGAGAAAAACCAAGACAAAACTCGCATAAAATATCAAAATATAATATAATACAGGTCGTATGGTGCAACTTAGGAATAATTGCCTAAGATATTTAAGATTATGCATTTATGCTTGTACATCTTGTCTATTACTACTTGCTACCTATATCCCCCATGTTTCTCCCCAACCATCCTTTTATTACAACTTAGCCCCGAAGCGGTCCATCAGCGTCTGCGACGTCCGCCCAGCCGGGACCATATACTTCTGCGAGGCACAGAAGATGCTCCAGTCTCACTAGCGTGAGAACCCCCAGAAGTGTCCTCATCTTTTTCATCATCAGCGTCCCCATTGTCCTGAACAACCGGACGACTCGGGCCAGTGCCCCGATACTGCCTAGTATCCCGGTTTTTGGTTCCGACCGTTCCATGTTTGAGCACGGGAAATGGAAGAAATTGCAAGGGCTACGCAAATAGCCTCGCCTCCAATTCGAAATATCAAGCACAGGAAAAGGCGGCTGCCTCTTCTTCCCCGCAGAACGCCAGAAAAGGCCCACTTTTAAATCCGAAGGTGTATCTTTCTAAATCCCCATTCATAAGTTGCAATGTGCCGTTACTCCTAGATAATAGTCTAGCTTTCTTTTATGCATGAAATATTGAGTCTACATTTTAAATTTTTGCATCATATAAAATCATATTGTATTGTACATAAATATATATATATGTACAGAATCTGGTACAAGAAAAAGAAAAAGCTAATAAATGCAAGTAGCTAAAGCTAATGAGCGCGGGAAGATTGGCTCCGTTCATGATTGTCACCCATAACTCGAGGGTCGTGTCCGCCAATCCTGTACCCTCGTCCCCTCACCCGAGCACGACTCGATCCGGCAGTCACATCATCATCGTCATCATCATCCCGGCGTCTGGTCTGCTACACTACATCATTCCCCCTGCAGGAGAACTCGTCCACAAGCCGCTGATAAAGCTTGTTGATGCTGAAGAAACCCCGCAGCAATTTCTTGTACGTCGACACATTAACCTGAGAAAGTGTGAGATGGCAAAAGAAAATATATATCAGTCTCCAAAAATAAATGATGAACAAAAAAATGATGCAAAAGAAAAGAAAAAAGGAGGGCAAAAAAATGTTTACCGTGCGAGCCTGCTCCGGGACGTGATACTCCTCAGGGATGTCTGGATCGGGAAGAACTTCCTCCACAATCCTTCCGTCATGATGATATCGAAAGGTGGAAAAAGCATCAGCATGTGCAGAAAACTCTAGATGCACGTCAAGGGCTGGAAAAGAGGGCCTCGCCCTGTCAGAGGCATCAGAAGCACGCCTGGCTACCACAGGGACAGGAGGGGCAAGATGGAGCATAGTCCTCAAAAAGTCCTCATATGCCATAACTGGAAAGTCAATCTGAGGCATAAGAAATCTCGACAGGTACTGATACATGTTCGGCAAGAAATCTGGAGCAACCACCCAAGGGGGAGGCATAGAAGGCACCACTGGAAATGTCATGAGTGCAGAATGCTAGCGGTTGACCCGTTCGCCCATATATAATGAATCAACCATGATGGATACCATCAGTATTCGGCACCTGCTCATCTCCAAAGTAACCATATAATGCCCCACCATGCCCCTCCAGGGAGAAAGTGCACCGTGCCTGCGCTCAAGCTAGCAATCCTATCTCGCAACCTTCGTTGTGTCCGAGCAGCCGCCATCCCGATCCGGCCTAACTCTATTCGCATTCACGAACTCAGGTAAATAAGGTGGCTCGTGAACGCGTTGATGCAATGGACCCGGCGTGAAATGAAATACATAATAAGTCCAGACCTAAAAAAAAAAAAGAATTAGCAAGAAAAAATGCAAAAAACAAAAAAAAAGAAAAAAAATGCAAACGTAGCAAGAAAAAAAATGCAAAAAATATTAAAAAAATGCAAGCATAGCAAAGAAAAAAATATGCAAGGATGGCAAGGAAAAAAATGCAAGCAAAAAAGAAGAAAAATGCAAGCATAGCAAGAAAAAAATGCAAACAAAAAGAAAAAAATGTCTGCAAAAAGCAAAAGAAGAAAATTTCCAAAAAGAAGTCGGAAAAGCAAAGAAAGAATAAAATTTCCAGGTTCGGAAAAGCAAAGAAAGAAGAAAATTTCCATCGAGTGGAAAAGACAAAAGAAGAAACTTCCAGCAGAAATTGGAAAAACAACAAAAGAAAATTTTCAACGTGTCGGAAATGCGACAAAAGGAAAAAATCTAGCGGTGAAGGCAAGAAAGCAACAAAGGTAGCAGAATCAGCAAAAGCAAAACAATGGTAAGAAAAGGTAAAGTATTTTACCTTTTGCATGCATGATGTGTTCCACCATCGCGTTCGTCGAAGGGTCTCTACCTTTGAGGATACGATGTTTGATTTGATTGTGTTCAGCCTTTTCTGCAAAGGGGCAGAGACCCCGGGACAGTTAAAAGGCTATCGTGCTTCGACGAAGGACCCTGTCCTGAGGAGGCGATGCATCCCACCATCGTGTTCGGAAAAGGGTTCGACCCTTTGAGGATACGATGTTTGATTTGATTGTGTTCAGCCTTTTTCGCAGGCGAGACCCCGACGCTTAAAAGGCTTTCGTGCTTCGACGAAGGACCACCTCCGAGGAGGCGATGCATCCCAATTATCGTGTTGTTCGGCAAAGGGTTCGACCCTTTGAGGATACGATGTTTGATCGATTGTGTTCGGCCTTTTTTCGCAGGCGAGACCGGGGCGACGCTTAAAAGGCTATCGTGCTTCGATGAAGGACCTTGTCCTAAGGAGACGATGCATCCCACCTTTGTGTTCGGACAAAGGGTTCGGCCCTTTGAGGATACGATGTTTGATCTTGGCATTCTACCTAGCATTGTTTGTTTGCATCGGGCCGAACTACGTTTGGTCTAATTCCTTTTATTAAGGGATACGTAGGCAGCCTACTTTGGTAGGTCCGACCATCAGAGCACTTAATTTGCATATCTGCTTAAAAACTACGATAACCTGCTATAACCGACTAAATATGTCTAGGATATGTGAGATTTGGTATGCATTATAAATTGTTGCATTATAACTGCTACATGTTGCATTACTCCCATTATAATTTCCACGAAATTAGGGAGTCTATTTCTTATCAACGATGTTCGTTTACTCGGTAAACTGCAGGCTACCCGTAAACTCCATCGTTGAGGGGCTCTGTAGACACCCCAATTTCGTACCCCATGGTATGTAACATTGACATGCGATATCAAGACATGTTAAAACTTAACAAATGTCAAGTTACAGGGTTTAAAAATGCAAAAGACAAAGCAGGATGCATAAAATAGTGAAATGCAGGGGCCAGAGTGTCAAAAGGAGGCTAATTTTGAAAGCCTTGTGGACGCGGCGCCCAGCTTGCATGAGTTCGGCGCCAAGCTCCCAACAGTGCTTTACGATTTGAGAATTAGTACAAGCCTTCAAGCGTGCGGTACAAGCTGATGAAGCACAAGAACAAAATCGCAAATGCCAGCGGTGTCCCTCCTCTAACCTATAAATAGAGGTGTCCACTTCAATTTTTGGGACACACATACAGAAGTAAAACGATGTGCGTTTATTTTACGCCGTGATAAAGAGCGATCGTGAGATAGTGAGTTTCCCCTCCTATAAAGCCTCGAAGCTCTGCCAAATCTCCTCCAAACACAAAACCAACCGGTCAAAGTGAGCCTTAGCCCCCCAGCTAGGTTTCCACCCTATTCCCCCCGGTCCAAAAATCCCAAAAAGAGCAGTTGCTCTGCCCGAATCCAAAGGCCAAATCCACCAGAAGCAAGCAGTTGATCTGCTTGATTTCCGCCAACAGCAAGCAAACAACAGCAAAAAAGCAAGCAGTTGCTCCGCCCGTTTGACGGTGCCCAGAAGCAACTTTCGGAAGCAGTTATTCTGCCCGAACCGCAACAACAGCAAAAAGACTCTCTCTCCCGGAAGGATAGAGCGAGCACACCAACGCTCTTAAAGGTGAGCCTTTAAGAGTTTTATTTATAAAAATGTTATTTTCATTCGGCCCAATGTAAAAGATAAAAGCTGCTATGCTGCCCTGATCTATGTAGAAAATAGCATTAAAAAGAGCAATTATTATGGACAAATATTTTTAAATGTATTTGTAATTACTAAAAGGAAGCGGCTGCAAGTCTGTAAATAATGTATATACATATATATTTGTTTCCTTTTTAATGCTTTATTTCATTTGCTAGATAAATATAACAAAAAGCATATTTTAGCCAAAAATTGTTTTGAGACCGAAAGGGCGAGGTGGGTGTCTAACCCCTTCCCACCTCGTAACTTAGCCTCCGAACCCATTTTTCTACAAACTCTAGTTTATATTTGGTTTTTCTTTATTTCTCCTTAAAATAAAGATCGCAACTTTGTTAAAACATTTTGGATCACAGTGAAGCCCGCAACATCCTTTCTTACACTTTTCCGCTTTCCCCTAAATAAGGGAGAATGAGAATGAAAGGGTGATGCATTTCATGTATTTTGTTTTCCCCTAAACAAGGGAGGATGGGATACGGGAAACCCAAAGCACTCATAGCGATCCAAAATAAGCCTAAGGTCACGATGAGGCTCGCAACATCCTTTTTTTTGCACTTTCCTGTTTTCCCCTAAACAAGGGACGATGGGAATGAAAAGGGTGATGCATTTTATGTGTCTTGTCTTCCCCTAAATAAGGGAGGGTGAGATACGGAGAAACCTCAGGCACTCATAATGATCTAAGGCAATTTTCGATAAGTCCATAGTGAGGCAGGGCGTGTTCTCACGCGCTCTCGCAACATCCTTTTTTTGCACTTTTCCGTTTTCCCCTAAACAAGGAACGACGGGAATGAAAAGGGTGATGCATTTTCTGTATCTTATTTTCCCCTAAACAAGGGAGGGTGAGATACAGAGAAACTCAAAGCTCTCATAATGGACCAAAAAGCTCACTCAGGTGACCGAGGCGTATTCAACGCGCTATTGGTAACATTCTTTCTATACTTTTAATTTCGTCTTCCCCTACACAAGGGAGGATGGAATGGAAAGAGTGATGTCCTTCCGCATGTCGCGTTCCCCTAAAAAAGGGAGCGCGGGGCGCGGGAGACGACCTTCCGGGGCACCGACAGTGGCGACTCTGTTGAGGACGTCGCATTTATTTAAAAGAAAATAAAAATGGAGGGCTAGACTCAGTTTTCAAAAAAAGAAAAAATAGTTTTTTAGTTTCTGGCTAAAATATGCTTGTTATGTTTCTTTAACATTTTAAATATTGCGTTCCTATATATCTGTGTATATATTTGTGGAAATGATGATTATGATCCTCCATCTTGCAGCAGTTTCGTTCCAGTTATCATTACATGTATATTTTCAAAAAAAAAGTAATAAAAAATAATATATTTCCGAGCAGCATAACAAAAGAGCTGGGGCTTTTATTTTTATTATTACTTTATTTCTGCTTTATATTATTATTCTGTACGCTTTATTTTTATCGCGCAAAATACGTACATTTTATTTCATTCTGTCATTTTATTTTGGGAACTAGAACAAATATCTAATTAATAGGAATAGATAGATTCCCCGCCTTTTCTTTCTATTTCTTGATGTGATTGGTTGCTTGCTCGCGCTCAAACTAAAAAGCCAAAAAAATCCACAAAAAACAGCGAGACAAACCATATCTGTTTTATTTCTTGCATTATATCTATAAAAAATAAAAATAAAAAAAGAGAATTTTACTGCTTTTTAGATACCGCACACACGCGCACGCATGTAGATATATTCCAAACTGCTACCATACACCATGGCCAGCCTATCCCCTGCATCAGCCAGCGCTAAATTGCATATAGATTCTCAGGACACTTCAAGGACCGATCGGTTTTTTCATCTCTGAATCATTGGTCAGCCCCTGTGAAAAAAAAACAAAAAAAAAGATGTCAGAATAAAAAAAAAATCAATCAAATTCAAAAAAGCAAAAAAAACGAAGAAAAAAAAAGACTATGAATAAATACACAGGGGCTGACTGATTATTTTTTATTGATTCGACTTAGACCATTTTGAATGGTGGATCCCGGAAAGAGTATAGGCCCTTCACCTGAGATCAGTCCGATCTTGGGGAGTCGAAAGGCAGGTGGAATACGAAGGTCCTATAATCTGGAGAAAGATTCCATTGTTCCAGGAATAGTCCTAAGACTATCAAAACAAAGCGGGTGCTTGTCCGGTCAATTGTAGGAAAAACAATAATAATTTTTAAAAAAACTAATAAAGGCACACTGTACTCCGAGCCCAGAAAGCCTTCAACCGATCCCTTCTGATACCTTCAAACCCCTTTTCCTCAGAAACCTGACCCGAATTTGGAAAGGCAGATATTATACTGGTCGATTGGTACAGGATACAGAGATCGGATCGAGAAAATATCGAGGTCGGATCGAAAAGGCGGAATCAAGATGAAGAGACAAATTTGAGCGAAATGGCCGCTAAAAATAAACAGGCTATGACTGGGACCAGCAATGATTGGAACAATTGGGAATCAGAAAAAGAAACTCATGAGTATGCACCTCCTCCTAGATTCGAAATCTGGCTAAAGAAGGAATTTGATGCCCATGTAGAGAGAATAACAAACCAGGTGGTTGGCGATCTTTTGGCATGTTTTGCAGAAACTCTTGCTACTATCTCTCAAAAGGTTAAAAGCCCAAAGTTTGCCCTTGATATTTCTTGCCTTCCTGAAATAAACTGTACTGATACCACAGAAAATATCCTTTTTCAAGTCTCCAGAAAACAACCAAGTACTAGCTTTCAACTAGATATCAAGCCCATTTCCCAAGGTGGTATGGTTCCGAACGCCTATAACTTTAATCCACCTCCTCCAGAAATCAACCTTGAACTCCTTCACCTAAATGCCTGCTACCATAACCAGAAGAATTACCTTCCCCTCGATCCTTCAAATACTTATTCTCAGGAAATGGCCGAGGGGACTCCAACGGGAATATGTGCACAAGAAAAAGAACCTTCCTTAAACAGGAGCCCATGCAATCAAATCCCAGTGCAATATTACCCAAGAGAAAAGACCCAACCCAGCTATTTGACCAAACCTCAGCCTGGTAATCTACCCATACCAAAAGGAAGGAAAGAACCAATTCCAAGGCACTATGATGATCTACCTGCTCCAAGATCCGAAATATTCCAAACACTATGGGCCCATGAGATACTTAAACCCGTCGCTAATGATCAACCTCCCAATCCATTGTCTAGCACGTGGAATCATGGCCAGTACTGTGAATACCACCTTTGCAGTGGTCACCTTACCGATAAGTGCTATGCACTCATTTTCCTGCTCGCCCCTTTAGGTTTCTTTTAAGGGCGTGTAAAACTTGTTTGTTTTCGGCCTCTACTTGGCCATTGCCTTGGGGATAGGCTACGGATGACTATCAATGCTTGACGCCCAAGTTTGCACATTCAGCCGTAAATGTTTTTCAAGAACAGAGTACCGTGGTTGGAGATGATTGCTCGTGGAAGGCCGAATGTGCACCATACTTGATCGTGGACGAATTTGATGCTATTCCCCTCTGAAATGATAGCCAGTAGCTTTGCTTCGATCCACTTTGTGAAATAGTCGATGGTGACCACTGCATACTTGTATTTGTATTGTGCTAGGGGAAATGGACCGATCAAATCGATTCCCCACATGTCGAAGGGCCAGGCAGCGACCACCGCCCACCGAGGTTTGCGTGGAGGGAAAACTCGGTATGTCCGCCTACCTCTGGCACTTGTCACATTCTCGGACATACTTCTCTGCATCTCTCATGAGGGTGATCCAGTAGTATCTGTCTTGCGGGATTTTCTTTGCCAGGGCTCACCGGTGCCTAGATGACCATCACACTCTCCTTCATGGACCTCGTACAAAACACCCTCAGTTAACTCTAAGGGAACACAGTGAAGCATAGGTCTGACCTTAGATCGCTTGTATAAGACTCCCCCAACTATCGAGTACCGACAAGCATGGTTTCTGACTGTTGTAGCTTTGACTTTGTCTGCGGGCAGGATTCCTTGCTCGATGTAGTCCTTGTAGTCGTCAATCCAGCTTCTGCTCACTGGTTCGATATCAATTATTATTGGTTTGTCGATGGCCGGGGTTTCCAAGTGCTCGATCATGACCAATGAATCTAATAGTGCTAGACTTGTCTCGGTGATCTTGGATAAGTAGTTTGCTCGCATGTTGTCTGCTCGTATGTTGTCTGCTCGATCTATTCTGATGATCTCTCATAACTTGAAATTTTTCAAGATTTCCTTGACAAGCTCGCAATATTTGACCAGGGAGGGGTGATGCACCATACACTCCCCCTGGACTTGGTTTGTTACTAGCTGTGAATCCGAGCACACTATGACCGCTTCTAGACCCATGTCTGTTGTGAGCTCAAGACTAGCGATCATTGCTTCATATTCGACCACGTTGTTGGGGGCTGGGAATTTGAATCGGAGAGCCATCTCAAATTATGTAACTTGGTCGGGAGCTATGAGAAGGACGCCAGCTTCACTCCCGACTTTGCTTGCTGCCCTATCCACATAAAGTTCCCAATATTAGGTCAGTCAAGGTGTTGGAAGTTGCTCATGCCTGGGCTTTATTGGCTGTGGGGCTTCAGATTCTTCTTGCTCGGTGAAACTTGTTTTGACCAAAAAATCGGCCAAGGCCTAAGCTTTGATTGCTCGCCTAGGCTGGTAGTCGATGTGAAATTTCGTGAGCTTGATCGACCAATTGAGTAGTCTGCCCAATGAATTGGGTTTGTGCAGGATTTTGCGCAGTGGTGCGTCTGTGTATGATTACATGTGCAGAAAAATAGGCCCTTAATTTGTGGGTAGCTACAACAAGAAAGTAAGCTAATTTCTATGCATTAAAATAACGACCTTCAATAGGACTGAGAGCCTTTGACACATAATACATAGGTTTTTGTATATTAAACTTCTCCCTAACTAAAACAGCGGTCACAACCTGGTCTGTGGCTGCTAAATACATATATAAGGGCTCCCCAGGTACGGAGCTACTAAGGAAGGGCGGTTTGCCAAGATATTCCCTGAGCTGTTCAAGGGCTTTGGCGCATTCATCATTCTACTCGAATCCATTGTTGTCGCGCAGGATCTTGGAGAATGGTAAGCATTTCTGCGCTGACCGGGAGATGAAGCGACCAAGGGCAATGATCCTGCGATTTAGTCACTGGACGTGTTTGATGCATTTGGGCTGCTCCATCTTGATCATTGTTTCGATCTTTTCTTGGTTTGCCTCTATCATGCGTTGGTTGACCATAAAGCCAAGGAACTTTCCTGCCCGGACCCTGAACACGTACTTGCTCGGATTCAGCTTCATGTTGTGTTTGTGCAGATTGGCAAACGTTTCCTCCAAGTCAAGGCTGTGGTCGCGGCCTTTGGTTTTGATGACCATGTCATCTACATACGCTTCCATGTTTCGACCAAGCTTAGAGCCGAACACTCTGTTGACCATGCGTTGATAAGTGGCCCCTGCATTCTTCAGCCTGAAGGGCATCATTTTGTAACATTTCAGCCCTCCTCTTGCCTAGAAAGCTATCAAGGCCTTATATTGCTCGTTCATTTTGACTTGGTGGTACCCTGAGTACGCATCCGGGAAGCTAAGCATTTCGAACCCAGCTATGCCGTCGTCGAGCACTTTTATGTGCGGCAGTGGGTAGCAATCCTTCGGGTAAGCTTTGTTGAGGCCCGTGAAGTCGACGGATGATCGTGTCTTATTTTAATTAATTCCTAGCAAGTGTACAAGACTATTCTAGAACAGCTTGGGAAGCAAGGGTCGAACTACAGAGACAAGAAGAATACTGATGGCAAGAATATCAGTAACAATTTAAACTAAGGGGGGTTTTTATTTATTTTATTTAAACTAATTATTCTACTAAAACAGTAAATCTAATTAAACTAGGCAGCATTACAGTTGTAAAAATCTTATGGAGGAGGGAAATTTAGGATTAGGGTTTCACTTGCGATACTCTATTGCTTATTTAGATCAAGTATCATTCAATAACTTGGGTTCGTTCACAAAAGATAGATATAGCCTATCAAATTATAGTTCAGTCTCTATCCCAAATAATTCATCCATTCTATATCCTACACATAAGAACATATGGATCATAACTATCACTTAGGTCATATACAGGAACCTGACCCTAACTTATCACTCTCGTGCATCGATAGGTTTAATTTATCATGATGGTGAGCCAGTGTACGACATATGCATATGGTCGTCCAGGTATCCGCACCTCTATGCCTTTATTACTTGCGATTCCATTCATTTGGTCAAAGCTAGACAATAAGGGCTTGTTTGGTAGTCAGACAAGGATAAGCAGTATTATTACTCCCAGTACTATTAGTGCCCTCGCTATTAATCCTAACTTGTATATCGGGGGTAATTTTGAGATTACAAATGTTAATCCCAATTTTTTTTAGTGAGGGCGCTAATAATACCACCATCCTCCTTGGTATTAATAGTGAGGCAATAATGACTTAATCCGGATAACTCGTGTTATTAGTCCCGACCACCTATTGCGTACCAAACATCAGACAACTCGGCTTATTAATCCTATCTGCCTTTAAAACTGGCTACCAAACGGCACCTAAAGGGGTTGATAAACACCATGATCAACAAGAATTGAATGAATAAAAATATATATTAAGCAATAGATTCGATACAAGCTACCTCCCAATTCTTAGATTAATGGACGGTTAGTTCATCCTTAAAGATGAAGTGAACAACGAGATAAAGGAATACATGAATCGATCTTCAAAACTGTAATAACAATGACTAAACTACGTTATACAAACTAAAATCTAAGCTAGAGTTGTTTCGTAGCACCTTTTTGGACGTTCTTTGGCTTTGGCTACCGTCCTTTATTTATACCAGGGTGTTGTAGGGGAATAAGAAGTTCAATCCAGGTGAAAAACCCCGTAAGTCGGTTTCTGGGGACCTTGCGGCCGCATTGGGATTTTACCTTGCGTCCACAAGGGTCTTGGACGGGCAATGCTGCATACTGGTCACCTTGCGAAAGCAAGGTCTTTTAATACCGCATGGGTGATTCTTCCTTTTGCATCTTTTCCAATGTTGCACTTTGCACCCTTCCTCGAAATCTTCACTAAAAGCTTCATAAATCCCATAAGTTTACCTAAAACCCTGAAACTCACAATGTAGCTCAAAAACACATGTCAGTAGCCAAAAGCCTCGTGGAATTGCTTATTCTAAGTAATAAAAGTACCTGATAAAGACGTATAAAATACGTCTATCAACGGACATGCGCCATTTTTCGTTGGCCTTTTTAACCATCACCACGTTGGCGAGCCAAGATGGATAATGGATCTCCTCGATGATATCCACTTTTAGGAGTTTTTCAACCTCCTCTTTGATCACTGCACTCTTCTCTGATGAATACTGTCTTGGTTGCTGCTGAATTGGACGGAAAGTTGGGTCTACATTCAGGTCATGGCGGGTAACGCTTCAACTGACCCCTTGCATGTCCTCGACAGTCCATGCAAACACATCTAGGCTGTTTTTGAGATGATCGATCAGTTTGGCAAGAGCTTCGGGAGGCATGGCCTTCCCGATTTTAATTTTTTGCTTGAGGTGGGCAGGATTGATGATGATTTCTTCCAACTCGTCTTGTGGCTGGAACTCGAGCTCATCTCGAACTTGCAAAGTGTCCAGTTCGATAGCCTGTGCAGGGGGATGCCCAACCTTACGCACATGGATCGTTGTTGTTAGAGATTACTCGGTTTCATCGATCTCCATGAGATCTGATGTTCCTAAGGATTCCTCGAGCTCGATGTTATTTATGGGGATTGAGCCTGACGTGGTGTTGGTTATAGCCTCCTTTTCGGAGACGATGATTGTTTGCTCTGGAGTGTTCACAATCAGCTTCTGCTTCTTTTTTTGGGAATCCTGGACATATTCTCACATTGCCCGTGGCTTGCTGTTGAGAATACCAACCTCATCTTTTGTGAAGAACTTTGTTTTTTGATAGGGGATGGAGGCGACCATCTGGAACTTCGCCATGGCCGGGTGTAGACACCCCAAATTCGTACCCCTATTTTATATTGTCAATTAAATATTGCAAAATGAACTATTAATTATTTCTTATATGTTTCAGGAGCGAAGGTACAAAAAAAATGAAGAAAATGAATAAAACAAACAAAATCGAAAAAGCAAAAGAAAACAAAACAAAAAAAAAGAAAGAAAATCAAAAAAGAAAAGAAAAAGACAAAAGAAATCGAAAAAGCAAAAGAAAAACAAAAGAAACAAAAAAAGAAAGAAAATCAAAAAGAAAAGAAAGAAAAAAAAAATAAAGAAACGAAAATCAAAGAAAAGGAAACAAAAATAAAAGAAAAGAAAAGAAAAATCAGCCGCCGGTTTCCCACCCCATTCCTTACTCCCTAATTAATCTCAACTATAAGTACTCCCTTTCTCTCACAAAAACCCACTCTCACGATCCCTCACCCAGCGAGCTCTCTCTCCCTTAATACCCGACAGCCGCCCCACTCACAAACCCAAACTCCCTCATTTTTATCTCACAAACTCTCCCTCACAAAAACCCAATCCCACTTTCTCCCTCAATCTCTCAACTCATTCCCAGCGACCCCCACTCCCAACTGCCCTCTCTCACAATCTCTCAATCATTTCCTCTCATCCACCCGTCTCCCTCTCACAATAAAATCCTCCAGCCGCCTTTTTCCCTCACTCACTCACTTCACCCACATATACTCTCTCTCTACCCACATAGCTCGCACACACACACATAAATACACAAAAACACACACACAAAAATACACACAAACACACGCACACTGTCGTTACGCTGCCCGATCTCAGACAACAAAATCAACAAATACAAGCAGTTACGCTGCCCAAATTAACACAACACACAACACACAATACACAACACACAACACACAACACACAAACACACAACAACAACACAACAACAACAACAAAAAGACTCCTCTCCCAGGAAGGGACAGAAGCGAGCACCGCGCTCTAAAAGGTAACGCCTTTAAGGCGCGTTTTTATTTATTTATTTACTTTCCAGGTTCATTTATTATTTAAAGTTGTATTTTAAATCCTAGAATGTAGCCAATATAAGCCGTTGTCATGGGATTAGATTAGGAAATAATATGTAAAAGAGCCGTTATAACGCCAAATATTCTTAAATAATGCGTAATTATTGGAAGGAGGCGGTGCGAGTCAGTAAATAATGTAGCCACGAATGTATCTGTTTAATTTTCCCTTGTCAAAATAAGACCTTATTTATTTGCTAGATTAATATAACAATGAGCATACTTCACCCAAACGCTTTGAGGCCGAAAGGCGAGTTGGGTGTCTAGCACCTGACTCGTAACTTAGCCCCGAACCCGTTTTTAAAAATCTACGGTTTTCTTTACGGTTTTCCTTTATTTTTTTAAAATAAAGGTGGCGACTCTAAAACTTTCGGATCAGGTGGGGCCTCAGCTCCCATAGTGATCGATTGGGCCATAAGGCCATTTTAATAAATCCATAAGTGGGGCGTCGCAATATCTTTTCTTGCACTTCTCTATTATCCCTGACGAAAAAAAGGGAGAATGAGAATGGAAAGGTAATGCATTCCCATATCCTGTTATCCACGAAATAAGGGATAACCCGACATGAGAAACCTTTAGTTCCCATTTTGGATATAAAATCACTCGGGCAGCAGAGGCACATTCCAACGTGCTAATATACTCTCTCGCACTTTGGATTTCGTCTTCCCTAAACAAGGGAGGGTGGGCGAGGCGGTGGTGTCGCATCCGCACGCACGCGCACCCTAAACAATGGCGGGCGCGGGCACATCCCTGAACCTCCACCAGGGCACCGAGAATCTGATTGTAAACCCTTCAAGCTTGCCCGAGTACGGTTTCAGCCTGCTATCGGACAGTTCTAAGCCCTTGAAGCAGGAGTAGTACATGATGTCCCTGCACGCTCCCGTGTCCAGCAGCACCTTGTGAACCTGCTAGTTATTTACAATGCAAGAAATTACCAGTGGTTGCTCGGAAGCCAATGGAGTGTTTCCCAACTCATTGCAGTGAAGAAGATACTTTGTTTTCCTGCTCGTTGGACCGCTGGGGCATTGATTGCCTTGGACATGGAGTAAATGTGCTTCCCAAGTTGAGTGTTGCAAGGGAGTTCTTCCTGAATGACATTCACAACCCCTTGAATCTGAGGGGCCTGGCCGCCTCTTCCTCTGAGTGGTCTTTCTCGGCGATCATTGCCAGCATCCTTGCCCGCTCCCTAATTTCTCATGAAGCGATCTAGCTTGCCCGCGTTGATCAAATTTTGAACTTCCCGCTTCAACACGTTGCACTCCTCTATAGTGTGATCGTTGTCGTGGTGATAGTCACAATACTTGGTGTTGTCCCTAGTGTGAGCGAACTCAAGGTCTAGCGGGTAAGGAACTGGCAAAGCATCGCCGATCTGGAACATGATTTCTTCCCGGGAAGTGTTCAGCGGGGTAAACTATGATTCTCCGAATCTCTGGCCGGGAGTAGAGGTGCGTTTTCTGTCCCTGCGCAGGCGGTTGTTGCCCTCCTGGCTCAGATCAGCTAGCGTGGCCGAGCTATCCTGAGTCTTATCCTTGCCGAGCTTATCACCCTTGCTGCTTTATATCGAGCAGAACAGATGTGAGTTGGCCAGTAATTATGCCTTTGATGCACTAGGGTTCATCATCGCAGTAATTAGGTAAGTGTCCTGTTCAGATAAGGAAACATTTGACCTGTCTTGGAGAGCAAGTTACTGAGGTCCCCTGCTCGATGCTTGCCCGGGCGAGTAAGGCTTTGCCCGGCTATATGATGTAGATCTGGTGATGAAGTGTAATTCCTGGGCATGGCCCGTGGTCAAGTAGGCAAGGCCTGTCCTCAGCCAAGTTTAGACAGGAGTTTTCTTGTTCTCTGCTCAGTACCTTACTAGCTCTGTCCGCTAGGTTGGTGGGTCCCAAGCTAATTGTGCTCGTGACTGACACGTGATGATCGCTCGTGACCAGATTTAGGTCGGGTACATCATATACATACAATCTTATCACTGTTACCATCATTGAAAAGAAAATAAAATTTCATGTAGAATGAAAGCTTTTATCATATAACGACATTGGTAGAAGCGTTATCTTTTGAACTGTTTTGTATTAAAAGTCTAATTTTAGGACTTTTTATATAAAATAATTATTTTTAGGACTTTTTGAACATAAAAATTGTTTAGTAGAATTTTTTGGTATTTTTCCGTAGAATAATTACTTTTTTAGACTTTTTGGATGTGAAATTTGTTTAGCGGGACTTTTTAGATTTCCCCCCCCCCCACCCAATAAGATATACATAAGAGATTCATTCTCTTCACAAATATGTCCGATTGAAATATTTTCCAGAATGAATCTTTATTATTACTACTATTAGTATTATATTATTGAAATTAGTTGAAAATAAGAAAATTTGTTTAAATTATCAATAAGAATTTAACTTATTTTGACTCCATCTCAAAATTGAACTTGTTTGAATTGGTTAGTATTTATTAGTCATGATTATATTAATTATGTTGATATGTAACATCCAATTAGGAAACAATACCTAGTCGAATATCAGATTGCTCAACATATTATGCCGCTAATGTAAAGAAGAAGAAAAATCAACACTGCGCCAAAAATTTATTTATATAGAAAAATCGTTATAAAAAGAACGTTTCTTTCTAATGAGTTTACTATCTAGAACGTGCACCTAGCAATAATATTAATGGGATTCCCCTTATATGATACTCCCTCTGTTCCGAACAAAAAGTTTCTATTAGAAAGTCAAACATTTTTTACAAAATGATACATTTAGTAATTCATTAGTAATAAAATGATTTAATTATGCCTTCAATTTTGAAATTAAACTTTTAAAATGAAACATCCAAAAATAATAGAATAGTAGACTATTTACTCAAAACAGAGGCAGTATTTGATATTTCTCATGATTGCTATTCCTCCTGGACACCGATGCCAAACAAACGCTGCCTCCTTCAGAAGGGCAAGACTGAATATTGATACTACTATTCCTTTCATTTACCATTGTAAGCCAAAATCAATTGAAGTAAAGTTTACATAAACTAATGAAGATGTCCTAACAGCAAAATTAGAAAAGACTATGTAAGATTGTAAGTCTACTAGTACTTCACTACAAAACTCACGCTAACCGTGAATATCCTCTTCTTTCCTATCAGGCAGACTTTAACTTGGATGATGTTGAAGCTAGGTGGGAAAGTGTCCTGTGTCCCACAAACATCAAGAATATCCCCAAAAATCCAAGTGCTTTCAGGGTACTGAAAAGATCCAACTGCATACAAAGAAATGACAAATTATTAGTCGTACTGGCGGTAAGTGTACTATTTATGTGTCAATAAATGAATCTGAAAAAGGCAATAGCATGCAACAAAAGGGAATTGTTGTGACAACGCCCCTTTTTTATGAGCTTTTCAATCCATGACTGAGCTTCGTGTACATACAAAAAGTTTTATCACATATTTATGGCAATCCACATAGAGTTATGAATTTGAAATGAAACTATTTTCTACACTGGATTTCATCCTGCAGAATGTTACATAAAAAATTATACTTGTAGTCTCGCCCAACCTGAAACATCATCCACATCATTTTGATGGAACATTGTTGACATCCAGGCAAAGATCCTACTGGGAAAATGGAAGTGGAAAGTAAAAATTGTACCTTAACCCAGAAAAGAACATATAGGGCGAGAACAGCTCCAATGCCAGCAACGAAGAGGATGGCAAATGTAGCAGATACTGCTGACTTTGGGAAGTTGTTCAAGTTTGCACCAAGACGTAATAACTATCAAAGACGAAATAGAGCATGCATTAATTGAAGTCCAAAAAGATAGTTGGACAGTTCAAAGCAGTCATATTGAAGTCCAAGAAAGAGAGAAACTTTCTTTTTGAGTAGACATTCTGTAACTAAACTTCATTTTTTTCATATTATAAGCTAGATAGAACTGCCTCATACCTATGAACACTTGTTTGACAGATTGAGTAAAGCTGGCAGGTACATTCTAATTAAGGTTTTAAACTCAAAATCTTTTTGTCGTTTTATTTAAATATGAAAGTAGCAGATGTGAAACTGATCTCATATCCCCTCTCTTGAATAAAAAGAGAAGCAGTTGAGATCTTTTCCAAAACTTGAATCTTTTTGTCTTTTTATATACATGCGAAAGTAGCAGGTTCGTCTGCCTTATAACTCGCCAAGATTATCAGAAATGGGTTCTAATGTTGTCAACTAGTATCAGAGAGGATAAATAGGTTTGTCTGCCTTATAAGTTGTGTGCTGCATGAGCAATATAAAATTTGAACGAGATGATATGCCAGAGTGAGAAGTGGTTAATCTCAGCAGGAAATGCAAGTAGCTATCGCATGGGAGTTTGATATGAGAGAGGAAAAATAGGGGACCATGACAGACTTCTCAGTCTTATCTATTAAGTGATATAAATGTTATACTCCCTCCGTTTCACATAAAGAGTCCCCTATTCTATTTTGGGATGTTTCACTTAACGAGTTCACTTTCAAAAATTATGCTTACAATTTTCATAACCTTTCGTCTTTACCCTTCACTTTTTTTTTGATAAATAAAGTGTATTAATATAAAAGCGTCTAACCAGGAGACACATCCTTGTACACAGAACATATACAAGAAACCAACAATTATATACCAACTAAACTATCCGTAATATTAACAAAAGATTCCCCCTCGCAGACCAATAGACTGCAAAACATTCCTCTTGAGGTGATCTATATCGGCTTCTATATTGTCAAAAACCCTCATGTTCCTCTCTCGCCAAATATTCCACCAGATCGCGAGAGGAGCTGTAACCCAACACTTGTTTTTCCTTCTGCGCTTGTACACAGACTAACCTTGCAAGAGCTGAATTGCCAACCTAGGCATGACCCACGAGATCCCAGCCGAACTGAAAACAATCTGCCATAGCTCCTTCGCTACCGGACAATGAAGAAGGAGGTGATTCACCATCTCTTCCTCTCGTTTACACATATAGCACCTGTTCACGACAATCCTCCCACGAGCTCTCAAATTATCCCCCATCAAAATGGCCTCCCTCGCAGCTTCCCAGGCAAAGAAAGCCACTTTCCTTGGAGCCATTGTCCCCCAAATCTCCTTCCAAGGAAAGTAAGAACTAACCCTTCCATCTAGACAGGAATAATAGGATTTCGCTGAAAAGCTTCTGCACTTCGACTCTGCCCAAACCATATCTTCCGACACTGTACTTCTTTTGCAATCATATAACAACTCAAACAACTGGCTAATATCTTCAAACTCCCAATCTTGCAGCTCCCTCCTGAACATGGGACTCCACGAGTCAATATCATTGTGATTAGCCACTATCGAGTTCACCAACTCGTCCTGATCAATAGCAAGGTCAAACAATCTTGGAAATCAATCCTGTAATTTTGCATCTCCGCACCAAATATCTTTCCAAAATCTCATCTTATCTCCCTTGCCAACCTCAAATTCAATATGACGCTTGAAGGAGGCCCACCTCCTCATAATCCCTTTCCTAACACCCACCCCATGAGAGCAAGAAACTGCCCTAGGATACCATAAATGGCTCCCTTTGCCATACTTATCTACCACAATCCTCCTCCACAGCGCATCTCTCTCCACCATATATCTCCACAGCCATTTCCCCAGTAAAGCCCAATTGAATGTCCTTAACCTTTTAATTCCCAAGCCTCCGCTCTGAACACCAGAACACACTGTATTCCAATTCACTAAGTGATACTTCCTCTCCTCCATCCCCCAATCCCAAAGAAAGTCCCTTTCTAACATAGTTGTCAAGTCAAGAGGCGCTAAAAAGGCGAGAGGTCCATATTTGAGGCGAGAGGCAAGGCGCCCAAAAGGCGCTCACGGAAACAATATCAAAAAAATATAAATAAAAAATATATAGCTTAACAAAACATGTCAAATAAATAAATAATGGGAATAAACTGGACAGTAGAAATAATCCATTCTTTTTCTTTCCAGTACTAATCCACAGTATATTTAAAAAAAAATCCGGCGACCAATTAAACAGAATTAGACCAAAATAGCGTGAAACTCCCTCGATCCAAAAACCAAGCAAGAGACTAACATATATAGGTGCTGGTGAAATGGTCTGCGAATGTCCGGTAAAAAAATTCTGGCAACGGCGCGTGGGGCGTGTGACACCTATTCCGGTGACAGCGAAGGCACAATTAGGTTCGCGAAGTCACTGTGATAGCAGATCTGGGCTTAGATTGGGTGAAAATTGAAGATCGGAGGCTAGATCTAGAATTGAAACTTCCCGGCTATTCCGGCTATACTCGCCTCGACTCGTCTATACTACTCAGGGCGTTGGACCCTCGCCTAAGGTCGCCTCTCACCTGAGGCGAGAAAGGCGAGCGCCTTTGACAACCATGCTTTCTAATTTTTCCATTCTCTTAGCCACCGAATTAGGAACCACCAACAAGGATAGCAAGTAGGTGGGAAGATGAGATAATGTGCATTTAATCAAAGTCTTTACCCTTCACTTGTGTTGTAAGCATCTTGGTTTTGCTTAAGTATTATTGTAATTATGACCAATTCTCATGACACTAATATATCCATCATTAGTCTCGATAGATTGAGTAATAATGACACTCCTGGTGTACACAGGACGCAACACCTATCTTTGTCGTTCTTTGTTAATAATATTTCTTACTTATCAAAAAAAAAATCATTAGACTTTTCAAACATGGGCTATTTGGGTGGAAGTGGAACAAAGGGAGTATATTGCTACCACAAAGATGAAAGGACTAACCCCAAATAAGAATCCAGAAAATGGTAAGAATACGAGGCCCAAGAAAGCATAAGAGAGTTCTTGAGGAGGATGCTTCTCTGGAGCCCTGAAGATGTGGGTTATCTCTGCCTTGGGCCCATATCTTGAGTATGGAGAAACTGCTTTTGGAGGAGGGCGGGCTGCCTTCTCGGGTGCTTCAGGCAGATATAATTCAACATGACCCAGATGATGTAAGAACGAGTTCTCCTGAAAGAAACAGAAGGAAAGGAGACATTAAAAACTGTCCAATATATGCAGACAAAAGGTTTAAGAGAAAGCCCAATTACCATAACAGCGTCTCCTACTGTAAGTTCAATATCATATGTACCCGAGAGGTAGAAAAATTTCTCAACAAGACCAAGAAAATCCTGCAAGGTGAAGTCATCATAAGAAAACTTGGTCTATCAAATTAAAACAACTTAATTTGTGGCTCTCTATACTCCATTTTCTTCAATAGTTAGTGTCAACTAGGTTCATGTACTAGTTCAATGAGAAACACTGAAGATCATAAAACACATTGTATTCACATTTTACGAAGAGAACAGGAAGAGTGAAAAAAAACATACTAAAACAATTTCAAACTGCTTCCCAGAGCTCCCCACGATGAATATATGCTCAACCCCAGACTCGTGTTCCAACTTGAGCAATGCCTGCACGAAAAACATGATATTAAACTTATCTAAATTGTCAGAAATAATAAAAGAGACAGATATAGAACTGGCCAGAAAGCGGGTCAGAACCTGGTGTGGCTTGAATGGGTTGCCAAGAGGAGTCGTCAACTGAAAGGACATCCGCAACTTTTGAAGGTGGTTTGCTGATAATGTAGCAGCATTAGGTCCAGCTAGGTTCAGCCTACACAAAAGATAATAATTATTGATAAAATACTCCGAAATAATTAAGAAATAGACTACATAATGCAGATATTGTGCTCACATTTTCACAAACTTCATTCAGAGTTACCAGCACATCTAAAAGCTTAAGTTGTTACATAGGGCCGGGCTCAACAATGTATATTAAGCTTAACACTGTCCCTCACATATGACTCGTTCACATGTGGAGAGATATATAAACATGCCTCACCAGGGGCATCACAAACCAAACAGAGTAACAACATGCACTCAAAATATTTCAGGTAACAAATGCAGACTCGAACCCAAGACATTGCCAAACCAGAGCACCAAAAAGCACTAGAACTCTGATACCATGTTAAGTTACCAACTCATCTAAAAGCTTAAGTTGTTGGATAGAGGCTCAACAATGCGTATCAAGCTTAACATGAATCAACATCTCATTGGAAGATCAAATGGATATCTTTTTGTTTTTTTGTTTTTTTTGATAGGTAAGTGTAACCTCTTGTTGGTGCAGTGATTAGAACCAAGGACCTCAAGATAATGCTTAGGCTTATTAATATTTCATACATCCTTAACCAAACCTTAGATTCAGTTGGACCGTATGTTTTTGCATATTCCCAACTGAAAGTGCCTCGACCTGGTTAGTAATAAACCCACATATTTTATGTTTTCTGGAATTGAACTAGATCATGCTCATTTGGATTACTCCAACAAGTAGCAGTAGATGACACAATCAGTACGTGAGATAAGTGCCATTTACAGCATAAATATATAAACAAACATGAAAGAAAGGAAATAAACTAAGGAATAGAAAAGTTATGAGAAAGATGGCCAACTACTGATTTTAAATTTATTAAACTACATCAATGACTACTGAAATTTGGAAAATTCATGGGGGGTGTACGATGACTAATAACAGACCAGCAGTGGTGATTGAATCAACGCAGTGCTACACTGGCAACACAAGTTGGTTTGACCACCAACATGAATACCCCTAAAAAGAAAAACGTTTATTCAGCAGATTCCCAGAACGTTGGACAACACATGTTTTAAGAAACATGACATCCTTTGTTGGATTAACGTATGATCTCAAGACAAGTGATTAAGGATACATGAAGGAAAACCTGAGAAAAACAAGAAGAGAGAGAGAGAGAAGCAACAACACTCATACCGGGAACTAGTTAAGTGATGTATCACCAGTTAAAAGTGCAACTTTCCTCATAGGGGTAATCAAACACATCCGGACAACGGATGCAGGTATTGGCGGTAGGGAAGGAAACAGGAAAATCATTAGGAGGGATCCACGTTATTTTCTCCTATAAGCATTCGACAAATCAAGGATAAAAGCTGGAAAAACGCATTTAAATTCTCAAAGGAAACAATTATACAGAACCTGCAGAAAGAGGAAAGGACTTTGCATTCTAGATAAAGTAAATAACATACTTCTTCTGACTTTCTACACTCCCAAGGTCACTCTCAAGTACTGCAATTTCTGCATTATCAACTTTGACAACTCCTGTGATATATATTGGCACTTTTGTCTGGCCTCCAGTCACATAGATTTTCTTTTGCTCTGGATCATGTAGTACAATCTAGGAAACCAGGGAGAGAGAGAGAGAGAGAGAGAGAGAGAGAGAGAGAGATTGTCAAACTATGGAGGTAAATCAGCTTTAATGCATAAAGAAACCCAAAGATTAAATTGAGTACCTCAAAAGCAAAAACGTAGTCCCCAATGTCAACAGATTTTGGTAAAACATCCAAAATATGTACAGCTTCTTCAGAGTCAAATCTCAGTTCCTGCATTATGGAACCCCACCAGACCATTGTGGCATGAGAAAGGAGAATGGCGCAATCAAAAGTTGGAACTCATATACTTCTATCTATAGTTTCATGACTTGTCATAATATAGAAATAGTGCCTTCAATAACATTAGTCAATCCATGCCCCCACCTTGTCAATGATGGAAGCATCCTTGGAATCTGAGCTGAAAACATGCATGAGTTTTACTGATAGAGGAGGTGCAGAAGATCCCAGCACAGTACTCACCCTAACCTGCAGAATAACCATGTCAGAAACATAGTCAAAGAAGAATCATTTTGGCAAAATGAATGAAATTATGCAGTATGCACCACTCCTACATTTCGGAGGATCGTTTGACAGGATCAAGATGTAATTTTCAAATTTACATGATTGTGCTCACAAGGAGTGATACGTGTGGGGCAGCCAAGGTGGACCTTACATGGGTAATAAGGTTTGGGTTTATCAATTGACATGGAGAGGGGGAAACAAGAAGTTGTACAAAGAGGGTGCACAAGTAAGATGGCAGCCATGTTGGGTTCTAAAAGAGGCAAGGGATTTGCATGAGAGGTATTTGTGATGCATGGTGGACCAATGGGATGGGGCTTATTGTTCCTAGTATGCAAATGGGCCAAATGGGGCTGAATAAGGGACACCATGGGCTGGATGGCGTGTACAAGGGTTTGGAAGGGTTCAAGAAAGACAAGAAAGGTGGCAAGGCACATGGAGGACACGGCTACATCAACATGAGCAGCCCAAAACGTGGAAGGCAGCCCATACAACATGGTTGGAGCAAGGACACGGCTTCTACAATTCCTAAAGGAAGAAGGAATCACTTAGTGTAGGCTTTTTAATGTAAATCCCGTTTTTGTTGTTTTAGAGGTTGTTAGTTTTAGTTTCTTTTATTTAATTAGTTTTATTTCTTTCCTTATTAGTTAGGGTTTCATTAATAGATTAGGGTTTATTTTGTAGCCTTTATAAGGCATCTTTGTAATCAAAAGAAAACAGATTTTTGACGCTAAAAAAAAGAACCAAGAACACGGCTTGTTGTTCTTCAACAAAATCGATTTCTTCTTCTTTAAGGTGAGTGAAGCCTAGAGAGATTGAATCGTCGGGATTCTTTACGTTAGGTGAGTGAAGTCTGGCCGATGAACCCGTCTTCTATCTTTTACTTGATGTTATTTTCCGTTTTTATAGTTCTTTGAGAAAGTTACGGACTGTTGTGTAATCTCTTGAACTCTCGGCCAAGGTAACATAATGGGGCATTTTGGGCGTGATTGAAGAGTCGTGAAACAAGGGTTTCGGGGCAGTTTGTGTTCTACAAGAAACGTGTGGCTGTTTTGTGTTTTACTTGGGAGAATTCGGCCTAAGTAGGAATTCAGGCAAGGGGGTTTTAAACCATTGTTTTTGGGCAGTTTATAGGCTGTTTGAATTTGGTGATTTAAGGCTAAGTTAGGGGCTGAATTTGTAAAGGGGTTTTATTTAATTTCGGTTAGGGTTTGTGAGCGATTTTGGAGAGGTTTTGGGTTGTTTTGGGAGAGTTGTTGTTCGGGGTAAAGTTGTCTAAAACCGGCTGATCAGATTGGTGCTTCTCAAGCTTCCTACACCGTATCAAGGAGTTTGATAGGGAACAATAGGAAAAGTCATGACAACACAAATTTCTCACAATGCAGATACCACTTTTAAGATTCTTCTACGGAGAGGGTACTGCAGAAGCTGTGATGTGGTTACGAAGGGTTTCCTTTCACGTGAGGAGCACAATACATTAAACTTAACCTTGTTTAACTTGATAGATCTCAACTAATGGAGCAATAATGAATAATTAAGTGTAACAACTACTGACCAAGTAGGAACAATACTAGGTGTCAATTGAAAGACCCAAAGGCTACAGCAACCAAAAGAAAAGAAAGTAAAATAAACAATTATTTGAATATCTTTGAGCTCTATAAGAGAACGTAAGGAATAAAACACAAGGATTAGAAAACACACCATAACTTTCTCTTGCCTGGTTAATGAAACCACCGTAGCTGGAAGTGATAAAATCAGAGGAACTGGTACCCTACACAGAAAAAGATGCACAACATTTTTATAAGGGAAAAAATGTTTTAGTGCTGATAAGAAATGACACATTGGGAGTTATTCTTGTAGAAAAATAAAAATACAGCAGTCCTTGCAGATGAGACATCTGCATTTAAATCTTGGCATTTCTTAATATCCAATAAAAAGTAAATGCCAACCAAGTCCAAAACAAAACATTTGCAATAAAGCTATGTTTATTAATATATTTTGTTACATAGATATTTTAGCTACAAAAGTGTCCAAGATCCTACTGTGATGAACTACTTGGATACACACAAGTTAGCAAAATTCTAGGTAATACGAAGAAAGCCCATAAAAAGCCACACTCGTGCAATCACTTGCCTGTTGCTTTCCAAGGAAGCTAGTGCATCAATTTGGTAATACAAGTCTTTGGCATTGCCAGGAATTCCAACTGCAAGGAAATATTTAGCCAAACCCAATATTTTGTCCCCTGGAAGCTGCAAATTTGAAACCAAAGTTTTAGAAGGCATTTTCAAAGTAAATTGAGGTAAAAAAAAAACAAGAGAATAAGCCCCCAAAAAAAGAGTCAGCTGCCACACACATTCAAACCTCCTGAAGTAGCAGCAGCGAAAGTTGTCAAACCTCGAACAACTGATGAGGTAGCTGAAAGAGAACCCTGATGACTGCTCGTATCAACAAGTTTCTCCTCAAAGTAATAGGCCCCATCATCTACAAAATGAAATCAGATTAACTTGAGTATTTTGACTTGCTATCAAAGGGTGAGCTAAACGGACAATGGCATATAAATATATAATCTTGATCATAGTGGTGGATCCAGAAAAATATTTTGGCGGGGTCACAAATTTTAGCTATTACATAAAAAGTTTAGAAATCACAATTTTGAGCGGGGTCCCTACCCAAACCGACATATAGTTTTACTTGAGCGGGGTCCCCTCACTTGAAAGAATGGATCCGCCACTACTTGATCAGGGGTGCAAAGTAAAGTACACATTCACGCCTCACCAATTAATTCAAATGCATACTTGTGAAGGCAGAAATGTAATCCACCAAACAATGTATGCCTCAATATGTAACTTCAGCCACTATGTTCTGACAACATCATTGCTTGTTCAACAAAGATCATAAGTATTTAGTATCTATGGAGCAGTAATATCCTACGTACTTTATAAAGATAAATGCTAGAGATCCCTGCTTTCTTCTCCAACTTTTCATCCCAATCTATGCGGCAATGCATGTGATTGGTGAGTTTCATTGTCATGTCTAACTCATGCATTAGCCCATAGACTGGGATGAAAAAATGGGATTCCTTGTATTACTCGTGTAAATGTATGCATATGACCCTATAAAAAACACTAGAGCACCAAACACTAGCAAAAGTAGGTGAATTATTTCTTAATATAATGGAAGTGAATTTTAACTATAATCTGAATTGGCCAAGTATGTAACTTTTTTTTTTGATAAGTTGGCCAAGTATGTAACTACTGCACAACAACACTGTGTGAGGCTATCTGATAAGAATGATAACACTGGATTCTTGTCACGCCATAAAATGGATGACATATGTAGATGCAACTCAAGAAACTTGCATCAGGTGTCTTAAAAAAAATTAGACTTGTCCTTGGCGTGATTATTTGTGTGCTAACTCAACTACTTTGTGCCATTAACTTCTCCTAAGAGTTCAGAGAGTTTTGTTCCCCTTTCTTAGCTCTCCAAACAAAACCTTTTGGGCTGATAAGCCTCTCCAACAGAATTTATTACTACAATCCCTCTCTAAAATTTCCATAGCACAGCACTATATAACATGCGTGTGAACAGATAACATTGCATCTTATGTTATATCATGTCCTCTACTAATTACACCAACAAAAATAGACATTAATCTCAATCAAAACATTTGTTGGTATAAAGATGTGGTATCCGAATATGTCATCAATCTTTTCCCACTAATATTTTCGAACTTTCCCAATGATAACAAGAGTACCACCTCAGACCCATGGTCATTTGTTCTTTATAATGCTAGCAGGTGCATCCCACTTCAGCTTGAAACAGTAAGCAAGATTGTTTAAACCCAAGTGAGATTGTGGCAGTTCCAGATGTTCAACTCTGTTCTAATAGTGTTCTGATTTCAGATACAATCATCTGCGGCTCGCCATGTCAAAGACTGTTGCTACAGATCATGTTTGCAATGGGGAAGTACTCTTATCTTATCACAATTTCCTTGAATAAGTATGTCAACAAGTAATGACAATATTCTAAGAGGTAAATCAATGGGTTCAAACTTTCACTGCAGCAATGGAAGGTGTGGATTACTTCTCACTGAGACAGCAGCCAACGTTACCTTCAGGACTTTAAATTTTCAAAACTTTTAGGCAAAAAGTAGATTGCAATCCCCATGTAAAAAGATATTTGATCACACAACAAGATAGATGCTAGTTCTTTTTTCTCTGAATGACAGTGTGCTTCTGGCTGACTATTGACACGGCACTTTCTCTATATCGCATCTTTGACAAGTTAGATTGGAATAATTCAGAAACGGTCATCCATATGAGCTGTTCCAACAAGAAAAAGTGTATTTATAACAACGATCTGACCAGTGATCTGAGACAGTCAAAAACTTTCTTGAAGCGTAAGATAATTTCCCCAACTACAGTTCATGTTCATATTGAAGTGGGGGAGAATCATTTAAGTTAGAGTGATAACAAGACATTTTTCTGCAAGAAATATGAGCTGAAAGCATGGGAAAATATATGTTCCAACAAAAAGAATCAAGACAAGAGACCAACATACCACCTTTAAAAGAATAAACATAAGCATTTCCATTTAGACAAAATTTAAAGGACTTCTACAATCATCGCATGTTTTCTATAAAGGCAAACACCTACTGACTACATACCATATTTCTCAGTGCTGTCAAAGAGCTTAAGAATATCATTCTTCAGTGTACCAATCTGCAAATAACATGCAAACATTTACTTAAAAGACAAACCATACAAACAGACGCATCAAACAAATAAGAGTAGTGATAGGGATACATATTTTTTGTACAATTTTCTCTCACAACCTAAGTGGCAAGAATGTGAATGGTTAGACATCATGATGTAGCATGTGATGTCCACCTTTAACCCATACATGCTTGACACCTAGATTTGTATGAAAGATTTGTACAAAAATGCTTGTATCCTTGTCATTTTCCAACAAATAATGTATAAGGACACACAATTTAAGGAGAAGGGTTGGCAAATGGTATTATGTGCATAGCATATACTGGGCCAAAGAGCTTTGAGAAGCATCAATGATGCCTCAATAAAAAACAACTAAAGTTTCTTTATACATTGTGGGCAGGGGAAAGTACATCAGCTACAAACTATTGTGATGACCATCCCGTGTGCAATGGAACTGCAGTACCTTGGTCATCTTTACTTTGACATTGAAAAATGAAGATGTTTTCTGGTAATAATAGAAAAAACAGGTTTTGATCATCTAAAAAGGAAGAGATGCACATTAGTATTTTTTCAGGTATAAATATTTTTTTGAGATTTTATATTTGCAACAAGACATTTGAAAGGACCATGGGAGAGAGACAACCCTCTTTATAAAGAAGTGTGTTAAAAAAAAATTGATAGGTAAGTGTGACCCCTTGTTTGTATGGGGATTGGAACCAAGGACCTCAAGGTATTTGCCTAAGTGCCCTTGCCATCTCTCCCACCCCTTGTATTAGCATTTGTCTCCCTTTGCCCTCCTCATTTTCCAAATACTACGAGTCTGAGGATAGATATTCATCACACTTACATATAGCATGCTCTGAAAATCCAAAAGCACACTAAATCCACGTGAGTTTATCAAATGAACAGACGATAAGCAATCTCCAATATGAGCAAGCATCCAACCACAATTTGAAATAAATGGACCAAGACCACCCACTCAATCACCCAACCTCTGGGTATAGCTAAAACACTTCCTTAAGCAAGATGATTATGCAATCGCATGCATGCTTTCAACTTCTTAGGCATCTTTACTGCCCAGCTTACATGGAGAACTGAAAACAGTAATATTCTAACCAAAAAAATTTATATTTCCTCTCTTTCGGGAAGGAGATGCAAAACATGTTAAAGTTATTTCAAACTTTATCAGAAGGCATCAGCTCTAACGGGTGCAGAAAGAAGAATATAATTCAACTTACCAGATTTCCATCGATCTCAGCAGATGCTAATGAAACAACTCCACCAAGGGTCTCAAGTGCTATTCCTGCAAAAAGAGAAGTACAAGCCGACAAATATAACTCAGATAATTTTACAATATGGTAACCCCCATACCTATAGTTCAGCAAGTAAGATGAGTAGATATTAAGAGACAAATTTACTATCAGTAGACCATGAGTGTAGATGGATGCAAAATCACTTACCTGCGGCAAAAGTACTAGACTCAGGATTATTTGAACTGTAGCGCCATTTTCCATCACTTTGGCTAAGAGCCTGAAAATAACTTTCAAAATCAAGTTCGGAAATCAAACCTGGTTTAAGGGCAAAAAATGCTCTAATTCACTCATTAGCAGGCCATAAAGTTGGTTGCCAACCTTTATGGATTGCAAAACTCCAGCAGCGTCTCCAAGAAGTACATCAACTTGAGAAGTACGATCCTGGAAAATAAATTAACAGCAAATAGTGTCATGCAAAATAACTGTATAGATAGAGATCTATAGACACTACAGGTAGAATTAAAGTTGGAGCCATTCTCAAGAAGTTCTCACAGATGACATAACTGCAAAATAAAAAACAGTGAAACATCTAGAAAGATCTGAAAAATGTTAAGGAAGAGAAAAAATTTCCTATATAACCATTTGGAGGGATGGAAACAAAGGCAGATTTTGCTACAAATTCAATGAAGAACTCAGTTACAGCTCCAGTACATCAGTTACCTTAATATGTATCAAACTTCTGATTGGATAATAGAAGTCTAGAAGAGAATTGGCATCCTTAACAGAATCTTTAAGTCTAGAGGTGATGCCCTAAAGAAAGAAAGATTACGTCAAGTAGGTTTACATCTGAAAGGATCAAAGATCAAATAACTTCAAAATAAGAGCAACATATAGGAGCAAGTGTATATATACCGTCAACGCTTCCTCGCTAATCCCACAGTTTAATAACCCATCAACTCTCAATGCATAGAACAGATCCTTCACACTTGATGATGCTGCTGAAATAGTATCCACAACAGACTTGCAAGTGGAAGCCCTAATATCCGAATCTTTCTCGATTCCAAGAACCTCAAATGCTCTTAACGCTTCATATGTTTCTTCTAAGCTGAAAGAGATAACACATTATCAGATACTATATTAAGTATTAACCCCTAAATTGGAACTACCATAGTCACATTAATACTCCCTCCGTCGCAGAAAAGAGCCCTATATTTCAGCTTTTCAAAGTCTGGATGACAGATATATTGCATTCATTTGCTTAGAGTTTTAGAGAACAGAACTATAACCATTGTAAACTAAATAAAAATAGTCATGAACTGCCACCTTTATCGTTTTGGAAAAAACAAGTAAATCACACCAAATCTTCAGTGAAAAGGTCAAACACAGAAGCTTTTATAGGATACAGCAAGCCAGACTACCAATTTAAGGAGAATTCATGTTATATCTGAACTGAAAAACACATTCAAAGCATCTATGCAGTTTATTAAGAAAATGCAATTTAGCAGAAGGCTTATCGCTAAAGGATTGAACCAAATGCTTATAAATCCTTTCAGATTATCTGAAAAAAATTGATAAATTCAATTAGATAATTCATAAAGTATTCAAATTCTAAAACAAAATTAAACACTCAGGGTTTCAATGAGGATTTTAGCTGACCTCCCAAAGGATCCGTCGGCTGAAGTGAAGAGCTCTAATGCAGCGGAACGGTGAGTGCCTGAGATTGGATTGAAGATCGCGGCGGCTTCATAGATCGACATTAGAGTCGGTAGAAGAACAAGAAACCCCAAAATTCTAGCCATGCCTGAAAAACGAAATGGGAAATTATTAGATAAAGTTGTGAGAAAGTGATTTGATATGATGGAACCGTAACAATGAGATTGATCTTTGGATTCGTACGGAAGACTACGGGAGTTGTTTGCCGTGGGGAAGGAGAATGAGCGAGGAATGACTGCCGTGAGTTTTTAGAGTCTTCGGACTGATTTTCTAGAATGACGAAAGTCTTTGGCTGTCCATTTCCAAATATGCCCTTGATCGCTAATCCTATTGCCAATGCATACCAAGCTTTAGTGAGTGTTGGGTTTCGTTTGGGAGGTACCACATCATCAATAACATTGCATGATGTGGTACTGATACCTAGTTGACGTTTAATTTGGCTGGTGCGACATGAATCTTGAGAGGGCGGTTAGTTATGCATTTTTTTTTACTTTTTTTTTCTTTGTTTTGTAAAATGTCATCAAAACTTGGTTGAATTGACCAAAAAAGTTAAATTTAGGTTTTTTATTAAAAAGAGTTTAAAATTCTGTTTTTGAGAAGGGGGGTGGAACCCGCAAGAGATGAGGCAAACAAGCAATGAACAGACGGGGAAGGGAATTGAGAAATAAATAGTAGTGGCTCACATTGATCTCTAAAGTACAGTAGCACACAACTGTGATCTATGCTTACACTTCCATTATACCCATCCCCTATATTACAAAAGAGCTCAATTACACACTTACAATTGACAATACCTAACTACCGGCTCAGATTAAATGAGTTTGATATTTTTAATGGATGGGATTCATTACATGTGTGAGGGTGGTTTGGGATTCACTGCCTCCACTTTGTTCCCCAGAGTCAGTTTCCCCAAACAAATCTATCGAGAATCATGGCCTCGGTATCTCCGCTGCGGTGTAGGCAGAATTTGCTTCGAAAGTTGGCTTCGTCGGCGACTTATCTCACCCTTAAGGTAATTATTTGGTTGCTCTGTGTATTTCTCTTTGTCTGCTCTTCTCCTTTCTTTCTTTTTTCGCTTTTTCTCCCTCTTCCACGCATTGTCTGCAGATTTTAAGTTATGGTCCAGATCGTTGCTCAAGTTTTTGGCATAATTTAAATTTAGTGTATAATTGGGGATTGATTTTGTAGGGAGTTTGAAGTTTCTGTCGGATTGTTGAAGTTTGATTATGATGTGAATAGAGAGACTACAATTCTGATTTATCTTCTTTGTATTTGTAGAATAATTTTAATCATCATTATAATTTTGAAAATGTATTCCTCTTCAGTTTTTACTATTTTTCAATTATGTGGTGCTGACTTTTTTCACTCGAAGATGGATACGGGCCAGAGGGAATGGAGATTTTTTCAATCTATGAAACAGATTTTTGTTAGTTTTGAAACTCATCTTAATTTGGCTGTTGGTATAAACTACGATGCTTCTGTACAATTGATTAATTTAAATTAACGTTGGAGAATGGATTTATTGTACTGTAGTTATGCTCCATGTACTATGTTTGAATGCAGACAACCTGTTTGATTATTGGTCTTGAGACCTATGCATTGATCTTTCAACGTCAATGGAAGAAATTAGTTGCATTAGAGACACTTACAGAATGAGGTGCAATTTGCTACCGCAATTGACCTCGTCGGCGACTTCTCTCTCTTTGCCACAACGAACACAAACCAACGCTGGATATTTCCTCCTCTCCGATCGGATGCTCGCCCTCACTGAAATTTCCGGTACTTGGTTGATCGGACCCTCTAGGCAGTTGCCTTCGTCGGCGCCTTCCCTCTCTTTGCCAGCAGGTAACCTCTTACCTCCTTCGGTAATGGTCTGCTCCCTCTCTCTCTCTCTCACTACCTTATATTGAATTTCTGAGTCTAGTTGCCATATTTGTTCACTGATTTATTTTGAGATTGCTTCATATTTCCTGGAAACGGGGCTGTTAAAGTTGGATTTGTGTTTGGGTTTTTGAAGGATGGAATGGGGTGTGTTTAGTTGTGAGACTACACTGCGATTTCCGTTTGAGTCACAGCATCCACATTGTTATTCACGGGATCATCATGCCGTTACAATTATTTTCGTAAATGAAAGTTGTGATTTAAAAAAATGTTGGAGTTGAGGTTATATTGTTTTAAGTGATAGTTGAGGGATCGATATTTTATAAAGGGTACTGTTTAGAAGATCAATCGGAGGGTGTAATTTTGTAATATAAAACATAGAGAGAACAAAATTAGGTGACGATTCATAATATTAATTGTAGGGTATGACTTGTAATAGGAAAAAAAAATAGGGAATTAAAAATAAATAACTACCAATACATGTGAATGTGAGGTTGAATCTCAATCGTTAAATTTTTTAAAATTTAACGAATAGCCCTAATCAATTCACGCAAGATCCATGGCGACATTGTCTTTTGTCCAAGTAGCCAATGGAGTCGATGAGCTGGAAGATGACGTGGATACAATTGAACTCTCTCATGTAAAGATAAACATCACTATTAAGGAGTTGGGGGTGGCCCGACTTAAACCCTCTGACGTAAGAGTGAGATTACAGATGTTATGAATTACAGTAAATGTAATGTATTGATGGCTCTCACTTCTAGCCTCTATTCTGAAAAGTGGAAGCTGTTTGGAATGAATGTTATATGTTATTATTGGATATTTGTGCTGGCTTGGTAATAACTGTAGAAAATGTCTCATATTTATATTTGAATGGTCTATGAGGTGACGCTTTCTCATTTGTGGACATGTTGCGGCTGATCGTAAATGCTCTGATATCGTGTCAGATGGAGGAAGTGACCAGACTGAACTGACAGGGAAGTGGTTGGTTGTGTGTGTCAGTGTTTTCGACGCATGGCAGGGCTCTGCCAAAGCTGTCGCACATTGTGTGTCTTGCTTTTTCGTGACCGACTGTTGCTGAGGCCGAGCCAACCTTGTCGTTTTGCCGAGGTCGAGCTGTACTGGCCTGGTGCTCCAATCTCTTTCCAAGCAACCCTTTACTGGGCCGAGGAAAGCCCTCCTCGGCATAGCCAAATTGACTTCTAATACTAAACTCACTAATGGTAGGACCCAAGGTAGTCCCCTTTAAGGCTAGCTTACATCGACTTCACCTAATTGTTTTATAATGTAGATTCTTAAACATCTTCTTAGGTAGGTTCCACTGTCACATACACACTTTTATTTTTTTATTCAATTTAAGAATATATCTCCACATTCATAATCTTATTAGCATCTTCTTAGATGAGTCTCAAAATCATTTTATTAACTTTACACTTCAATCTTATTTTTATACTTTCAAACAAATAAATTTATTTAACTTTAGTTAATATATTTTATACTTAAATATTCAGTATAAATAAAGTAATTTATAAATTAAGATATTAATTAATTTATAATTAATAAATTATTCATAAATTATATAATTTATAATTTAAATATAAAAGATAATGAAAAAGTTGTAGAGTAAATGAAGAAGATTGAGGTGGTATATTTATAGGGAAGAAGGAAAGAAAAAAAATCCAAAAAAAGTATTTAAAAAACATTTTTAAAAAATTAAGCCCCCCACCAACAGTCAAAGCAGTCGCCCCCTCCCCCAAGCAGGCTAACTGTGCGATTGTTTAAAAAAGAAATAAAAAAATGAAAGTTCATCTCAAATCAGACGATGGGCCCCACTGAACGACCCTCTTACTCACCTTAACCACGTGTGTGGTACACGCGCCAGGTGTGGAAGAGTCGTGCACCACACCACCCTCTTCATTATCCATTCTTCTTAATTCTCCATTTTCTTCATAAATTGGAAGAGTTAATCTCCTCTCTCTTACATGGCTTTGTTAATGAGAGATCTCTCATTGTCATTTCTTATCTTCTTAATAGAAAGTTGGGTTAAGAAGAAACATTGGACTTGCTGTTAGTGGGATGTCAAAATTTTTGTTGCGCTTTTATCAATCGTTCATTCGCCCTATCTTCCGTTAACTTCAAAAAGGGCAACCGTTAACCCCGTGTTAACTTCTTAATTATGTGGTCTCATGTTCCGTTTGTTTCTCGGAAAATGATTTTCGAAAAACATTTTCTTTATTTATGGGTGTTTGGTAACCTTACGAAAGTATATATAGTCAACGTAAAAGTTTTTTCGAGTCAACAAAAAATGAAACCTTCTTTTCAGGAAAAATATTTTCCGTAAGTCACTTTTCAAATGTTCGACACCCCTCTGCCCCCTTCCACAATTACAAATTTACACATATTTACATATACGCACAATATTTCACTCAACAAATAAATTGTTTAGAAATATAAATAGAGTTTATGCACGATATTTATAAGTTATAATTTTAACAAATACTCACAACATCCTAAAATTAGTGTATAGCATAGGTTTAACACCTGCAAGATTGTTTTGAATTAGGTATTTACAAGCCTCTAATGACTTGTTTGGTAGTCGGACAATGATAAGCAGTATCATTAATCTAATATTAGTGTCATCGCTATTAATCATCACTTGTATATCGGGGGTGGTTTTAAGATTACAAATGTTAATCCCAATTTTTTTTTTTTTGTGAGGGCGCTAATAATGCCACCCTATCCCTTGGTATTAATAGTGAGGGGATAATGACTTTATCCCAATAACTCATATTATTAGTCCCGACCATCTATTGCGTACCAAATATCAGACAACTCGATTTATTAATTATATATGACCTTAATTCTGGCTACCAAACGGCACCTAAGTTTTGGTCTAGCCAATTCCATTCCCCATTATGATATATATATATATATATATATATAATAACAAACGTGATTTTCCCGCCTAAATGTTTTCTATAAATGAAAACATAAATATGCATTGGAAGTTGAAACATTTTGTTTTATTACATTTTTCTTAGTTTTTATTCTAAACATTTAATTAACAAGGCATTGTAAATTGGAACACTTTGTTTTGTTACATTTTCTTTATATATATAATGACAAATGTGATTAGCACATCCAAATATAGCAAGATCCCTTCAAAATGCACTTGCCAAAAATAGGAAGATATATATAATGACAAATGTAATTTGCTTATCTTAAGATTGTTAGATAACCACTGTAACTACTTACCAAATAAGGATATTATTTACATATGAACACATATACAAGTATTGATAAGTAAATAAAAAAACATAAAAAGTTCTTAAGAAATTAAATACCATCAATCTAAGAGGGAATGTCTTTTCTTTTCTTACCAATATGCAAGGGAAACGAGACAAACAATCTAAAAACTCAACAAACATTACTTACTCAGCCATAAATGTGCTTCCTCTTTGAATATTAATTTACTTGTGAGTTTTGTCAAAATAAATTATATACATAGGAGTTAAAGAACAAGTACATAGTGAAATATAATTTGATGAACAACTATAGATCCTTAAAGTTTGTCATGTCTAATTTTATACTCAACAAATATTGTTTACTCAGTCATAAATGTGTTTTGTCCTTGAATATAAATGTTTTGTGACCGCTTTTGTTGTTTATAACCACGTAATTTCACCGGCAAAAGTAGTAGCATCAGTTATGACATGCTGGATAAGTGGATTTTTAAAGATCAATAAGGTCCTGGTGAGAGGTGACAACATCATCATTACCGGATTCCATTTTCGCTCATTGACATTGGAAGATAAATATGAGCGAGTAAATCGTAGTCTAATTGCTCTAGGAACATGTACGATGACTGTAGAGGGGTGTGATTATGTATATGGGCGAGTAGTCGAGTATATCATACTCTGTGAGAAGTACAATGAATTGAGAGCAATCATAGTTTAAATGTCTATTTTATTGTCTATTGAATTGAGGTTAAATATTTATAGATATAGTTGTAATAATTAAGTACACATATTATCAGTGTCACATCATTTGGGTGACACTATTAATGAAAGGGTTTTTGAGTCGGAGACATTTTGGTCATTTCAGGGGAGGGATGACTGTAGGAAGTATGTAATTTGAGTTGTTTTTCTTTGGTTTATCATAATTTGAATTTGTTATACAATTTTTATTATCTAACAAATATATATTTGTTTAAAGACGTATTCTAAAATATATATGAATTTTTCATTCATGTAATAAGGAATAATTAAATTCACTTATATTTTTATCTTTACATTTTAATTATGTTTTTGATTTTCATAACACACTAACTAAAAGCTAAAAGAACATTATATTAAAATTGATTAATATAGATTACGTGAACTTTGTTATGTGATAGTGATAGTAGTAGTAATTGTACATATTTAATCATAGTGATAGTAGTAATAATCGCACATATTAAACGACAAATGTTACATTTAAACAAATATTCTAAAATTTATAAAAGATTTTATTTATTTATTGTATTCTCTATTAATAATTTTATTTTTTCTTAATCGATGCGTTATAATAATTTTTCCAGTTTATGTACATATCGAACTCACAATCTTTACGGTACAATTATTTGTTTATTTTATTTATTATCATTAAAGTTTTTAATCATGATATTAGTTTTACAATAATTTATTCTTTTAATTTTATTTTTTCACTTCATGTTGCTTATGTATAATTTGATTGAAAAAGATATATGGCGTGCGTTTAACGCACGGGTGTAAAGCTAGTTATCTTTTAAAGCTTAGTGTGATCCCCAATTTGCACTCTATTCTTTATTAGGCTTTGCAATTACCTTCTCAGTTTTAAAGGTATTCTCCAAGTCCATGAACAATCTTGAGGACACTTCATCGGCCTTTTTTTCTTCTTTTTTTTGCTTTTAATCATGAACATATGAGGCCATCTCATCCATAGAGTATTTTTATTTGAGCAAATGTTCAATAAGTGTTCTACCATCATGGTGCTTCTTATCCCTAAGCCCCCATTCTCTTGACTTGCAAACCTTGTCCAATCTAACCTCATCATATTTTCCTTCCCACATAAAACTATTCCAAACCTGGTCAACTTCCTTTAGAACTTTTACGGACGAGATGAAATATTGTTTCAATGCATTATAATATTACTTGACAAATTGTCGTTTAAGTCAACAATTTTGCAATAGGTCCTCAATAAAATCACTCCCATAGAGGTGTGCTTCTTATTGCTTTGTGAGGCATTCAAGAATCTGATAGACAAAATTAGGGTGGTCGGTACATTGTTTTAAACCATTTGGCCATGTTAAAACTAATTGTTTCAATAAGCACATTATTGCAAGCGACTAATGACATAAGTCTCTGAACAATGCATGAAAAACTTTGAAGCATCCAGAATCACAACTCAAAGTATTGTCACAATATAAGTCACTAATCACTATATTTCCTAAATTTCTCATTTCATAAGCGACATTAAATCGTTTATTTGAATCTCGCTATTTTTATTAGTTAACACTATATTTTTTAACCGTCATATCCAATATTTCACTAAGTTTAGCAACAACCTCTACAGTACTGACCCCTGCTCAAAATAGACTGCTATTTTAAGTATTAGTTCTCAAACCAGCTAGCTGTTCAAACTGATTTGGAGTACTTTGATGGTATTGACAAAGATTTCATCTGAACTAGCTAGAAGATATAAGTAATCTGCAAAACTCACATGAGATAATTTATCGTGAATCTTATGATATTTTGATATGCATCAATTTGTGCCCATGCTCAATTTTCCGCGTTAACTACTTGTATTTTAATGAATATGAGCATTAAAAAAATTTCAATTGACGTAAATGAGTTGTGTGAATAAAAACTTAATTTCATTTATGTGCAGTGGCGAACACACCCATTAGGGTTTGGGGTAGTTGCCCCCACTTGGTTTTTTTTAGTGAAGTTTTTTTTTAAAAAATAATACTCTGTAAATTTTACAATTTGCCCCACTTCTGTTAAATTTGTACAAGTTGCTACCATTTGAGAAAATCTCAATATCCGCCACTGTTTATGAGTATAACTGGGTTGGCATAAAAAACTTTAAAATGTAAAAAACAAAATTAACATTTTGTACTCCAAAATGTGAGTAGCACGTTTTGTGTGTGTGTCAACATAGACTATTATTAGTTAAGTTCTTTTCATTGTCTTTTTTCTTTCTCTCATATGTATGTTGATTGACATATATTAATGAAGTAGTGGTGTTGAATGTTGATGGTAGAGTAGCGATAGCTGTGGCGGTGGTGGTTTACATTCCTAAAATAGTGAGAGAAAAAAAAAAGGTTGTCATATACATGAATGAACAGACACCCATGGACAGACTAACTCATTCATGGCTTGCAGGCCCGATTTTAGGGGGTTCAGAATGATCGACCGAACAAGATCCCGATGTAAGAGGGTCCAATTTTATATATGTGTAAGCTAGTTTTATTTAGATATAATATAAATAATGTAATCATGCTAAACAAAATTTGTTTTGACTCAATGGATTGGGTAATTGTTTATGTGTTGATTGTAGGCTTTGTAGCGGTGAAGTCCAAGTCCAAGGTTAAAGCCCCTTCTCTGCCATTTTTGTAATCTTTTTTTTGGTCTACGGTCAATTATTTTTAGTAATATTTTATATGTATATTATATCATATATTCTCCTGATTTAGTTAAATAGTCCCCTATATTATTTTGATATGTTTTACGTAAATAATCAATTTTTAAAAATTATGTTTATAATTTTACAATATTTCATCTTTATCATCCACTAAGATTGTAAGTATAATTGTTGTGCTTAAGTTTTTTTTATTACCAACTTCAAATCTACTTATATATGTTTTAATTACACCGGAACCTAATGAATAAATAGTTAATATATAAAGATAAATAATTTGTTTTCGGTTTTAGTAGAGTTATTCAACCTTAATTTTATCTTGTATTTGCTAAATTTATTTATATATAAAAAAAATTAGTTGACCATCAAATTTTTTATCTGAGTCATAAAAAATAACAATTGATTTGGCATATAATATCAATATTTCAAGCAAAAATCAAATTGTATTGTTATGTTACTATCGTTTTTAATTATTTCTTATGTTTATTTAATTATTTACTTTGTTAGTTGATTGTTTTTTAACTTGAATTTATAGTGCACAATACATGTTACTAAAAAATATCCATCTAGAAGTCAAAACATAAATAAAAGAAAAAATTTGATTAAGTATATTCTTTTTATTGTAAATTATTTTAACAAATGAAGAAAACAATTTTCAGTAATTATTTAATACTTATTTTCTTATATGTTTGAGTATTATCTATTTTCAATACTTAAAATGATGAAAATTCAAATAAATTGTTCGTCTAAAATTCTTATGCTTATATTTTTTTAAGGGCCCCTTATTTTCTTTTCGCTCTGGACTCCCAAAAGTTTAGGACCGATCATGATGGCTTGTCCATCACTCACATAGATCCTATTCACAACTATGCAACTCACCGGCTTGTGAACCAAGTAAAGTGAGTTTGAGCTAAAGGTAAATTGGGTCGGTCTACTTTTATAAGTTTTCAACTGTAACATTACTTTACATTTTTTTAAACCGAGAAAAATCACTTTTGAGACGAAAGGACTACGGTATCCTTAGTGAACCCAAGATGTGTTATGGATCACTTATTTAATATGCATCAAGCTAAATCAATTTGAAAAAGGAAACCAGCCATCAATTTATTCTTTGAACTCTATACAGTGAGTTTAGATGGAAGTAACGAATCAAAGTATGTTTGGCTCGAATGAAAAATACACCCCTGTTTTATTAGCTCTACTGCTATTTTTTGTTCAATAAAATGAAGAAGCTCTACTTCTATTTCAGCACATTGCTTTGCTAGCCAACAAGTGCCTAGGAAAAATGGCCCAAGAAGCCAGGAATATGTACTGCAATAGGAGTATCATTTACCAAACGCTGGTGGATGAACCCTACTAATTGGTACTAAACCTTAACTCCATAAAAAAAAGGGCTTCAGATTCTTCGTCCGAGAGGATGAACAGACGGGGGTTGAAGATTTACCTCTCTCTATCATCAACTTCTCATTCTTTTAATTCAACTACGTTACTTCCTCATAAATCAACCCCTAATCCCCACTCGTCTAAATTCTTCCGCCCAACAAGATTTTCATCTATCTTCACCAGATTAATCAGCACTTCTCCCCCGGACAATCTGGTCGGATTTTTCGATCCCGAATTCGATTTTCCGGTCAGTGACTCAAATTCAATGGAAGATTCTCGGGTCCAATTTGGTTTGGACGAAGAGCTTGCCATTTTGCGGGACTCCTTATTGGTGGACTCTACGACCGCCGATATCAAAAGGGTTGGCTCTAGTAAGTTTTCCGATGATGCGTACTCAATATCTAATGCAATAAGGAACAATAATGACGGGTTTGGGGATAAAACCCAGAAATACCTCAGGCAATTTAGGGAGAAATTGAGAGAATCGTTGGTGGTTGACGTGTTAAAACTTGTACAAAATGCTGAATTAGGTGTAAAATTTTTCATATGGGCTGGTCGACAGATTGGGTATAGTCATACTCTTTCTGTTTATGACGCTTTGCTAAATGTATTGAGTGGTGATAATGATAGTAGAGTGCCTGACCATTTGTTTAGAGAAATTAAGGATGATGACGAAATTGTTATGGGGAAATTGCTTAACGTGCTGATTCGCAAGTTTTGTAGAAATGGGTTGCGGAATGTAGCATTAGAGGAGCTTGGTAGGCTTAAGGATTTTGGGTACAAGCCCTCTAAGGTTACATATAATGCTTTAGTTCGGGTTTTTCTAGAGGCAGATAAGCTGGAGACAGCAACTTTGGTTCACAGGGAAATGAATGATATGGGCTATCGTATGGATGTGCATACCTTAGGTTGTTTTGCAAGTTCACTATGCAAAACGGGGAGGTGGAGAGAAGCCCTTGATTTAGTTGAGAACGAAGAATTCTCTCCTGATACTATACTTTACACCAGAATGATATCCGGGTTGTGTGAAGGTTCATATTTTGAAGAAGCTATGGAGTTCTTGAATAGAATGCGGTCTAGTTCTTGCCTTCCTAATGTTGTAACATATAGGACTTTGCTTTGTTGGTGTTTGAATAAAAAGAAGCTGGGTAGATGTAAGAGAATTCTTAGTATGATGACCACCGAAGGCTGTTATCCAAGCCCAAATATATTTAACTCTCTTGTTCATGCTTATTGTAAATCAGGAGATTACTCTTATGCCTACAAATTGCTTAGAAAAATAGTAAACTGCGGCTGCCAACCAGGTTATTTGGCTTATAATATCTTTATTGGTGGAATTTGTGGAAATGAGGAGTTACCAAATTCGGAGGTATTGTTGTTGGCTGAAAAAGCTTACAGTGAAATGCTAGACGTAGGAGTGGTATTGAATAAAGTCAATGTGAGCAATTTCGCCCGGTGCCTTTGTGGGGTGGGGAAATTTGAGAGAGCTTATACTATTATTCACGAAATGATCAGCAAGGGTTTTGTACCCGATGTTAGTACATACTCCAAAGTTATTAGTTTCCTGTGTAATGCCTCAAAAGTAGAAAAGGCTTTTCTTTTGTTTAAACAAATGAAAAAGAATGGCATTGTTCCCGATGTCCATACATATACAATCTTAATTGATAGTTTTTGTAAAGCTGGCCTCATTCAGCAGGCTCGCAGCTGGTTTAATGACATGGAAACAGATGGTTGTGTGCCAAATGTGGTAACTTATACTGCTCTGATACATGCTTATCTTAAAGCCAGAAAGGTATCAGATGCAAATGAGCTCTTTGAGCTAATGCTGTCGGAAGGTTGCATTCCAAATGTTGTAACATTCACTGCTATAATTGATGGCCATTGTAAAGCTGGAGACATAGAAAAGGCTTGCCAGATTTATGCAAGAATGAGGGGAGAAGAAGTTCCTGATGTAAATATGTACTTTAAGGGTGCATACAGTAATGGCATGGAGCCAAATGTTGTTACGTATGGAGCTTTGGTGGATGGCTTGTGCAAAGTTCATAGAGTTGAACAAGCACATGAACTTTTGGATGCAATGTCAGTAGAAGGTTGTGCACCAAATCATATTGTATATGATGCTCTTATTGATGGATTTTGTAAGGTTGGGAAGCTAGATGAAGCACAAGCGATAGTTGCGAAGATGTCTGAGTGTGGTTATATTCCAACTGTTTTCACTTACGGCTCTTTTATTGATATGTTGTTCAAGGACAAACGTCTAGATCTTGCTCTAAGAGTATTGTCTCAAATGCTAGAGAGTTCTTGTCGTCCTAATGTTATAATCTACACACAGATGATTGATGGCCTTTGTAAAGTTGGAAAAACGGAAGAAGCATACAGGCTTATGCAGATGATGGAAGAGAAAGGTTGTAATCCAAATGTTGTGACTTATACTGCCATGATTGATGGATTTGGAAAAATCAATAGAGTAGAAAAAAGCCTGGAACTCTTTAGACAGATGTGTTCCAAGAGTTGTGCCCCAAATTATGTTACTTATAGAGTTTTAATAAACCATTGTTGTGCTGCTGGCCTCTTGGATGAGGCTCACCAACTCCTGGAGGAGATGAAACAGACATATTGGCCGGCGCATATGAAAAGCTATCACAAAGTCATTGAAGGCTTCAACAGAGAGTTTATAATCGATCTTGGTCTTTTAAAAGAGATAGGTGAGTACGAATCTGTGCCAATTGTTCCAGTTTACAGGATACTGATTGATAGTTTTCGTAAGGCTGAAAGACTGGAAGTCGCTCTGGAGCTACATAAAGAGATTTGTTCATCCACACTTTTTTCTTCTACGGACAAGAATATGTATTATTCTTTGATTGAAAATCTTGCCTGTTCGCATAAGTTTGACAAAGCCTTTGAGCTATACGTGGACATGATCAAAAAGGGGCCTGTTCCGGAATTGGTTGTCTTTTCCCACCTCATTAAAGGTCTTATGAGTGCCAACAGGTGGGAGGAAGCACTTCAACTTTCGCATTGCCTATGTTGCATGGTGCGTGACTTTTAAACTACGACTCTACTTCAAATTCACATAATTTTCGGGTACTTGGTATACCTTGTCTTCACCACTGTCCTCCACTTACTAATGCTAATCTTAAAACCTAATATTATTTATGCTATTAACTTCTGAAAAAATTGCTATCTACTTGTATTTCCTCCTGTCTCCACGCTTTCGACCTGTTTAAGCGAGATAATACAACAGGAGTGAGCTTCACTTGTTGCACTTATTAAATAAATAATATGGGAGTAAGCTATGATTGTGTCAATTCCTTTAGTCTATATATCAATGTATTGTTAAAATTTAAGGCATGAACGATGATAGTACCCAGCTTGTGTCTTTGACATTTCATTGTAGTTATAGAATACTGAATCTCATTTAAAATACTGTTCTTAACCCTTTTAAGCCGAAAATGTGAATGTTCAAACTTAGCCAGAGCTTCCAAAGAGGTGAGCTCAGCTTGAGCTCGTCATTATTGGCTCGGGCTTGTTAACCGTGTTAATGACTCAAGCCTGAACGCCAACATATGTTTGTATAATGAACTTAGCCTGAAACAATGGTGGGCCTTGTTCTGTTTGATTCAACTGCACATTGGACCTCCCTTCTGGAATATATATATCCCTTACATTAGCAGACAGAGATACTTTATCTTTTAGCACTAACCAAATGAAGAAAGTTTCTTTTCCAATTTTATCATTTAACTATTTGACAATTTTATTCTTTAGGTATGAGTTGTCTATAATACTCTTTGTCATTTAGTTGAACAGATGATTCATAACAGGTGAGGGCTTTTCATATTCCAATCCAAAGGGGTGACACTCAATGAATCCGAATCTCAGGGGAGGAAACTAGAATTAACACATTTTCTTTGATATGGCAAAACCATTAGAAAATTGGAGTCCACATCAGTATGCATCAAAATTCTACAATGCTTATGATCTTGGGGAACTCTAAACCCAGATTTTAGCTTGCTAGGCATTATTTTATCTTTTGTGCATCAGGCTGAAGGTTTAGTGTAGCAAGTAAAACTGAGCCTTGCAAAGTTGCAATTATTCTTTCCATCCCCAAGCGAAAGAATTAACTATTAAAAGTCAACTTCATCTCTTAAGAATGAAGATTTTATATGAATTTATGTACTTTTTCAAAAAACTCAAAGTTTGCGAAAGGTTATGGTTTTATTTGCCAAGACATAATATGTGCCAAATATTGATTGAAAAATTATTAACTTTAATACGTCATATTATGGGAGATTTCTTATGGGAAGGGGCAGTGGAGGTGTGGGGGACCATCTTGTTGGGTGGGATAAAGTGTGTAAGCCTAAGGAGGAGATTGGTTTGGTATTGGGGAATCTGGTTTGTAGGAACACATCCCTTGTTGGTTAGTAGCTTTGGCGTTTTTCCCGTGAACCGCGTTCAATGTGGCATAAAGTGATCAAGAATAAGTTTGGCTTGCTTAAGAATGGGTGGATTTCTTTCCCACTTGATTCGTTCACCCAATTCGGCTCCTTTTGAGCTCTCTTTGGCTATACGGAAAGCTATGGTTCTGTACGAAGTTAGAGCCTTTACTTGGACCTTATTAATAATCTCAACACTACATCTTGCAAGTGTGTCACCCTTATAAGCAGATTTTCCTCAATTGGTTTGTGATGTGTAAGCATGCATCCATGTCTCATGATCATTACTTTGTCCATTATGAAGGTGCTTAGTTCATTTGAAATAACTTGTTTGGGGTGGTTGGGGAAGCTTCGGTCAGCTCTAGCTCGATCAATTCCTTTCTTCAGATGTGCGTCAAGGGTTTTGGCTGAGATAATGATGCTAGCTTGTTGTGGCAGTTTGAGGTGTTAGCTATCTTATGGGATCTGGACTCTGAGAGGAACTCTATGATTTTTAGGGATCAAGAGTTGCTGCCTGGGCCTTTTCCTTTAATTCCTTAGGACAGAGTGGTTAATATGGCTTCCCTTTGGCTTCAGGCTTCAGCAAGGGGAGCGTTTCGAGGAGGGCCCATTTGATAGCATCTTCCTATCTAATATTAGGCCTACATAATTCTTTTCTATCCTTTTAGATGACTGTCTTGTTCATTTTCTTTGTACTTCTTTTATATCTATTACATTCTTCTTTTTCTATCCCTCCCTCCTCCACTCCAAAAAAAGAAAGAAAACGTAAACAAAAGTCAAACTGTGACTCTTTTGGGACAGCTTTAGTCAAAATTTGATATTAGAACTTCATTGTTGGAAAAATATCAGATTCAATTGCATGCTTGCAGCTTTCTCAGTAAGACCTGAAGTTTGAACTGTGCATAATCTCCTTTTACAGCCCTCCTGCTGAAAGTTCTATTCTGGGCAATTGTAGGCACTGCCTGATTAATCTAAGCATGATCCTTTTTTTATTTTTTATTTTCATTTTAATAAGTTTAACTTTAGCTCGTAATATCATCTTTGATATGGAACTGGCTAATCGTATACTTTAAATTCTTGAAGCAGGATATTCAGTGGCTTAGTGATGATGATACATCTGAAAGGAAGTAGGCTGTTGATTCACATTTACCGAGCTTACTTGTGTGCTCTGGGGGCCGTTCTAATTTTACCTTTGTGGATGAAATATGTGATGTTTTTCTACACACACGTATAAGACTGGTGATGAACATCAAGTATGGAGTTTGAATATCATCTGGAGGTTGATCACATCAAGCAACAATGTACTGGAGAGCTATATCTGTGGGATCTTTGTGTTAAACAAATAGAAGACATATTCTTTGTTAAACTGGTATAACACTCTCACATCCTCTACTTTTTCTGGGAGTACTTTCTGAACTAACATCTGTGTCGATATTAATCTATATCCAGTGATGCTGCTTGCAACTAATGTTGTTTATGAATTCTGAGCAGTTGGCCATGCTGCTTAAGCTGAATTATCTCTCCTACAATTTACTTGAAGAGTATAGCTAGGTCATAATGGCATTTGTGTTGTTATGCCCTACTTATGGTGCTATGGATTTATTCTCTCATTTACATGGTATTCTGTACATGATCCAGCTTTGTCAAAGAAATCTCGAGTATCAACTTCATTAACTTGCTTCCTATCTTATTTGTCAGAGCTGGAGTAAGTTTCTGCTCCTTTTCTCCATCAGTGCTGATCTTTGCTTGCAAGTATCAGACAGCCTACTTTTACTAATTATGTGTGTTGTGATGCCCGTCCTCTTATATAACCTTACTTTTCTGTAGCTGGTGCGGTTACATGTGGTCCATGGTGAAGGTACAGCTAATCATTTCAAGCCACTTGGTTTTCCAGTTATCATTGAGAAGTTTGGCACGTTCATGGTCTTTGAGAGGTATACTTCTTGCTAATTTTAGATTTCTTCTGTCCATCTTTATCCACTCTGCATGCAGTTTGGAGTTTGCCATCAATCTCCTTTTCTATCCGCCAATACTTTGTTTTTGTTATTTGGTATTGTCCATGGTTCAAGTAAGCCTTCTGCAGAAATTTCCGCTTGTGACTACTACTTCTATGGGTGCTCAATAAATTATGCTCAGCTCCTTCAGAATGTTATGCCGCGTGGTATATAAGATCCACTAAACTTTGGCCATCTGATTTCAAACATTTAGCATATTATCTCTGCATTATGGTGGTCTTATGTTATCTAGGTGATATTAATTGTAGTAGATTAGGTTGGTTTTTGTGGTGTCAATATTGAAGTGTTTCGGGTTTGTGTTGTTTTCTTGTTCACATGCAGTATGTTCAGGTGGGTTGTGTTTGTTTTGGAGGTTCTGTGCCATTAAAGTCTGGTTGTATTGAACAAGAGTGATGTTGGGGTAGTCCGAGACAGCATAAACTCCCCTTGCTCCGAGCTATTCTTTTGTAGAAGTTGTAAATAGCTTTAATCTCGACTTGTTTGGTTTTTGAGTATACTTCTAGTGTACAAAGTGTGTCACCTGTTTTGATACTTTTTGATAAATGATACCCCCTTCCCACCGTTCCATGCAAAGAGTCCACAATTCTATTTTGACATGTTTCACGTAAAGAGTCTACTTTCAAAAATCAAGCCGTCAAATTTTTAAATTTCCGAATATACGTTTTTTTAAAATTTTAAAATGAAAAGAAGTAAGAATGCAATAGGCTAAAGTTTAAAGAGAGATGGCAGTGGGCAAATATGGCGACTATATGAAATGTTAAAAAAAATAAGGATGAAACAGAAGTCAGCAGGCCACCAGCTGCTCCAATTACGGCCATAGTTATTAGATTTATAATGTATTCCTTCTAGCTATTCGTATTATCCATTTAGTTGAACCACAAGGAGCATTTTTGAGATTTTTTTTTAGAAGTTTGATTTTCAAACATGAACTAGTTGTCCGGAATGGATAGAATATCTTAATTATTAAAAAAAATAGTTGTTGTACTTTTGGTGATAAGAAAAAAATGCAAGTGTAATTTATTGTATAGAACTTATGTAACAACCTTTTCTTTTGATATTTCCTCCGTTTTAAGCAAAAAATTTTCGTTTGAAAGTTAATTTTTTTAAGAAAAATAATATTTTTATATCTTAAATTTTAAAAATGAATTATTTAGGTGAAATATCTTAAAATGAAACAATAGATTTTTTGTCCGAAACGGAGTATTTAAGAAGTGCAACTGTTCAATCTTATTTGTATTATCTCCAATGGTTTTCAGCCACTTCATTTTTTGCTTTGGACCATTTGTTGGTGTCTTACTGGCTTCTAAATATCAATGTTCTGTTTTTGGTTTATCTTTTAAATACTGAATGTAATAATACGGTTGTTTTGGCTTATTTGGGGATCCGGTTTCCAAAACTCGCCTTTTGCATTGGACTATTTGTTGGGGGCTTCTAATTTTGATCTTCTGTTTTTGGCAGTCTAAATTGTAAACCGAGAGTCATTTTATAATTCTAACAACGATTAAGGTCGATGTAGATTAACCTATTTCGCAGAGAAAAAGAAAATGAAACATGAAGTACATCCTTAAATGACGTGGGCACTACCCTAATTTATTTTAGGATAAATTATGGACATGTATACCTTTTCAAACATTTATTTGCGTGGGCACAATACTCCTAATTTATTATTTAGGATAAATTTATGTGACATGTCCACTTTTACTATCTATTTTCTTTCAAAAACATATTATTTGCTTACATTAATATAATCTCATAATTTTGAATGGTGGTTTTTAAATCAAATCATGGCCGCTACAAATAAAAAAAGTTCATTTATTGAGTAACATTTTTTTAAAATCACACCTTTTATTTAGATATTAACATTTCAATAGAAATCGATATATTAACACCGTAACATAAGTACGGACACGAAGATCTAGTACTCATGCATATAATACCAATTTCTAGTTTATTTTAAGTGGTTACTAGGTAGGGTTTTGTGCTATTGCAATTTGCAAAGGGTACATAGATTAATTAGAGTAGATGGCTTTTTAGAAAGCGCACCGAAACTAGATGCGCCTTATGACCTGATAGATTGGTGCAACTTGCAAGTTTCCCCCCTCGGCCCCCTCCCCTCTCTCCCTCTCTTTTATCAGAAACTGACATTGACAATTCCATCTTAACAAAGTCCAAACACGCTTTGAACCCACGTCTTCCCCCCCATATTTGATACTGTATTTGACACCTTCCCCCACGACAGCGCCGTGACTCCGCCGCTAACTTCATTCAAAACCACCGCTACCGCTATTCCCATTTCCAACTCTCCAACCAGCTGCATATCAATTATCATTGACTCATTGCACCTGCTAAAACTCTCTCAAAAACCACAAGGATGTCGTTCGAAGAGGACGAAGAATCGTTCGAGCACACACTCCTCGTCGTTCGGGAAGTCTCTGTCTTCAAAATCCCCCCTCGGTCCACCAGCGGCGGCTACAAGTGCGGCGAGTGGCTCCAATCCGACAAGATCTGGTCCGGCCGTCTCCGCGTCGTTTCCTGCAAGGACCGATGCGAGATCCGTTTGGAGGATCCGAACTCCGCCGAGCTGTTTGCTGCTTGCTTCGTGCTCCCGGGACAGAGGGAGGGCGCGGTGGAGTCAGTGCTCGATTCTTCGAGGTACTTTGTGTTGAAGATCGAGGATGGGAGGGGGAAGCACGCGTTTATTGGGCTAGGGTTTGCCGAGAGGAATGAGGCGTTCGATTTCAATGTGGCGTTGTCGGATCATGAGAAGTATGTGAAGAGGGAGAATGAGAAGGAGGCGGGTGAAGCTAGCGACGATAGTCATATCGACATTCATCCTGCTGTAAATCACAGATTGAAGGTACATTTTGTTTGGCATTGTTAGAAGTATAAAGTCAAATAGTACTAGTGTTTGACATTTCAGTTGTTAGCTGATAGTTGATTTATTGCTTTATGCCTTTATCCGTATTATAGTCTTCATCGATCATGGTTCCCACATGTTTGATTTGCTATCGCCATGAATTTACTATGGGAAGGAATAGGTGTCGGATCGCCCGTGCTTATTGTATTCATTCTATTGTGAGTGATCATGTAGTAATGACCAATAACCACAGGAAAAAAAAATGAATACAAAATAACCAAACAGTTGACAAACAATCTAGTAATAGCTGGTTAGGGATGGTTTTAGATTCAGTATTCTTTGTCATGTCTTCTTGCTATCGCCGGGAATTTACAATGGGAAGAAATAGGTGTCGAAGTGCCCGTGCTTATTTTATTAATTTGATTGTGAGTGATTATGTTGTAATGACCAATAACCAGAGCAGGCAAAAAAACAAATACAAAAATAACCAAACAGTTGACAAACAATCCAGTAATAGCTGGTTAGGGATGGTTTTAGATTCAGTGTTCTTTGTCATGTCTTTGTAATTCTAAAATGTTCAGGGTCTGAATCAAAGAAAAAAGGGAACAAGTTGTGTGAGGAAATAAGAAATAAGGTTGCGAGGGTCTAATAGAGACCCAAGAGAGCTATTTTTTAATTATTTATCTATCCATATATTTTGTTTAAAACCCAAGAAGAAGTGTGATACATTCTTAGAAGAATGGCGAATACTTAAGATTCAATTTCATCTCTGAAGTATTTATAGTGCTAACACTATGCTATTTCTGCTTAATAGGAACATGTTATGTGTCTGTGGTTAAGCTGTAACTTGCTCAAAGTTGAGCAAAAGAAGTGATACCGTGTGTAACACATTAGAGGATACTGATAAAACTTAAGAATGATGAAATAGTTTTGTCTAGTTGGTCCATGCAGCCTTGCTAGCCTTCTTGGAGCCTCCTCAATCGATAGTTGAGGCTGTATAGAGTAGTGCATAAGCCCTTAAGACCTAAAATGGTTCATTTCTGGTGGCATGTGTTACTTCAAATTATGAAAGCATTACGTCTCTCCGATAATAAAAGTTATGAAAGCATTGATTCTGGACTAACTAAATATTTTGTGTTGCAACTAACAGATTTCACATTTGAGATATGTGAACTTGTGCATTCATTTGATACACAGACATTATTGAAGTAACATGTAATTGAAGAGCAGCATTGGGACGATTATAAACATTGCCCTCATTTCTTCTGATACTATTGAACGCTACTGGAGCTCAAAGAATAGGAAAAATAATCGCCTATAATACAATAGAGCTAGTCACACGCTCTCAATTGAAAAAAGTCACACACTTAGGTCTGTTTGTTTCACGAAAAATGACTCTAGAGAACATTTTCCTCATTTTTCGGTGTTTGGTAACCCTTGGAAAATATAATCAGTGTAAAAGCTTTTCTGAGCTAATGGAAAATTGAAGACTTCTTTTCAGGGAATGACTTACGTGTTCATTTTCTGTAAGTCATTTTCCAAATGTTCGAGCACCCCCTGCCCCCTTCCACGATTACACATATTACACTCAACAAATAATATTTTTAGAAATATAAATTGAGTTGTTTTATTTTATTTGTGCACACTATTTATAAATTAGAATTTTAATAAATACTCACTACATTATAAATTTAGTGTCCACTATATTATTTATTTAAGGACGTCCCAAACATTATTCATTTTTTTTTTAAAACGTTTTTTTATAGGTAAGTGTGACTCCTTGTTGATATGAGGATTGGAACTAAGGACCTCACGCTCGAGTGCCCTTGCCATCTCTCCCACCCCTTGGGGTCAAATATAAAAACGTTTTTATATTAATTATCAATTTTTTAATTCGTATTTGTAAGATTGAAAAGATGACATTATTGATTTGAGACCACTAATGATAAATTGGGGGTTACTAAATGGAAATTACTTTAAATTCAACATTATCTTAATAATCGGTGTATATTCAATATGCTCATTAATATTAGAATATACTTTTTGTATTTATTCATAAATTGTTTTCCGTAACATTTTCCGTCTTTGCCAAACATCCGAAAATATTTTTCAGCATATTTTCAAAAGATATATCAAACACTTGAAAATGACATCTTTTCATTTTGCAGAAGTTATTTTCCACAAGTTATTTTTTGGAAATAATTTTCCGGAAAATATTTTCCGTGAAACAAACGGAGCCTTACAATCGAAAAAAGTTATCTACCGACTGAGATTAACTCATTTTAAATCTTTTAACCGTTGGTATTCATCATATGTGTGAGGTGGTTATCCTCTTTTAACATTTTTTTTCCCCCCTACTATTAATATTATGAGCAATGACCCCCTCTTTTTTCTCACCACATTACAAAGTTTAATATTCTTGGTCACCCCCTACAAAACCTCGAGTGATCTGGTCACTGATACCGTGCTATAGGCACGGATACAAAGATTTCGTTCTTTAATAAATTTAGACAAACTTTCTTATCAAAAAAGTAAAATAGAATTTTTTTTCCAGACAAACTATCGTTATGGGAGGAACACCTCTTTAAGAATCATGGGTAGGTATATAACAAAATAAAACGTGTCACCAAAATTGTCACCAAAATGGAGAGTTTGGCAAGGGCACTCAGGCAAACACATTGAGGTCCTTGGTTCCAATCTCCACACGGCCACACCAACAAAGGGGTCACACTTACCTATCCCAAAAAAAAAAAGTATCCTTGTGCTAGGAGGTAGACAACCGAGGTATTTACATCTAGCGATCTTGAAGCTCTCCATTTCAAGTAAGCTCTCCATGTGAACAATCAAGTATGTCCCCGAGTAGGTGGCACCTCCTGCTCTACCATGGGCGATGTTTCCCAGATTGCAATGCTATTTTACTTCAGACTTTCCAAATTCATGAAAGGTCACTTATGCTTGCAATGAAATTGGCTCTAATTCAAACATTTATCCCCTCCCCTCTCTCTCTCTTTCCTTTTTACAATGATCAACCTTGCCTTCCACCCTCTGCCTTTTCCCTTTCATGCTCACCGTGCAGTACACACATCATGCCAAGACCCAGTTTCTCCTCCTACCAGTTCCATGTTGGCAAAATCATCCAAGATCACAAAATACACCCGCAAGTCCCAGCTAACCTGGAACTACACCCCACAGAAAGAGTTTAACTTATGTCGCCTTGTTTGGATTAATTTATCAATAAGAAGCTATAATCTACAGTCACCGATGCAATGCTTAATGCTTTGTCTAAACTTCTGGATTTGGAATGAAACGGCGGGCTGATGAAGGGGGTTCTTTGGGACTGTTGGCCAAAGCTTTCTTTGTGAAGCTGAAATTGTCTCACATGGAAACTTTATATTGTTAATATCATAGAATAATACTTGATGGTACTGATATCTATGAGCCTTGGTAGATTTTTTTTTTTCTTCCTTTTTTTGTTTGACTTATCAAAAGCAGATTTCCTTATTTTTCCATTGATTATAGTTTCTTTCTTCTGTGTGTCAAATGAGGATTTCCAGCATAGCTTTTCTCCAATTTACTCTTCTAATTGAGCTTCTTTACTTTTTTATTCTGTTTTATTTGTTTGTGATTGTATTTATATTCTTAAGGAATATAAGTGTGTTTTAGATCACGGCTGTGTAGCATGTCATACCCCCATTGTTTATAAGTCTGGCTGTCAGATCATATCAAATGGGCTTTTGTCTTGTCATTTTTCATTTTTTAAAAAATCACTTCTTACAAACTTTCGATTACTCAGGAAGGTGAAACGATTCGGATAACTGTAAAGAACAAACCGGCCAGTGGAGCTGGGATGCTATCAGCTGCTGGATTGTCAGGGGGACCTTCTGCAAGTGGAAAGTCCAAACCATTAGGCCTTGTCCCCCCGCCTAGTGGGGGTGGAAAAATTAGGTCTCCTCTCCCGCCTCCACCCAAGGATCCTGCTGCTGTGCGGATATCTTCCCCTAATCATGATGTTCCTATAAAGGCTTCCAAGGAAAATGCGAGGCATTCTACTGATCCTTTATCAGATCTCTCTCAACTTGAGGTATTAGTCTATGCTCATATTTTTTCTGTATTAGGTGGTTTGTTTCATGTCGTTTCATCATAAATATTATGGTTTCTGAACCCTAGCTAGGTATGTCTCATATAATGATTTTTTCATTGGTTTCAGAGATCATTTTCTATGTGTCTGTGTGCCAAAGTAGTTGTAGTCTTTTTATTGGTCAACCATTATCTTCACTGCAAATTAGAATTATCACCTTTTGTTATGGAAAGCTCCTTGGTATTCTCTCTCTTCTTTCAAATTCATGCTCCTCTTTATGACATCGATGAAGATTAGTATCAGTGATTATGGCGATGCGGATGCTCTTGGAAACTCTTTATGAGAGAACTTATTTTTGTAACAACTTCTCATCCTCTCATCTGTGATCCTTGATGATGATTGCATCTAGTAGTCACAGTGCCAAATTCTTGACAGTAGGGACTTGCTAAGATGTACTGTTCTTTTAATGGTGGTCTGCATTCTGCAACCCCATGTGCGTAGTTAATCCCTGATTTTTCTATCCTATCTGTAAGATGAATGAATGAGGTTCTCTTGAGAAGAAGGTAAGTCTAAAACAAGTTCAGTTTGCTCTGTTTGGAGACGATCTGTATCCTTGGGATGATTGAATATAATTTTGAACTTGCCAATGTGAAGAATCTCTTAGTATGTGGGAAGTTCTTGCTTGCATGGTCCATAGCTAAGCGAGAAAGTATAGATAAAAAAATTGAGATACACAAATGTTTCTTCACTTGCTAACAATAGGATTTGAACCCCCTGGACAGCTTCCCATCAGGTTTCATGTTGATGCCTAGCCTTTGACCTTTGTATGGTCCTTTTCCGCATAATAAATCTATGATAAATATTGTGAAATGTGAATTTCCTTGAAAAGAAACAAGGGCAATACACACTTAAAATTCTCAAAGCTTACGGAATGCATTCTTTCCTTGTCTTATTTTCCCGGGAATGTTCAGTTTTTACATCAGCGGCTTTGAGTGTAGTTCAATCTTTAGATTTTGTAACTTTATTTTTTGAGCAAAATTATCATTGCAGTTTCGAAAGACTGTTGCAATTTTGTCATTGTCCCTAATTGTTATCCAATTCTTAACATCTTGAATTTCAATCACCTCCCCTAAAATTTCTATCAACAAAACTTTTTGAGCGGACTTTTACTTTAGAGTAATACTAATATGAATTATTAAATTAAAAAAAATAAAAATAAAACATTGTTAAAAAATAATTAATTATAAAAAAAGAATGTCTAACATGACAAGATTTCATGTTGGCTGTTATATGTTCATTTAAAACTTTTATTTTTTCTTGTAATCTTATGTTTATAATTCCAATTAAAGCAAGATTTTAAATAATATTAATACAAAAATAAATGTACAGTTTTCTTGTCGATTCTCTTTATTAAAAATAATACATTCAATAAATAAGTGTTGTCGACTAGATTCCATGGATTAACTTTTTTTCGAAATTAGTTTATTGGTTGGATTTCTTTTAAACTCAATAAGTATATTTTATTTTTTCTTTATTATTACATTGATATTATATTATGAAATTTATGATGCAATAACACAAAAATGTAAAGTAATTAATTTAAATATTTTTCTCTTATTTTTCTAATTAGAAGGTATATCTTTTACTTTTTGCTTTTATATTTATATATCATTCATTCTTTCTAACCCCAAGGGGTGGAAGAGATGGCAAGTGCGCTCAGGCAAAGACCATATGGCAAGTGCACTAAGGCAAAGATCATATGTTCTTGGTTCCAATCCTCAAACTAAGGGGCCACACTTACCTATCAATATATATCATTCGTTCTTTCTTTCTTTTTTATATATCTTCTTATTTCAACCTCAAACAAAAAAAACTCCCTAATAATTTAAAACTAAAAAATAATTTCCAAACATTTTGAAATTAATTCCATCAGAAATTGGATGACAGTTAGTGGTAATGGCGAAATTGCATCTCCCTTTCAAATTAAAATGACAAATTTGCTCCAAAAATAATCTAGTGGCAAAATGTGAAGATTGGTTCAAGCTACTGAAACAATGTCTCCATTTTAGGCATCTTACCTGGCGGAAAGCTACACCTACCTTGGCTAAGACTATAGGACAGGCTTAAGATTGCATGCATTAGATTCAGACCCTTCCCACACCTTGCAATGGCAGGAGCCTTGTGCAATTGGCTGCCCTTTTGTATACATGTATGGCGATAGATTGGAGTTGGCTCACATGCTTTCAAATTTTGAAGCTATAAGTTAGATTTATTTTCTGGGCTATAGCCTACTTACTATAGTAAAAAAAAGGCGTCATTAGCTGGTGTGCGATTATTTGCAAATATGCAAACTGCTTTTACTGGTTATGAAAAACTTGTGCACTGACTGTGGGCATGGGCACCACTAATTGTATTAATTTCCTTTTTATCTTGTTAGGTGTTGAGAGAACGCGACTTAGTATTATTTCTGTTTTTGGCAATGCAGAGAAATCTTCCATCCTCAACTGGAGCGGGATCAGCTAAGACCACTGCAGCTGGATGGGCTGCATTTTGATTGTGATTGTAAACAAGAATGTTGTTGGGGTCTTTTGTTTTTCGGTTGTGTTTAGAGAGGCAAAAGAATGAAAAACAAGGGGCCACACTTGCCTATCAAAAAAAAAAAAAAAAAGAATGAAGAAGGAAAATGAAGAATGAGAAGACAATTGAAGGTATTTACATACTCCGTTTTACAAATAATTGTAACTGGAATATGTTGATACGGACAACTCTTAATGCACTTGAGCATATGTATGACTGTATCTTGTACTTAAACATATAAATACAAAATTTATTTATTTTCCTTCACTTTTGGTTCTTATTGACGATGCTGCATGTTGGGCAAGGTTGCCCTTATATGACACTCATGCTGAAAATCTGTTTTAACTTGTGTAGCACCAACAGTTTCAGTTTCTCAGTCACTTTACTAAGAAGGCAAAGGTAAATGATGTTTTGGTCCAGACCAAGGATTTCAATATCACCCTTGTGGTTAAGGTTACAATGTCACGGTAGCAAGGTGTAACCGGTGTTACATAACAGAAGCTGTTACCCGTTACCAGATACATGTTTTTTTTTTTTTTTTTGCAATTCACGACATTATACTCATGACAATGTAAGAATGATTTCATATTAATCTAGTTTTTCAATGATTATTAACACTTTTACATTATTAAAAACTTTAGTTAACTTGTTATAGATTCGTATATAATGACTTTATAATCCTAATTTCTAAAGCTTTTTCGATGTGACTTTAATTTGATAAAAAAAGTTGTATTAAATTAAATAAATGATCAAAATATACGTATTAAACTTATCCAACAATAATATAAACCTTTTTAATAAAATTATATTTTACATTTATTTTCTGAAATAGCCTATTTGACTAGGGTTAAAAACTAGAAAGGAGCAAACATATATTGGTTATATTTAAAGTTTGTTGTTAATTAAACAGCAAATGGGTTGTAGCATGGCAAAACAAAAATGATAATCCGCAAGTTTTTTAGGAAACAGGGACGGCACCCTAGATTTGAATAAGTATTTGAATTCATATCAGATTTTAATTCTAAGAATGATCGAATGACTTTAATAGATCTGTTCAAGAATTTCTTTTATCCACATCAAAGAGAACGCACACCAGCCAGACTGCACAATCTACTAACACAGTGCAAGACAAGCCTAAATTTTCACCCGTGCCAACCTCCTGAACAGAGAAATTAAACTCCATCCTCCATATCAAATCACTCGAAGCTTATTATCCTCACAATACTTGTACTAATTTTGCAGCATACTGAGTTACCAACATAGTTTACAAACTTCGTACCCATCATGCCATCAAAAGTTTGTCAGGTGGAGAGAGCCCTCTCTCTAAGGAGGTCCATGTTCAAAATTAGACCGTAACCATCATGCCATCAAAAGTTTCTCAGGTGGCAACAGCGAACCCTCTCTAAGGAGGTACATGTTCAAAATCGCTGGAGATAAATTACAAATATCTACAAGTAGCTAATATGTACAAGCAAGAACTATTCTCTGGTTCTCACTTCCCATTTTGGAAGCAAGTGTCAGTCTAGTAAATGAGAATGCAAAATCCACTAGGGATCACTTTAAACCTACTTCGGAGGAAGAAAAAAAAAGGTTGCCTAAAAGATGACCAGATGAGCTAAGAAAATCAAAATAATCAGAGTGTCGGAGGTGGGTCGGACAATCGTCGCTGCACCATTTGGGATCCTCTTTAACAGAGTAAGTAAAAGCCAACCAACATAAGTTACTACTGTTCCTGATATTCTGGCTTTAGAATCCACGACGAACCATCTGAGTTTTTCTCCAAAATAGCTATTTCCTTTAAAAGGCTCTTGAACAAAGGCAGGTCCTTTTGGGGTATCCTCTCCTTAAAATGCTGCACAATGCTGGCTGAATCACTACTTCCACCGCATTGCTGCATAAATGTACAGATCTGACGAATCAAAACTTCAGGCTGCACCTCAGCTAAGTTGTTCACTGACCTGGCAGGCCCTTTATCCACCGACAGTCCTCTACCAGTGGAAGTTGAAGCCAGGCCCAATTGATGTTCAAGCCCATCAACTACTGCTCTCTCTTGGTTACCCTTAATCCTGGCTAGTAACTCAGCCGAAGAGAGCGCTTTACCAGCAGATGCCCCAGCCACAAAACCATTTCTCCTGCTTCCTCCGTTGCTAGGTGATGCTTCTGGTGGCTTACTATTATTGATCAATTGTGAGTTAACAGTTGACCCAAATTTCCTGACAACTGGTACCGGTGCACCGGCAGCTCCAGATTTTCCAGTCCAGGTTGGGACAGCTATACTCTCTCGACTCCGCAGCATTCTAGACTTACGTAGTGCTTCTGCTGCCCTCTGTGCAACTTGGGAAGCTTGCTCATCAAGCTTCATCTTCTCTTCATCATGAGCATTCATTATTACATCATGGTTAACTGCACTCTGGGAAACAAAGAACATGGAACCACATGTTAAGAGAGCCCAGTGATGCACCACTAATGGGTACACAAAACCGACTTCTAATGTTGTAGTTTGTGTAATAAGATTTTGAAAGTAGAGGAACAAAAACTATGAAAACATGTGCTTGATCAAAGTCCCCATTTAGAGCGAGCCGGGTTTAAGTCCATTGCTTGCCATATATGAAACAAGTTGCAACACAAGTTTTTAAACAAAAACTGTTGACGTGGCACAATCGATGCCAGTGCAGCAATAATGTACAGTGTTTCTTTTCTCTGTTTTTATGAACTAGTTTCTTTCTCTCTCTCTCTCTCGATAATAATAATAATAATAAATTAAAAAATTGCAGGGGCCCAACCAACTACACTTTGCAAACCTGGTGCCAATCTCATATGTTCTTAGTAGCAAAAAATCAGGAATTGTGTTTTTATTCAATAATGAAACCCAAAAGAAGTTAAAAGGAAAGCTTACATGAATCCCCTGAGCATCAAAAAGACTCCGCAAGATATTTGTCTCCTCATCTACTCCATTGCTATCATCAGCTTTTTCCTTACCCTTCTTGGACTTCCCAGTCTCTGGGATTTTTCTCTGGTCAATAGAAGCATTATCATCATCAAAAACTGATGCTCGACTTGATCTCTGTTTATTATCTACACTTGCCGCAACAATATTTACATCCTCAGATATCTGACTAAAAAGATTGGACGTTTCAGTAGAGCCACCCTCTCCATCATCATTCAATGTGAAGAGATCTTTCATGTCCCGGGCCTTAAAGAATCTTCTCTGCTGTGGATTTTTCAATATCTTATTGGTAAGAAAATGTTTGTAAATTTGCCGGTGATACACTTTCTCCTCAATGGTACCACGGGTTATCAACCTATACACAGTTACGTCTCTTGTCTGACCAATACGCCAAGCACGTTCCCTGGCCTGCCATAAGCAATAAAATCGAACTAAAGATCCGAAGGTTTGAAAAAGAGAAACAAGTGCACATTTCAACAAGTATATGCTACACAATCCACAAGCTATATTTCTGGTCGCAAAGCAAGCTTACTAGTAATACATTACTAAAGTAAGAAAATCAGTACAAGTCATACCTGCATGTCATTCGAAGGGTTCCAATCAGGGTCAAAGATGATCACCCGGTTAGCTCCTATTAAATTTGTTCCCAACCCACCAACCTTGGTCGTTAAAATGAAGATGAAGATATCCTCAGAGTCGTTAAATTCATCAATCAAGGTCATCCTCTGTTTTACCGGGGTGACACCATCCATTCTCCGGTAGCTATAACCACCAGCAATCAAAAAATTCTCAAGAATTTCAAGCATTTGTTGAGTTTGTGAAAAAAGAAGAACACGGTGACCCTGTTCCTTCCAGACCTTTATCACTTGGGCAACAACTTTCATTTTTCCACTTCGTTCAGGATTCCCATAGTCAGGGTTCCGGCTCGCATGTTCTCTCTCTAGTAGATCAGGATGGTTGCAAATTTTACGCATTACATCGATTCCATAAAGAGAGTTTCTATTACCATCAAAGATCTGCTCCACATCTGAGCTGGCGAGAAATGCTCGGTAAACAGATCGCTGCTCTTGAGTAAGACTGCAAAAAAGGACATGTTCAGTCTTCTTTGGGAGATGGGCATTCACATCAGCCTTCATTCGTCGGAGGAGGTAAGGCATGATAAGGTCACGTAGGACAACCGCACATCTGCACATCCTCAGATTCATAATCAGAGTTAGCCTAGCACCAAGAACAATTACATGCAAGTGTATCTGTGGATTCAGTTCCAAGAATCATAGTAGTGTAATGAAACAAATGAAGCTATTTAAAAATGGAATAAAAACACTCCCTCTGTCCCTAAATTATTGTCCAGTTTAACCCGGCACACGAATTAAGAATAAAAAAAATTGACTCGATTATTAATATTGCTATGATTCGTAATTTCCTTTAAAGCTCATGTGGATGTTGGACCATTATTAAAGTAATAAGAAAAGGTAAGGGTAGAATGGTAAAAGTGTTTTCCTAAAAAGATAAATTTACAAACAAGACATTTTTAGAGGAGGGACGAAAAAAGAAAACAAGACAATAATTTAGGGACGGAGGGAGTAAAAGTTAACCACCTATTTCCTGGTTCTCAAATCCAATATATTACTTCCTACAGTTCATCAGGTCAAATTAACGGACCTAGAAGCGAAGTAAATTTCGAAGGCAAAGTGATATATACCTGTAAGCAGTGGATACTTGCAATGGTGATGCATTGGCATAGCCACCAACAGATATGGGAACTGCAAATTCGGCTTCAAATACTGGCAGGACGCCCAATTTTCCAGGGAACACAAAATCAAACAGGGACCACAGTTCAGAAAGCTTGTTCTGAATAGGGGCACCAGTCATTATTATTCGATGAACTGTTTGTAGTTGTTTGCAAACTAGGGTAACTTCTGCATTTGGATTCCGAATTCTGTGTCCTTCGTCCAATACTGCGTAGCCCCATTCAATGTCCAGCAGTTTTTCTCCTACCAACCTGAGTTGCTCATACGTAGTAATAAGCATACCAGATCCATGTCTCAAAACTCGATTTATCAAGGAATCCCACTTTTTGGTGTTCCTAGGAGGTAAACTTCCTTCCCTATCACTTTCAAGTGAATCTCCAGTTTCATAATCACTCTCATAAGACTTGCTTCGCTTCTTTCTATAAGAAGCGCCCTGAGCAGAATCATGTAGTATTTCCACGTGAAAGTGTGGATACCATTTTGTTGCTTCCCTCTTCCACTGCCGCAAAAGCGTGACAGGGCAAATAATTATACTAGGCTTGTACAAACTACTGAAATGCAATGCTCCAAGGAAAACTAAGACTTGAATGGTTTTACCAAGGCCCATCTCATCTCCTATAATTCCACCTGCTCTTTGACAATGAAGTTCCCATAACCACTGTACCCCCACCTTTTGATAGTCAAAAAGGTTGCTAAAAATGGTTTCTGGAATTCTTAATCCACCTTCAAGGGTCACAAAAGAAGGTTCCTCGTCGACCTCTTCTCGCTGATCTTCTTCAGAACCGGAGTTTTTGGCATCCTCTGCACAAGTGAAAAAGTTAAATACCATGCCAGAAATTGTGAAATACATAAAAACTGAAATTACATGAAGGTATCAATGGAAAAACTGAAAATTAGACGACAGTATCAACAGAAAAACTAAAATTATGAGTCATATTTGTACAAAGACTTCAATCTTTAACGCGTTTAATAGTCTGTCCTCGTTGAATTGCAGATATCAAATTAAAGTTAAACACCAAACATAGAACTTGTGAATTGGCATATACTTATCTACCTATGAATCCATGAATTTTTTAAATAATATTTTTTTGATAGGTAAGCGTGACCATTCGTTGGTGTGGGGATTGGAACCAAGGACCTCAAGGTCTTTGCCCGAGTGCCCTTGCGGTCTTGCCATAATATATTAATATACAGAAACAGTGACCATGTCTAACTTACTACGTATAGCTCATCATTTTTCTTTACAAGCCAAGGTTTGCATTAAAAAAAATCAACGGAATCACTAAAGTGATATGTAACTGAGGCTTTCCCAAAAGTAATACAAAGTGCATGCACGTGAGCTAATGGGTTAACTGCATATTTTGAGTTACCATAGAAAGTGAACATGTCGACAACTTAATTTTGGAGTAACAATAAATTGGAGCAGGAGAACAGTCCAATGGAAATATGCTTTAGACTTTGGCAGTGACATGAGTAACATCCTGTTGAACTGCCTTTTCCAACATACTTATCCGACCTCAATTATATAGCCACATTTTAAAAATGGTGTTCTTGCAATAAATCAGTTTGAACTGCATGCTCAAAGTGTAAATGATGACAAAACATTAGCCTTCCATGGACCATGGATGACTATCTCAACCAAAAGAATGATGAAGACTCAAAGAACCATAAAAATGCACCATAAATGAACGACCAAATGATAAGAGTTTAAGTCAAAATTCCAATAATTTAAGACATAATCCAACATTAGGAGAACATTCTTCCAACATGTTCATTGTCCCATCATCTGCAAGCGCCATTGAAACCAAAATATGACCCATTGCAATAGTAGGACACCAAACTCAAGCAATAATTTCATTGGCTTTGCTCTTCTGAAAGAGACAACCGTGAATATTTACAAGTGTAATATCAAGTTTTTATGCCACATGGAATCTTCCAAGGACACAGAACAATCTGAACATACCTGTATCTTCCAAGCCATTTTCCTCTCGAGAGGCTGCCTTTCTCCATTTCTTTCCTGGCAAAGGTCTTCTCTTGCTCCTGCTCTTATTTTTGGGCTTCCCTTCCTCACTGTCTTGGGGCTGAGGGATCTTAAGGGGTGTTTTAAGCCTTTGAAAAGGACGAGTAGGAGCATCAAGTTTTGGCAGGGATTCCGAATCTAGCAACTTTGTTGTTGGTCGAGCAAGTACAGCCTCAGTTATTGACCTAACTGCTCTGTCTATGCTGGTGGAGGCAAGATCATCACCCTTGTCTATTTCCTCAGCTAACTTTTCTGTATTAGATGGTCCTGGTTCTTCAATGCGACGTTCAAATCCCTTGAGCTTGTGAAAGGGGGTAAAAATTCCTTTGCGAACCAACTTATCTCTTTCCTAAGACATATAGGAAGTACTATAAGACCTGATCTGCATGCTTTGGGCATTTAAAATAACTCTTTTGTCTTATGGGAAAATGTTTTAACTAAAACACACAAGGTTAGACAATAAAACATGCAAACTTACTGTTTCAATAAATCCTGCAGATGCTGCATTTAAGACTGCATCAAAATCATCATCACCACTGAATGGCACGGTTTTCTGTCGTTTCTTCAGGTTCTTGCTTGTTTTAAAAAAATCCTTCTGCCTTCGCTTGACCTTTGGCTCTTCCTTAACAAGGCTTTTTAGCACCTTTTCATACTTGCTACCTTTCGAGGAATTGTCATTGCTCAAATTTGTAATTTGTTTCTCAAGTTGAGCCTTTGTTTTCTTCAGGCTTTCCAATCGATCAGCAGCTAGAGCATGTTGAAGGCTTACATCGTTAGGAGAAGCTTGAACGATGCTTTGCTCTTCATCTTTAACACGCTGCTGCTTACTATCATCACCATCATCGACATCTTTATCAGTTCTTGAAAAGTTCTCTACCTGTTCAACTGTAGATGCAACAGCATCTATTTCAACCTCTATGGCCCTCAATTTATTGAAGATGCTCGTATGGCTGGTAGATGATGGTTCATTGCCTTTTCCTCTTTCAAGAAGTTCCTCTTCAAGGACCCCTCCAGCATCATAGCTGTACCCGGCATTGTTCTTTGCCTGCCATAAATGAAGGTAATAATCAAATTCTGTTGCACTTATATAAACAATCACAAGCTTACATAACATGTATGCAGCTAACCATGTGGTGCAAAATTTTCCAGCCCAAGAAAGGTTGAACTTCAAAGTACACTGATCTCAGAATATTCACAATAACGGACCCATGCATGATGAGAGATTATAAGACTATGGTCTGTCCTACCACAATAAAATACATAGACTAGCACAATTCAGTATTTTAATTCAGAACTGAAGCTGATACAAATACAAAATTACAAATGTAGGTCATAATGGTTTTTAGTTACTTGTATTAGTAGCCCATGAACTTCATCAGATCAATGTCGTTACTCACTACAGTTTAAGTTTCACTGGAAATAGTTAATATACCATGAGTCTAATATGACACAGCTAGAATACTCTTAATAGCAGACAGGTGGAGGTATCTACTTATGAGAGTCACATTCCATTTCGGAAACCACTGCTAAAGTAAACCTGTCAATATGCTTTCAGCAGTTATCAATGTTATGATAAGTGGGTAAGTAGTGAAATTATTCAAATATTTCTCTGCAAGAATCTAAATGAGTACTAAAAATGATATGAAATGTACATTGTGGACGTAGGGATGCGATCGTGATCCAACAAGCTAATGTGGCTACTTTAGAAGCATAACTATGTAAAGTCAAAAGGCAAATAGAATCAATAATCAGTCTACACAAAGATATGCATAAATTTAGAAGTAGAGGATGAGAAGATTAAATAACACCTCTTCTAATACGTCGTGTTCAATATCTTCAGGGTTTGCTGATGTGACACCCAGACTGCTCAACAGAGCTCTATCTTCATTTTCTTCCATTTGAATTACACCCTCTATTGTATCAGCATGTATTACAACTTACAAGCTAAAAGCTGCCTGCCATAACAAGTGCATGATATTGGTCATTCGCTATAATAACAAACTGGTGACAAATCCTTTCATGGGATTGTTAATAAGGTATCAGTATATAATCACAATTCAGTCAAGGAAATACTCCCTCCACTCCACTCAAAGAGTCCACGTTTGAAAAGTTTAATAATTGAGGGATATATAACTCGCATTAGAGTTGGTCATAATTACAATAATGCTCGAGCATAATCAATATGTTGGTATCAAATGTAGAGGGTAAAGTGGAATTGTTATGGAGATTGTAGACTCTTTGCATGCAACGGAGGGAGTATCAATAAACATTTATTTTTTTGATGTGCAAACAGAGCCAGAGACGTGTGTATCAGAACTTGGAGAGCGATGGGTGCCTCTATTAATTTTTGGACTTTAGTTCCTAAAACAAAAATACAATTTGTTATAGGGTGATATCAAGAAACCATATTGATAACGAACATCCCCTTATGTAATGACTCACTAACCACACATACTATCCAAATCTGAGATTCAGGGAAGACATCTTCTTTGTTTAGTGCTACTGCTGGAACAATGTAATTTGACAAGAGCAAGTGGCAGCCACATATACATACTATAACAAGAAATGGTTCACTGGTCCATCTGAAACAAAGATATGGAAAATGAAATTCCCAAGAAGAAATGGAAAAAATAAGAAACTAACAAGCAGTAAGTATACCAGTTCTTTTCCAAAATGATTCGCACTACTGGTAAAAGCACAAAAAGTTAGCATGTGACCAACCCTAATAATTCAAGCTCATCCAAACATATGTAAACTAAACATGTCATTCATTTTGGAACAAACTAAAAACTCAGGAGTAAGTCACGTCTCAAAACAAAAAATTGTACCCCATCCGTCCAATCGAGGATGTGCACTTTTGACTTCTTCAATCAATTTAATCAATTCACAAGTTGATATTTAACATGTTTTTATTTAGTTAGAGAGAGTAAATGTAAACTACACCAAGAGTACTATAAATAAAGAGCTTTAAAGTTTTTAACGAATATATGTAAATCCTTGTGACACTTACAAAGGGACGGGTGAGATGGCAAGGGCACTCTGGAAAAGAGGTCTTTAGTTTCAATCCATGTACTCCAGCAAAGATCTTTAGGTCTTTGGTTCCAATCCACGTACCAAGGGGCCACGCTTACCTGTAAAAAAAATGTAAATCCTTGTCACAATAAACTTCAAACAGTACTCAATTCAGGGAGAACTTCTTTCCTTTTCTAATTTCACAAATTCTATTATTCAATCAGGAGCTTCTAATATCCTACCAATATTCCAATGCTCTCTTTCTAGTTTAAAATGCATCTGCTAGTAAACAGTGAAACAATTAATTTCTTCACAAGTAAATCACAATCTACCAAACAAGAAAAACTACTGCGTTTCTTATTATGAAGCTATTAAATCTGTACTGTACTTAACAACGCGTACTAAACATTTCAACTATTGTAATAACAACACGGATGAAAAAAAAAAAAAAAGAAGACAATTCATGATCAACAGAGCTCAATTTCTGACCGAAAATTCGGAATTCGTCGGAGTCTTCGGTTCGGTAATAGGATAAATTGAAACTAAGGCGGAAGAAAAATGGTTAAGAGCTCGATTCGATTGGTTCAAACCCTAGATTGGCGGACACGCAATTTCGGAATTCGGATTATTTTTGGTTTCTGATGCTACAATGTTTTGATTTCTCTCTCCAAAATTTGGCGGAGTGCTGGAAACGTTAATGAATGTACTTCCCGTCACCACCTAAACTCCGAACCAGTAAAGCCTGGGCTGACGAAGTTGTTGGGAAAGAGATCGGGAAACCTCCCGAACGTCGTCGTATGCTAGTTCTGAAGTTTGGGTTTTGGCAGTTGACCTGTTTGACACCCGGACGCCTTTACTTTGGCGGTTTTTTCATGAAGGAAGTTGTAAAAAACCTATAAAATATTTAATACAGTCCTTTTTAAAAAATTTAGACCAAATTACACTTTGACTATTTTATAATTAAATAAATAAATTGGGCTGTTGGACAGCCTAGGTAGCAGTGTAGCACGCCAAATTTTTTTGGGTTGTTGGACTGCCCAGGAACCAGACGGGTTGGACTGGACTGGGCTGGGAGAGAGACTGCCCATGCAACAGGCGGGATGGGCTTGGGAGGGACTGGCTTGCTGTCTGTCGGTCAGTTTTGGGCTGGGGCTGCTTCCAGTTGGTCTGGGTTGGGCTGGGGAGGGACTGGGGAAGGGCCGGTCAGGTTGGGATGGTCTGGGGGAGGGACTGGGCAAGGGGCAATCCGTGTGGGTTGGGCTGGGTGATGACTGGTGGCCGGCGGTAATAGAGGCTGGGCAGAGTCCGGTGGTCGATGGCGGTGTTTAAATATTTCTTTTTTGTGTGTCCACGTAATATAATATTTTCTCAACAAAAAGTATTATATTAAGTATTTTGTAGATATTGTATTAAGTGTGCCCCATTTTCAATTTTTCATTAATAAAATACTCCGTTCCTATTCTTCATGGAATCAGACAAACCCATGGAGAATTATTTAACTTTTTCCAACTATTTAGATTCTAGTTAACGTTGGCCTCAAAATAAAAAAATAAAATAAAAACTCTAATTAACGTTAAAATAAATAATGCTCGTCTACTCCTAGTCTTCTACTTTTTACTTTTTGTGTGTTCGAATCTACCAATATCAAAAATTTATTTACTTTAACGCTAAAAGTTATTTCAAGTTTGCACCACCTAATCAAGATGTTAAGATTTGAATTTGACAAGGAAACAAACATTAATTTACCATAAAATCTTATCACAAATAAATTCATTAAAACTAACATATTTAAATTACTAACTACTTAGATAATTGTACATATTGCAAATACATAGTTTAGAGGTGTCAATTTATGTACACCAATTTATGTACATGTCCATTTACTCACGCAAACCGTCCGCTATATAATAGGTATAGACAGTTGGACACGACTCAAAATTTTAAATTATCACATATGAGTATATCCATTTTAGACCATTAATTATGACGAGCATATATGAGCTTAAATAAACACCCACTCTGACACACTCCCTCCTCTCTCCTCATGCACACCATAGCTCGATAAAACTCGGGTGGAAAGGTGGTATACCAGACCACTAAAAAGAAAGCAAGTGGGCCCAAATGTCCAGTTATCGAGAAGAGAATCCAAAGGATTCCTCACTTGAGGCTAACTGAATAAAGAAGGACCAGATTAATTAGGAGCCGAACGACAGTGAATCGTGCCTGTGTATTGGTATTGTCAGATAGAGGATCATCTGAGCTTTCTTGGTAGACGAGCAGAAGATTGTATAAAAGATGTGAAGATTTAGAAGGTAAAAGAAAAGCAAGACTACAAGAGATAGTCGAGGCATTTGAGAAGACAAATTTCGATGTGCTATAAAGAAATTTTGACTTTGAACCATGATTACAAGTTGTTAACCATTATATTATCGTGATTGATTTCAATTTTGAAAGAGCAAATATATATATATATATATATATATATATATATATATATATATATATATAATTGATAATTTTATGTTAATAAGTAAATGGATGTTCATGACCATTTATTGGCCCCCATGTATGCCAATGTTATTAAGTGAATATTTACTCATCTGTCTATCTGAACTCATACCCACCTATTTGTCACCTTTAATCTAATTATACACATAAAATACTCAAAAGTTCATAATTGTGGCAAAGTTAGGATTCCTCACAAGGGTTTGATGATTAGACCTTAAAAAGGCATGCTACTCTTTAAAAGAGACTAACTCTTGCTCTCATGATGACACTCAAACTTTAGAGATGCTCTATTTTTGTATTCACATATATGAGAATTATATAAGGAGATTTTTTTTTTTTGATTTCTTTCGAAAAAGAAGGACCGACTTTCTTTGAAGTAATAAGACTTTATTCCAACAAGGAAACTTTCAAACTAAAAGAAGGCGGCCTTGTGTACCAAGCCCGAGAAATCAAGCCGAATAAGAGCTCCATATTCTCAACAGGAATCATTGACTTGAGTTAAGAATTGAAGTCTAAGAATTATATCCTTAAGAATTATACGTTGGTTAAAAAACGAATGGTTTTTTTTTTTCAAAAAAGAATCAATAATGGTTTCATAATTATCCTCGTGGTGACTTGAATCCATAACTTAATAGGTGTAAAATAAGTTGTCACTTCTACTTTATGCTTCTTGTCATTAAAAAAATTAAATTACTATAATCATTGAAATGTTTAACACCTCCTATCATTGTTATTGGTAATGATAATCGTCTTTGTTGATCCGGCATATGGATTAAAAAAATCAATTGATTTAATTATTTATATTGGTTTAGTGTGTAATTTCTTTTAAGACTCATGAGTATGTGGTCCTATAATTAAAATAGGGTAAAAAAGTAAGAGTAAATTGGTAAAAGTAATGTTTAAAAAAGTAAGTTTCAAACTGAACAATTATTTTGGAATGGACAAAACAGGAAAGGAAGACGATAATTTAGGGACGGAGGGAGTATTAGGTATTGAACATGCTTAAAATTTGAAAAGTTGCACACAATTGACTAGATAATTAGTAGGGATAACTTCGGGCAGGGCCCATCTCGATAATTTTTAATCGCTTTACAGCTCTTATATTTTTTTATAATTGAAAAAAAACACGTTATGTATCATGATGTACAAAATTATGTATCGCGATGCACAAAATAAAAAACTTTCATGTTTTGGGACATTGAGTATGATTTTATTACGATGAAGTGAAATTAAGAGAAGAATTAAAAATAATTTATAAAAATTGGAGAGAAAAAGTGAGAACTAATTGAACAGTGAACATGAACCGACGCATTGTTTGGTTCTGATTCATTGCCACACCTACCCGCAACTCTAACTGCCAAAACGCGCGGCCAAATGTGGAACAACTACGTGTAAGCATCACGTGCTCCCAAGTTAATTCGAAAGTAATCTTGCAAACGTATTTAAACCGGCCGCAGGCTATCGGCGTAACGGGAAAAGAAGAAGACGACAACGAAAGACGATGGGGGAGGAATTGAGCAGCAGCATTAAAGTGACTGGTATGCAGTTCGGTTACGATGGGCGGAATCCCCTTTTCGTAGACTTCAACCTTGAAATCTCTGCCGGATCTCGTTGCCTCCTCGTCGGCGCCAATGGATCTGGTACTTATCTACTAATTTTACACGCGTTTTTGCATAATATTTGCGCTGTATAGTTCGAATTTAAAGAGTTAAAGTCATTTGCTTGTGAGGTTGTGTCTATCTGTTGTGATAATTGAATGCTTCAAGTAGAATTATTGAAACTGCTTAGGGCTGACTGAATTGGAGGCTTCGAAAAACTATTGTTATGTATGGACGAATGTTTGCACGTAGAATTAGGACGACTGAGCTTTCAAGTGGATTGGAGTTATATGCCTTTTGAAAGATTTTTTTTCTTTTTCCTGTAATTTTAGATTTTTTTTTGTCAAACTGGGAGAAGAATATTATTGGAGAGGGTGGAAGCGTAATGGATTGAATGTTCAAGCTGATGCTGAGACCACTTTGGCCACTTTGGTCTCATCTTTCCCAACTTTCAGGAAGCTGAAATTGGAACTTAAATGTCATCTGAATTGGCACAAAATGTGGCGTAATTTGGAGTATTTGGTTGGTTTGTTTCAAAGTGGGTTCGTTTATATTATGAGTGGTTCGAGGTGTAATGATAACTCATAGCTCTGAAAAGAAGTTTCTGTCAAAGGGCATGATGCAGATAGCCACATTGGTTGTACAACATATAAGGTGCTTCAACAGTGGCAAAGGCAGTAACTTATGGTAAAGGGACATTTATACTACTCACTCCATCCCAAAATGAGGGTCGCTTTTAGTTTCTGGAGTTTACTTTTGAGCAATTTTAATAGCACATATACATTAATGCCCTTAGTGTCCACATTTAACATTGCAAGTCCACAGTTGGACATGATGGGTGCCCAAGGTAAAATTGATAAACTTATACAAAAATGGACACTCATTTTGGGACAAGATAATTTTATAATAGACACTTGCTTTGGGATGGAGGGAGTACCTCTTTTCTCACAATGTAGTGTTGTGGGAAAAAATAGGGTTTATGAAAGGACTTTTTTGCTTTGACAACTAAACTTTGTGTATGAATATGTAACGAAAATGGTATTCAGGGAGAATGTAAACTAAAAGAATAACACATACTTAGCGATAGAGAGGGTATCAATTAACTTCAGAATAATGTCTTGGCCACCAAACGTGTACCGAATTTTGTGCAGAAAATGATGTGGCATTTGATGTGTTTTTGTGATGGAAAAGTTTATCTCCATATAAACGTCAATGGCAGGCAAGAGTACTACCAATTGTCTTTTCACACGGGCACAAAATGTCTCAAATTATAATAAACCTTAGTTATTTAAAAGATTACAATTTAATAGTAGTAAAATACAATTTTCAAAGAACAAAAGTGTGATTTCCCCCTACATTAGTACATGTGGCTTCGCCCAGTGCTTTAATGCCACAAATGGTTTGCTTTGGAGATGGGGCATATAACTGTTAACAATAATAGTTGTTGGTTAGTATGACTCTGTTACCCTGGCAAATGGCTAAGTGGTCCGAGGACATGGTTGGGCCTCGAAGGGGGGTGTGGTGGGGTGCCCCGCAGTAAGGACTTTCAAGAATTACCGGATGCAGTCGAGTGTGGTTTTGGAGACATCGAAACAAAGCCTAGTCGATTTGGCCGCGCACGCGAAAGCACTTTGGTCGCGAACAAGTAGGATTTCAAAGGCGAGCACAGTACAATAGCTATTTGTTACGAGGTTTGGTGCACTCGCAGATGGCCTAGCGCCCTGCCGGATTCCTGGTTGTTGCAGTTTCCTTAATTGGTGTATTTAGGGTTTGATATTGTATCATATATATAATTGTAACCCTAAAATGTGATTAAGTGAGGCAATAACATATACAAGAGTCCGTGACCCCAAATTCGCTCTTTTCTTCTTCTTCAATTCTCTTTGCTATCTATTGCTTTGTGTTTGATTAACTGTTTGTGTGCTTCTGCTGCTGCACAACAATAGTACTACATCTTGAGAAATGGGATCAATATTGTATCTCTCTCAAGTCTCAATGTGGTTTTATAAAGGGGTTTAATTCTTTCACCAAAACAGCACTCTCATGCAATTCTTATGCAGGGAAGACCACTTTGCTGAAGATTTTGGCAGGAAAGCATATGGTTGGTGGCCGAGATGTCGTGCGAGTGTTGAACTGCTCATCATTCCATGACACACAGTTGGTTTGTAGCGGTGACTTGTCTTATTTGGGCGGATCATGGAGTAAAACCGTTGGCTCCGCTGTAAGTTTTCACCATGCTCGGCTCATTCATTCTCTTCTATCCTAAGTCATTTGACATATTGTACTATGTCATGTTGTGAAAGGGATTATTTATGTTGTTGGTATTCTGTAAATGGGATTTAAGATGATTTGAACAAAGGTTTCTAATAGACTTCAAACTAACGTTTCCTAAGTGGTATGCATATATCATGTGTTCTGTTTAGATTAACTCCAAGTAATGCTGTCTCGTTTACAAATATTCAGGGAGAAATTCCGCTCCAGGGAGACTTCTCTGCTGAGCATATGATCTTTGGAGGTGGGTAAAAGCTTACCTGCTATACCGACTATACAATGGTCATTACATGAATAAGTTTCTCACGTCCCTCGCCCAATCCCCACCTTATGAGGAAAAGATCCCCCCCTAATAAATTAATGTGCTTTTACCTTGTAACTTTTGTGTTTGAAGCTAGTTTGTGATAAATAGAGTAGTAGATCCATACTCAGTCTCTCTTTTGTCTTAAACTTTTTTCACCCTACATTAAAGTAATGCTTGTTTTCAAATTAGTTATAATAAGTTTCCATTGGTATTCGTTTAGCACATGTTACCCTTCTGTTATTGAGTTGGCGTCCATAGTAACTTGCATTTGTGTTACTACCCTTGTACAGTTGAAGGAGCTGATCCTGCCAGACGAGAGAAGTTGATTGACTTGCTTGACATTGATCTACAGTGGCGGATGCACAAGGTTTCTGATGGTCAGAGACGTAGAGTACAAATTTGCATGGGTCTTCTTCATCCTTTTAAGGTAGTTTTTTTTTAATGGCTCATGAATCTGCGAGTTAACACCTTGTGTGAGATGCATATTTATGTTAACCTTCAATTGATTAAATGATGATGTAATGTACTTTTTGGATCCTGTATATCTCTAACTTACCTTTTCGTTTTTTGGTTTTTTCCTGGCAAGGAGATTTGACTATAGATCCCTAGTACATTAACAGCTCTTCCTGTCTCCCGCGCCGGGGGGGTGTTGTGGAGGAGGGAGAGGGATGAGGTGGGTCGGCGGGAAGTTATTATCTATTACTATTATGAAAAAGAATAAGTGTTTAACTAATTAATCAGTAAATTTATAATATTTTAATATTGAAAAAGCAGAATCTATCAGTCATGCCAATGACAATTCCAATTCGGAGTTAATCCTTGTTCCCTCACTTTTCCTTTTAACTTTGTCCACCTTTGTGATGTATTTAATAGCAGTCTAATGGCAATACAAAAGATCTGGGGAGGTGGGGCATACAGAAATTTGTACACTAATTTAGTTGAGATTTGAAAATCCTGTGAGCTCCGCAGCCCCCAGTCCCAGCCTACCTACATCCGCCACAGGGATAAGTCTATGTGTATCTTCCATTATTATTTCATGCGTGTGTGTGCAGGGCATGCACATAGTAAATTATGGGTGTGCTTAATCCATATTTTGGTACTGGTTTTGTTATTGTGTGCTCTCGCATATCCACTCAGAGATTTTTAATCCTTAAAAGTAAGAAGTTTATGAAACAAACATCTTAAAGCTTAAAGTGTTTGACTTTCACATGTGGACTCTTTGAATCTACGGTGGGAGTATTATTTTAGAACTTACTTCTTATATTATGTGGAAACCATTCTTGTTCAGGTTCTTCTGCTAGACGAGGTTACTGTTGACTTGGATGTTGTTGCGAGGATGGATTTACTGGACTTCTTTAAGGAAGAGTGTGAGGTACAGATCTCTCTCTGGAAATTAGAAATTTATGTGGGCTGCTAAGCACCCAGGAAGTTGCAGTTAATGCCTGTGCATGCTCATATTGAATTTCCTCAGTACTCGACTATCCAAAAAAAAATTGTTCTACTTTTACTTGTCTTTGGGAAATTTTGAAAGTTGCTATTGATAGAATTATTTAATATTGATTCAATGATCAAAAGTTTATTACCTAAAACATAATAAATGTATGTTACATAGTGATTTGATGTTGTACTAGGTTTGACTCTTCAATATAGAAAGTCGAGTTTTTTTGGGGGATGGAGGTAGTATTTTTTTTTATAAATATTCTGATTATCTTGGCTAGGATAATATATATTACTTCCTCCGTCCCAAAAAGATAGTCTCACTTAGATTTTTTTTGGTCAAATTGATTAAACTCTGACCAAAGATTAATAAAAATTTACTTTTCCGTAGAAAATTTTAAGTACTTTATTGATATAACATTGCATTAAGGATTGAAATTTCATTATCTAAGACGTAATAAATGTATGTTAAATAGTGATTTGATATTGTCTTAAATTGACTTCCAATTAGGAAAAAGGACCATTATTTTGGGAGGGAGGGAGTAGCTTGTAAAATTGCCATATCCACATTATCAACATCTAATGGAGAAAATGAATCAGTGTGGTCCGACCATCCTAATTTGCTACCTTTAAATAATTGTTGAATCAGTGTGGTCCAATCATCCTAATTTGCTACCTTTAAATAATTGTTGAAAATTGCTACCTCAATATTAGATTTTCAAGCCAATTTATGCAGTTGTTTGCTCACGCCATCTTCAATATTTGTGTAACAATTTTCCTTGCTGTTTACAACTGTTATAGAGGGGAGCTACAATTGTGTATGCAACACATATTTTTGATGGACTGGAAACATGGGCCACAGATCTTGCTTACATACTAGATGGGGAGTTAAAAAGAACTGAGAAGTTGTCCGAGCTTCCTGAGTTAAAGAAGTCCTGCAATCTGCTTTCAGTGGTGGAGTCTTGGCTTCGTTCTGAGACCAATATTCCGAAAAAGAAACCTATTAATCCTCCAGCTCCAGTCAAGAGGGCATCTGCCTTCGACAATTCTCCTTTCAGATCATCCAGACACATGGCATATTACCGCTGACCTCACACTGTGTGTTACTTGGTGGTCAAAGTTAAATAAAGAAGAAAAATATATTTGCTGTTGTTAAACTTTCAACATGCTTACTCTCGAGCAAATCAATCAATAGTAGATTGGATAGTTAACGTGAGTTTGGACCCCACCAACATGGTGTTGTTAACAACTATGAGGGACCCCTGGAGGCCTTTGGAAAGTTGCTGCTCGACGATTTCGGGGATTCTAGTTTCAATCTGCATTAACGGGAACAAATGTGTTGGTTTGATTTTGTTTTTTGTTTTTTCATTTTTTTGGGAAGTTATAATTCACGCTTCAATATTCTTCAGCGTATGGTGTGAGATCGTGAAGTTGGGAATAATATCTGTTGGTTCGTGTATTTTGTGGGTAGAAACTGACTTGGCTTTTTGTTTCCCGTATATGAACTATGCATATATATCGGCATCAATGACAAGAAATTGGAGTGGTCTGGTTTTCATGCTCAACCACAACAATGTATGTTGGTTGAAGGCGATGTTTCTCCCACTCTTAAGTCTAATACAACAACTCCATCTGCAGAAACTTGGTCTAATATTAATAATTCTGTCCATTTCACAGAGTTGGTAACAGACTCACGGTCACAGTTAGTTCCCCGGTTACTTGACTTAGAGGGTTCTTAAAATCGACCTTTAGATGATTACTCCACTTTTGGTGACTCATTTGATATCGACCTTAGAGGGTTTTTACAAATTACTCAATGGGAAGACAGCTTGAAGATTGTATTTTTAAAAAAACAGGAAAAATCAAAATGGGAGTAACGTAGTTTTATATATTTAGTTTTTACAATCTTGGTTGGGCACTTTTTTTATTTCTGTAATATATTATGCAATATATACTTAAGTTTTTGTTTATAATTGAAGAAAACAATTACAGTAAATGTTTTGAGCGAAAAATTAATCGATATTTTAATATATATTTTTTAAAAACATTTCCAAACAAACCAAAAGTGACCCAAGCCTAATTTCTTAACCCTAAATCTTAATTTTAGATTTGAATAGCGATGAAGCCAAAATCCCGCCTGGGGCACTATAGGAATGCTAGGCAGAATATATGACTTCTTCTTTTGCCATATCGATACCTACACACCAAAGCAGACGTCACTGGGCAAGGGGTAAACCTACAAAACTCTTCTGACGTATGAAATTTGATAGCATAGGATTATGTAAGTGACCGTACCTTTCTTTGGGGAGGGGTCAATCCATTATATCTTTTTTTGTTAGGATTAAATAATTATTTGGTCTCAGAATTATCCATAAATTATGCGTTTGGTCCTTGTATTTTTTTAAAAAATGTGTTTGATCCTTAAAGTAGGGTTTTATTAGGAGATTACCCTCTCACGGGATTATCGTCAATTTTACCGTCAATTTTTTAATGAAATTCCAAATTTATCAAGTAATGTTAGTGGTTCAAAATAAAAAAATTAAAAAGAAAAAGGGAATCGGTCTAAATTCTCTCCACAAACCCACGCTTTCATTCTACACCTTCCTTCCCCATTCTCTCCCAAGCTCTCGCGGTCTACAGCCCCTGCTCCAGCCATCTCCGTCTACAGCCCCTGCCCTTGTTCCAAAATTCGACATTCAAAGTGATGGTGCCCATCACCATAATTCCCCAAATCGCCCCAATTACTACCACCACCACCACCATTATTCCCGGGTGGAACCAAAATAGAATTGCTCCGGCCACCGGGACTCATAATCGGATCCACAAAATCAACATTTCTCGACTCATCGAGAAATGAAAGCTGGCACTTATGTAGCATACCTACATATGCTATGCATGCTCTTTCGGTCCCTAAAGGGGTCCTTCTTCGGCTTAAGAGGTTCATGTAAAATTTTCTTTGGTCTTTGAATGGTGAGCATCACACTTATTGGATTTCCTGGACTCAGATGTGCAAACCTTTTGATGAGGGAGGTTTTGGTCTTCGGTCCCTTCAACGGGTCATGGATTCTCTTCACGCGAAGCTAGCTTGGAGTGCTTGTCAAGGTGAGTCTCTTTGGGCTCTGTTCTATTTGAACAAGTATGGTGGTAGAATTCGTTTTGTTTCCCCCAATACAACCTTTCGCACATGGTAGGCGGCCTCGAAACACTTCGATACCATGGAGAATTGTTGTCAATGGTTAGTTGGTGAAGGTAAAATTTCCTTTTCGAACTCAAATTGGTGTGGTACAAAGTTGATTGGCCCAAGGCCTATGGATCTTAAGCTCACTATGAATATGACTCTTTCTCAATTGGATGATTTTTGGCATTTAATTCTTCCGGAGTTGCATGATATTATCAAGAGTATCAGATGTGTTGACTCGTATGCCCAAATTTAGGGTTTCATAACATGCCCAAAGTCGTAAGGGCAAATTTGAGATTTCAAAAAAAATTAACGGTAAAACTGACGGTAACCCCGTGAGGGGATAATCTCTTAGTAAAACCCTACTTTAAGGACCAAACACATTAAAAAAAAAATACAAGGACCAAACACATAGTTTGTAGATAGTTCAGAAACCAAATAATTATTTAATCATTTTTGTTATGTCACGTGTGTCTTCTAGAAAGAGGATAAAACATGTTGATGTGGAATGAGCATGTGGCTAATGTGGCTGATGATTGAGCGGGCATTAGCAGGGTCGTGCCTAGCATTTAATTGACTCGGGACGAAGCTCAAGAAAGGACCCTTATTTAATAACTAAAAATAATATTTAAAAAAATACGGGTCGGTCTCCTTTTCCAACAATTTAATCATTACAATACACCTTATTTATTTTCAACCGAAAAAGTCACTTTTGGAAGGGAAATGACTACGTTATCCTTGATAAACGCTTAACGATGAGTAGTCGCATGAACCGCGATTCAAAAATCACTTTTTTATATAAAGTTTTTATTTTTGTTTAATGATTTTTAAATCGCGGTTTCAAAATGTTGTTTAAGTGCAAAGAATTAATTAATTTTCAATATATTACAGTATAAAAGTGCAAATATATCGCGGTGCAACAATTTTAAGAAAAAGAATCGCGGAGCAAAAAACAATAATTTTCTTTATTTCAAATTCCAACATGTGAACCGTGATATATAAAAAAAGGAATCGCGGTGCAAGAATATTCTGGCTTTTAATTTTGTGAATCGCGGTACAAAACTATGCTAGCTTTTGAATTTGTGAATCGCGGTGCCAAAATTTCTGAATCGCAGTTTGAAAAGGTTGTTAAAGTGCAAAAAAATTAATTAATTTTCAATAAATTATAGTATAAAGTGCAAATATATCGCGGTGCAACAATTTTTAAAAAAAAATCTTGGTGCAAAACTATGCTAGCTTTTGAATTTGTGAATCGTGGTACAAAACTTTGTTGGCTTTTGAATTTGTGAGTCGTGGTACAAAACTTTGTTAGCTTTTGAATTTGTGAACCGCGATGCAAACTAATAATAATAAAAAATGAATACTTCATCTGTCACGTTATTTTGCACCACAATATATAAACTTGTCGTAGCGCGTCTCTTGCTCATTAAAGGTATCACAGTCTTTTCACGTTCAAAAGTGATTTTTTCCGGTTAAAAATAAAAAGAGGATACTTTAACGATTAGAAACTTAATAAAGTGGACCGCCTGAATTTCACCATAATATCTATATTACAATACAACTTGGATTGCACATATGCAATTGATAAATGCTAATGAGGGGTCGAGATCAATTCATTTACCAAGATCCTACGGTCCCAATTTCGTCTAGATTTCACATGTGCGAAGGGCGGCTGAACGGCGGTTGAGCAACCCCTACACACCCCTTCTCACATGTTCTCTCCACCTCCTCTCTTTGAATCGGTATAATTCCAACTGGTATTGTTGTCATATTTGAGAATAATTATTTAAGAATAAAAATAATTATTTACAAAGTTAAGAAAAATACTAAAATTTTCAATTGAAAAATAGTCAATTTAAATCAAAAGAAGTGATACTAATAATTTAAATTGAGTGTATAAAGCATTCTTCCGATTTTTTGTTAAACCATTTTTTAAAAATGTCTAAAACATAATTTATTGAGTTTTTCTTTAGGTGGTTTGGGTTTTACAATGAGTATTATCTTTTTTGGAAATTTTTTGGTTTAACTAAGTATATGTATAACCATTAAGACCACTCGAAAAGATAAACTGTTTTTATGTTATTAAGATCACTCTAAAAGATAAACTGTTTTTATTTTATTTTTTAAAAATAAGAATAAGTAATAATATGTATAATTACTAATTTGGAATTCTTTCGATTTTTTACGTTCTTAATAATATGTATAAAATATAAAATACACTTTTCATTAAATAAAACAGGTTACACAGTTTAAAAAAAGTTAGAAAAATTAATACCCTTGGTGTACGTGTTAAAAAAAGTTTATATTTTAACGAAAGATTATTAATTGTATAAGGGCAAAGCTGGTTGTCCTCCTCAAAATCTAATAAGATATCGCCTCTGTTTCCTTAAAAAAAATTACAAATAAATAAAATCTAACAAGGTACTGCATCTGTTTTTTTAAATAAAATTACAAATAAATGTTTTAATTTTTTTCTCCACTGCTGACATCTTCCCCTACTTGCGCCGTGCCATAGGCACGGGCACAAAGACTAGTTTATACATAATTGACCCAAGTAATAACATACTCAAGAAAATATTAAGGCTATAACTATTACTAATTGAGTTGTTTGAGAATTGCCGAATTGAAATGTATCCAGTGCCGTGTCTTAAGTTTGAGAATTGTCAAATTAGGCTGTTTTCTTTGGACTTTGCGCCTTTTTAGCTAGCTGCATAAAAAAAAAAACACTAACTCAATATAATTCTATTACTAATACCTACAAAATTTTAGGTCCCTGGCCCTAGTGCCCAGCCTACCCTTACCTTGAACCGGCCCTAGGCATTAGGCAAACTCGTTGAGATGGTGAGCATGGGACGAGCTGGGTACTGCTCGCCCAGGCCCCCAGGACAGGTAGACTACCTATCATTTACGGCTTCCAAGGAGTTCACATGTATTGACCATTTTGCCCATGGCGGGGAATATTGGTAGTTCAGAAATACACTTGATCCAGTGTACAAAACATTAATATTTTTTGTATTTTAAAACTGATTGGAGAAAGGAATATGTCAATCTGTGATGAAATCGATTTTAAACAAACTTTACTTTACGAGGGTTAATTAATTATGAGTTTGTGACTTTGGTCCAAAAAAGGTTGAGCACTTGAATCATGGATAAAGATGAATGGAAAATATGGCGTTACATATATAGTGAGTGGGTGAGCATTAGGTTTACATAAAAAGATTTGCCGGCGAATCTAGGACTAGGAGGATGAAATTCTTAGCACAATTTCACACCAAAAAGGACTTAAACCTATAGCTTCCTTTTATTATTATTTTATGCTTAAATTAAAGAAACCCCAATTTTAATTTGCCGACCTTGCTTGAAATCACCACTAAATTATTACATTCTGGATATGCATGCACGTCCTCATGGAAATGCTTAAATAGTCAACTTCTATGTGGGGTTTTAGTATCCAGAAAAACAAAATACATAATTAACTTTTGGGGTTTTGAAAAAGGTTGGAGGAAACAAGAATGAATAAAATACAAATAAATAATATTTAAAAAAAAAGATAAAATAGTCACGCAGTCAACACATGCAAAAAAGTTTCTGATCAAGTTTCGACATGAGTGATCACTATGTGCTACGATTCTGTGAACATGGCTACGACATCTTTGCATATGCTTTGTTGAATAATGTCTCATTTGAAAGAAAATCCAAACGATTTGAGCCTACGTGAGATCATATCATACTCCTAATCCTGAATTTACATTTAGTGATTTAGTGAGATGAGGGTATTCTACTTCTAGCTAGATTGTTTTATTGATTTTAATTTCAACACACAGAGTTGAGACTAATGAATGAATCCCTCTGTATCATCCAAAGGACTTGTTTGGTAAATAAATAGTATTCTTAATCCAAATACTATTAGCACACTCGCTACTAATTCACACTTGACTTGTATATCGATGATAGTTTTAAGATTAAAAAGCTTAGTTCTAGATGTTTTTAGTGAGACGCTAATAATATCACCCTCCTTGTAAGTATAATTAGTGATAGGATAATGCCTTTATTGGATAATTCGTGCTATCAGTCCAGATCACCTATTACGTGCCAAATATTAGACAATTCGAGTTATTAATCATATCTTGCCTTAATCCTAATTATCAAACAGCATCATAGAGTCTATGTTTGAAAATTTAATAATTAAAGGAGATATAATTAACATTAAAGTTGTTAATATTTACAATAATATTTAAAGATAATTAATATGTTAATATCAAATGTAAAAATTAAAATTAAAATATTATAAAAATTATAGATATAATTTTGGAAAGTGAATTTTTAATGTGAAATATCGTAAAATCTAATGATTAGGTCTTCTTTGGGAACAGACGAAGTAATTTATAAATTCATAAGTTGAGCATGAGGTGAACTTTAGTTGAAACATGCACAGTTTGTTGTAGACTCGAAGATGAAAAAAGTATGACCCTAAACGTAACACTAAAATACTTAAACGTAATATTATTTAATGTATAAAATAACCTAAATACCCCTTTTAATATTTAATAGATAATCACTTTTTGTATACACTAGCGGATGTTTTATAGTTTGTAGCGGTTGTTTTGTCTGAAATCGAAAAAAAAATACAAATCAACGGTTTTTTATTCGTAATTAAAAAGAAAAAATTAACCGAATCAAAATCAATTTAATTCACATGCGATATCATGCGAATTAATAATGGAAATCGAATCAACAATGACACTCAATTAAAATTACATGGAGGGGGAAGGAGGGAGGAGGTAGTATAGTTTAAATATGAAGATGGATAATAAAGTAATTTTACTTTTTTAAATGATGTTGTTTTTAGGGATTTGGTGTTACGTGTTCCGATGAAAAAATTGTGGGGAATGGACCGACCCAAACGAGTTAATTTGAAAATGAAATTTGGAAACAAAAAGAGAAGGTATATAAAAAAAAAAAAAGCGGGGGGAAGAGGCCAGAGGGGAGGTGTGGGCAAAAAAACCAGAAAACAAGGTGACTAGGTGAGAGAGAGAGAGAGAGGGAATCATGCGAACGACGAGTGGGAGAAGGACACAAGACAAAGCAGAAGCAACTCAACGCAGCTTCTTCTAACCATTGCCACCAACCGAAAATGGCGGATTAACTCTCTATTTTTACAACCCACTCCCCGATAATTCATATATGTACAGTTAATCATACATCCATATAAATCATTTTCTACACAAACAATTTTTTACCTACCTTTCAAGGCAGGCCGGATCGATAGAATTCCTCAATCCTCTCTCTCTTTCCGATACCAGAAAATTTATCGGTACTTCAATTTTCCTGTCATTCGTTTTCATTATAATTAAATACCGATTTGATTGATATGAATTTGTGTTTTAAGGATTTAAATGTTTGATGTGTTGCTATGAAAATTAGTGATTTATGCAATGCTCTTGGATCTACATTTTAAATTATTCAGGCATCTTCATTTGATAATGGTTTTTGATTTTATGAATTAATATTTTCATCTGTTTCTTACGTAGTTTGAATTAATTATATAAGTTTGATTGCAGAATTTCATTAATAATTGGGAAATGATTCGAATGCGGTGATATTTCGGGGGAGCAATGATTGTGAGTCGGTGATATTTCTCCCTTGTGGTGAGGGAAAATTGATGGATTCTGCCCGGAGTTGGCTACAGAAGTTACAACCAAGAGATCGGCTAAGGTCATCCACCAGGAAGAAGGATTCAATGGGGTCTAACAGAGAAGATTCTAAGCCACCATCGGTCGATGAAGCCTCAAATATCACAAAGCAGAAGGTTGCCGCGGCTAAGCAGTATATTGAGAATCATTATAGGGAGCAGATGAAGAATTTACAGGAGAGGAGGGAGCGGTATGTCTAGTGCTTAAATAATTTACTGAGTTCTTCGATGTATAAACATGCACATTTGCTTCCTTTTCCGGTAAGTTAGTTCTAATTTCTCTTCCTCTAGAATTGGGTTAATTTTATAAATGAGAAAGCCAATACCTCCTATTTCTTGGGTCATAGTGCTCTGTGTGACAGTGTCTAGTTTGTGCAGGCTGTTCTTATGGCATAAAAAAATATGTTGCCTTCTTTCTATATCTAGTATCATTAACTAAGTTGCTATGACTAGTGCTTGCCGTCTATCAATCTGTATGGTTTAATGCAGTTTATATAAAGCATAATAGTTGTACATTTGGAACAGAATACTTAGCACTTGCAAATTTATTAAACCAGAGCCCTCATGGGTTCTTGTATTACTAGAGTATAATTTTATGTTTAGTAACTTTAGTTAGAGGCTAGTATGCATTTTGGTCAGCTTATATATGCTTCATTACAAATTTAAAACTAAAGGTACTTTAACAAATTTAGTTCTAGTCTGGAGAAACAGATGCCCCAAAAAGCTTTTCCATTAGTTCTTATACATTACTTTGTTGTTAGTTCTGGGGTCTGTTGGTATGTTTCTGTAACTTGCATACTGAGAGTGGAACATAATTGGCTTTGTCATTGATTGGATTTTGCTACCAAACTGTAGCCTTATGCTATATTCTTTCATTAGCAAGTGAATGCTCAATGTAAGAACATGCCACTAGAAAAAAGAAAGAGCCTTCCTTTTGCCGTTCTACTTATAATCCCTAGAAGGTCAGCCTTGATTTTCTCTCCAAAGTCTAAGCTATCCGAGGTGAATTCTCTAAGTATAATTCTTTCCTGATCGTTATCTGTAAGTTATGCTTTTCCCCCTCTTCTCACCGGTGACTTCCGGTTTATGGTAGGACTACTCAATGATCGTCTTGAGTCCTTAGTCTTGTTTGCCTTGTGATTTAAGACATCATTTGGTGGTTTTAGACTTTCTATTTATTTGGTCCCATATCTTTCTCTATATCTCTTACTTTTTCTTCAATTATTACAAAAAGAAAACCCAAATCTAAAATCCAGTACTTCAATGACGTAGGCGAACGCACCCTATATATTTGCATTAGTGATGGATGGATTGACTAAACATATACACAATTGAAATTCCTGTCAATTGCTAATGAGATCGTCCTTATTTACGAGACGAAGACATGGATTAAAGCTAAACTTGAAAAGTGGAGGCAAACTGTGGATGTAAAAGGGTTAACAGTGAGGATAAATATAATACATGGATGCAACTTGAGCAGCTGAAGTAGCATATGTAGACGCAGTTAAGTGAGAGCACTTAGAAATATAGCAAAGGGATCAATTTCATTACCCTTACTTTTATTGCTTTCACTTCTACCATTTACCTCCATTTTTCTCGTTTGGCCTTAATCCATGCCTTCGTCTCATCCACACATAGAGTTGGGAGATGATGGTAGGTGTAGAAGAAAATCTAGCCGGGGGAGTGGAGAAGAGAAGCCGCAGTTAAATGTCATAGGTGTATGAGCGCAAAGTTGAAAGAAAAAGTTTATCAGGCAACTATTACACCTACTTTATTTTTTGTGCTGTAAAATGCAAAGGAGGACATTTAGGCTTCATTTGTTTCACGGAAAATGATTTCTGGAAAATGAAAAGATTTCATTTTCATGTGCTTGGTAAATCTTTTGAAAATATGTCGGAAAACATTTTCGGGTGTTTGAAAAATGCACAGAAAATGTTACGAAAAATAATTTATGAATAAATACAAAAGGTATATTCTCATATTAATGCTCATATTGAATATAAGATAATGTTGAACTTTAAGTAAATTTCCTTTAGTAACTCTCAATTTATCATTAATGGTGTCAAATCAATAAGGTCCATAATTTTTCAATCTCACAAATACAAATAAAAAAATTGACAATTGATATGAAAAAAACGTTTTAAAAAAGAAAATATATAATGTTTGAAACATCCCTAAATAATATAGTGGACACTAATTTTAGGACGTAGTGAGTATTTATTAAAATTATAATTAAAAATAGTGTGCACAAACTCAAATTATATTTCTAAAAAAATTATTTATTGAGTGTAATATTGTGCGTGTATATAAATATGTGTAATTGTGGAAGGGGTCGGGAGTGCTCGAACATTTGGAAAATGACTAATGGAAAATGAATCCGTAAGTCATTTTCCTGAAAAGAAGGCCTCATTTTCCGTTAACTCGAAAACATTTTACGTTGACTACATTTTCCGATGTTTGAGGTAAACGTTTTTGAGAAGTCATTTTCCGTGAAACAAACGGAACCTAAAAGTAGTCCAATAGGAGAAGTTCACAGGCAGCTAGGGAGTTATCGCGAAGAACTTGCTTTCAATCAAATCGAGGATTGTGTGAAAAGGATTAGTAAGTAATTGGGTTAAAGGTTGAGTTGATTTATCAAAGTCAAGGAGTTATCGGTAATGAGTTGTCAATATCTTGAAGTTCACGGAAGCTTGGGAGATGATTTGGAGTAGATAAAAGTTGACAATGTTACTACATCTGGCCAGGAGCTGTATTAAGGAATCCTGATGTGGGACACCTCAGTACTTAAGGAATCCTGATGTGGAACAAGATTGGAGCAATTTATTCTTACGTTTATTTTTACTATTATTATAAATTTCGAATTTGTAATTAATAGGGTAGTATTTTTTTTATTTAGAAGTAGATTTAGATCCCTAATTGATGAATTCAAAGTCCTACTTGGTTACCAAATAAGTTAGGGTAGTTTTTTTGGAAGTTATAACTTCCTTTCCAACCGCTATGAACCTTACACATACAGGTTTGATATCAATTCCGAATGGTTCAAAAAATTGAATAAAGTTAAGGTTTAATCCTTTTTTTCTGGTGATTCTAGTTGTTCGTTTCTAGTGGATTCTAAGATTAATAAGGTTTGATGTGTTCAACCTTAATTTAAAGGTTTTTCTCTTTGTAAGAGCCCTTGATTAATCCTTCGGGTCTAATCTAAAATTTTTCCCCGTATCAAGTGGTATCAGAGCGAGGCTTTTCCTCGGCAATGGCTTACAAAGATGGAGGCGATGATTCTATCGCGAGTGACGATGATGTTGCTGTCTCTTTAGTGCTCAAGGATCTGGCTGCGAGGCTTCTAATCTTGGCTGAGCGTCTTCAACAAAAGGAGGCGAGGATGCAAGCCAAACGGGTTGACCAAGGCATCACACATGGCAAAGATGGGGGTACAAAGATTATTAGAAGATCAGACGAAAATATAAATTTTCTTGAGGTTGCTTTTGGGGACTTGACTGATGATGTTGCTCAATTATTTTTCGAGCGAGAGGGCTATGAACATCATGCTTTTGTTGATACATAAGATATTCTGATTGCAAAATTATTTGATAAGGATGATCTGCATATGTTCGTGGTTGATAAGGCATGCCCACGTGGTATGTCAAGTGTTTGGTATTGCAACTGATATGGCGTGCCTATGCAAGTATGCAGTATGTCAAACAAGCTTCTGTTAGGCGTTCCAACTACTATGGTGTGCCCATGTCCTATGCAAAAGGGGCTGTTCAGTTCTACTTTCTTTTAAGTTTTTGAGTCCTTTTCAATTACGGAATTGTTTAAAAGCTTTGTGGGATGATCTTATTGACATTAGCTCCACGAATTCCAAGCCTTGATTTTGAAGAATCAAGGTTACGGAAGAATCTGTGCTACTCAAAATATCTCTTCATTTGGCAAGGAAATATTCAAGTTTCTAGTATGAACACGAGGACGAATTCTTTCAAGAACGGGTGTTTGAGATTGGAGCAGTTTATTCTTACGTTTATTTTTACTATTATTATAAATTTCGAATTTGTAATTAATAGGGTAGTATTTTTTTATTTAGAAGTAGATTTAGATCTCTAATTGATGAATTTAAAGTCCTAGTTGGTTACTCGATAAGTTAGGGCAGTTTTTTTGGAAGTTATAACTTCCTTTCCAACCGCTATGAACCTTACAAATACAGGTTTGATGTCAATTCCGAATGGTCCAAAAAATTGAATAAAGTTTAAGGTTTAATCCTTTTTTTCTGGTGGATTCCAGTTGTTCGTTCCTAGTGGATTCTAGGATTAATAAGGTTTGACGTGTTCAACCTTAATTTAAAGGGTTTTCTCGTAATAAGAGCCCTTGATTAATCCTTCAGGTTTAATCTAAAACTTTTCCCCGTATCAAATCCAAGCAACAGTGGAAGTCACGGTTTATTTTATCTGTCATGACTGCTAAAAAAACTCAAAAAAAAAAAAAACTCAAGGCTGAGTTATGTTAGGCCTATATATGGAACAATTGAATTTACATGGAGTTAAGAGAGTCAGCTTTTGAGTTTAAGAATACATTTGCAAGCTTAAATTAGTTTTAATATAAGTTTAAAAACTATATTTTATGTTTAGCTATAGAGTACAAGTTACTGCTGAATGGCAGGATTCATGTGTTTCTCATGTTTTATATCTGTCAATGCCTTTCTATAAATAGCAGTCTTCATTAGGGCCGAGCAATGTCCCCATGTATATGAGACAGTCTTTTAAATGTTAAAACTTCTACAGGAAAACCACAGGTCTTAGTCAGGTATTCTAGTTTGGTATTGCAAGTATATGATATGAGACAGAGTACAAGTTACTGTTGAATGTCAGGATTCATGTGTTTCTCATGTTTTATATCCGTCAATGACTTTCTATAAATTGCAGTCTTCGTTAGGGCCGAGCAATGTCCCCATGTATATGAGACAGTCTTTTAAATGTTAAAACTTCTACAGGAAAACCACAGGTCTTAGTCAGGTATTCTAGTTTGGTATTGCAAATTCCTTCCTTCCTAGGTCTAAAATAGTAATATTGCATATTTTTCTGTCGATACAGAAAGGGAAAATAATGCTTGTTGTCAACAATTTCACTATGTAAATTGGAAACTGCATATTCAAACATCTATGGAGATCAGATTAGGCAATCTTGAGGGTATGAGGGCTTTGATCACTGGACCAAATTTACGTGCTACATAATCAACGAACTCTGTAACATAACTTGCTTCACTAGAAGCAGGTTACATGAGAAGTTAATATTTACATGTTTCTTGTTTGAATCTTCATTTCATTTGGAATAGACAATAGTGATATGTGTGTGATGAATTATGTCATGACATCCTTTAGTTCTAATCAAACAGGCGAAACTTACTAGAGAAGAAGCTGGCGGACGCTGATGTTTCAGAGGAAGATCAGAGCAACCTGTTGAAATTTTTAGAGAAGAAGGAAACTGAATACATGCGCCTTCAAAGGCACAAAATGGGAGCTGATGATTTTGAGCTGCTGACAATGATTGGAAAGGGGGCATTTGGTGAGGTGAGCACTATGTGATGATTGTTTTGCTCAAATTTCCTTTCTAAAAAATATTTTTTTTCTTAATTTGACTTTACATTTCAGTCGATATGCATTTTGTACTATGTATGGGTAGCCTTTGTTTTTGAGTTGGCATTTTTTGGTAATTTTTGACAGAACATATAAGAAAAATTGGTAATGAAAATATATGCAGTGGACTTGTTTTACTGGGTCAATGAATCATTACAGTTATTATATTACATAAAAGTGATTCTTATTGAACCAATCTTGCACTGCCTCCATCAAATTTAGGGAGCCCTTTTTTTCTCTTTTCTGGGGCCAGGTAGAGTCCCTTTAAATTATGCAGCTTACCATGATGTTCTAACTTTTACCACCCATTTGGTGATTGAACAAGTTGAAGACTCTTGGCCCTTGAATTCGGTTAGAATGATCACTTTAAGGGCTAAGAGTGTATTCCATAAATGTTACTGTCAATGGGGACCCTCATGGGAGGGAGGAAATATAATATCAAGATCATTACATAGTCTTTTGCTAATGACGGTAAAGTTTTGTCCATAGCAGCATGCAAAGATAATAGAAGGAACTGCAATTAATACTATGGCATGGGAAACCAAGGATTTTGCCTTAATGGTTTATTTGCTGGTACTTGGTTTTGTGAGATTGTTATCTACTTTTGATTTCTGTCAAAGGGAATTCATATTCATCCATAACAAGGAAAAGTATGAAGTTTTTGGAATAGTGATGTTTCATGAGGGAATTACTCTCTGTGCACCCATGTCTCTCTCTGTCCATACTCACATACAAAGACATGGCTGAAGCTTGAGAGTTCAGACATGGCAACTTCTGACAGTTTCAGGACCGTGATGGGGAGTGAATTTCCAAACCTGAGCACACTTCAAAATATCATTGAACTTGGTTCATGATGCCATGCACCATGTTGTGTGAAGGCTTGGGAATGTATCATGTTTGCTCCTAGTTACTAACTTATTTATAAATAGAGATAGTGATTAATGAGCCTATGTGTGCAAGGGTTAAACATAAGCTCTCATTGGTTGAATTTTGAGATAGGGTGGGTTCAAAAGTTGGGCCGGGTTTGTTCTCCTGCTCAATCTATCTTATTTAGAGTTGAAAAATAATTTGCCAAATGTTTCGAGTTCTTGGTTTTAGAATCTAGGATTTCAAGGCAATGGTGCTGCTGTTCTTTTTTTTTTTTTTTTTTCGTTCTCAGTTTTAAAATAATTGTAATGGTTGCACATGGTATAGGTCAGAGTCTGCCGGGAAAAGACAACCGGCTCCGTATATGCAATGAAAAAGCTTAAGAAGTCTGAGATGCTTCGTAGAGGCCAGGTATTATGAATTGTGGTTCCCCGCTGATATATTGTGATTTTATTTGCGTCGTACAGGTACTTAGTTTATAAATCCTTTCAGGTTGAGCATGTGAAAGCTGAAAGGAATCTGCTTGCAGAGGTGGACAGCAATTGTATTGTCAAACTTTATTGCTCTTTTCAAGATGATGAATTTTTATATCTCATCATGGAGTATCTACCTGGTGGAGATATGATGACTCTGCTTATGAGAAAGGATACCTTGAATGACGATGAAGCCAGATTTTATGTTGCAGAAACAGTTTTGGCTATTGAATCTATCCACAAGCATAACTATATACATAGGTCTTATATGCTTTCTTTTGGGTGCATATATTTGTTTTCATATGCTTTAGATTCTGACTCTACTACATCATACTTGCTACAGAGACATTAAGCCTGATAACTTGCTACTTGATAGACATGGTCATTTGAGATTATCAGATTTTGGATTGTGCAAACCTTTGGACTGCAGTAAACTGCAAGAAAATGATTTTTCAGTGGGTGAGAGCGTCAATGGAATTTCAAAAAATGATGAACGTTCTGCGGCTCCTAGACGCACACAGCAAGAGCAATTGCAGCATTGGCAGAAAAACAGGAGAACACTCGTAAGTTTCTTACATAAGACTTTCAGCTTCTTTTTTTTTGTTTTGCGCTCGTTTTTGTTTCTGTCAAGATAATGTTGCTCAGATAAGTGGTAACCTCGACTGGTGATTGAATGAAATATCAGACTTGCAACATGTTGCACGTAGAATGAACTATGGACCATGCATTCAATGTTTCCATTAGCATATTCAGCCTTCTCTTTGCAGCTTTTTCTCTCTCTGTATATATTTCTGGCAGAGAGATGTTGACTGCAGGACACTTTTCTTAACCTCTCATATGGGACATTGCAGGCTTACTCAACTGTGGGCACTCCTGATTACATTGCTCCAGAAGTTCTCTTGAAGAAAGGTTATGCCTTAGAATGTGATTGGTTAGTAGTCTTTCCATATATATATTTATGGGGTCCTAATGAACCTGAAAAAAGAAGTCCTTCATAAACAAGTCAACCTTAAAACTGTTGCATTCATATAATTCAGGTGTCATATTTAATTTTCCTTTTTTTTTCTTCTTATTTGGCTTTCTTATTTTGGAGAAAGTAAGATGTGTTGTCGTGTTTGGTCCATCATGTCTATATTTTATTGAACAGATATGTGCATTAATTGCCATTGAAGACTATTAGCTTGTTATACACTTCTTCAGGTGGTCTCTTGGTGCAATCATGTTTGAAATGCTTGTGGGGTACCCCCCTTTCTATTCCGACGATCCGATGTCAACATGTAGAAAGGTAAGCTCATGGTTTGTTAAGCATTAAACGTCTTCATAAAGTTTGTTTATGTTAGGAATGTAGACAATAAGTGTTCATATCTTGTTTCTATCACCTCATGCTTCTTATAATTTATCGATAATATTTATTAAACAAATAGGTCAATACATACGAAACAGTTTTGGAACTTACCTGCACTCTTCAAACAATGCCATGTGTCAAGATGAAACAGCAGGGAGTGGATTTAGACGTGGAGAAGGGGAAGGTGGGAGAGAAAATAGGGCTAGGTAGAAAAATTAGGAAAAAGAATCTTATAAAAAACTAAGCATTAAGAAAAAGATGCCGGTTGAAGAAGGAAACGGGAGAGAAAAAATAGGGAAAGGGAGAGAGAAGAAAGATAAAGATACATAAAAAATAAAATAAGTAAAAGAAAATTAGCTTGCACTTTTCATAGAGAGGAGAATATAAATAGCAATCACACACGCAGTGTGAGTGCCATGATGACTTGTAGAATGTTATGTGTAAACTAAAGGTTGTTCCACTTGCAACCATTTTGGTTTCTTGATGACTTGGATATGCGTATTTTATTTTTATTTTTGTTTCGTGGTTTTTCTCTCAATTTTGTAATGCTTGAAGCACAAAATAAAAGAGAGATAGGAAGAAATAGGTGGGAGCAATGAGTGAGAAACAAGAAAAAGACCACAATACGCAAAAAAGAAAAAGTGCATGATGGACCGCAGCCAGAATAATCATGAAATCAAATTCCTTGTGACCTAAAATGATGGAGAGTGTAAAAGTGATAGAATTGAAGGAAAAATTAGAATTAGATGGAAATGTTTTGGAGGCACTTTAAAATGAAAATAACGGTACAAGGTCAGATTCATAACGAAAATATCTAAACCGGAAGGCTGAATTTGTAGTAATAGCGCTCTTTCCTTTCCTTTGGCCCCATCTTGACGGTTCATTTGCCACGTTTCATTTGGTGTTAGTTTCAACTTTCAGAAATTGTTGAACGTGTTACTTTCATTTTTCATTTGTAATGATTAGACGAAAGGTTCAAGAGAGATTGAGAGAAACATGGTGGGATGATAAAGTGTAAAATGAAAATGATAAATGAAAAACATATTCTAAGTAATGCAAAATGACACCAGAAAATGGAGGCATCATTTTCACTTCCAAAAAGTTCAGAAAACAGCCCCGAAATGGAACGTGAGATCAGACTCTTTGTTTGCTGCAACCTTGTGGTGCTCGAGGTTGGCGACTTGAAGACGACAATATAGTTTCTGTGGACTGTTGGCATTCCAGAACATTGGGGATTGATGGCCCCTCTCAAGCACCTTCTATAGATTTTCATGTATTTGATAATTTGTTTTACGTGCCTAGGTTAATTATTGCAACTATAAACTCCTGTGATTCTTGCTTCAGTGCATGATCTTATCTGAGTGCTTTCTGGACCTCCCTTGTTTCAGTTTTGCTTTCCAATGGATTTGGCTCTATGGCCATTTCTGATTATTAAAGAAGTTCGATTTTCTTTTCCCATTATGCATGGTGTGCAAGCGACTTTATTAAAAGAATAGTTCTATATATTTGGACTTACGTGCATTTATTATATTTCCTAAATGAAGAGTTTGACCATTTGCTCTTAATCTGTGGTGATGTATTAATAACCATGCTAATATGGGTATTTTAAGTATAAAAAGAAAACCAGAGGATGGAGAGCACACACACAAACACACACAGACACACAAAAAAACAGACTATATAATCTGGGAGATGTTTTTCCTGATGCATGTAGATTGTAAACTGGAGAACTCATTTGAAGTTTCCCGAAGAAGCAAAACTTTCAGCAGATGCAAAAGACCTTATCAGCAAATTGCTTTGTAATGTCAACCACAGGCTGGGCTCGAAAGGCGCAGATGAAATAAAGGTGTTGTATGGTGTGTCCTATTCTATGTTGTGGGATTTATTCCAGTTGCGAGTTCCAAATATAGTCAGTTATCTGACTCTTTTATTTTTCTAAAATCTGATTCTTTCATTTTTTTTCTTTATTTATTTTAGGTCCATCCTTGGTTTAAAGGTGTTGATTGGGACAGAATATATCAAATGGAAGCCGCATTCATTCCTGAAGTTAATGATGAGTTGGATACTCAAAACTTTGAAAAGTTTGAAGAGGTTTGTATCGTTGATTTTATTCCTTCTATTTTTTACCTAGAACTACATGCCTGAGGCTTTTCTTATTGTATTTCCTTTTGCCTGCCTATTTTGAATCTTCAGTCTGAACATCAAAGTCGCCCTTCATCAAAAAGTGGTCCATGGAGAAAGGTAAGCACATTAATAATCCTGAGAAGACAATTTTTCAGAAGCACCTTTTTTTCTTTCTAAAGCTCTGCTTCAAATATCATGAGTTTATGTGTAATATTTTTGTTTTTGATCATGTGTGTGGTAAGATTGTATCTGTTGCCTATAACTTACTTCTGTAGCCCTTCCCAGTTACATTGTCTATTTTTCCTTGCCCAATTGGAAGCAGTACTGTCTACTAGAGCTTTAGAACCTGACTTCTCAATACTTGTTGTCACTAAGACATGGAACCTTTATTACCCAAAATAAAAATCATTTTGGGTCTGTTGTCCTTGCGTGATTTAAGATTAAGATTTTCCCTATGTTTGCTAGAGATATAGGGGGTGTCAGATTAGAGTTTGTGGTTGTCGTCATCAACCAAATGATTAATTTCAAAGAAATAAACTACAAGAGTGGCATCTTACAAAGACTGCTTGTAATTCTGTTGTTCCACAATAGACTTTAGATGGAGTCTTAGGATGCATATTTCCTTGGGGGGTGGGTTTTGGAATCCGATTATGAACTGAAAGCAAGTGTCCAGCACTATAGCTGCATTGAAGTACAGAGAGATTGGCATGTCAATAATGTTTCGTTGAATATTTGTTTGACAGTATCATTTATAGTATTCATTCCACCCTTTAAGCTACATTCTCGCTTAGATACCTTGTTGGTTGTAAACTTTACTCTCTTATCTTTTTCCTTCTTGTTCATTTCTTTCATTCTGCAGATGCTGTCATCCAAGGACATTAACTTTGTTGGGTACACATACAAGAACTTTGAAATTGTCAACGATTATCAAGTTCCTGGGATGGGTCTCTCTCTCTCTCTCTCTCTCTCTCTCTCTCTCTCTCTCATGCATGCAGTCATGTTTATGAGCGTATACATACAATTTTATGGATGATGTTTGTACGTATGTATGTGATGCATATACAATGATGCATATTGGGCAAAATATTTGCATTCAGCATTATATTATATTCATACAACATAAAAAGATGATGATACAATGCATTCTTCAAGTCACATTTTCGGAAGTGAGAAACTAGCTTTGGAACCTGCTCATACGTAACAGACGGGATTGAATCACCATCAAGGGAAGTGGGTTTGAAAAATAAATTCATTAATAGTAAAATGTACTCCCTTCGTTCCTAAAAAAGAGTCCATCTTTCCTTTTTTGTCTAATCCAAAAAAAGTGTCCACTTCTAATCTTTCCTTTTTAGGAAGTTACTTTTACCATTAACCCTTGCTTTCCTTACTACTTTAATGGTGGGTCCAGTTGCACATGGGCTTCAAAAGAAAATACTTAATCTGTGTATCGGGTCAAACGAGACGCTTTTTTTGGAACAAAGGGAGTATTACTTTTTGGAAAGTGAAAAGATTTTAGTGTTTGACTGTAATTGTATGGTATTCTACCTGACTAGGTAACACATGTATTTTACGTATTACATATACGCTAGGTCATTGTGTACTAGTTTTCTGCTAACATGCCCGTTTTTGGTTAGTTATCTAAATTGGGTCGAGTTTTCCAGCATCATTGATATTGATGGGAAATTCTGACATTGCTTTCGATTAGTATACCTATGAAATTAAATTCATTCTGTACTCCAAGTAATGCAAGTACATATTGGGTATCACGGTGATACCACGTCATCATGATGACATTGTATATTTGTATAATCAACCAATCAAAGAATGCCACTTTCTTATCATTTGATTGGTTGAATTTTGAACTTTTTTAATATTTGACCTTTTATTAATAACCTTTTAAACACATGGCATTATTTGATTTGTTGGTGATACAATGGCGTGGTAACATCATGACACCAGTAGTGTCATTATATTTTAGTTGTAAGGTACAATAAGTTCGCTCATTTATGAACACATCTATGATACTTTTAATTTAAGAGATGGTTTATGCATTTGAATTAAAAAATCTATTGACTCAATATAAGCTCTAAAAATTAGGTGTAAAAGCAGTAGAAATGTGTTAAATTTCTGCTTTGGCCAAAAGCCTAGTGGTACAGATCACTTGTTCTATCAAAGGGCACTCCTATTTGATGCCACCAAGCATCCCAAGTTATCTTAAAAGTATAAATGATTTTGGTACCATAATGGGCGAGCCTTTGTTCAACACCGGTGGAACGTTCCCAAACCCACATGACCAGTCCTTCTGGTTCTTTGTGCACTGGACCATCGTCATGGTCCTTATGTTAAATCAGTACACTTCGTTAATTTCTATTTTTGTGTTGATGTTATGTCCTTACCGGTACGGTGTTACTTTGTCCTACTGACCAAAAAAGTGATAATTCAATTGTGCAGCCGAGTTGAAGAAGAAAAACACCAAGTCAAAGAGACCAACAATCAAGTCGCTCTTTGGTAAGTTTATCCAAATTTCTGATCTTATGGTTTTCTTAATATTCTGAAATAATCGGAGGATGCATTTTTGCATTTTAATTTTTTGTTGTCCTTTTTTGTTTTCATTTTCCGCAGAGGATGAATCTGAGACATCAGATATGCCAGCTAATGAATCATCGTCACAAGGGAGCTTTTTGAATCTCTTGCCACCCGAAGCTTCTGAAAAGTATGACAAGTCCCTCTAACAACCACACTTCTGATCTTCTTTCACAATACCAGATGGGCAAGGCACTCTTGCACATTGCATCAGTCGTGATCAGACTTTCTCAGTGAATATAGTATGGCGATGGCCTACCCTCTGTTGTTTTGGTTAGTCGAGTTTGACATGAGGATTCAAATCTGATGTTGATGACCGGAGAATGATGCTGCTGGGTTTTGGAGCTACAAATTGGCTTCTGACCAGCTTGGAGCAGAGGTTAAGTTTTTTGGTTTTCGCTTTACCATCAAAATCTACTAACTTCTTGATATGTTTTTACTCTTTCCCAATCTTCTCAAAAACTACTTTTAATGTACAAAATAGAGAAATTGTTATATTTTATGGCAGTACCATAATTTTGTTGAATTATGGTGAAATTTGGGCCGGTTCACTTTGGAAAGTTTTTAATCGCTTCAGTACCCAATGTTTTTTTATAACCGAAAAAGGCACTTTTAGGGGCGAAAATACTACGATACGTTTAACGAACCGAATGCGCACTACGAAGCGCTTACTCAAATGTATTGTGTTGCATAAATTTTTGTACTGCGATGCATTAATTTAGTTACCTAATTCAGTTTTGTATCGCGTTAAATCAATTTTTGCACCGCAAGACATCAATTTTAATTGTCTAATCTAATTATGTATCGTGCTACATCAATTTTTGTATCGTGATGCATCAACTTTAATTAAATAATCCAATTTTGCATCACGTTGCAAAAATTGATGTATTGTGCTGCAAAATCATAATGAACAAGACCTTCTATTCAACTACATAGTCAACAAATGATTTCAAATTAATGCATCATTCTTGCATTCCAAAATTCAAATTGATGCGCTTTGATTCAAATTGATGTATCCAAATTAAAAAGTTGGTACTTAACAACGAACAAATTTCTATTCATACATTTCATCGAACAGTTTACATGCATAACAATAAAACACACAAACTGAATCTATTTTGAGTTAAGCATATAAAGGAGAAGGAGTAGTAGGAGGAGGAGGATGATGAAATTGGATTAGGGGCGCGCTGCATCATAGTTCCAAGTTGATGCATCACAATTCTAATTTAAGCATCGCAAATCCAATTTTTGCATCGAGATTTTCTAATTCCAAATAGTGCATCGAAAATTTCTGCATGTAATCCAATTCATGCATTGCAAATCAAAATTTTGCATCGGGATTTACTAATTCTAAATTGTGCATCGCAAATCCATAATTATGCATCCGGATTTCTATAAAGGGGATCCAATTGGTGCATCGCAAATCTAAAAAAATTGTATTGGGATTTACTAATAGTTGCATCGCGAACCAAATCGAAGCATCGTGAACCATATCAATGCATCGATGCATCCAATTTCTGCTTCATAATTAATTTGTTGTGACAATCTTATTTAAAATTGTCTTAGGGTAAGGATAAAATGGCCAAGGCAAAGTATAGCTTCTTTCAACAAATGCGAAGGAGCTGACTTGGGCCATACATCGTCTATATACTGAAGTATTAGGAGAGACTTACAGGTGAGCTTGTCACCATGAATGAGGACTTGGATTTTCTTATAAACTGGGTTAGATTTGAGTAAAAGATTGCTCTTGGAACGGATATCCTGTTGGATGAACTCATAGACTATGGCCTTCATCTTGAGAGCGAGTCTAACCTGATTCGAGTATGTTTTGGGCTTGGAGCCTAACAACTTTATGTCACTGGAAGCCATGGATCGAAAAGATTTACAAGAAAGGGATTTGATTATGATGAAGAAGCTATGAAATATTTTTAAAATAAAGGGATTCTGGAGAAGAAGGCAAGGCATAGTTTTTGTAGGGGAACCACCGATCGAGAGGAGGAAGAAAAAGGGGCTAAAGGAAAAGATAAGAGGTATGAGGAGGAGGGGCATTTAAAGAAGAATTTAGAGAAAGTTGACTTATGCGGTTGAAAAAAAAAAGATACTGGAACGATTACAAATCTTAAAAAAAGGACCAGGCCGCAATTTATCCTAAGAAGTTTTCATCGGAAGCCCAAGACAATTTTTGCTGGAAACGACATCATTTTGGATAGCTTTAATCTTGTGCGTCTAATGAACTAATTGAATGACATGGTGTGATCTTGGTGCGAATTGCTCAACAACATGAAACCTCAATGAACTTTCTTCGCCTTATTTTGTTCTTTCGATATATTTCATATCAAGATACAATAACGTAAATGGCCCTAAAATCGTTGACAAAACGCCATTTGTTAGTGTAAGATGGTTATGTTATGTTGCAAATCATGTTTCGTCCAATTGTGTCTCATTATTCGAGTAAATTTGAAACTATCAGGATATAAAATGATGTATTGTTTGTTTCGTGGGAATGAAATAATTGGAATAATGGTCAATTGAAGGTCATACAAGAATGAGAATGAAAGTGAAAAAAGATAACACAGATGTTTGATTTCCACTTAGTAAAATACTCTTTATGTTCCACAAAAAAGTCGATGTTTGAAAATTTTAATAATTAAGGAATATATAACTAGCGGTAAATTTGATCATGATTAAAAAATGTTTAATTATAATCATTATGTTAATATCAAATGTAGAAGATAAACTTGAAATGCTATGATGATTTTAAACGATTTTAAAAGTGAACTTCCTAAGTGTAATATCCTAAAATGATACCGTGAATTATTTGCTAACTAACTATTTTAGGGAGTATTGTATAGGATTAATATATTTTTGGTCCCTAAACTATCTATAAAATATGTGTTTGGTCCCACTATTTTTTTTTGTTATTCATTTGGTCCATCAATTCGATTTTTTTGGTCAATTCTCCCTCCCATTGTTACCGTTACACTTTCCGTCCAATATGGGCTGACTTTTCAAAATGTCCAAAATATAGAGGTTAATGTGTCCAAAAAATCAAATTGAGGGACTAAATGAATAACAAAAAAATAATGGGACCAAATGCATATTTTATGGATAGTTCAGGGACCAAAAAATATATTAATCCTATTGTATAATAACCAAATACTCCCTCCGGTATAGAGTCATTATTTTATTTTGAGATATTTAATTTAAAGAGTTCAATTTTAAAAAATGAAGGTGTATAAGTATTATTTTATTAATATTGAACTATTAAAAGTGTTACTCCATCCGTTTCGGACAAATAATCTACTGCTTCATTTTGAAATGTTTCATTTAAAGAGTCTACTTATAAAAATTAAAACATAAAAATATCATTTTATTACTAACGAGCTACTAAAAGTATTATTTTCTTTAAAAAAATTGATTTTTAAATAGATACTAAAGAGTATTTTTGAAAAAAGTTTTGACATACAAACCGAAAGTTTTTACCAGGAAAAGTGGGAGTATCTAATTTTGAATATTCCGGTCATAACATATTAACATATCACTGACAGCTAAATGTTTAGACAAATCTCGGTCAGGTGGTAGATATAACATATGTTCGATCACTTAAAAAAAGTAACGATTGCTTAAAAAACAAACAATATAGTGATTGTATATCAAAAATAAACTCATTTTAGCTCTAAGGGTATAAAAAAAAAAAAGTTTAGACAAATTAGCCAATAATTTCGGTGATGGATTGTTTTTAACCTTGTTCTGGGGTCAAGACTCAAGAGTCAAGACAAATACTCCTACAAAAAGCAGCCCCCTGCTAGTCTGCTGAAGTCGTTAACAGCCATAATTCGTCGTTTCTGCTGTCAGTGGTTCGTACAAATTGGAAAAGGAAAAAAAATATGTTCACATAATTTTTTTAATAAATGCTCCCACAGTTTTATGTTTATTATTCAATTTTAGAATTAGAAAATTCACTTAAAGAGTTTACTTTTAAAAGTTATGTTATAATTTGTATAAAATTTATTTTTTATCTTTCACTTGATTGTAATCATATTTGACTAACTTAAATATTTTTGTAATTATGATTAATTTTAATGACATTAATAGAACCCTAAAAGATGGTTCAATGGTAAAATTATGAGGTTTTACAAAGTGCGATCTCTTCTCATGTTCCCTTAGTACAAAAAAAGAGACATAAATAGTAAACATTAATCATTACTCCCTCCATTTCACCAAAAGAATCCACATTTAAAAAATCTAATCATTAAGGAAATATACTAGGCAATGTGCTTATAACAAAAATGAAGGATAAAGATAAAATGCAATAGAAGTTATAATCATAATTTTTGAAAACGAATCCTTAAAATAAAACATTACAAAATATTATGATGAATTGTTTGTCTGGAACGGAGGGAGTAACTCTTTAGGTGGACGGTGAGAAGTAATAAGTAGAGCACACCCTAGGATATGGCTCGCTTAAGAAAGAGGTCTTAAATTCGAGCCCTAGGATATTTTGAAAAATAAAAATGAAAAAGGAAAAAATATTTAGAATGCTAATTCAATCTTGGGCCAAGTGGCGTTCTGCTCGCTAGCTTATCAAAGGTAGTCCTGCTCTCAAAGTCAAGTCCTGAGACTTGACCTTGGCCCAAATGGCGTTATGTTTGCTAGCTTTTAAGGGTAGTCCCGCTCACGAAGTCAAGCAATAGGACTTGACCTTGGCCCAAATGGCGCTCTGCTTGCAATAGAAAGACTTATACAATCAAGTTTTAAAGCGTAATGGTTAATTAAAATATACAATAGCAGTCAAAAGCGACTAAATCTGTGACTCATCCTAGCACTTTTGTTATCTTGTCTGCCAAGATGAAAGTGATTAAGCCTTGGTTATCCAGAGAAATTAAAGAAGATTACGAGCGAATAGTACTCCTTACTCTCGAGATGAATTTCGAAGAATAATGAGTAGGGGGCTACTGATGTGCATATTTTGGATCTGTCTCAATAGTGTTTGGGCCTCGCTTAATGGCCCACTGTATTTTGCATGATGTCCAAAGGATTGGGCCGAGCACATGTGCAATGAGCTAAATCCATTCCCTCAGGTATAAATAACCTCTTCTAGTTCATAGAGTGGGGGATCTCTCTCTTTTTCTGATTTAGAATCACGCACGCACTTTGGGGCTATGCGCCCTCTATTTCATATTCAGTCTACTGATAAACACACCGGAGGGTTTTTGGCGGGGGCCCTCCCCACCGACTCACGGTGTTTATTTTACAGATAATATATCAAGATATCCACCACCGATGACAACATGACCGCTGGACGGAAACTCCGACGACCCACGTCCACCGCTACCTTCAGCACCCCCGGTATGATGCTTTTTTTGATACATCAATTTCAAATTACAAAACTTACGATTTTTTATTTATTTATTTGTATACGAAATTACGGGTCGGGAAAAAATTAAATTGATCAAGTTAATTACGATTAACATTAAAAAGAAAAAAATTCAAATACAAAATTTTGCAACCATAAAACTGTAAAACTGTAAAATCGTAAAATATTAACTGTAAAACTATAATATCTCAGTAAAAGAGTAACTAATTTTGAGAAAAGGTGAGAGATAAAAGGATAATTTTCAATAATATCTCAATAATTTTTGTATACACATTGGAAACACAAATCCAGTACTCTTTTTAAAAGAGATAATATATTAGTTATTTAATTGTTGTCTTGAAAACATACAATTTCTTTTTGTTAGTTATTAATTGTTGTCTTAAAAACATGTCATTTTTATACATTTAATTAATATTTTTTCCCTTAGCAGTGCAACATTCCTCTCCATTTTTTTCTTCCAACCTAATCCAACTCGAAATTTCTCATATAACCAGAAATAGGCCCAAAAATATATTAAGGTCAACCTAAAATAAAATACAACATTAATTGATATAATTAATATTTTGTGTTTTATTTAGTGTTTACTTTTCTTTTTTAATTCAATAGTCTTAATTATGTTTGAGGTTCTGTTCAAAATGTGTCAATCTGGCTTAAATTCCTCTTTTATCGGATATCACAAATGATATGATATTATACTATTTTTAAAGTAAATTTTAATATTTTTTTGCATTTATGTATTTACAATAATAAATATTTTTTCAACAAACTACCATTACGGAGTACATGAAACATCAATTTCTATTTTTTTTTTGGTCATTTACATGCCCAAATATTTTGCCAAGTGTTTGTTCTATAAATCATGAAAATGGTTTAAATCATTTTGTTTATGTTATTCTAAACAAGAAAATGCATCATCTCCTCTTAATGTAACGTTTTTTGTGTGTTACATTTTAAAATTTGTATTATTAAGTTGTATACGTCTTATTCATGCCATTTTTTCTATTGATGATATTAATTATTTAGTAAATAAGCTCACCTTATGTATTTTTTGCTCTAAGCTATGATTATTAACGACTAAAAATTTAAAATTTAAATTAATTATATTTTTAATGCATTGCAAATCATGAAGAATACGTTATACAAAAATTAATACTTATTTTATTGATTTTTATCCTATAAATTTCATTGACTCCATCAAATGTCACGTTGCCTTTCAAGTTCTATAGAAAAAATTTATCTTGTATCGTAAGCAATAACAATTAACAAGAGTCAACGTCAATCACTATTGCTTATACGATTCTTATTGAACAAGTCAACGGAAATTATGAACAGCTATATGTCGTAGTTTCAAGGGTAACAACTCATTCTGGAGATATTGATATACGATGTAGATGATAAGTGAACAAATAAAACAATAAATATTGTGTTGAAGAAATTTTTTCAGAATCTACAATGGTTGGTCTTACAATTATATATTTCTATTTAAACAATTCCTTAATTCATTCTTTTAATATTATTTTTATTCTTAATTTTGCTAGCTTTTGTATAGTTTAGTTGAAAAAAATATATGTCATGCGTTTAACGCACTGATCAAAAAAACTAATGTCATATAAAAGTATCTATACTTTTTATAGGAGCATAATTTAAAGGGTGCTTAGAAGAGTAAAAGTACACTAATAAAAAGATTACTCCATCCGTCCCTAAATTATCGTCCTCCTTTCCTTTTTCGTCCGTCTCAAAATAATTGTCCACTTTGAAACTTTCCTTTTTAGAACATCACTTTTACCACTTTACCCTTACTTTTTCACTCTATTTTAATTATGGGCCACATATACATGGACATTAAAGGAAACTATACATTAAACCAATATAAATAATCAAGTCAATTACTTTTTCTTAAATTGTGCGCCGGATCAACCAAGACGATTAATTAGGGACGGAGGGAGTATTTTGTTTTGGGACCAAGAGAGTCTGTATTTTGTTGGTTATATTTACCATTTTACCAACACACTTGAGCTCAACTAAAGTTTAGCTTGGCTTGCTGGCTTGGTGATGTAAATGACCCGAGCTCGAGCCTAGTTGCTCATCTCAAGTCAAGTTTAATTATAGTGAGTCGAGCTTGAAAATTTAAACCTCGACTATAAGTATAACAAATTCGTTTAGCAAATTTGCATTAAAAATAGCCTTAGGTTTATCTTCTTCTCTTTTCTCTTTCCTAAATGTAAATGGTATAAGAAAACTATAAAAAAAAATTACTCAAATCTTTTCCTAACCAAATTGGACGGCCATAATATATAGATTAGAAATAAGTACTTAGCTCTGTCCATTTCTAAATGCGGCTTCTTGAGTCCCTTAACTTTAGATATTCCACACTTGGTCCAGGTAAGTTTTGTTAAATTTCAATCTATTAATTATTATTAAAATAGAAGTCCCTTCTGTCACGACGACTTTTTATTAAATGCTTAAAGTTTTAATAAAATTTTAAGCACCTTCTTATGAATCATAATAATAATTATTATTATTACCAACATTTCAAAATTGGTTACTGCATGATAAAAGTTTTAATATAAAAGTTACTCATAAAACTTTTTATCACACTTTATTTTATAATATTTGTTTAGGATAAATTTTATAACATTCAATTTTATATGGTTAGTTTAGGATAAGTTTTTTTTACGGTTAGTTTAGTATAAATTTTATCACATTTGATTTAAAAGTGTTTCAATTGATTAATTGATTATAACTTATCAATTCTCATGGTAATTTTTTTTTTACCAATTTTTATTTCCAAAATCGGTTACTGATAATGAAATTTTAACAAATAGGGATAACATCTCTTTGTGATTTTTTTTATTTTATTAATAATGAAATTTTAACAAACAAATCTTTTTCAAATTCAAATTTATGTATCCATTCTAAACAATCTATTTCAAATTCAAATTATGTTTATCTCTTATAAACAACCTATATCTTATATCTATAAATAATATTAGACAATTGAAATATTTTCTTACTCCTCCATCATTTGGAAGAGAGTTTAACCGATGTAATATATTCCTCTTAAATTTTAACTTACCTCTCTCAAATTGTTTAGTTGTGTTTTTTTTTCTTCTCGGGTTTTACAATACACACATATGCTAAAAGTGAATGAAAAAATTAAAGTACGTACATATTTGTGTGTGTGTGTGTGTTTAACAATATAATGAATTAACTTACGAATTATAGCATGCTTTAGAATTCTCATGCTATAATTCTAATGTTGCTATATGGCTAATGCATGCGTGCGTGTGTGTGTGTGCGTTTAACTCATCATGCCTAAAAATTTCTTTCAACATGACATGAATGCATGGGAGTAAGGGCAGATTGAGTGTTATACCAATTATGGACAATTGGACATGCATTTATCACCTAAGATTTCATTTATTTACTTTTTAGTATATTTAATTTGTATAATTTTTTGATCATAATGAAATCTTCCACAAGATCTTATAAAGTAAAAAACAAAAGTTGTTTCTAATGTTCTTTTTTTTTCTTTTTCTTATATCAATATTATTAAGCCTAATCTTATTTTCATTTTATATGTATATAAAAGAACATAATATTCAAGAATTTCATATTTTAATCAAGTTAATCGATATTTACAACATTATATCTCTTTGTCCATTTTTAGTAAGTTTTATGACTAAAAACAAAGCAAAGATTAATGTAATATTATGTTACATGCAAAGATCATGTGGTTATGTCTCTTGATTTTTTTGTATCTTAAAATTTTGATAAATAAAGTTGGTTTTCAATTAAAAATCTTTAAACATTGGTCACCAATTTGATTAATAGCATTATCATAATTAAGAAAGCTAATTGTTTTTTAGGAATTATAAAAAAAATAATTTCCTACTATTTCAATTTTTATTTATTTTAAATTTAAGATATAAAGTATTTAGTTGTTAACTATTTTTAAATTACTAACTATTCTAATAAATTTAAAAAACTATTAATTTCATTATATTATTTTATTTTATCTTGAAGTAAAATTGAGTTGATCCAGTGGTTTGTTTAAGTAAATTTGAAATTTATATTACTCATCTGTTTTTGCAACAATTTTATAAGATAATAAATTTATTTAATTATTTTTTTATATTATATTAAATATTTATATTTTAATTTTAATATTTATCTTATTTTATATTTATTCAAATTATTCTATTTATAACGAGTTTGAAAAATTCAGTGTTTCAATCGGTGCCTACAAAGTGATGTTCAACCGGTTACCAAACCCTTTCACACGGAAAAAAGATTCAAAGTCAAACAATTAACCATTATGTTAAAGATAAATTTGAGTATTAAGACCACTTACAACAATGGTTCTTAACCAAATGCTTAGGAGATTCTTTGGGATTTTCCCAAATAACAAAGACTCTTAAATTTAGCTTAATAAGTAAAAAGGTAAATGAAGAGCTAATTAAGCTTCTGGTGCTAAACCAATTAATTGTTGGCAAAGTGACATAGTTTTAGACAAAAAATGGACAAAACGATTTCGTTTTGTCCAAAAAATATCGACAATGGCCTGTTGGCTCCTGACAGCCCCTGCTGTCCTTCTTTCCCCATGGCAGCCATCAAATAATTTTTCCTCCTTTGTTATTCTTAAATCAATTTTCAGCCATAAATATTATTTTTAAGTTAATTTTTTATTTTTGAATTAAAATACATATTTTTACCTACAAATAGAGACTTGATTTGTTTAATTTGGATATTAGAAAAAAAATTACGATTTTTTTAATTTTCTAACCATTTTTCGATAAAAATATTTAATTAATGAAGATAAAGTTGATGTGGTATATAAAAGTGTTACAATTTGTGTATTGTTGTAAAGATATTTTTGTTGAGGAGCTAAATTAAGGAACTTAATGACATTTTTGTAATTAAAAAAAAAAAAAAAAGCTTAAGTACATGGCCTTAGTAGAATCACAGCTCTTCCTTCAATTTTGCATCCATCTGTGAAGTGTCAAGTGTGGGGGTGCATAGATCATAGATCTCGCCACCAATCATTATCACTCAGTAATCACTATACGTACGAAAACAGTAATTGATGACTTGATGTCTACTCTCTCATCTCCAATTTTAATTAATTCCATATATACGTACTGTACATTTTTTTGATAAATATATTCCAATTAATGTGCATAATTAATTACGCCGGCAATGCTGCTACCCTATCATACTATGATCAGAAATTAAGCCCTCACGTATTTAGCTTAATTGGTTAGGAATTAATATATTTAGATGAAAAATATTAAGTTTATCATCAGGATTATCACTATGGTGACAACTTTACCTTGAAGACAAAATGCATGTGAGGTGCATGTGTATCTTTAAGATATAGTTGTCACCATAGTGGTAATCTTGGTTGTAAATCTAACAAAGTTGTATTTGGATACATGATTAAGGATCGAGTTCTAGCAACCGTAGTGCAGAGGTTTCATCCTCTTGTGGGGTGGCTCCTTGTAGGTATCAGACACGGGTCATCCTAACTACTTAATCGCTAAGTCACCGTGATTTTTCCTCTCACATTCTCTTTATAAGTATTAGGCACAGGTCCTCCTAGCTAATTAATCGCTGAGTCACCGTGATTTTCTCTCTTACATTCTCATGAGACTGAGATGTGGGGGCTCTCGGGGAGAGAGTTTCCCCTTTTGGATACAGAAATTAAGAGTCATATTTGACTCTTCATTTTTTTTATTAAATTGAGTATTTCTGAAATGAAAATTTACGTAATTGTTTTAATAGTATACAACACTTAATTCATAATGTTTTTGGTACTTTTAGAAAAATAATTAGTTTGACTTTTAATAAGACAATTATTTCGAAACAGATAAATTATACTCCCTCCGTTCCTAAATTATTGTCCTGGTTGACCCGGTGCATAGATTAAAAAAAACCAATTGACTTGATTATTTATATTGGTTTAATGTGTAGTTTCCTTTAAAGTCTGTGTATATGACCCATAATTAAAGTAAGGTGAAAAAGTAAGGGTAAAGCGGTAAAAGTGATGTTTTAAAAAGGTAAGTTTCAAAGTGGATAATTATTTTGGGACGAACAAAAAAGAAAAGAAGGACGATAATTTAGGAACGGAGGGAGTATAAATTTTGATTTTGAATTTCCATTAATATGAAAATGGACCGCTCATCCGTAAACAGAGGGACAATGATTCTTCCAAAAGAAAAAATAATGAAAGCAGGAAGGAAGATGGAGCGAAAATTTGAAGTTTGGAAACATCAGGTTGCTAGGAGAATATATATATATATAAGTGGCAAAATAGATATTATGGATAAATAAATCATGGATAATAGCCTAACACCCATTTATCCATAACACTCATTTTGCCACCCCCATATATATATAATGAGGGATGCACGTAAACTAAATAAAACAGTTTTCTGCCTAAATTTACTTACTAAAAAGAAATCATCATTAAATAACTCTAATCTCCAATATCTAAATTACATTTAATGTTCAACTTTTGCTTTAATAATTGAAAAGGTAAATGGTTAATTTTGACACTGTATTTTGATGAATCTTTACATTTTGTCACTGTACGATTTTTTGAGCGAAAATGTCATTGTACTTTTAAAGATAGATGCAATTTTGTCACTATCCCTAACTGTTATCTAATTTTAACGGAATTAATTTTTTAGTTATCTCCCCTAAATTTTTTTTAAATGTTGGAAAATTATTAATGATAGTTGATGTTAAAAGGTAAATTGTTTTTTTGGTTCTTAAATTATAAGGCGGTACTTTTTCTTTTTCGTTTTATGCTATTAAGGGTTAAAAAAGATACTATTTTATAAACAAAAAAAATGAAGAATGCATAAAATATAAAAATACAAATAAGAAAAAAATTGTTTGAATAAAAAATGAGAGAAAAATATTTAAATTAAATAAAATATACATTTTGTCTAAATGAATCATATAATAAAAATAAAATAATAATAATAATAATAATAAAATAATAATAATAATAAAACATAATAAGGTTAAAGGAAATCTAATCGATTAATTTTTTTTTGAAAAAACTTAATTCATTAAATCTAGTTGTTAACACCCATTCATTGAATGTAATTCAATTCGTAAAGAAAATAGACTAAAATTATAACTTATTTATGTATTAATGTTTTTCAAAATCCGTTATAATTGGGAATTATAAAGATAAGATTATAAAAAAAAAACTTTTAATTCAACCTATAATAGCCACCATGAAAATTGTGATATGTTAATTGTTTTTTTTGAATAATACTCTTTTTATAAGAATAATTTTTTTACAAATTTTAATGTTATTTGATGATTAATGTCTTTTTTTATTTAATAATTATTTATTAATTTATTAAATAATTTTTAATAATTTATTTAAAAACGAATTATTTTAAATAATTCAATAATTTATTAAAAATTAAATAAAAATATTTATTTAATATTTTTTATAAATTTATTTTTAATAATTATTAAGTAATCTTTTAATAATTTAGTAAATAATTTATTAATAAAAAGGAAAACACTTCTGCACATGTGAGGATCCCAAACCGTTAAAATATTTTAAAACGATTTAATCTCAGCCGGTAAAGTTTTTTCTCAATTGTAAGTGAGTTACTGAGGCGCTATTGTATTATTGATCGATATTATTCTCTTAATTTTTTATATAAGCAAAATATATCTTTCCTTCTTATTTTCATTTTTATATTTCATTCATTTCCCCCCTTTTTTTGCTCATAAAATATATTTTTTTAACCTCTAAAAGAAAAAGAAAAAATTGATAACTTAAGAACTATAAACCATTTAATTTTTAACTCCAACTATCATTAAGAATCTTCCTACGTACATTTTAAAAAACCTTAGGGGATACAACTAAAATTAATTCTGTTAAAAATTAGATGACAGTTAGTGATAATGACGAAATTGAATATCCCTTTTCAAGTACAATGACAATTTTGCTAAAAAAAAATAGTACAGTGGCAAAATGTTACGATTGGTCAAAGTACAATGGCAAAATTAATCATTTTTCCGAAATTGAAAATCAAAAAATGTCAATGTTATGGTTAATTGAATAAATAATTCCAGAATCTCATCGCATTTTTCTTTACCTTGATTAGTATTTAGATTTCTGCAAAAACTCTTCATTTTCTGCCTTTCGCGAATCAAGTTAATTGAATGTAATAACTATATTTGTTACATTGTAAATAATGTTGATCGAATGAATGTACGTAGAAATCAAGAGCAATCGAAGCATCATGGATAATTGAAAAACTATCAATTTTTTTACTTCTAAAATCAGTATAAATAATAGAAAATTCATTCACAATCACTTCCTTTTCATAATAAATTAAGAACAATAGTCTCCAAAATGTCGCTCTTATTCATGTTAGTGAAACATATCATCCAAGCAAGCTGCAATGGGTAATGGAAATCTGATTAGTACAAGTTTACAATGATATATTATTTAAGCAGTTCTACTTAATTTATTATTTTAATTTTGTTTTTTTTCTCTTCATTTCACTCATTACTTATGTATAGTTAAGTAAATAAGATATCTAACATGTGTTAATGTAAGAGTACAAAAACTAGTTAAATATAAATTCATTTTAGCTGATCCAGAACAAACGGTAGTACTTAAGGCTTCTTGCCTAGTCTCAGCCAATAGAAAATTAAATCTGAATTGTAAGGGGTAAATTTGGGCCGGTTCCTAAATCAAAGTTTTCATCCGCTCTAATTCATTATGTTTTTTTTAATCGAAAAAAAAATGTAATTTTGGGGGCGAAATGAAGGGGTATTATAATCACAACATAATTTACAACTCATCATTAATTATACTTCTTAATCTTTGTGTTTTGATAAATAGAAGCATTTATCCAAGACGGAGGGAGTAAGTTGGTTCTGGCAGTACGTACTAAAATATTTTCCCTTCGTTTCGGACAAATAGTTCACTATTTCATTTTATAATGTTTCATTTAAAGAGTCTATTTTAAAAAATCAAGGCATAAAAGTGTCATTTTATTATTAATGAACTACTAAAAGTGTCATATTTTTAAAAAGTTTGACTTTCAAACAGGGACTCTTTGCCCCAAACAAAGGGAGTAGTATATGTTGAAAAGATAATTAGAGGTACCATTAGCATTAGGAGTAATTAACACCGTTTAGAGACTTGGTGATGGACTGATGATGGATTATGAATTTGAATTTTCAATTAAACTCGAGGTTTATATAGATCATAAAAAGGAGTTTAGAAGAAAAATAGACCAATTAACGCTAGCTATATCTTATTGGTGATACTGATGGCCGATGGGTAAAACATAGTCTGAAAATTAATAACTAAATTAACGGGCAAGAATTAATCTTAAATCAATATGGAAAAATCGCTACCAAGCTGACCTGTATACATTTGGAAATTAGTAGCTTAGCTTCCTCTGTATGTCTCCATTATGCCGGCCATGCAATTGCTGTTTGGAATAAACAAATTAAATGACATAATGTTATCTGCTTAATTATCACTGACCAATTCTTTGCTCAACCCTTTTTCTACCTCTTCCTTCCTTCATACATATGGCCTGCACCCCATCCCTTTTAACCTCCCTCCACTAGTCCCTTCTAATATCTCCGGTGTAATCTCTCTCTCTCTCTCTCTCTCTCTCCACAAGGTAGCACAAACACAATGAGAGGAGGTTTTGAAGCAGCAGGTCAAGGTGCTCTTGACTTGATTCAACCCCATGAACAATGGGACTATTCTAGTAATCTTGGTTATGATAGTAATCTTAGTAGTATTAACCCTAACCCTCATTATTCTAGGACTACTATCATCGAAAATCGTTGCACCAACTTGGAGAGAAACGAACTCTCGGAGTGGGTAGAGCATGTCACTAAGCAACTCATAGAAGACTTGCCCGAATCAAACACCGAAGAAAGCTACCAAACCGACACAACATTTCCCAGCTGTGAAGACAACACATCTTTCATCCCATATTCACACTTGTCTGATCAACTTAGACCGCGAAAGATTGCCAGAAGAAATTACTGTGATGACCACATAGATGATCATCAAACTAAAGGGTTGAGTAGAATAGATGAGCAAGGGTTAGGGTTAATAACACTTTTACTGGAGTGTGCAGTTGCTATATCGGTTGATAATTTAGGTGAAGCTCATAGAATGGTTCTTGAGCTTACCCAAATGGCTTCTCCTTATGCACCTTCTTGTGCTGAAAGAGTTGTGGCTTATTTTGCAAAAGCCATGTCTAGCAGGGTTATTAACTCATGGCTAGGAATTTGCTCTCCTTTGACCAACCATAAGAGTTTGCATGGTGCTTTTCAAGTGTTCAATAACATCTCCCCTTTTGTCAAATTTGCTCATTTCACATCTAATCAAGCCATTCTTGAGGCTTTCCAACGTCGTGATATGGTTCACATTATTGATCTTGACATAATGCAAGGCTTGCAGTGGCCGGCGTTGTTCCACATCCTTGCTACGCGCATGGAGGGCCCACCACAAGTCAGGATGACCGGTTTGGGGACTTCCATAGATCTCCTGATAGATACTGGAAAACAACTTTCCAATTTTGCCAAGCGACTTGGAATGTCATTCGAGTTCCACCCCATCGCGAAAAAATTTGGAGACATCAACGTTTCCATGCTTCAAATACAAAGAGGGGAAGCCCTAGCCGTACATTGGCTACAACACTCACTGTACGATGCCACGGGGACCGATTGGAAAACCCTAAGAATACTCAAGAACTAAACCCTAGAATCATTACAGTAGTGGAACAAGACATATTCCATGGTGGCTCGTTCTTGGACCGGTTCGTGGGTTCTCTCCATTACTACTCCACCATTTTCGATTCACTTGGAGCTTTCTTGACAAGCGATGATTCAAGCCGTCATCGAGTCGAGCATTGGCTTCTGTATAGGGAGATCAACAATGTTTTGGCCATAGGAGGGCCAGCTAGGAGTGGAGAAGATAAATTCAAGCTGTGGAGGAGTGAGCTTGGGAGGAATGGGTTCGTACAAGTTCCAATGAGTGGGAACTCAATGGCTCAAGCACAACTTATACTCAACATGTTCCCACCAACTCATGGTTATAGCCTTGTACAAGGGGATGGAACACTTAGGCTAGGCTGGAAAGATACTAGCTTGTACACTGCTTCTGCTTGGACTTGTCATGCTTCTAGATAATTAAATTAATTAATGATTTTGATTAATATTTGCAACTGATTAATAATGTGTTTAATTATTTCCTGTTTGGATTATTTTATTGGTTATTCAACTTAGGTATAATACTAATGATAATAAAAATAAGGGAGAGACTATTTTCACTACATTTTTTGTTTATCTGCATTGCTAATTATTACAATAATTAAATACATATTTTGACAAAACTACTCATTGATTAATTACTTGTCATTTGAAGTTAAGTAATATATTTCTTATTTTTAAGTTAACTTTTAATATTTAACATATCAACAAGCCAGATAGTTTTACCATTTCTTTTAATATTTATTTTTAATAAATATGTTTTGTTGATTATGATTGTACTAGTTTATGTTCCATTATAAAAAAAATTATAAAATCATATAATGATCAAATTTTAGAAAATATGTGAAATTTTACTACTAAAATAAAAAAAGTTGATTTAATTTAAGAAATATTATTTTAGAATATCAATTCAGTAATAACCACATGGTAGGTATCAAATTGATCACCTATTCAATCAATTTAAAATTCAAAATTTGGAATCGCTTGTTATAGATTGGAAAAAAAGTATTAAAACTTCACGATACTCTATCACAATTTGATTTTACTTTGGATTGTTTTTTAATAATTATATCCTATAAATCTATCTGTGAAATACCAACGAGCTCTAGCTCAACTGGTACTGCTCACTTCTCTTAATGGAGAGGTTGGGTGTTCGAATCTCACTAGAGACACCCTGGACTTTACAACTCTCAGTAGAGAGGTCCGGGTGTTCAAGCCTCTTCAGAGGCATCCCTGAGACTTAACTACTCTCAATCGAGAGGTCGGGTGTTCAAAGCCTCACCAGAGGCACCATTTGTTCGAGCCACACCAAAGGCATCATATATATAAATATAATTGTAGCCTTTCAAGGCATTAAAAATAATTTTAAAAAAAATTAAGGGTTGGGGTACGGTCTATGTCCCCTCCAACCTTTAAAAAAAAAAAATCTATCTATGAAATTTTTATTTCAAAAAATAAAGATCACATGTTTTCTCAAAGTTCGACTGACAAAAATTATTCTTATAATATTAGTTTTTCTATTATGCAATATGACTTCAACCACGAGCTTAATTAAATTAAAAATATAAAATATAAAATAATTATTATTATGCTCATGTGAAAGCTTCTTAAAATCATTTAATAGGTTTTGAATTAGAAAATAATAGTGAAAGGTAACTTTATTAAATAACTTAAAATTGGCAAGTAATTAAGGGTTAATTTTATCCAAATATGTATTTTTTTAATGTAATAATAAGCAATGTAATGGATAAATAAAAATGTAGTAGAAAATAACATCTCCTTAATATTTATTATAATGCATGATACATGATATATAAATAATATATAAAATTGTGTAATATTTTAGAGACATACGGAAAATACTTAATTTACATTTTTTTATTTTGAAATTAATTCGATCATTGTCTTTCATAATAGAGCTAGACTTGAAGTTAAAAACTTAGGAAAAGCCGTCTTACAAGTATTTTTTGTAAGATGTATTTCTTTGACTCGACTCATCATGTGTTGGTGGGCTGAATTGTGAGAGAGTAAGACTTTGTTTTACGAATTAAACTACGTAAGACAGTCTTACAAAGGACCTACTCAGTAAGTTAACCATTCATTTCAAGTTTGATCTTTTTTATTGCTAATATAAAAAGGGTAATGCTAGGGCCACTCTAGTAGCACTTAATTTTATGTACCAAATGATGTGGCATCTTATGTGTCATATTGTTAACATAACTTTTTAACTTATAGTGGAGCCCATAAAATACCAAACAAGATGACACATTGGAAACCACATCATTTGGTGCACAAATTTGAGTGCTTATTAAGTGGCTCTAGCATTACTCATATAAAAACCACTACAATATTGTACTACTCACTCTGTCTCTAAATTATTGTCATATTTGACGACCCGACATACCAATTATGAAAAAAAAATTGACTTGATTATATTGGTTTGATGTGTAGTTTTCTTTAAAGTCCCCCATGAGTATGTGACATATAATTAAAATATGATAAAAAAGTAAGGATAACGTGATAAAAGTGTTGTCTTAAAAGATAAATGTGTTGTCCTTAAATATATCAAGTATATATTTCTTATTAGGCGGTCAAAAGAATTTTGATTGTATGGTAAAGTTCAATTTCTTTTTTAATTGCATTTAAAAGTAATAATTTGGATACAAAAAGTGTTTTTATGTGTTAGGAAGTACTCCCTCGGTTCCACCCAAAGAGTCCCCATTTGAAAATTTTAATAATTAGGAGATATATTAATATGATTGAAGTTAGTCAGAATTACAAAAACGCATAATAACAACACCAATATACTTACAACACAAGTAGATAGAGGGTAAATATGAAAGATTATGAAAATTGTAAGAATATTTTTTTAAAGTAGATTCTTTATGCCAAATATCTCAAAATAGTACAGTATAATGAACTTTTTGTTTGGAACGGAGGGAGTATATTTTTTACCGCCTTTTTAGTATATTACTCCATAATGCATAAAATTCAAATATCCAAATGTAGTTTTACTTCTTTGTACTTTCTTGAAATTGCAATAATTTTTGATATTTTTAGAAATAAGATTATTTTTTAAGGAAAATTAGAAGAAAGAGAGAATACAGTTTTTTTTTTTTTTTTTTTTTTTTTGAGGAGTGAGTATTACTTCGAAATTTCTGACATACCGACCCTTGGCGGGTGGCAATTGGTACGAAACATATGCAAACTGCACATTGTCCCCTTGCGTATAACACTAAGTCACTAAACGTGGATCAATTTTATACACAAAATATTATTTTATACGTTTTACTTTGAGTAAAAAAATGAACAATAAATTTTGATGAATCAATTTGATCCGGATCAATGTGAAACTTTCGTAATATCTAAAATGATAACAAAGTGCTATATCTAAAGTACCTTTCATTAAAAGTTGCACCCTTTCTCATGAACCCACAAAAATTATGTGGAAAATATGAGGAGATTAAAGGATAAAAATGTAATTTTTCAATGGTTTATCTGATCAACAAGTCTTTCAACAATATTGATCATGATTAAAAAAACGATATTGATTTGATGTGGCAAAAATCTAGCTTGAGCCATTCAATTGATGAGTATGATATTTAGGTTTGATCTGCTTTCTTAAACCTGTCTGACAATACGAAAACACGTTAATGGAAGTGCAAGGCTTGGCCTTGCGAAACCACTCCGACGTGATGGTAAGTATTGTGTGAGTCAAAAGGTAATTTGACAGAGGTTTGAGGCTCAAGAAAGTGTATGTACCTTGTTCAGGGTTTATGGAGGGGTATATATAGGTCCTCAATGTCATATAATCCGTCTAGGGTTTACTTCCAAAGTTACCTAGTAGATTTAGGAGGAAACTCCTAAATTATATGCGTGATAGGCGGCTAGCCGCGAGAATGTCGAAGCAGATAAGGAAAGTGTTATGCTCGGATAAGGAAACCTTTGACCTGTCTTGGATAGCAAGTCTCTGAGATTCTCTTGCTCGATACTTGCCCGAGCGAGCATGGCTCCGCCCCTAGCTCGTGATGATCTCTCATACTTTGCTCGTGATCGGGTTTGGGTCGAGCACATCAGTGGCCCCTAACTCCATGTTTGGCGAGTATTTATGCTCGGAGCGAGAAGTGCATATGCTCGGTGTTGTTGCCTTTTCATCTGGCTTCAACACTAGTGAATTTCTGAGTTGGTTGTGGCTTGGCTGGAAGGCTAAATGATGGAACATTATGGAATGTTGGTGATCGGTTACCTGGAGCGTACGTGAGAAGCTTGCCGTTCGCAAGAAGTAGGTCAAGTAGGTGCAGGGGCGCGTGAACCGTCAGTGAGTGGAGTGAGCTGATGGTAGCATGAGTCTCGAAACGTCGCATTTAATGCAAGCATGCCCTCGTGACGTTAGCTGTCCTTTCAAGCACCATTTCGGTGCCTCTTTTCCCCCTAAAACTTCCCTAACTTTCGCCTATAAAAAGCCAGCCCTTTTAACCTCCATTCTTTTACTGCGTTTGAGATATCTAGAGAGAGAAAGCTCGCTCAAGCTTTGTGTTTGCTGCTGTTAAAGATTTCCAGATTCCAGCCTTTCACCAATTCTCAGATTCCGATCGCTTCTGTTACTTCTTCCGTTTTCAGTGACTCCAAATTCATTTGAAGGAGAAAACCGAACCACTACTTGACAGTAAGTTTACTCTCCCATTTTTTCTTGCTCTTTTCTGGTTTTGCTCTTCGTCTCTTGCGTTTCTTGGTTATCTTCATACACCTTTGGGTAGGGCTCATAGATTAGAACCGGACCTTAAGTAAAGATCGAGGAAACGAACCAGGTGATCTTGCTCGCTAGGCAGGCATGGCCCCTTGGTTTTGGTGTACCTAGACTTAGGGTTTTTCCTTTGTACCTTGCCGATCATCCTGGCAGAAATTGACTTTGTTTTCCTCGGTCTCTTTGTAGAAATGTCTCACGATGAATGCTCGGACAACGGGAGGGAAGACTACAGTTATGGTAGGTATAATGACCCGTTGAGTAGTGAGAAGACCCCTGTCATTGATGTCGAGATGGAGGATGGCGATGAGTCGGTGGCCGGTGAGGCCACCAATGGACACGTTTCGATCCCCATGGTAAAGCTTGAGGATTCCTCCAGCAGGCATGGCCCTTCTGGAGAGAAAAGTGTAAAGGGCGAAGAGGCCGCTGTCGGTATGCCCCGAACAGCCAACTGAAGGGGAGGATCCCCTAGTCGAACTAGTTGGTGATGAGGTGGTGCATTCCATTTCCAGGTAATGGGAGGCCACTGAAGAAGCTTCCCCATCGGGTGAAGCGAGCATGATATCCCATTGGCCCAAAGAAGAAAAAACTACGGCCGGTCAAGAGATGTGGCCACTTCCTCGGTCCGCGAGCCTGATTAGTCGATGAATGCTGACGAGAGCCAGTATGCTGCACATTGGGCTTCTTTAGACACAACGATCAAGGTGATCGATTGGCTCACCTCTCTTGGTGTAAATTCCAAAGATTACAGGGCAGAGAAAATGGACGTTCCTGTCGGCGTGGACCTATCCCACGATCAAGGAGATGGGCTCCTATTTTTTGCTGATTTCTTCAGAGTGGGGCTACACCTTCCGCTGGAACCATTCTTTGTTGATTTCTTACTCGAGACCAAGGTTATGCATTGTGATCTGATGCTGAATATTGTCTGGGCAATAATGGCCTTCACCGTGGCTTGGCGTTTGCTGTGCTTCGAACCGGACATATATCTTTTCTGGAAGCTCTTCATTTTCGCCCCAAGTACTGGTGGGCGGCTCGGGGTTAGGTCCAACTCAAGTTTTCTAAGGATCTTGAGCGATGTCTCGGGTAAAAAGTTGAAGCCTGGGACAAGAGGGTTCTGATAATTGATTCCCGCGTTGGGTGGCTGCTAAAGCCCACGTCGAGCAATGATGTGAAGGTTCCCAAAGTTTCCAAATGGGACTTCAGCTCTAGGGAGGGCGCTAGACTTCTAGCGTTAAAGACCGCTCCCGGGGTCCGCGAGGAAAATGAAAAGCGAGTAGGCCAAGAATTCCTACTCGATTGGAAGGAGGTGGTCTGTAATCCTCGAAATCTTCGTCTGGCCGCGGTGGTCCGTACAGATCTGCCCGGGGTAGAACCCCTACTCACTCATGAACTGGAAGTTATTCATCCATATTGGGGTGACTGCCACTGGCAGAAATTTAAGGATAAATACATTGAGTGCAAGCGACTTGGTGCCGGTGCAAGCTGTCGGCCAGTTTATGAGGACAGAGATGGTTGCCTGCTAACTGTTATAATTTGTCCCTGTCTCGACCATACTTTGCTTTTAATGATTGTACTAATCATCGCTTGTTTCTTTTCAGGAATGAGAGTCCTTGCTCTATTGAAAAAGAGGAAAAATCAAACCGCCCAGCGGACAACCGACTTAAAGGGTGTTGAGCCTAAGGTCCCCTTCAGTCCTCCGGTCAGGAAGGCTCCTGTATTGGGTAAAACTCCTAGCCCGGTTGAGAAGAATAAGTCTCCTGTTCCCCCTTCCCGCGAAACCAGGGAGACTAATGTGGTTGTTGCTGATTAGGCCATTGAGGCCACTGTGGTTTCTGCGGTCAAGGCTGCTGAGGTTGCCGCTTCCAAGGCAGTGGACAAAAGGAAGGGGATTCCCTCCCGTTCGATCGTCTTTTACGCTACCGTGGCACGGGTTCTACGCCTACTTCTACCACTCCTTTACCCGCCAAGGATGGTGTCGCGACATGGAAGCGACTTGATTTTGAGATGTCCACTACTGTTAGCGCTGCGCGGGTCCTTGTCAAAGAAATAAGAAGTGATGCCCTTATGCTCGAGGGTATCAATCTAAATGCCCGCGGGAGCCCTGCCGGCCTAGTATGAAAAGGCATCATCAGGCAGGTTCTTCACGACAATGACACTTTTGACCGGGAGACTACAGGCCACGTCAGGGACGGGCACGTTGGGCTCTGGCTCAGCGAGGTAAAACCGACTAGTCTTAGTCTAGGTCTATTTTTTAAAGACTTGTTATTCTGGCTCGTCTTTCTCCTAATGACTTTGTGTTCGCCTGTAGATTGCATCCACTTGCACCAATGATCGGTACAGCAAGGAAAAGGAGGCTCGCAAGAAGATGGAGTCTGATAATGCTACCCCAGAGGCTCGCTAAAAAGAAACTTGAGCAAGTTTACGCTTTAGCCGACCAATTGAAAGAGCAAGAGGTCGTGACCAAGAAAAAGGAGGCGGAGCTACTTTCGCGAAACCTTCTTCTACTTGCTAAGAACGGGAGGCGGTGTAGACACCCCAATTTTGTACCCCTGGTATGTGACATTATATGTGATATCAAGACCTGTTAAAACTTAACAAATGTCAAGTTACAGGGTTTTAAAATGCAAAAGGAAAAGCAAGATGCGTAAAACAATGAAATCACGAGGGCCAAAGTGTCAAAAATCAAGCTAGAATTGGATCCAGCGCCACCACCAAACCAACTCCTGGCGCCCGCCTGCCCAACAGTGCATCTCCGTTTTGACATTTTGTACAAGCTCTCAAGTGCGCTGCATAAGCCGATGAAGCACAAAGAAGAAATTTTAAAGACGACGAGGTCCCTTCTTCAGCCTATAAAGAGAGGGCTTCGGCTTCAGGAATTACCCTCGGCCGAGAAATCATTCTCACTCATAACATACAACGGTTATTTTACGTAGTGAGAGCGATCGTGAGAAAGAGAGAGTTCCCCTCCGCATACAAGCCTCGAAGCTCCGCCAAATCTCCTCCAAACTCAAATTCAACCGGTCAAAATGAACCTTAGCCTTCTAGCTAGGATTCCACCCTATTCCTTAGGTCCAAAAATCTCAAAAAGAGCAGCTTGCTTTGCCCGAATCCAAAGGCTAAATCCGCGAGAGTTAGCAGTTGCTTCCGCCAAGATTCCGCCGAGAAGCAAACAACAACAAAAACGCAAGCAGTTGCTCCGCCCATTTTTCGGTGCCTGAAAGCAACTTTCGGAAGCAGTAATTCTGCCCGAATCACAGCAGCAGCAAAAGACTCCCTATCCCGGAAGGATAGAGCGAGCACACCCTACACTCTTAAAGGTAAGCCTTTAACGACTTTTTATATAAATGTGTTATTTTCATCCGACCCAAGTTATGTTGTCCGTATCTATATAGAAAATAGCACCAAAAGAGTCATTATTATGACCAACTATTTTTAAATGTATTTGTAATTATTGGAAGGAGGCGGCCAAGTCTAGAATAATGTAGATACAAATATATCTGTTTTTGATGCTTTATTTTATTTGCTAGATAAGTATAATAAAAGCATATTTTAGCCAAAAACTATTTTGAGACTGAAATGGCGAGTAGGGTGTTTAACACCTTCCCACCTCGTAACTTAGCCCCCCGAACCCTTTTTTTACAAATTCTGGTTTATTTTTGGTTTTTCTTTATTTCTCCTTAAAATAAAGATGACGACTCTGTTACAATATTTTGGATCATAGTGAGGCCTGCAACATCCTTTTCTTGCACTTTTTCGTTTTCCTCTAAACAAGGGACGATGAGAATGAAAAGAGTGATGCCTTTTCTCAGATCTTGTTTTCCCCTAAACAAGGGAGGGTGAGATACGGAGAAACCCAAAGCACTCATAGCGATCCAAAATAAGCCTAAGGTCATAGTGAGGCTCGCAACATCCTTTTTTTGCACTTTCCCGTTTTCCCCTAAACAAAGGACGATGAGAATGAAAAGGGTAATGCATTTTATGTATCTTGTTTTCCTCTAAACAAGGAAGGGTGAGATACGGAGAAATCCAATGCACTCATAATAACCTAGGGCAATTTTCAAAAGTCCACAATGAGGAGGCGGGCGTGTTCCAGATCTGCCTCGCAACATCCTTTTTTTACACTTTTCTCTGCTTTTCCCTAAACAAGGGAAGATGAGACTAAAAAGGATGATGTTTTCAGATCTTATTTTCCCCAAAAAGGGGGTGAGATATGGAAAAATCCAAAGTTATCATAATGGACCAAAGCTCACTCATTGACCAACGCGTATTCAACGCGCTTTTTGACAACACTCTTTCGCACTTTTAATTTCGCCTTCCCCGAACAAGGGAGGATGGAATGGAAAGCGTGATGTCTCTACATGTCACGCCCTAAAACGGAGGAGCGCGGTCCGGAGATTCTGGGCACTTACAAGGCGACTCACTGGGATGTCGTTTTTATTTTAAATAAAATAAAAATGGAGGGCTAGACTTAGTTTTCACAAGAAAAGAAAAAATCAGTTTTCTTTGGTTTCTGGCTAAAATATGCTTATTATATTTCTTTAGCGCTTTTAAATATTGCATTCTTATATATCTGTATATATTTGTGGATATGATCCCATTTTGCAGCAGCTGCTCCAGTTTATCGTTACATGTATATTTACAAAAAAAAAGATTTTCGGGTTGATAACAAAAGGGTTGGGGCTTTATTTTATTATTGCTTTATTTTGCTTTATATTTTTATTCCGCTGTTTTATTTTAATCGCACAAAATATGTACATATTCTTTCATTCTCGTCATTTTTTGGGGACTAAGACCAATATGTAATTAATAGGAATAGATAGATTCCCCACTTTTCTTTCTATTTCTTGATCCGAATGGTTGCTTGTTCACGCTCAAACTAAATAAGCCGAGAAAATCCACAAAGAACGTAAAGATATGCCATATCTGCTTTTATTTTATCTTTATATCCTGAAACAAAAAAATATTTTATCTTTTTTAGATACCGCACATGCGACGCAAGTAGAAATATTCGAACCGCTACCATACACCATGGCCAACATACTCCCCGCATTAGCTAACGTTAAATTGCATATAGATCTTCGTGACACTTCATGGACCGATCGATTTTTATATGAATAAAAATATGCAATGGGCCGACCGATGATTTTCTCGATATTCGACTTAGACCATTTTGAATGGTGGATCCCCGAAAGAGTATAGGCCATTCGCCTCGAGATCACCCAATCTTGGGAGTCGAAGGCATGTGGAATACGAGGGTCTTATTCTCTCGAAAAGAATCCACTATTCCGTGAATAGTCCCGAGACCGGCCAAACAAAACGGGTGCTTGTCCGATCAATTGTAGGAAAATGAATAATAAAAAATATTAATAAAGTCACGCCAGCACTAAACCCGTAAAGCCTTCAACCAACCCTTTCGATGCCTTCAAACCCTTTTCCTCGAAAACCCGGCCCGAATTTGGAAAGGTAGAGATAATACCGGGCTGGCTGATATGGGATACATGCTAAATCGATCGTAGTGCATCGGGTTAGATAAAAAAGGGCGTAATCGCAGTGGTACAAGTTTGTAGAATGGCAAATGAAAATGAGCAATCTACAAGCAGGTATCGACACATGTGGGCTCCTGCTGTTCCTTACTCTCCATGCAAAGAATGGTTAGATCAAATTTGGGTGCACAAAGCTGATCACATAATGAGTCGATGGCAAAACTCGTGCAAAGTCCAAGGCCCAATGTTCGGGAACCACTTTCCTCGCAACCCCTCAAGAAGATCTACTTCCCATATTCCTTAAACTCAAACCCTCACCAAACACTAACCTTCCACCGCCAAAGACTCTATCACCAATTTCACCAAATACTTATTACCAAAATTTTAACCCTTTCTCACCATACCCGTCATACCCTTTTCCAAACACCCATATACCCCAAAATCCAAGTAGCCTTCCATTTCCCATTGTTAATCCACTCCAAAATAGCCCATATGTAGATCCAAGTTATACTCAACCAGTCAAGTAACCACCTATTTACCCTTCAATAACCCCCCGGTCGTCAGCGTAAACCAACAATAACCTACCTCCTCAAAATCCCTACCAATATCCTTACCAAATACCTCCTCAAAATCCTTACCAACACCGCGTCAGAATGAACCCAAATGCCCCAATCCTTCCAACATATACCAAAACCCATCACTTCATCCCACAAAATTAGAGGCGTATATGGAGAACCTAAAAAATATGATGCACAAGGTCTTGAACAAAGGGGAATTTTCTACGCTGGCATTAACGCCGCAACCTTCACCATACTACCTTCAAAATTCAAAATGCCCGATATAGAAAAATTCGATGGGACTGGTTGCTCTATCTCTCACCTAAAATTTTATGCTACTAGCATGCAGTCCAGAGGGACTAGCTTTGAAGCCATGGCCTCCAATTTCCATCTGACTTTAGTAGGGGCTGTTAAGCAATGGTTAATGCTAGCAGATGATAGCACCACGTACTGGGACCAAATAGCTTAGGGTTTCTAGAGAGGTACAAAGACAATACTACCTCCGAAAATAAAGGGAACTTAAGGCATGCACCCAAAAAGAAAATGAAACATTTGCAAAATTTACGCCTGTGGAAGAGAAAAGTTCGCACTGACGCACTGATCCATCCGAATCACCTTGTTCATAAAAACCTTCACTAATTTATCTTGAACGCATGAGGTATTTTTCCCTACGGTGATTTCAATACCATTGTTGAAATAGAAATCGTATTGAATGAAGATATACGAAGGGTCCCTAGAAATTGGTACACCTCTAAGTTCATTCTCGCTATTCTCAATCGATGAAGAATCTACTAAGAATTCAACGTTGTAGAAAGAATCTCACAAAAATACAAGAATGTGCCATGCCAATCGCCAATTGCTGAGGAAGCAAGAACACCGATTGTAAGCCGATAAGACCTACAAAGAAACAAAAGGCATTTCGATGAATTGTATGCACCAATGTCACATACTACAAGTGGTTAACAAAGACAAGAAGTCCTT
>CM028382.1:106392463-106451535 GCA_013146195.2 Codonopsis lanceolata | reverse complement strand
GAAGGGACTTATATGTTACAAACATAGGACGAGCTTAATGAAACATCCATGGCATGTAGATCACTGAAGAAATATTATCGGTGATTGGTAGTATGTAATTCATTTATCTCCCCCTCTTATTTTGTAAGTGGTAATGGAATAAATAAGCATACGTTTTCAGCTTATAGCGTTTAATGCAACACTCATAGCGTTTTAGTAAGTGTGTTCTCGATTATTCTCTTTTTTGCGAGTACGGGGTATCTCTGCTAGTGAAAAAGGGTTGGTGTTCGAGTTAGTTGTTTTTCTTACTGTTCTCGATTATTCTCTTTCTCACGAGCACATGGTATCTTTGTTCGTGAAAAAGAGTTGGTGTTCGGGTTAGTTGCTTTGGTTGTACTCAATTATTCTTTTTTCACGAGCATAAGCTATTTCTGCTTGTGAAAAGAGTTAGTGTTCGAGTTAGTTATTTTGGTTGTTCTCGATTATTCTCCTTTCTATGAGCATAGGTTATCTTTGCTCGTGAAAGGGAGGAGATGGTGTTCGAGCCAGTTGATTCATAATGGAAATAATTGAAATGTTAATTAGAGTGCAAGTAGATAAAATGTGAGCATTCAAGGGAAGCACCAAAAGCAAGAGGTGTTGAAAATTACAGACCAAAGTGTTTGTAAATTGTTTTCAGAAAAACATAACCATGGCATGCAGGCCAGGAAAAAGTTTAAGAGTCAGCAATAGTGATTTGATCGGTAGGAGGTTGGTGGTCGGTGACAGCCGGCAGTCGGCATGTCGGTTGGGATAACATCTTCATTTTCAGCTTCAATAATGATGACATCTTCATTGGTACCGGTAGCTTGAATAGCCGGAGTTTCATTTTCCTGAGCTTTTCCTATCCATATTTGGGTCATAAGCTCGGTGACAGTGGTCTTGGCAGTTGGGGGAGGGGTCCAGGCAGCTAACCATTTTTGGACATCCAGCTCGGCCAGAGAGTTCAGTTCATCCACTGTGTAAGGAACCAAGGCATGTCCCGGGCGAGCGGAGAGGCAGAAGGGGGTGTTGGTTCCCCACTTAGCGAGCTGATCTGGTTGAATCTCAAGACCAATGCAAGCTAGTTGCCTTAGGACGTGGTTTACTCCCTGTAAGAAAAATGGGTATGCTTCTTCCTCAACCGCGACCACAAAGCCTTCAGAATTCTTGTATTCAGCAATGATGGTTTCTTGTTGTTGTTCGTTGGCCTGGGATAGCTCGGCCCTCAATTTTTCTTTTTCACCAGCCTCTTTCTTCACTTTCTCTAGTTCGCTGGTCGTTGCCCAGAGATCTTTTCTCACTTGGGTTATGTTGTTGAGGGCAAATTCCTCAGATTTTTTTGGAAAAGGTTAGGTGGGCTTCGAGGATCTTCTTCTCCTCTTCCAGCTTAGAAAGCTCAGTGACTTTCGAGGTCAGGTTTTCCTCACTCTCTTTAAGCTCGGCCCTGAGAGAATTAACATGTTCCTTCAGAGTATTTTTCTCTGATGACAGCGAGCTGGAGGATTTCAAATTATCAATGAGGCAATCATAAAAGAGTTCGGTCTTGCTAGCCATCTGAAAATAGAGGACAGAAAAATGAGGGATGAATAATAATGAGTTCAGTTTTGTTTCTGATGATGATAAGAAAATCATTTACATCGTCATGCACATGCCGATCTCACCAATGAAGACAGAGCTCGGGAGCTTCTTCTTCTTCGGATGCCGATGGCGAAGCCTTTTCACCATTCCTAGCCCGATTGCAGCTGCATGCCCTCCCCGCTTGTTGGTGTTCAAGTTGGCCAAATCAGGAACATTGGCCACTTCGGCTATGAGCTTGACCGCGAGCTCACGGGTCTCTGGCATTTCAAAATTTTCCATTTGCCAGATGGGAGCTTGTGAGCTGGAAGCCTCAGCAGGTTCACTCTGGTCAGTCTTTGACCGTGTTCTTCTCTCAGGTGGGGAAATTGGGGGAGGCCTTTTTTGTTGTTGTTGAGGAGGTGCAGCAGCAGAATTGTTATGGTACGGAGTAGAGCGGCAATGGTAGCTTGGTTGGTCACAGGTGCTCGGTTAGACCCTCGACTGGTATTTGTAGCAGGGACGATAGGGAGACGAGCAGGTTGTTGCCCGGCCATCTGGGTGTTTCTCCCTATGGCTCCTCTCCTCATGGCTTGGAGAAAGCGCTGAGAATCCTCTAATTGCCTCATATCTGCAAGATGAATTATGAAAGGAGGTTAGAAGTTATAATTGAAATAGAAAGTAATAAAACATGGAGAATAAATTCATGCAGACCAGAAACAGAGAAAGCATGGGTGCAGTTTCTTCCGGCTTACTCGCAGTCCGGGCATTCACTTGGAAATCTTCCCCCGTGACAATTGCCCCAGAACGGGTGTGGTGTTTCAACTTCTAAGACAGTTTGGGGCTCGCAACCTTCGACAGACCAACTTATTATTCCTGCTTGTCGTAACAAGGCGGGGTCCGAGGTCAGGGCTACCCAGTCTAACACCCAATCCTGTCCATTCTTGGTTTCTCTCACACCGAGTAGTTTTCTGAATGTTTTCGCGAGCATTGGTTCTCCTGTTTGGAAGGCATTTTTATCATACTTGGCCACGGCTAGATTCTCCAAGTATGGAGCAAAGGGCCAACCTACTCTAGATTCAACGAGCAGGGCTTTTGAATCCCGTGAATCAACTTTATCAGTCACGTAAGCTTAAAATAGTTGGGATTGGAGCGACCAGTGATGCGCCCACTTTTCTTGTCCATAGAAAAGAGAAAGAATTTCCTAAAAAGATCCATGCTGGGCTCGAAGCTAAGTAACCTACATGCAACAATATATGCGACCAGGAATCTAACGGTGGTGAAGGTTAGGTCGCAAGGCAAGGCATTGTTGATCAAAAGGAATTCAGTGAAGAAAGGGTCTAAGGGGAGTCTGAGGCCGACTAGGAAAAAAATCAAAATAAAAGACCATTCGGTCTCCTTGAAAATTGTGCCCAGCTTCTTCGATGTCTAGGTCGAATGCCCTAACTCGGTAATTCTTGGGATCCATACCCAAAGAATAAAACCAACCGGAGACCTCATCCTCGGTGGTTAGGTCATCCCATTTAATGAGGGGGGTGTCGGTGGAAGCAATTTGTTTGCCTTTAAGTGAACTTTGGTTTTGTTCAGCTCGTGGACTGCTCGAGCTGGGAAGGTTATTTGTTGCTTGCTCGGTTATGTCTCTGGGGATCCGAGGACGTCTCTGACGAACAAGGGGAAATTTCTCGTTCGGTTTCTTGAGCTCGGGATCCCCAAGTGTCCGACTCTTTCATTTTCTGGGGGGGCTCCGTGGTCATAAGCACGTCCTTCGATTTCAGATGGGGTTTTGTCACCAGATGACATCCTACAGGAATCGATGAATATATGTTAAACCCTGTTCGGGGGGACGAACAAAAACAATTAAGCAGGAACCCATGGCTGGCAAGGGTTTATCCTAAAACCAGTGAACGGGGCACCGACCAAAATACTCGTCGATTCCAACCGTAGGAATTGGCTAAGTTTATACAGTGCCTAAGGATATGATATGCTTAAAGTGGGAAAGCAGAAAAATACAGATGAAGGTGAGAAGAGAATGGTGAACCCTAGTTTCAGACGAGTCGATTAAAGCGGATATTCAAACTTAGGAAAGTACTGTGGACTCTAAACGCGGGGTTTTAACATATCAAAATTGAAGATACAGAAGGAAAAGAAGAGAGTATTGTGAAATTGAAAGCCATACCTATTGATGTTGAGTGAGTCGGTGAAGATTCCGAAGTTCTTGAAGGATTGCTAAACCGGTGCATCACGCTGAGAGTTCCGAAATCTTCGCTGCAAGCTTGAAAAGCGAAGCGTAAGCGATTTATTGCCTGTGTTTTCGATTTCTCACGAATTTTGCTCTCGCGAATTTTGAAGGCGATAAAAGTTCAAAATGAGGGGGAAGCCTTGCTTTTATACCGCCGAACGTCGTTTGGGGAGTTTTCATCATTATGACTCAAAAATCGAGGCAAAGATTTAATGCCCTATGGGAAACGAACCCGTGTAAGCTTGCAGCGCGGATGGCGGCTCGTATCCCTAAAAACCCTTTTGGTTGGCCTTCATTCTAATTTTGATCGAGGGCAACTCGATGTACTTGTGGAAAGCTGCATTTTAAGGAGTGATTTGACTAGGAGATTCGAAGTTCTCCTCGCTCCGAGCATGAATACTTGGTGAGCAAGGAGGAGAGGGCTACTGAGCTGGCCGGCCAAATAGGCCCAAGACATGAGTCATGTGATTGGCACATGATTATCATTCACAGTCAATACACGTGCATCCTAAAGTCAAAGGCACTAGGGAAAAGATTAAATGACTTTTAATGTGCCGCGAGCTGGGTTTTTAACCTTCAGCGGGCAAGAGTATGAGCGAGCTGGGGGCTTAACCAGCGAGCAGGATATGCTCGTCCATTAAAGAGTTATTATTAATGGGAGACAGTTATATCCGGAAAACTCTACATATTACCGTTGTGATGAATGTGACAGTTAATGGGGCAGTTAATATGTCCGCCATTTATGCCATGAACATTAATGTGCTATTATGAGCAGTTACTCTCTCCGGCAACAGCTATAAAAACCCCTCAAAATGAAGAAGGGAGGTATGTGATTTCTGATAACTTGCCTAAACTCTGCCAAAATACTCGCTCACTTAAGTGTTTGTGCTAATTCTCACGCCAGAGGGCTTTTGCAGGGAGTGCTCCTGCCTAGTTCACGGTTTTCTTGATTTACTTGCAGAGTTGGGCCTCGAAAATATAGGATACGTTGAAAGTCAGGTATCCAGTTGGAAGAGTCCAGTGCGTCTTGGAAGATTTTGGACGCATCATTATTTTATTTTATCTTGAAGTAAAATTGAGTTGATCCAGTGGTTTGTTAAGTAAATTTGAAATTTATATTACTCACCCGTTTTTGCAACAATTTCATAAGATAATAGATTTATTTAATTATTTTTTTATATTATATTAAATATTTATGTTTTAATTTTAATATTTATCTTATTTTATATTTATCTTATTTTATATTTATTCAAACTATCCTATTTATAACGAGTTTGAAAAATTGAAATTTATAACGAGTTTGAAAAATTCGGTGTTTCAATCGGTGCCTATAAAGTCATGTTCACCCGGTTACCAAACGCTAGGGGTGTAAATCGGAACCACCGAACCACGGAACCGAACCAAACCAAAACAAACCAGTCGGTTTGGTTCGGTTTTGATCGAAGATGGTTCGGTTTCGGTTTCAAAAATTGGAAAACCACACGGTTCGGTTCTGTTCACGGTTTTTGGTATCGAACCGAACCAAACCACCCTATATATTTTTATTTATTTATTATATAATATATATTATATTATATTTATTAACTATTTTGAACATTTGATTTATTCATATATATATATATATATATATATACAGATATTAAACCAAACAAAATCTTGATTGTTGGAGAACTATTATTTCTTCCATTTTTTGTGTTTATTTTAGAATTTGTTATGATAATTTGTTGTTAGTAGGTTATTTCCTAATTTTAATGTTAATTCCAAATTAAAATCTTATTTTCATTGTTATTTTTAATGTTGGTTAATTTCATAAAAAAATAATTTATATAAACCACAAAACCGAACCAAACCAAACCAAACCGAGTGGTTCGGTTCGGTTCGGTTCCAAGTCTTACTCGGTTCGTTTGAGATTTTTGGAACCATCGAGACAAACCAAACCGGTTCTAACCAAACCAAACCGAACCACTTACACCCCTACCAAACCCTTTCACACGGAAAAAAGATTCAAAGTCAAACAATTAACCATTATGTTAAAGATAAATTTAAATATTACTCTATCCGTCCCTAAATTATCGTCCTTCTTTCTTTTTTCGTCTGTACCAAAATAATTGTTTATTTTGAAACTTACTTTTTTAGAACATCACTTTTACCATTTTATACTTACTTTTTTACAAATCAATATAAATAATCAAGTCAATTAATTTTTTAATCTGTATATCAGATCAACTAAAACGATTATTTAGAAACGGAGTAGGAGAATCACAGCTGTTCCTTCAATTTTGCATCCAACTGTGAAGTGTGGGGGTGCATAGATCATAGATCTCGCCACCAATCATTATCACTCAGTAATCACTATACGTACGAAAACAGTAATTGATGACTTGATGTCTACTTTCTCATCTCCAATTTTAATTAATTCCATATATACATACATTTTTTGATAAATATATTCCAATTAATGTGCATAATTAATTACGCCGGCAATGCTGCTGCCCTATCATAGTATGATCAGAAATTAAGCCCTCATGTGTTTAGCTCAATTGGTTAAGAGTTAGTGCTCGTTTGTTGCAGCTTATTTTAAGTGATTTTTGGTTTTTGGCTTTTGAAAAGTCATATTTAAAGTATTTGTTTCAGCTTATAAGTCAAAAGCCAATAAGTAAGGTACAACACCCTTTATGCATTGAAAAGCCAAAAGCCAAAAAGCCAAAATTTTAAGTTTTTTTGGTTTTTTTTAAAACATGAAGACAACTATTCATTAATAAATATTTGATTGTCTTCATTTCATTCTTTTATGAAATATACATAAAAATATGAATACTAATTTTCAAGTTTTTTTTTAACAAATAATTATAACGACTCATAAGACTTTTCAACGTAACAAGCGATCTATCATGCAATTAGCCAAAAGTCATTCATTTCAGACTTAATTTATCATCGTAAGTCATAAGCCATAAACAAAGCGAGCCTTTAATAGATTTGGATAAAGAATTAAGGATCGAGTCCTAGCAACCGTAGTGTGGGAGTTTCATCCTCTTGTGGGGTGGCTCCTTGTAGGTATTAGGCACGGGTCCTCCTAGCTACTTAATCGCTAAGTCACCGTGATTTTCTCTCTTATATTCTTCTTGTAAGTATTAAGCACGGGTCCTCCTAACTATTTAATCGTTGAGTCACCGTGATTTTCCCTCTCACATTCTCATGAGAATGAGATGTGGGGATTCTCGGGGGAAGAGTTTCCCCTTTTGGATACAAAAATTAAGAATAATACAGCTTAAGAAGTCAACTTAACAAAATACAAAAAAAAAAAAAAAAACTAGCTAGCCTAAGGCTAAGGCATGTAAAATACTCACCTCGTTAGGGTCATATTTGACTCTTCATTTTTTTTATTAAATTGAGTGTTTCTGAAATGAAAATTTACCTAATTGTTTTAATAGTATACAACACGTAATTCATAATGTTTTTGGTACTTTTAGAAAAATAATTAGTTTAACTTTTAATAAGACAATTATTTCGAAACAGATAAATTATATAAATTTTGATTTTAAATTTCCATTAATATGAAAATGGACGCTCATCCGTAAACAGAGGGACAATGATTCTTCCAAAAGAAAAAATAATGAAAGCAGGAAGGAAGATGGAGCGAAAATTTGAAGTTTGGAAACATCAGGTAGCTAGGAGAATATATATGGCAAAATAGGTATTATGGATAAATGAACTATGGATAATAGCATAATACTCATTTATCCATAACACCAATTTTACCACTCATATATATATATATATATATATATATATATATATATATATATATATATATATATATATATATATATAATGAGGGATGCACGTAAACTAAATAAAACAGTTTTCTGCCTAAATTTACTTACTAAAAAGAAATCATCATTAAATAAGTCTAAATGTCTAATCTCCAATATCTAAATTACATTTAATGTTCAACTTTTGCTTTAAGAATTGAAAAGGAAAATGGTTAATTTTGACACTGTATTTTGATGAATCTTTACATTTTGTTACTGTATTATTTTTTGAGTGAAAATGTCATTGTACTTTTAAAGATAGATGCAATTTCGTCACTATCCCTAACTGTTATCTAATTTTAACGGAATTAATTTTTTAGTTATCTCCCCTAAAAAAATTTAAATGTTGGAAGATTATTAATGATTGTTGATGTTAAAAGGTAAATTGTTTTTTTGGTTCTTAAATTATAAGGCGGTACTTTTTCTTTTTCGTTTTATGCTATTAAGGGTTAAAAAAGATACTATTTTATAAACAAAAAAAATTGAAAGAATGCATAAAATATAAAAATACAAATAAGAAAAAAAAATTGTTTGAATAAAAAATGAGAGAAAAATATTTAAATAAAATAAAATATACATTTTGTCTAAATGAATCATATAATAAAATAATAATAATAATAATAATAATAATAATAATAATAATAATAATAATAATAATAATAATAATAATAATAATAATAATAATAATAATAATAATAATAATAATAATAATAATAATAATAATAATAATAATAAAAAAACATAATAAGGTTAAAGGAAATCTAATCGATTAAATTTTTTTGAAAAAACTTAATTCATTAAATCTAGTTGTTAACACTAGTTCATTGAATGTAATTCAATTCGTAAAGAAATTAGACTAAAATTATAACTTATTTATGTATTAATGTTTTTCAAAATCCGTTATAATTGGGAATTATAAAGATAAGATTATAAAAAAAAACTTTTAATTCAACCTATAATAGCCACCATGAAAATTGTGATGTGTTAATTGTTTTTTTTTGAATAATACTCTTTTTATAAGAATAATTTTTTACAAATTTTAATGTTATTTGATGATTTATGTCTTATTTATTTTATTTAATAATTATTTATTAATTTATTAAATAATTTTTAATAATTTATTTTAAAAATAATTATTTTAAATAATTCAATAATTTATTAAAAATTAAATAAAAATATATTTTTAATATTTTTTATAAATTTATTTTTAATAATTATTAAGTAATATTTTAATAATTTAGTAAATAATTTATTAATAAAAAGGATAACACTTCTGCACATGTGAGGATCCCAAACCGTTAAAATATTTTAAAACGATTTAATCTCAGTCGGTAAAGTTTTTTCTCAATTGTAAGTGAGTTACTGAGGCGCTATTGTATTATTGATTGCTATTATTCTCTTAATTTTTTATTTAAGCAAAATATATCTTTCCTTCTTATTTTCATTTTTATATTTCATTCATTTTTCCCCTTTTTTTGCTCATAAAATATATTTTTTTAACCTCTAAAAGAAAAAGAAAAAATTGATAACTTAAGAACTATAAACCATTTAATTTTTAAATCCAACTATCATTAAGAATCTTCCTACGTACATTTAAAAAAACCTTAGGGGGTACAACTAAAATTAATTCTGTTAAAAATTAGATGACAGTTAGTGATAATGGCGAAATTGGATCTCCCTTTTCAAGTACAATGACAATTTTGCTAAAAAAATAATATAGTGGCAAAATGTTACGATTGGTCAAAGTACAATGGAAAAATTAATCATTTTTCCGAAATTGAAAATAAAAAAATGTCAGTGTTATGGTTAATTGGATAAATAATTCCAGAATCTCATCACATTTTTCTTTACCTTGATTAGTATTTAGATTTCTGCAAAAACTCTTCATTTTCTGCCTTTCTCGAATCAAGTTAATTGAATGTAATAACTATATTTATTACATTGTAATTAATAATGTTGAATGAATGTACGTAGAAATCAAGAGCAGTCGAAGCATCATGGATAATTGAATAACTATCAATTTTTTTACTTCTAAAATCAGTATAAATAATAGAAAATTCATTCACAATCACTTCTTTTTCATAATAAATTAAGAACAATAGTCTCCAAAATGTCGCTCTTATTCATGTTAGTGAAACATATCATCCAAGCAAGCTGCAATGGGTAATGGAAATCTGATTAGTACGTACAAGTTTACAATGATATATTATTTAAGCAGTTCTCCTTAATTTATTATTTTAAATTTTTTTTTCTCTTCATTTTATTTATTACTTATGTATAGTTCAATAAATAAGATATCTAACATGCTTTAATGTACGAGTACAAAAACTAGTTAAATACAAATTCATTTTAGCTGATCCAGAACAAACGGTAGTACTTAAGGCTCCTTGCCTAGTCTCAGCCAATAGAAAATTAAATATGAATTGTAAGGGGTAAATTTGGGCCGATCCCTAAATCAAAGTTTTCAACCGCTCCAATTCATTATGTTTTTTTTAATCGAAAAAAAAAATGCAATTTTGGGAGTGAAATGAAGGGGTATTATAATCACAACATAATTTACAACTCATAATTAATTACACTTCTTAATCTTTGTGTTTTGATAAATAGGAACATTTATCCGAGACGGAGGGGGTAAGTTGGTTCTGGCAGTACGTACTAAAATATTCTCCCTTCGTTTCGGACAAATAGTTCATTATTTCATTTTATAATGTTTCATTTAAAGAGTGTATTTTTAAAAAATCAAGGCATAAAAGTGTCATTTTATTATTAATAAACTACTAAAAATATCATATTTTTAAAAAGTTTGACTTTCAAACAGGGACTTTTTGCCCAAAACAAAGGGAGTAGTATATGTTGAAAAGATAATTAGAGGTACCATTAGCATTAGGAGTAATTAACACCGTTTTAGAGACTTGGTGATGGACTGATGATGGGTTATGAATTTGAATTTTCAATTAAACTCGAGGTTTATATAGATCATAAAAAGGAGTTTAGAAGAAAAAGAGACCAATTAACGCTAGCTATATCTTATTGGTGATACTGATGGCCGATGGGTAAAACATAGTCTGAAAATTAATAACTAAATTAACGGGCAAGAATTAATCTTAAATCAATATGGAAAAATCGCTACCAAGCTGACCTGTATACATTTGGAAATTAGTAGCTTAGCTTCCTCTGTATGTCTCCATTATGCCGGCCATGCAATTGCTGTTTGGAATAAACAAATTAAATGACATAATGTTATCTGCTTAATTATCACTGACCAATTCTTTGCTCATCCCTTTTTCTACCTCTTCCTTCCTTCATACATATGGCCTGCACCCATCCCTTTTAACCTCCCTCCACTCCCTTCTAATATCTCCGGTGTAATCTCTCTCTCTCTCTCTCTCTCTCTCTCTCTCTCTCTCTCCACAAGGTAGCACAAACACAATGAGAGGAGGTTTTGAAGCAGCAGGTCAAGGTGCTCTTGACTTGATTCAACCCCATGAACAATGGGACTATTCTAGTAATCTTGGTTATGATAGTAATCTTAGTAGTATTAACCCTAACCCTCATTATTCTAGGACTACTATCATCGAAAATCGTTGCACCAACTTGGAGAGAAACGAACTCTCGGAGTGGGTAGAGCATGTCACTAAGCAACTCATAGAAGACTTGCCCGAATCAAACACCGAAGAAAGCTACCAAACCGACACAACATTTCCCAGCTGTGAAGACAACACATCTTTCATCCCATATTCACACTTGTCTGATCAACTTAGACCGCGAAAGATTGCCAGAAGAAATTACTGTGATGACCACATAGATGATCATCAAACTAAAGGGTTGAGTAGAATAGATGAGCAAGGGTTAGGGTTAATAACACTTTTACTGGAGTGTGCAGTTGCTATATCGGTTGATAATTTAGGTGAAGCTCATAGAATGGTTCTTGAGCTTACCCAAATGGCTTCTCCTTATGCACCTTCTTGTGCTGAAAGAGTTGTGGCTTATTTTGCAAAAGCCATGTCTAGCAGGGTTATTAACTCATGGCTAGGAATTTGCTCTCCTTTGACCAACCATAAGAGTTTGCATGGTGCTTTTCAAGTGTTCAATAACATCTCCCCTTTTGTCAAATTTGCTCATTTCACATCTAATCAAGCCATTCTTGAGGCTTTCCAACGTCGTGATATGGTTCACATTATTGATCTTGACATAATGCAAGGCTTGCAGTGGCCGGCGTTGTTCCACATCCTTGCTACGCGCATGGAGGGCCCACCACAAGTCAGGATGACCGGTTTGGGGACTTCCATAGATCTCCTGATAGATACTGGAAAACAACTTTCCAATTTTGCCAAGCGACTTGGAATGTCATTCGAGTTCCACCCCATCGCGAAAAAATTTGGAGACATCAACGTTTCCATGCTTCAAATACAAAGAGGGGAAGCCCTAGCCGTACATTGGCTACAACACTCACTGTACGATGCCACGGGGACCGATTGGAAAACCCTAAGAATACTCCAAGAACTAAACCCTAGAATCATTACAGTAGTGGAACAAGACATATTCCATGGTGGCTCGTTCTTGGACCGGTTCGTGGGTTCTCTCCATTACTACTCCACCATTTTCGATTCACTTGGAGCTTTCTTGACAAGCGATGATTCAAGCCGTCATCGAGTCGAGCATTGGCTTCTGTATAGGGAGATCAACAATGTTTTGGCCATAGGAGGGCCAGCTAGGAGTGGAGAAGATAAATTCAAGCTGTGGAGGAGTGAGCTTGGGAGGAATGGGTTCGTACAAGTTCCAATGAGTGGGAACTCAATGGCTCAAGCACAACTTATACTCAACATGTTCCCACCAACTCATGGTTATAGCCTTGTACAAGGGGATGGAACACTTAGGCTAGGCTGGAAAGATACTAGCTTGTACACTGCTTCTGCTTGGACTTGTCATGCTTCTAGATAATTAAATTAATTAATGATTTTGATTAATATTTGCAACTGATTAATAATGTGTTTAATTATTTCCTGTTTGGATTCTTTTATTGGTTATTCAACTTAGGTATAATACTAATGATAATAAAAATAAGGGAGAGACTATTTTCACTACATTTTTTGTTTATCTACTGCATTGCTAATTATTACAATAATTAAATACATATTTTGACAAAACTACTCATTGATTAATTACTTGTCATTTGAAGTTAAGTAATATATTTCTTATTTTTAAGTTAACTTTTAATATTTAACATATCAACAAGCCAGATAGTTTTACCATTTCTTTTAATATTTATTTTTAATAAATATGTTTTGTTGATTATGATTGTACTAGTTTATGTTCCATTATAAAAAAAATTATAAAATCATATAATGATCAAATTTTAGAAAATATGTGAAATTTTACTACTAAAATAAAAAAAGTTGATTTAATTTAAGAAATATTATTTTAGAATATCAATTCAGTAATAACCACATGGTAGGTATCAAATTGATCACCTATTCAATCAATTTAAAATTCAAAATTTGGAATCGCTTGTTATAGATTGGAAAAAAAGTATTAAAACTTCACGATACTCTATCACAATTTGATTTTACTTTGGATTGTTTTTTAATAATTATATCCTATAAATCTATCTGTGAAATACCAACGAGCTCTAGCTCAACTGGTACTGCTCACTTCTCTTAACGGAGAGGTTGGGTGTTCGAATCTCACTAGAGACACCCTGGACTTTACAACTCTCAGTAGAGAGGTCCGGGTGTTCAAGCCTCTTCAGAGGCATCTTTGTTGATAAAGTCTTATCCAAAGGCCTCATTTAGCTTGAGTATTCAAGCCCTACCAGAGGCACCCTGAGACTTAACTACTCTCAATCGAGAGGTCGGGTGTTCAAAGCCTCACCAGAGGCACCATTTGTTCGAGCCACACCAAAGGCATCATATATATAAATATAATTGTAGCCTTTCAAGGCATTAAAAATAATTTTAAAAAAATTAAGGGTTGGGGATGCGGTCATGTCCCTCCAACCTTTAAAAAAAAAAAAATCTATCTGTGAAATTTTTATTTCAAAAAATAAAGATCACATGTTTTCTCAAAGTTCGACTGACAAAAATTATTCTTATAATATTAGTTTTTCTATTATGCAATATGACTTCAACCACGAAACATATTCTTATAATATTAGTTTGGATAGCAAGTCTCTGAGATTCTCTTGCTCGATACTTGCCCGAGCGAGCATGGCTCCGCCCCTAGCTCGTGATGATCTCTCATACTTTGCTCGTGATCGGGTTTGGGTCGAGCACATCAGTGGCCCCTAACTCCATGTTTGGCGAGTATTTATGCTCGGAGCGAGAAGTGCATATGCTCGGTGTTGTTGCCTTTTCATCTGGCTTCAACACTAGTGAATTTCTGAGTTGGTTGTGGCTTGGCTAGAAGGCTAAATGATGGAACATTATGGAATGTTGGTGATCGGTTACCTGGAGCGTACGTGAGAAGCTTGCCGTTCGCAAGAAGTAGGTCAAGTAGGTGCAGGGGCGCGTGAACCGTCAGTGAGTGGAGTGAGCTGATGGTAGCATGAGTCTCGAAACGTCGCATTTAATGCAAGCATGCCCTCGTGACGTTAGCTGTCCTTTCAAGCACCATTTCGGTGCCTCTTTTCCCCCTAAAACTTCCCCAACTTTCGCCTATAAAAAGCCAGCCCCCTCTAACCTCCATTCTTTTACTGCGTTTGAGATATCTAGAGAGAGAAAGCTCGCTCAAGCTTTGTGTTTGCTGCTGTTAAAGATTTCCAGATTCCAACCTTTCACCAGTTCTCAGATTCCGATCGCTTCTGTTACTTCTTCCGTTTTCAGTGACTCCAAATTCATTTGAAGGAGAAAACCGAACCACTACTTGACAGTAAGTTTACTCTCCCATTTTTTCTTGCTCTTTTCTGGTTTTGCTCTTCGTCTCTTGCGTTTCTTGGTTATCTTCATACACCTTTGGGTAGGGCTCATAGATTAGAACCGGACCTTAAGTAAAGATCGAGGAAACGAACCAGGTGATCTTGCTCGCTAGGCAGGCATGGCCCCTTGGTTTTGGTGTACCTAGACTTAGGGTTTTTCCTTTGTACCTTGCCGATCATCCGGGCAGAAATTGACTTTGTTTTCCTCGGTCTCTTTGTAGAAATGTCTCACGATGAATGCTCGGACAACGGGAGGGAAGACTACAGTTATGGTAGGTATAATGACCCGTTGAGTAGTGAGAAGACCCCTGCCATTGATGTCGAGATGGAGGATGGCGATGAGTCGGTGGCCGGTGAGGCCACCAATGGACACGTTTCGATCCCCATGGTAAAGCTTGAGGATTCCTCCGGCGAGGCAGGCATGGCCGCCACGGAGAGAAAAGTGTAAAGGGCGAAGAGGCCGTGTCGTCGGTATGCCCGAACCAAGCGGGGAGGATCCCTAGTCGAACTAGTTGGTGATGAGGTGGTGCATTCCATTTCCAGGTAATGGGAGGCCACTGAAGAAGCTTCCCCATCGGGTGAAGCGAGCATGATATCCCATTGGCCCAAAGAAGAAAAAACTACGGCCGGTCAAGAGATGTGGCCACTTCCTCGGTCCGCGAGCCTGATTAGTCGATGAATGCTGGCGAGAGCGGTATCTTTGCACATTGGGCTTCTTTAGACACAACGATCAAGGTGATCGATTGGCTCACCTCTCTTGGTGTAAATTCCAAAGATTACAGGGCAGAGAAAATGGACGTTCCTGTCGGCGTGGACCTATCCCACGATCAAGGAGATGGGCTCCTATTTTTTTGCTGATTTCTTGAGTGGGGCTACACCTTCATTGGAACCATTCTTTGTTGATTTCTTACTCGAGACCAAGGTTATGCATTGTGATCGATCTTGAATATTATGCAGGCAATAATGGCCTTCACCGTGGCTTTGGCTTCTTGAACCGACATATATCTTTTCTGGAAGCTCTTCATTTTCGCCCCAAGTACCGGTGGGCGGCTCGGGGTTAGGTCCAACTCAAGTTTTCTAAGGATCTTGAGCGATGTCTCGGGTAAAAAGTTGAAGCCTGGGACAAGAGGGTTCTGATAATTGATTCCCGCGTTGGGTGGCTGCTAAAGCCCACGTCGAGCAATGATGTGAAGGTTCCCAAAGTTTCCAAATGGGACTTCAGCTCTAGGGAGGGCGCTAGACTTCTAGCGTTAAAGACCGCTCCCGGGGTCCGCGAGGAAAATGCGAGTAGGCCAAGAATTCTACTCGATTGGAAGGAGGTGGTCTGTAATCCTCGAAATCTTAAATGCGTCGGCGGTGGTCCGACAGGGGTAGAACCCCTACTCACTCATGAACTGGAAGTTATTCATCCATATTGGGGTGACTGCCACTGGCAGAAATTTAAGGATAAATACATTGAGTGCAAGCGACTTGGTGCCGGTGCAAGCTGTCGGCCAGTTTATGAGGACAGAGATGGTTGCCTGCTAACTGTTATAATTCGTCCCTGTCTCGACCATACTTTGCTTTTAATGATTGTATTAATCATCGCTTGTTTCTTTTCAGGAATGAGGGTCCTTGCTCTATTGAAAAAGAGGAAAAATCAAACCGCCCAGCGGACAACCGACTTAAAGGGTGTTGAGCCTAAGGTCCCCTTCAGTCCTCCGGTCAGGAAGGCTCCTGTATTGGGTAAAACTCCTAGCCCGGTTGAGAAGAATAAGTCTCCTGTTCCCCCTTCCCGCGAAACCAGGGAGACTAATGTGGTTGTTGCTGATTAGGCCATTGAGGCCACTGTGGTTTCTGCGGTCAAGGCTGCTGAGGTTGCCGCTTCCAAGGCAGTGGACAAAAGGAAGGGGGATTCCCCTCCCCGTTCTGATCGTCTTTTACGTTACCGTGGCACGGGTTCTACGCCTACTTCTACCACTCCTTTACCCGCCAAGGATGGTGTCGCGACATGGAAGCGACTTGATTTTGAGATGTCCACTACTGTTAGCGCTGTGCGGGTCCTTGTCAAAGAAATAAGAAGTGATGCCCTTATGCTCGAGGGTATCAATCTAAATGCCCGCGGGAGCCCTGCCGGCCTAGTATGAAAAGGCATCATCAGGCAGGTTCTTCACGACAATGACACTTTTGACCGGGAGACTACAGGCCACGTCAGGGACGGGCACGTTGGGCTCTGTCTGAGCGAGGTAAAACCGACTAGTCTTAGGTCTATTTTTTAAGACTTGTTATTCTGGCTCGTCTTTCTGCTAATGACTTTGTGTTCGCCTGTAGATTGCCTCCAGTTGCACCAACCTCTATGATCGGTACAGCAAGGAAAATGAGGCTCGCAAGAAGATGGAGTCTGATAATGCTACCCGAGAGGCTCTGCTAAAAAAGAAACTTGAGCAAGTTTCTGCTTTAGCCGACCAATTGAAAGAGCAAGAGGTCGTGACCAAGAAAAAGGAGGCGGAGCTACTTTCGCGAAACCTTCTTCTACTTGCTAAGAACGGGGAGCTGGTGTAGACACCCCAATTTTGTACCCCTGGTATGTGACATTATATGTGATATCAAGACCTGTTAAAACTTAACAAATGTCAAGTTACAGGGTTTTAAAATGCAAAAGGAAAAGCAAGATGCGTAAAACAATGAAATGCAGGGGCCAAAGTGTCAAAAATCAAGCTAGAATTGGATCCAGGCGCCACCACCAAACCAACCTGGCGCGACGCCCAGTGCCCAACAGTGCATCTCCGTTTTGACATTTTGTACAAGCTCTCAAGTGCGCTGTACAAGCTGATGAAGCACAAAGAAGAAATTTTAAAGACGACGAGGTCCCTTCTTCAGCCTATAAAGAGAGGGCTTCGGCTTCAGGAATTACCCTCGGCCGAGAAATCATTCTCACTCATAACATACAACGGTTATTTTACGTAGTGAGAGCGATCGTGAGAAAGAGAGAGTTCCCCTCCGCATACAAGCCTCGAAGCTCCGCCAAATCTCCTCCAAACTCAAATTCAACCGGTCAAAATGAACCTTAGCCTTCTAGCTAGGATTCCACCCTATTCCTTAGGTCCAAAAATCTCAAAAAGAGCAGTTGCTTTGCCCGAATCCAAAGGCTAAATCCGCGAGAAGCAAGCAGTTGCTCTGCCCGATTTCCGCCAGCAGCAAGCAAACAACAACAAAAACGCAAGCAGTTGCTCCGCCCATTTTTCGGTGCCTGAAAGCAACTTTCGGAAGCTCGCCTCGAATCACGAAGAAGAAAAGACTCCTATCCCTAAGGATAGAGCGAGCACACCCTACACTCTTAAAGGTAAGCCTTTAACGACTTTTTATATAAATGTGTTATTTTCATCCGACCCAAGTTATGTTGTCCGTATCTATATAGAAAATAGCACCAAAAAGAGTCATTATTATGACCAACTATTTTTAAATGTATTTGTAATTATTGGAAGGAGGCGGCTGCAAGTCTGTAAATAATGTAGATACAAATATATCTGTTTTTGATGCTTTATTTTATTTGCTAGATAAGTATAATAAAAGCATATTTTAGCCAAAAACTATTTTGAGACTGAAATGGCGAGTAGGGTGTTTAACACCTTCCCACCTCGTAACTTAGCCCCCCGAACCCTTTTTTTACAAATTCTGGTTTATTTTTGGTTTTTCTTTATTTCTCCTTAAAATAAAGATGACGACTCTGTTACAATATTTTGGATCATAGTGAGGCCTGCAACATCATTTTCTTGCACTTTTTCGTTTTCCTCTAAACAAGGGACGATGAGAATGAAAAGAGTGATGCCTTTTCTGTATCTTGTTTTCCCCTAAACAAGGGAGGGTGAGATACGGAGAAACCCAAAGCACTCATAGCGATCCAAAATAAGCCTAAGGTCATAGTGAGGCTCGCAACATCCTTTTTTTGCACTTTCCCGTTTTCCCCTAAACAAAGGACGATGAGAATGAAAAGGGTGATGCATTTTATGTATCTTGTTTTCCTCTAAACAAGGAAGGGTGAGATACGGAGAAATCCAATGCACTCATAATAACCTAGGGCAATTTTCAAAAGTCCACAATGAGGCAGGGCGTGTTCCCACGGGCCTTCGCAACATCCTTTTTTTTTTTACACTTTTCTGTTTTCCCCTAAACAAGGGAAGATGAGACTAAAAAGGATGATGTGTTTTCTGTATCTTATTTTCCCCTAAAAAGGGGGGTGAGATATGGAAAAATCCAAAGTTATCATAATGGACCAAAGCTCACTCATTGACCAATGCGTATTCAACGCGCTTTTTGACAACACTCTTTCTGCACTTTTAATTTCGTCTTCCCCTGAACAAGGGAGGATGGAATGGAAAGCGTGATGTCCTTCTACATGCCACGCTCCCCTAAAACAGGGAGCGCGGGGTCCGGGAGATTCTGGGGCACTTACAGTGGCGACTCCGCTGGGGATGTCGTTTTTATTTTAAATAAAATAAAAATGGAGGGCTAGACTTAGTTTTCACAAGAAAAGAAAAAATCAGTTTTCTTTGGTTTCTGGCTAAAATATGCTTATTATATTTCTTTAGCGTTTTAAATATTGCATTCTTATATATCTGTGTATATATTTGTGGATATGATCCCATTTTGCAGCAGTTTCGTTCCAGTTATCGTTACATGTATATTTACAAAAAAAAAAAAAGATTTTCGGGCTGCATAACAAAAGGGTTGGGGCTTTATTTTATTATTGCTTTATTTTGCTTTATATTTTTATTCCGCGTGTTTTATTTTAATCGCACAAAATATGTACATATTCTTTCATTCTGTCATTTTTTTGGGGGACTAAGACCAATATGTAATTAATAGGAATAGATCGATTCCCCACTTTTCTTTCTATTTCTTGATCTGAATGGTTGCTTGTTCACGCTCAAACTAAATAAGCCGAGAAAATCCACAAAGAACAGAAAGACATGTCATATCTGTTTTATTTACTGCTTTATATCTGAAACAAAAAAAATATTTTACTGCTTTTTAGATACCGCACACATGCGCACGCAAGTAGAAATATTCCGAACTGCTACCATACACCATGGCCAACATACTCCCTGCATTAGCTAACGTTAAATTGCATATAGATCTTCAGGACACTTCATGGACCGATCGTTTTTTATATGAATAAAAATATGCACAGGGGCTGACCGATGATTTTCTGATATTCGACTTAGACCATTTTGAATGGTGGATCCTGGAAAGAGTATAGGCCATTCGCCTGAGATCAGTCCAATCTTGGGGAGTCGAAAGGCATGTGGAATACGAGGGTCTTATTCTCTGGAAAAAGAATCCACTATTCCAGGAATAGTCCTGAGACCGTCAAAACAAAACGGGTGCTTGTCCGATCAATTGTAGGGAAAATGAATAATAATAAAAAAAATATTAATAAAGTCACGCTGTACTCCAAACCCAGAAAGCCTTCAACCAACCCTTTCTGATGCCTTCAAACCCTTTTCCTCAGAAACCTGGCCCGAATTTGGAAAGGTAGAGATAATACTGGTCAGTTGATAAGGGATACATGCGCAGAAATCAGATCAGAAAGTACTGGGGTTAGATAAAAAAGGGCAGAATCAGTGCAGAGGGTACAAGTTTGAGTAGAATGGCAGCTGAAAATGAGCAATCTACAGTGTGTACCGATACAGGGGCTCCCGGGTTCGCTCCTACTCCGGCCATGCAGCAATGGTTAGATCAAATTTGGGTGCACAGGCTGATCACATAATGAGTCAGATGGCAAAACTCGTGCAAAGTCCAAGGCCCAATGTTGCGGGAACCACTTTCCTTGCAACCCCTCAAGAAGATCTACTTCCCATATTCCTCTAAACTCAAACCCTCAGCCAAACACTAACCTTCCACCTGCCGCCAGCACCCCTATCACCAATTTCTCACCAAATACTTATTACCAAAATTTTAACCCTTTCTCACCATACCCGTCATACCCTTTTCCAAACACCCATATACCCCAAAATCCAAGTAGCCTTCCATTTCCCATTGTTAATCCACTCCAAAATAGCCCATATGTAGATCCCAGAAGCTATACTCAACCAGGTCAAGTAACGACCTATTTACCCTTCAATAACCCTGGTCGTCAGGCAGAAACCAACAATAACCTACCTCCTCAAAATCCCTACCAATATCCTTACCAAATACCTCCTCAAAATCCTTACCAAATACCGCTGTCAGGAATGAACCCAGCGGCTCCCAATCCTTCCAACATATACCAAAACCCATCACTTCATCCCACAAAATTAGAGGCAGATATGGAGAACCTAAAAAATATGATGCACAAGGTCTTGAACAAAGGGGAATTTTCTACGCGGGCATTAACGCTGCAACCTTCAGCCATACTACCTTCAAAATTCAAAATGCCCGATATAGAAAAATTCGATGGGACTGGTTGCTCTATCTCTCACCTAAAATTTTATGCTACTAGCATGCAGTCCAGAGGGACTAGCTTTGAAGCCATGGCCTCCAATTTCCATCTGACTTTAGTAGGGGCTGTTAAGCAATGGTTAATGCTAGCAGATGATAGCACCATGGGTACTTGGGACCAAATAGCTTAGGGGTTTCTAGAGAGGTACAAAGACAATACTACCTCTGAAAATAAAAGGGAACTTAAGGCATGCACCCAAAAAGAAAATGAAACATTTGCAAAATTTACAGCCAGGTGGAAGAGAAAAGTTGCCCAGACTTTGGACAGACCTGATCCATCTGAATCAGCCCGGTTGTTCATAAAAAACCTTCAGCCAATTTATCTTGAACGCATGAGGTATTTTCCCTACGGTGATTTCAATACCATTGTTGAAATAGGAAATCGTATTAATGAAGATATACGTAAAGGGTCCCTAGAAATTGGTACACCTCTAAGTTCATTCTGCTATTCTGAATCAGATGAAGAATCTACGGAAGAATTCAACGTTGTAGAAAGAATCTCGGCTGAAAAATACAGTAATGTGCCATGGTCATATGGGACAAACAAGTCTGCCAATTCTGTTGAGGGAAGCAGTAACACTGACAGAAGCTGCATAAGACCTTACAAAGGAAACAAAAGGCATTTCGATGAATTGTATGCACCAATGTCACAGATACTACAAGGGTTAACAGCACAAGAAGTCCTTAAGCCCCTTGAAAACTACAAACCTCCAAACCCATTACCTGCCAAATGGAGCCGCAATAAGTATTGTGAATACCACCAATCCAGTGGTCATATCACCGACAAATGCTTCTCACTCAGGAATGATATCCAAGACCTTATCGATGATAAAATCATTGAGAAGTCGCACCCATGATTGTTACTGATCAAACATCGCCCTAGGAACAACATTGAGAAACAATTCGGATAGGGCAGAACTCAGTACAAGAAGTTGTTGGCCACTCAGGGAAGGACAATGAAAAGCCTTTAAGACTCATCAAGCTCGAGAATACTCTTGTGTATACGCCTCCAAGAACCCTTTTTACCTTTGAATTTCCTTTTGTCAAATAAAATCTCCAAGAAACAACTCTTTTTCAACTCAGCGTCAGTTTTCGTAGATTGTCTATATATCTTTTCTTTTTCAGGTCACCTATTTCCAAGTATCCCTGGAAAAGTTTTCTTCTAAGGATGATAAGTTGACTCCCTTAAAAACACCTAAATCTCCACGAGTTGATAATGAGTCATCCTGGAAGATATTGACTCACAAACTATTAAGAAAACATGAAATCTAAAGCAGACAAGTCATCTTGACCGGAATAACCTTCGACCCATTGCGGCCGAGCTGTTATTAAGCATACTGGGGCTTTCCACCATACACCAAAACCCCTCCGAAAACTTGAAAACTTTTAGTCCACCTTATGCCAAAATCCTTTTTGAAAATAAAACCTTCCGGCATCCCCAGACAAACTATTCTCATCCAGCTTCCCAAAACTAGGGGCTATTTGTGAGGTTCCCGGGTCGCGACCCGCGCCCCGCGCGTCCTTGGTTAGGGGTGCGCGTACGTGCGGATGCGGGACACCACTGCTCTCGTTCCACCCTCCCTTGTTTAGGGGAAGACGAAATCAAAAGTGCGAGAGGAGTCTTTGCCTATGTTAGCGTTGGAATGCGCCTCGGTTGCCTTTAGTGGATTTTTTATCCAATATGGGAACTTATGGTTTCCCGCATCAAGTTATCCCTTTTTTAGGGGATACCAAGATATGGGAATGCATTACCCTTTCATTCCCATTTTTTCCTTTTTTAGGGGAAAACAGAAAAGTGTAAAAAAGGATATTGCGACGCCTCACTATGGATTTTATTAAAAATAGCCTTATGGCCCGTTTCAGATCATTATGGGAGCTTTGGGTTTCCCGCATCAAGTTATCCCTTTTTTAGGGGATATCAGGATATGAGAATACATCACCCTTCCATTCTCATTCTCCCTTTTTTAGGGGAGGACGGAAAAGTGCAAAAAGGAGTGTTGCGAGGCCCCACTGGATCTGAAAGTTTTTAGAGTCGCCATCTTTATTTTAAGGCAAAAATAAAGCAAAACCAGAAAAGAAAGAAAAATAAACCAGAGAAAAGAAAACGGGTTCGGAGGCTAAGTTACGAGTTGGGAAGGTGCTAGGCATCCAACTCGCCCTTTCGGTCTCAAAAGTGGTTTTTGGCTGAAGTATGCTTATTGTTATATTTATTTAGCAAATAAATAAAGCATTAAAAGACAGGAAATTAAAACAAATACATCCATGGCTACATTATTTACGAACTCGCAGTCATTTCCTTACAATAATTACAAATGTACTTAAAAATATTTGGCCATTATAACGGCTCTTTTACATAATATTTCCTATTCTAATCCGGGCAGCACACCGGCTTATATTGACTACATTGTGCCGGATTTAAATAACAACTTTAAAATAATAAATGAACGGAAAAGTAAATAAATAAATAAAATAACGCCCTTAAAGGCTTTTACCTTTTAGAGCGGTAGTGTGCCCGCTCTGTCCTTCAGGGAGATGGAGTCTTTTTTTGTTGTTTGTTGTGTGATTGTTGTTTTGATTTGGGCAAAGTAACTGCTTATTTCGGTGATTTTTGGCTTGTCTACTCGGGCAGAGTGACAACTTATTTTGGTAGGTTTTGGCCTTTTTGGTTGGGCGGAATAACGGCTTAATTTTTGAGTTTTTCAGCTCATTACTCGGGCAGAGTAACGGCTTACTTTGGGATTTTTAGGCCGGGGAAGTGAGGTGGATACCTAACAACTAGGCTAGGGATCACTTATAACCGGTGAATATTTATTTTGGCGGAGTTTGGACGGGGTTTGGAGACTTTAGTGGGTTTCACTCACCTATCTCACACCTCTCGTATCTATTGCTTCGAAGGAACGCGAAGAGAGAGAGACAGAGTTTCTTCGCGATCAAAAATCTTCTTTTGAAAGGGGACCCGGCACCTCAATTTATAGGAGGAATGGAGGACTCATCGGGAATTTCTGGATTTCTCAGCCGGCTGTCTTGGTGTGTACCGCGACCTTTACAAATTGTACAATGCGTTAATTCGAGAGGCTACAGTAGCAGAGCTGGCGCGACATTATCACCCCCTTGGCGCGGCGCCCAATCCTCCTTTAGGTCGCGCCAAGTTACTATTCCTCTTTCAAATTTGACACTTTCACCCCTCGCGATTCACTGTTTTGTGCATCCTACTTTGCCTTTCGCATTTCTAACTCCTGTAACTTGACATTTGTTAAGTTTGAACAGTTCTTGATATCACATGTCAGAGTCACATACCAGGGGTACGAAATTGGGGTGTCTACACTATTTTGTTTTTATATCCACCAAGAATGATTATCCCTTTGTCCCAAAAAGAGAGATGACACTCCTCAACTACTATGATGATGCTCCGAAAAAAAAAAGAAAAAAAAAGAGAAGAACAAAAAAAAAGTAGAAGAACAAAAAAAAAAAAGAGGAAAAAAAGAAGAAAAAATCTATCTAGGAGCAAGTCCATCATTTGTCCATCTCTCTCTTACCCAAACTGGTTTGGGGCTTCTTGAAAAATCAACATATACACTTTTTAGATGTGGATCAAAGGAAGCCCACTACTACCTAAAGCCAAAGGCATATCAAAAACCAAAACCATGCCCAAAGTCAAAGCCAAAAAGCCTACCATATTCAAGACCAAAAACCCATCCATATCCAAAAACCTAAACAGTACATCCCGAACCAGTCGCGATCAACAGCTCTGCTTCAATCGGTTATAACGTGATCTAAGTCGAAGACAGAACTCCCTGCTAAAACAAATAAAAATATCAAAAGATAAATACCAAATAGGGTCCTTAAACCATCAACCGGGTGATATTCGGTGATAAAGTGAAGTCTGAACTCCGGCTCTCTTTCTTATTCCGTAGAGCCATCCTCATATCATATGCCCTTGATTTTCTCCAAAAAAAAAAAAAGAAGAAAAAAAAAGAAGAAAAAAAGAGAAAGAAGAAAAATAAGGGGCTTTCCCTCCATCCACTTCCTTTTAGGGACATTTATATCCATAAAAATGTATCAATTGAGTATACTAGGGGCTTTCTATCCCATTTTGAAAAATTTGTTGATTGAGCCACCCTGGGCCTTTTCCCACCAAACTCATGAGTTTTGTCCATGCAGTCTCCTATCTCATATTCCCTGGGTCATAAATTGCTAGTCATTTCGGAAAGAGGCATTTTGGAAACACCTATTAATCGAGAATGTTCTGCATCGTCCTTATTGGGCAAGGACTACTTAGGATTGGATGACAAGATCACTGATTATGTCTAATCCTCATCTGAAATCCAAGGTTATCACAGATAACCTGTTGTAGAACTGATACACTACTATAAGGTCCCTCATGATTTCTGCAATCCGAGTAGTTTATTTCAGATACATTTTGCCCCTACTTTCCGATCTGTCCAGAATACCAAAGGTTGGGAACTTCATTTATAAGGTTGAGCCATTTGTTTCGGCCAAGCATCGCGCTGATTTCTCTAATTCCCGTCAGATCTTGCTACGTGACTGCCATGTTATCTCGTCCTATGGGTCCGGGTTTTGAAACCCCTCCTTACTTTCTTTGTCAAAACCATGATATTTTGTTATCAAGTCAAAAGAAAGAAACAGAAGCTCTCCATCACCTTTCCTCACTAAGAAACCCCATCAGATGCTAGAAACCAAATAACTATACATCATACCTCCTCTGTTTGTAGCCAAAGCTTCGAGTAAGCCCCAACAAAGCTACAACCTCAGCTTACCAGCCAAGAAGTACAGTGTGTTTAACAAAATTAGTTTTGCTTAAAGATTAATCATGTACATGTACTATTAGCTAGTGTCTACATGTAGACTAAATTGCAAAATGTTGGAGTAAGTATTTCAGCGACATTATTTCGTGCCACTATATCTGATCTTGAAACTTTTCCCACATATTATTGACCTTGTCAACATCCCCACATTTTGAAAAAAAAAAAAAAACAGCATCGCTTTCCCTATGTTAGGGATAGCCCATTTTCAAAAACAGCATCGCTTTCCTTATGCTGGGGAAAGCCTGTTTTCAACAACAGCATCGCTTTCCCTATGCTGGGGAAAACCCGTTTTCAACAACAGCATCGCTTTCCCTATGCTGGGGAAAGTCCATTTTAAAAAGTACCATCGCTTTCCCTATGCTAGGGAAAGCCCATTTTAAAAAGCAGTTGTTTTCCCTATGCTGGGGAAAGTCCGTTTTAAAAAGTACCATCGCTTTCCCTATGATGGGGAAAGCTCATTTTAAAGGGTTCCATCGCTTTCCCTTTGCTGGGGAAAGCTCATTTTGAAAAAAAAAAAAAAAAAAAAAGCTCCATCGTTTTCCCTATGCTGGGGAAAACTTGTTTTGAAAGGCAGCATCGCTTTCCCTATGCCAAGGAAAGTGTGTTTTAAAAAGTATCATCGCTTTCCCTATGCTGGGGAAAGCTCATTTTGAAGGGTTTCATCGCTTTCCCTTTGCTGGGGAAAGCACATTTTGAAAAAAAAAAGGCTCTATCGTTTTCCCTATACTGGGGAAAGCTTGTTTTGAAAGGAAGCATCGCTTTCCCTATGTTGGGGAAAGCTCATATTGAAAGGTTCCATCGCTTTCCCTTTGCTGGGGAAAGCGCATTTTGAAAAAAAAAAAAAAAAGCTCTATCGTTTTCCCTATGCTGTGGAAAACTTGTTTTGAAAGGCAGCATCGCTTTCCCTATGCTAGGGAAAGCTTATTTTGAAGGGTTCCATTGCTTTCCCTATGCTTGGGAAAAAAAAAGCTTCATCACTTTCCATATGCTGGGGAAAGCGCGTTTGAAAAGGTTCCATCGCTTTTCCTATGCTGGGGAAAGCACGTCTTAAAAGTTCCCACCAATTTTGCCTATGCTGGGCGAAACGCACCATCCATCCCACCATGTGTTGTTGTTTGTTTGCTTGAGGCCAAACTACGTTTGGTCTGATTCCTTTTATTAAGGGATACGTAGGCAGCCTACTTCGGTAGGTCCGACCATCAGAGCATTTAATTTGCATATCTGCTTAAAAACTACGATAACATGCTATAACCGACTAAATATGCTTAGGATATGCGAGATTTGATATGCATTATAAATTGTTGCATTATAACTGATATCTGTTGCATCACTCCTAATTATAATTTCCACGAAATTAGGGAGTCTATTTCTTATCAACGATGTTCGTTTACTCGGTAAGCTGCGGGTTACCCGTAAACTCCATCGTTGAGGGGCTCTGTAGACACCCCAATTTCGTACCCCTGGTATGTGACATGACATGCGATATCAAGACATGTTAAAACTTAACAAATGTCAAGTTACAGGGTTTAAAAATGCAAAAGGAAAAGCATGATGCGTAAAACAGTGAAATGCAGGGGCTAAAGTGTCAAAAATCAAGCTAGAATTGGATCCAGGCGCCACCACCAAGCCAACCTGGCGCGGCGCCCAGACCCTATGGGGTCGACGCCCAGAGCCCAACAGTGCATCTCCGTTTTGACATTTTGTATAAGCTCTCAAGCGCGCGGTACAAGCTGATGAAACACAAAGAATAATTTTAAAGACGACGAGGTCCTTTATTCAGCCTATAAATAGAGGGCTTCGGCTTCAGGAATTACCCCCGGCCGAGAAATTATTCTCACTCATAACATAAAGCATTTATTTTACGCAATGAGAGCGATCGTGAAAAAGAGAGAGTTCCCCTCCTCATATAAGCCCCGAAGCTCTACCAAATCTCCTCCAAACTCAAATCCAACCGGTCAAAGTGAACCTTAGCATTCCAGCTAGGATTCCACCCTATTCCTTCGGTCCAAAAATCTCAAAAAGAGCAGTTGCTCTACCCAAATCCAGCGGCTAAACCTGCTAGAAGCAAGCAGTTGCTCTGCTTGATTTCTGTTAGCAGCAAGCAAACAACAACAAAAATGCAAGCAGTTGTTCTGCCCGTTTTATGGTGCCTGAAAGCAACTTTCAGAAGCAGTTATTCTTCCCGAATCACAGCAGCAGCAAAAGACTCCCTCTCCCGAAAGAATAGAGCGAGCACACCCTACACTCTTAAAGGTAAGCCTTTAAGGGCTTTTTATATAAAAGTGTTATTTTCATTCGGTCCAATGTAAAAAATATAAGCAGTTATGCTGCCCGGATCTATATATAAAATAACACCAAAAAGGGCCATTATTATGGCCAACTATTTTTAAATGTACTTGTAATTACTGGAAGGAGGTGGCTGCAAGTCTGTAAATAATGTAGATACAGATATATCTGCTTTTAATGCTTTATTTTATTTGCTAGATAAGTATAATAAAAACATATTTTAGCCAAAAACAGTTTTGAGACCGAAAGAGCGAGTTGGGTGCCTAACACCTTCACACTTCGTAACTTAGCCCCCGAACCCTTTTTTTATAAACTCTAGTTTATTTTTGGTTTTTCTTTATTTCTCCTTAAAATAAAGATGACGACTCTGTTACAACGTTTTGGATCACAGTGAGGCACGCAACATCCTTTTCTTGCACTTTTCCGTTTTCCCCTAAACAAGGGACGATGGGAATGAAAAGGGTGATGCCTTTTCTGTATCTTGTTTTCCCCTAAACAAGGGAGGGTGAGATACGGAGAAACCCAAAGCACTCATAGCCATCCAAAATAATCCTAAGGTCATGGTGAGGCTCGCAACATCCTTTGTTTGCACTTTCCCGTTTTCCCCTAAACAAGGGACGATGAGAATGAAAAGGGTGATGCATTTTCTATATCTTGTTTTCCACTAAACAAGAGAGGGTGAGATACGGAGAAATCCAATGCACTCATAATGACCTACGACAATTTTCAAAACTCCACAGTGAGGCAGGGCGTGTTCCCACGCGCCTTCGCAACATCTTTTTTTTGCACTTTTCCGTTTTCCCCTAAACAAGGGAAGATGAGATTGAAAAGGGTGATGCGTTTTCTGTATCTTATTTTCCCCTAAAAAAAGGGGGGTGAGATACGGAAAAATCCAAAGCTCTCATAATGGACCAAAACTCACTTGGTGACCGAGGCGTATTCAACGTGCTTTTTGACAACACTCTTTCTGCACTTTTAATTTCGTCTTTCCCTAAACAAGGGAGGATGGAATGGAAAGCGTGATGTCCTTCCGCATGCTGCGCTCCCCTAAAAAAGGGAGCGCGGGGTCAGGGAGATTCCGGGGCACTCACAGCTGGACTCGGAGAAGACTGAACTCGTGAACGAACAGGCTTCACTAGAGGCGGTGTCACTGTAGCGGGTACAGATGTAGAAAAAATGGGATGCTTCTTAAAATGCAAGCTATCAATGACGGAGCCACAGTGGTCGAGGTTGTGGAGAAGCTTGCAGCGGCCAAGGAGACGATGGTAAAGGAGTTTAAGTGCTCCCCATCTTTTGAGTCTATCGTGAACGATGTCATCATCCCATACTTCACCCACGGCACGAACCACATTATGAGGATGCTCACTGGCCACAGTGGTGTGAGCATGCAAACCATGGCAAAGTGTGATGTGCTTAATCCTTATGATGAGGTTGCTCACCAATTCTATCACTTGGTCCAATTTACTGAGGAGGAGCTGGCCACCCTTTCCCGAAGTGAAGCTACCGCAAATAGAAAACCTTAGGTCCCTCCAACGCCATTGGACGTCAACATTTGCTCGTTGTTCGAAGTCTTGGAGGCACAAGATGAAATCAACCAGACCTGCGAACAATTATTCGAAGATGCTGACGCCAATGTCACTGCAGATGAGGCTGCCCAGAAAGAACTGAATGCTGAATATGAGATGCAGTATAAGGCCTCCTCCCAAAGTCTTTCGTCTTCCTTAGACAAATCCTTAGATTAAGAATTTTTCAGTTCGACCTGTGCACCAATCTTGTTTGCTTTCCATATGTAATTCTTCCAACTTTTAATGAGAATTTTGTTCTGTTTGATCGATGTTTCTTCACTTACATTTTTCCTGCATTTGATTAGTACTAGCGAGCATATGTATGGGCTGTTTCAACGAGCATAACAAATATAATACGAATAGAACTAATCGAGCATGTAAACTTGTGCAAATAATAACTTGGAAATAATAAGGCTAATTTAGCGGACATATTACTTTACGTTTGAGTACCCCGAGGAAAGGCTCTTTCTCGGGCTAAATGATTGATTCTAGCCAAGGCTTTGAGTGGGCATGGCCCCTATCGCCCTTGGGCGAGCATCCTGATGACCGCCTAACATGCATGGCCCAACTCTGAGCGTTGACCAGCTAACCGGGTGTAGAAACTCACATACCTTAGATTTACTTAAAACCATTAAGTTAAAAACAGTTAGTATAAATACTTTTCCAAAATCCTTAAAATTGGTTTTTTAACTTCGACTTTGTATCAAGTCTAAATTTATCTGCTGAAACATTCACCAGATAAGATGTCCTATGTTGTTCATACAACAGATACCTTTTGACTTTGCTTGGCAACCCACTTTTAATTCCATTATATCTACCTAAAAGCATAAGTCATCTAGCAGCTGATACACTATGTCAACATCTTTTCTGCTTTTACTCTAAATTTATTCTTGCTGAAATCACTGTAGTTATCTGGAAAAGAATCTGACATTCACGCGCTTAGTATAATATATTATTTAGGTAAAAAATTTCAAACAAAATAACTATTCACATGTCACTTCAATAGAAGACTTTCGTGCATGTTATAAATGTTCTTTGTATACCCATACCTAGCTAACCACTCTCTTTAATATTTCATGCTAGAAAATGTTCTTTGTCTCTTACAGTCTTCCTGGATTTATGGGCATTCAATGGAACATCATTTCAACAAGAAATTCAAGATTCAACTTCTCTCTCTCAAACGGCTACAATTCTGGATTCATCTATAAAACGTTTGAAGCAAAGTTTGAAGAAGACACCTCTTGCAATTTACGTGCTTAAGCTTTCATAAATCAAACTCTCTCCACATTATTAAAAAGGGACAATCTAGTCGAAGCCCTCATTCCCTTCAAGAACTTCAAATCTTTCTTTGAAGAGTTTCTTCTCCAAAACATTACTAGACAGTTTTATTCCTTTTTAATTTCTCTTCTGGTTTCTATTTTGAGCAATCTCTGATTCTCTGTTCTTTTAGTTCTTTCTAATCCTTAAAAGGATTAGAGATTGTTGCACGAGTTTGATTCTTGCTAGATCAAATTCTTCAAACACTAGTTTTTGTTTTACACTGGTCCGTTAGCTGATCACTTAGCTTTACATAATCTTAGTGCACTTCAAAATCCAAGTTTGACAAACTTGGTAGTGGGCATAGCAGTTTTAACACTGTGAACCACTCCAAATACCGTGTTCTGTCCACTTGTTGTTTTTTCATTGTCCATATACTTAAGCAGCTACTATCTACTTAAGTGTCTAACAGTTGCAGCCCTGAGTTCTTTACATATTTGATTTTATATATTGTACTTCAATTCAGTCATTATACTTAAGTGATTAAAAGAAAACTAAACCAAACTCTTTTCAGTTGAGCAGCTGTTACCTGCTGATTTATCAATCAGCTACTGAAAACTTATATTTTCAACTGCATCTTTTAAAGGTTTGCAAAACAACCCTTAAAGTTTTTAAAAAGCTATTCACCCCCTCTAGCCTTATTTTGTTGCCAACTGGACTTACACCAGGCTTGGCCCTGTTTGACGTTTGTACGCCGAAGCTGTTGCAAGTATATCATCTGGGTATAGAGATAAACGACTAACAGTGTTGCTCGGTTACTGTAGGAACCCGAGGTAGTTAGATGTTATCTTGTGGGCATGGCCCCTACCGACTTGCGGGCTTCCAAGTAAGTGGATTGGGCATGGTCCTATCTTGCTGGCTTAGAGGACAAGATTTGTCCACTAGCACATGGGTATAATGGATAGTTGGTCGGGCATGGCCCTATCTGCTCGGCTTGCGAACAGATCTTGCCAAGCACTCCGAAAGCAATTCGTATATGACAAAACAAACAATTATCATCGAATCTCCATGAGTTTAAACGTCCTTGAAGATTCTCCGAGCTTAATAATGTTGATGGCGACTGGGCTCGTGGTGGTGTTGTATGACGTCTCTTTTTAAGAGACTTTTATTTATTGCTCGGAAGTTGAGATGATGAGCTTCTGCTTCTTTCTTTGAGAGTTGTGAACATACTCCCGCATTGCTCGTAACGTATTGTTAAACACTCCTACCCCGCTGTCCGTGTAAAATTTAGTTTTTTGGTGTGGGATAGAGGCGACCATCTCGAATTTAGCCATGGTCGGAGTGCCCAAGATGCAGTTGTAGAGGGATTTGAGGTCTATCACCAGGAAAGTGATAATTTCTTCCCGGGTTTGAGCTTCATCCTCGATGAAGACTTCTAGGTCAATAGTCCATTTCACCCCCATTTGGTGTTGGTGAAGCCTTCCAGCCTGACTGAGTATGGCTGCAAGTAGGCATCTATTAGTTCCAGACCCTTGAAGCAAGAATAGTACATTATATCCATGTATGCTCATGTGTCGATCAACACCCTGTGGACTTGCTAGTTGTTGATGAGGGTAGAGATTGCCAACGGCTGTTAGGAGGCGAGTGGGGTGCTCGCTAGCTCACTCCGAGCAAAATAAATGTTCTGCTCCCCTGCTCGCTGGATAGCAGGTGCATTGACTGTATTCGTCCGCAAGTATATGTGTCTATCGAGTTAAGTATTGCTCGGTATTTCCTTTATGATAACATTTACAACCCCTTGAATCTGAGGGGCCTGACCGCCTCTTCCTCGGTTAGGTCTTGCCTGACAATCGTTTTCATGTCTCTGAGAACGTGGTGATCAACTTTTGAATTTATCGCTTCAACACCTTGCAGCTCTCTATATCATGACCGTGATCATGGTGGTAGTCACAATACTTGTTGTTGTCCTTACTGTGAGCGAACTAAGGATCGAACAGGTACGGGATTGGCAGAGCATCTCTACCCGTGAGTGGAGGTTCGATTCCGATCTCTGTGCGAGTGGTTGCTACCCTCCTAGCTCTGGTCAGCTGGCGTGACTGAATTGTCCTGAGTCTTATTTTTTCCTTTGGGATTGTCACTCTTAGTATTTTCTGTCGAGCAGAACAAGTGTGAATAGGCTAACACTTCTGCTTTTGAGGTGATGGGGTTCATTGTCAGTATGGTTTTCAATGACCCCGACCTCATGTTGTTCAGGTAGCAGAAAGTGATATCGGGGTCGTTTGTCGCCGTCACTTGCTCGAGCATTTCCTCGAACAGCTTGAGATAGATGCTTTAGGACTCGTGGTCGCCCTGTTTGATCTTGCCGAGGTTAAACCTATTCTTGGGCGTGGGTCCTGCCGTGTTGAATTCATCTAAGAAACACTTCCTGAGCTCTTCCCAACTGCCAATAGATCCGTGAGGAACTCTCCTCAACCATGCTTGTGCCTTACCTTGGAAAGCGCCCTCGAAAGCTCTCATTTTAAGTGTTTCGTCATCATTGACCATCCGGATCTGTGCCTCGAATGACCTGAGCCAATCGTTTGCTCGCTTCTTCCCGAAATATTTCTCGAACTGCGAGAATATTATTCCTCACGCGGGTGGCACATTCTCGATCTCGTGGTGAATGGATTGCCCTCTAGTAGCTTTGTGGCTCCGTAACTGGGCTTGGCCACAGCTAACTCGGCCATTTTCCTGGCCATGTCCTTCTTTATGACCTTCGTCCCGTCGGCAAGACGTTTTTCGATGTCTACTGTGAGCCTGGAGGAGGTAGTGCGTGTTGAGCTATTCGAACGGATATCCTCTTAGCACTGACTTTTTCCTCTTCTGGATTTCGGTGGTCGCGTGGCCCTTGCTAAGCGAGATGCATCATTGGAATATCAGACCGAGGTGGGATAGTAGGTTTGATCATGGTAGACTTCAACCTCTTGCTCGGCTCGAGCTTTGTGCCTTGGTCGTTGCTCCTCTGCCTCGATATACTCATGAGTTTTGTGACGATTATCCCCCTCTGCACGGGAATGATGCTCTTGTCCGCGGTGATGGTGATGATGAGGCAGATTCTGGCGGCTGTTCCAGCTTTTTTCCTGATCCTCTATCCTTTGCTCGCGAGACTTTCGATTTGATGGTATTTGAACAACAGATGAAAGATGTCTGCTCGGAGCGGGTAGTTGTGGGGCCTGACCACCACCAATAGTTACAGAATTACTAGGGGCTAGTAATGTGAATTCCACAACTGGCACCGGGGCCTGACCCAAAATGAGCAATTGCTGATTGAGCACGTACATCTTGTTGTAGTAGTCCACATGGCTTACAGGGCAGTGGCATGTTGCTCCACGTTTAGCCCGGGCATGGCCGTCTGGCTACCTTGAGCATTTTCCCGTTACCGATTGAGCTGAGTTCTCAAATCATGGGCACGAGCCTGTTTCTCGTTGATCAGTTCGCGGGCATCCCGCTAGCTTGCTTGGCTTTGACTACCGTGGTGAGAAGACTGTTCTTCAACATATGGAACATCTTCCCCATAAGCTGCATGCCAAGCAGCCATTCGTTGATTCCTCGTTTGCACCACTGTTGGGGTGCCTTCGGTGGCAAATCATCGTGACTGGCTCACAACCTGGAGATTGCTGGCAGTGGCATGATGTTTGCTACCCTTTCAAGCCATTGTTATGATATTGTTTAACGAAAGACAATCGAAAAAACAGATGACCAAGCTTTGAAGCTTCGTTTTCCGACAACGGAACTAAACTGAAGTGGCAAAAATCTAGTTAGGGCCGTCTGATTGATGAGTAAGATATCTGGGCTTGATTGTATGGCTTGATCTGTTTCCTTGAACCTGTCTAAGAACACGAAAACACCTTAATAGAAGTGCAAGACTTGGCCTCGCGAAACCACTCCGGCGTGAGGTAAGTATCGTGTGAGTCAAAAGGCAATTTGACATAGGTTTGAGGCGCAAGAAAGTGTATGTACCTTGTTCAGGGTTTATGGAAAGGTATTTATAGGCCCTCAATGTCATAAAATCCGTCTATAATTCACTTCCATAGTTACCTAGTATATTTAAGAGGAAACTCCTAAATTATAGGCGTGATAGGCGGCTGGCAGCGAGAATGTCAGAGCAGATAATGCAAATGTTCTGCTCAGATAAGGAAACATTTGATCTGTCTTGGAGAGCAAGTCTCTGAGATTCCCTTGTTCGATACTTGCCCGGGTGAGCATGGCTCCGCCTGGTTTTGTGATGCAAGTTTGCCTGGTTTTGTGATGCAAGTCTGATGATGATATGTGATTCCCGGGCATGGCCCCCTGGTCGGGTAGGTAAGATCGGTGCTCGACCAGGCTTAGACGAGATATAAACGATTCTCTGCTCGGGTACGTTGCTAACTCTGCCTGCTAGGTTTGTGGGTCTCTTACTGACAAACTCATGATTAACATGTGTTGATCTCTCGTAGTTTACTCGTGATCGAATTTGGGTTGGACATATCAACGAAAACCAACACAATAATAACACATAACAAATCGTACTCATATCATCTTATACACAAAATTTAATACACATTTAATGGGCGATGATCATTAACTATGGAGGCAAATTTCCCCAACAAAGGGACCCCTTTTGGTTAGAAAATTGATCAATCAAAGAAAGGTGAATGAGTAATAAAGATTAAAGACTAGTTGGAATGAGTCAAAATTAGGACTACCGACTACCAACTCCAACTATGGTTCTTTTATGGAAGTAAGCACATTTGATGATCTAGAGTTGTTACAACTCACAACTAGTTTAATATTTCCTTCAAATATTTTTTTCTTGAAACATATAATTTTTAAATAGAAAATAAAAGGTAATTGAGAGTGCCCCGATCAGCCATTGCGTGGGGCATGGGCTACTCGTAAGGGATTTAATGACATTCACTACCTTTTTTATGGTCTCTACTCTCAAAATTATTATCCGCAGGATTTTGAAATCTTTAATATTCTTCGGTATTGTCTCTTTTGTAAAAGTAGAAAAATATGTTATTAATGTTGATTTTCTTATTTTACCCCTTAATTTAATGTCATGGTTTAACGTCCGTTAAAAAAAAATCGTTTGCATCATAACATTTATACAGTAATAAAAATAACATTTTTTAAAACTTTCAGTGACTGCAATACAAGTTTTTGAGAAATTGAGGGACTCAAATATGCATTTTACTTTTGTAAAATATCAATACAAAAAAGGATAATTTTTTTGTACAATTTGAAAAAATACGTATAAAACTAGAAGTAGAAGAAAATTTGACCTTTAAAATATACTCTCTCCGTTCTTAAATTATCGTCCTCCTTTCCTTTTTCATTCGTCCCAAAATAATTGTCCACTTTGAAACTTATCTTTTTAGAACATCACTTTTACCATTTTACCCTTACTTTTTCACTCTACTTTAATTATTAGTCACATATAATGGACATTAAAGGAAACCACACATTAAACCAATATAAATAATCAAATCAATTATTTTTTCTTAAACTGTGTGCCGAGTCAACCCAAACGATTATTTAGGGACGGAAGGAGTAAGTATTTAAGATCCTAGCAATATGTATCAAAAAAATTTAACAAGACGAAATCTTTACCGAATCAATCCCAAGAAATTTTTTTTTTTTAAAGAGGGTCAAAGAGGTCAACTTGCTAAATACCCCTACTGACATGCACGTTTGTAATAACATCCCAATCTTTTCACAAACGTGTTAGGCGGCAGCAGTGTCATCATTTATTGATTTCCTCTTCTGGCTTTCTTGATAGTAAGTACTTATAGTAATTTCCAGAACAATAAATACTCCTACTACGGGCAAAAAAAAAAAACAAAAAGGAAGAAGATTAATTAAAAATTATTTTTTAAAAAGAAACAAAATTATAATATCATTCACCTGGCTTTCCCCTTTAGTCCTTCACCACACACACACACACACACACTTGCCCTTTGCTTTCTTTCTTTCTTTTTTCTCTTGTCAACAGCAACAAGACAATCCATTGTTTTCTCAAAAACCGTTTCGTTCTTTTCTCTTTCTTGATCCCTCAATCCTCGCTCCTTTGTCCCCCTCTCTCCCTTCTCCCCCAAATTTTCCCATTTCTTTCTGGGTTTTTTATTTTATTATCATAACCTCAATTTCATTTCAGTTCCATTGCCAAACAATTAAATTCACCCACGCACACCCCCCCCCCCCACATTATATAAATGTGTGGGTAATTTTCAATCTCTGTTTTCTAATCAATTATGCTTCTTCTTGAATTAGGGTTGTCACCATCTCTCTCCCTCACTTGAACATTCTGGGTTCTTGCTCTATAGCGATGTAGTTCAAGAAACGCACTAATTTTGATTTCCCAAATTTTCGCCATCTTTTTTATTGGATGAAGTTCGACATTTTGACCAGGGATTGTTCATCGGATTTATAGTCGGTGGTTTTTTATCTCCTCTGGTGTTAAATTTGAATTTTTGGGGGGTTAATTATTTAGTGAAATTAGGTGTCTTTTTTAGCCCTGATTGAGGTGGGCCCAGGTGCAGATCTGAGTAGAGGTTGCTTAATTGGGTAGAATCATGGATCATGTTGTGGGGGGAAAGTTTAAGTTGGGGAGGAAAATTGGGAGTGGGTCTTTTGGCGAGCTTTATTTAGGTATGTTGTTCTGTTCATATTTTTTCCTTTTTTGGTATCAATATTGTTGGTTGTTGTTTCAAATTTTTTTCTTGAATGATTTTGTAATGTGGTTGTTTATTGACTTAGGTGTCAATGTGCAAAGTGGAGAAGAAGTGGCCATCAAGCTGGTATTGTCCTTTTTCTTTTATGATGTTGTATGATTTGTTGCTTGATTGATTGACTTGTTTCAAATCTGCCAGTATTTTTGGATTGTTAATTTTTTATTCTTTTCATTTATTCGCTACCTTAAAAGCAATTACCTTGTGTAATGTGTTGAGTTGAAGTGATGGATTTACGAATTGAGTTCTTGATTACTGATACTTCTTGATTACTGATACTTATTTTAGGAGCCGACTGAAATTGAAACTGCCTCCATGGGATGAATCTATATTGAAAGTAATAATGTAACTTCTTAGTGAAATTTGTTATCTTGAGTTCCACAAGAATATTGACCATTGTGCTCGAACTTGCTGATATGACAGTGAATGGTAACGTATACAAAAACAGATGTCCAGTCCATCCTTCCCCAACAAAACAATGTTGCCATCATCTTTCATATGTGTAGTGCTTGTAGGTTGAGCCCTTGAGCTCCGTTTCCTTGCTTCGGAGAACAATCTAAGAGCTCACTTCCCCCTAGTTTGAGAGGAACCATAGTGTCGAAGTCTTTTCATGCCACCATAGATTGTGACAGAGCAATTAATTGTTATTTCTTTCTAGAGCTGGATCATGGATGGATGAATTTGAACTTTAGAACTTGAATGGGATCTGCCTGCATTTGGAAGATATACCATTAGCGGATACGAAGCTTCCATCAACTTAAATAGACAATGTTATCCTATTATTTATATATATATATATATATATATATATATATATATATATATATGTATATATTTATTTATTTATTGACCCATTTTTTCTCCGAAGAATTAACGATTATTCAACTTTGTTGTTGGGAAGGTTTTCCATAGTTTTAGATGAAACTATAGCTCGTATTTTAATTTTATGTATTTATTTATTTAGTTTTTTTTTTTTTTTTTTGGGGGGGGGTGCTTTCTGCACTTTCTCATATACATATCGGTATCGGAGGTTTGAGTTGCTTTTGTGAATCAATTACTGAATTTTCTCGCTCATTATCCTTTTAATTTGACCACCAGGAATCTATCAAGACAAAGCATCCTCAACTTCACTATGAGTCGAAGATATATTTGCTTTTGCAAGGAGGAAGTAAGTCTATGTCTCTCTCCATCATGTTTGTTTATGTGTGAATTGAGAAATGTGTAGGGTACTAAATAAGTAGTAAAGTGTTACACAAGGTATTCTGGTTGAGAGCTGTTTCCTGTTTTCATGCCCCGCCACCCAACTTCAACTACCATCTTTAGGGGAAGCGATTTTAACAGTTTATCTTGCTCTCTGTGGGACCCTATTTTTAGTCTTATTGCACTAGAAGAAAACTACATGACCAGAAAAATTCCTATCCTTCATTTTTTTAAAGGTCAGAAAAAAATAGTAATTGTAGAAGCTGCAAGTACTTTTCATAGTCTAGAGCACTTTACTTGAACTGTCTACATGGACTTTCTCCAGGAGAACATTCTGTGTGTATATTAATTGAATTCATATTTCAGATGAAATCCAGAAAGATACTCCCTCCGTTCTGGGCATAGAGTCCCTGTTTCAAAAACTTTTTTAAAAAATGACACTTTTAGTAGCTCATTAGTAATAAAATGACACGCTTATGCCTTAATGGAATAGTGGACTCTTTGCCCGGAACGAAGGGAGTAATAAATAATATTGTTGATATGATGAGCATCTGATGACACGTTATACTCTTGCAAATCAATCTGACTGTATTATTGTATGTATATGAAGCGGGGATACCCAGTCTCAAGTGGTTTGGAGTTGAGGGTGAGTACAATATCATGGTTATTGACCTTCTTGGACCAAGTCTGGAAGATTTGTTTAACTATTGCAATAGAAAGTTTACATTGAAGACAGTATTAATGCTCGCTGATCAACTTGTAAGTGCACATGTTTATGTCTTTTCTCACCAAATATCATGCCTTGAGCTTCCAAGTGATTCCTTTGTTGTTATCTTTGCAGATTAATAGAGTTGAGTACATGCATTCAAGGGGTTTTCTTCACCGAGATATAAAGCCTGACAATTTCCTTATGGGCCTAGGCCGCAAAGCTAATCAGGTGATTCATGATTGCTCGTTATATGTGTTACTCGTAGAGGTGGCAATTTATGCCCATGCCCATATGCCCGCCCTAAATAATGGGTATGGGCACACTTGATTTTTTAATTGGGCATAAATGGGCAGCCCATTTGTGACCACTAATTATAGGGTGATAACCGGGCCGGTCCCTTTTTCAACATTTTCAGCCCCTCCAATACACAATATTTGTTTTTAACCAATAAAGGACACTTTTTAGGGTGAAAAGATGAGTATACCCTTAACGAAATTCAATTAGGCACACGCTGCATTGCAATTCTAAGTCAATGCATCGGGAATCCAATTTGTGCATCGGGATTTACTTTTGTATTCTAATACCAAACTAATGCATCACAATTCATCCAATTTCTACATCGCGAATCCAATTTGTACATCACAATATTCTTTTTGATTCTTCTGTCTTTATCACAATATTCTTCTTGATTCTTCTGTTTTTATCTCTGCAAAGATCAAATGTCAAATCCTTTTATTTTTCTCAAATTGGAATATGTAATATCATAATAATGGTAGAATTGCAAATTCCAAAGAGTTGCAATCAGATTGTTGCCACTTGCTACAGAATCAAAATGGGGACGTCTCTCCCTCCTGCAAGCATACACCACACCACCAATCACTGCAGCAGCCTGCGACTAACTCCTCAATTCCGTTCCCTCGTTTACTCGCCGGAAATTATACCACCACCCATTTCCTATCTGTCTCGCTCCTCCTCAACCATTCACGTCCTCTCACTCTTGTGAACGACTCCGAGGCTATTGCTATTGCTATTGAAATAGAAGAAAACATTGGAGAAATAAGCGAAGCTGCCAAGATGCCCAGTGGAACGATTCAGAAGAAGAAAGTTGGGCGTCCACATCGCGAGGCACGATTTTGTACGTTGCGATGCATGATTTTTAATTGTGTAACAAATTGGTGCATCGTGATTCTAAATCGGTGCATCGTAATTCCAAATACGAACTTGATTAACTGTTGTGCACACACCAATTGACGTCGTGGTTCCAATTAACTGTGGTTTCAAAAAATGGAGATAGGGGGCTAGAGGGTATCGCATTGAAATCATAGTGGATTTCGCTCTCGGGAGAAGGAAAGAAGAAAGCCTTATCTTTTTTAATTGAGGTTGCCTTCGTCTTCTTTGAATGAGTCTCCCGATGTTGTGCTTCAATCCGGAAAATGGAGAGTGGTCAATGACTTGGTGCGACGAGGTATACTTGGTGGCATTTTAGGAAGGATTTAACATAAGTGGACTTTAAGGTTGGAAAAAAAAGGAGGTACGAAAGTGGTTAGATATTTGGAAAAGAGGACCGGCCCGCATTTTCTCTTCAAAAAATGGGCGCCCACTAAATAACGCTACACCCATGCCACAACCCACAATACAAAAGACCGATGATGATATGATAAAACCAGGCCTAATTTTGTCTTCCAAATCAACAATCTTCTCCGAACCTGTCGTCTCACGGAAAGATATTGACGAACGAATAAGCTGGAACGGTAAAGGCATGTTATTAAGGTTACCAAGTCTGATGCATGCATTAAGTATATACTCCCTCCCTGTTTTTCTTTTTTAAAAAGTTTTTATAGCAAAAAAATACTTCTATTTACTTTTTTATTTTTTATTTTAAGTTTTATCATTGTATACTTAATTTTATTTTTATTTTTATATTAACTTTAATTAATAGGACCCCCCATCTCATGAACATATATTAACTTTTAATATTTATAATAAAGCCTATTGAATTTTTTAGTGTATATATATATTATATTATATATATATGTATTTATGTGTATAATATTTTAAAAAATATTATTTTTGCTTTTAAAAATATCATTTTGGGTAAATGGGCGACCATGCCCATTTATGCCCATGTTATCAAGTGGACACTCACTTGCCTGCCCATTTGACCCCGCGCCCATATCCCCCCATTTACCGAGTTTCTCGTCAGCAGCTGTTTGTATTGCATGCATATACTGTGTTTATCGTCTATCTGTCAAATGAATATTTGAATCCGTGAGACTAGATGCTCTGTAGAACAATTTCTTTGAACATTGAGGAATCTTTGGTTGATGTTCTTTTAATGGCATCGCCCGACTATTCTCATAGTTTTGTCAATTTTAGTTAAATTGCCCTAGTTTCTTTATGTTCTGAAGTTAAATAGATTGATTAACGGAAAGTGCAAATTAAGCTCTATTGCTTTACTGAATGGCTTAGCATACAAACCACTTAATACCAGAAGTTGATGGAGTCGTATCTTGTAATGGTACCTGACTTCCTTCTCTACATTCACTTGCATGCTGGGTATAAGTTTTCTGATTCTGGAAATTGAGCATTGGTAATATCTATTGTTGAAGTTTGTATGCTTCATCTAGAAGATAGTAGAACAATTAGTGAATTTTTTTGCAGTTTGTACTGAGAGCCCATGGCTTTCCTAGTGAAACATTTGTTGTGGCTTTGGTGAACTTAAAAGTTTCCCGAAAAGCTGTAAAATAAGAAAAAAAGGTGACGTTAAGCATGGAGAGTTTCTTGAATGTAACAGCTTATGTAGTCATTACAACAAACGGCTCCCTGTCTAGCAGATGAAGCTGATCTCTATTTAAGTATCCAAAAGAAATGTTTTTCTACTAAAAAATATGATGGATTTGTGATTTTAGTATTGCATAATTTCTATCAATTCATTCATGAGAGTGCAGTAGAGTTCGTGTTCTGTGTTGCAAGGTTCATTTAGTTATGAAAAATCTCTAAGAATTAGATGTGCCACCTTTTTTCAACTGTATACCCCCTTGTAATCAGCATAGAAGCTTTTTCTGCTATAATTTATTTATCGAAATAACTACAGGTTTAAAGATGTGTTTACTATTGATACATAATTGAATATCATTCTCGAATGATTGATTTATAATCTCTGTGCAATCACAGGTATATGTCATTGACTTCGGCCTCGCAAAAAAATATCGAGATCTTCAAACTCATAAACACATACCATATAGGTAATAGCTTATTTACCTGATAAGCCGGTCTATCTTCTGCATCTTGGCTTTTCTTTATGGTTATTTAATTTTTCCATGACTTATTTGATACACATCCATCACCGCGTGAAAATTTAAATTTAAGAATTAGATGGGAGAGATGGCAAGGGCACTCAGGCAAAGACCTTAAGGTCTTTGGTTCCAATCCCCATATCAACAAGGGGTCACACTTACCTATAAAAAAAAAAAGAAATAAAGGTTCTCATAAATCTATTGCTGAGCTCTCAACCAGGTGAAATTGTAACTATAATGTAGCGCGGAGCACATACTCGCTCTACTGAAACTAGTTGCATCTTATCTGTTAGAAATAGGTTTCCGTGCATTTGTGTCATGTTCATTTCAAACTCACTTGAATTCTGTTTCAGGGAAAACAAGAACCTCACTGGCACGGCTCGTTACGCGAGTGTCAACACACACCTTGGAGTTGGTGAGTGGTCCACGACATCACTATTTTGTGTCTGGGGATAGGTTGTTGCAGATAAAGATTCAGTATTTATTCCATTTACTTGTGAAAAATTGTGATGTCAGAACAAAGCAGACGGGATGATCTAGAATCTCTTGGTTACGTTCTTATGTACTTCTTAAGAGGAAGGTGAGCAGATAACATCACGACCTTCTGTGGTAATTGTTTTTGCTTAGTACCCGATGCTGGGTGCATAATGCATTGTCCAACTCTTTCCTAATTTATGTGTACTCGTCTCATGCGTCAGCCTTCCTTGGCAAGGACTGAAAGCTGGTACCAAAAAGCAGAAATATGACAAAATCAGTGAAAAGAAGATGTTAACCCCGATAGAGGTATCACTTCGTATGTATTAACAAGGTGTTTCCTTCTCACATATAAATATTGTAACTATTTATTTTAGAAATCCCAAGGTTCAATTCTTCATTAATAGTTTAGGAATCGGTTTAAAGCTCTTTTCTTTTATTTTTTGGAAAATTGAACTCTAGAAATGTTCTCTGTTTTTTTTCCCTGTGTTTGTTTCTTTGGAAATGATTTGCCAATACAAGTGCAGCGTTTTTCCCAAACCCTCTATGAAAATGAATTATGTTTTTGATTTCCTCTTTTAGTTTCTCTGATCCTGGCATCTTTGTCATCTTCAGTTGAAAATTTTCCAGCTTAAATTTGTCCGTCCTCTATGCCGCCGCCCAACCCCCCTTTAAAAAAAAACCCCAATGATACTGACCTGACGTCATCACCTGCTTTTCTCTATATATATATATATGTATGGTTTGGTGCTCTACGATTCTCTCTCTCTATTATCCCACCTGCCTTGTTTTCTTTCTCCCTTTGGTTCATTTTTTACATCTCTATAATTGCATTGCAACCATCTAGTAAGCCTTCCATCTGTAGTGGTATGTAGCAATGTGGGTTTTCATGAGATGCAATTACAGGTGCTTTGCAAATCTTATCCATCGGAGTTCATATCGTACTTTCACTACTGCCGATCATTAAGATTTGAGGACAAACCTGACTATTCATATTTGAAGAGGCTTTTCCGAGACTTATTTATTCGAGAAGGTATAGTAGATGGCATTTATGCTTCTTCTGATTTCGTAAATGTTTTATTTGACATTACAGTACTTGATGAAGGTTTCAGTACTTATGAACTTGCTCTGAGTGCTTGGATATAAGTTTTACAGGTTACCAGTTTGACTATGTGTTTGATTGGACTATATTGAAGTATCCTCAGATTGGCGCCAGTTCTAGAGGAGGACGAGTCAGTGCTAGCATAGCTTTCTTCTGTTGCACATTTAATTTGTATTTTATTCCAATTTCAGGATTATTACTCATTTACTGCTATGCTTTCAGAATCCCACTGGAAATGCAGGTTTAGCTGCTGGGCCATCAGCAGAAAAGCCTGGAAGGACTTCAGGTATTTCCTTTAGGCCTGAGTTGAAATGGATATAAGCATCTGAATTCGGAGATGCTTCACTGCTTTGGAAGTTCACAAGCTTTTGCTAATTTAAACCAAGATATGTTGTTTAGTTGGAAATAGCAAACGGATAAAAGAAAGAACTCTCCTGAAGTGCCAATTTTCTATGGAACTTGTTAACAAACCTACCTCTGACTTTTCTTTGGTTAATTCTCTTATCCAGTTGGGCAAGATATTCGAGAAAAATTCTCAGGTGCAGTTGAAGCCTTTTCCAGAAGAAATGTTCCTGGTGCTGCTCGGCATGGTGAGCACCATAGACACAGAGCTTCAGAGGATTTAACTTCTTCCAAGGATGTGGTAAATCTTTATTCCCTTGTGGCTTTTCTACTCTTTTTTGTTAGTTATCTTGATGCGATTTGATGGTTCCTTTTAAAGGTAAATCACTCTTGTGCTTGATTTCCTATTAATAGGACACTTGAATATGCCAATCAAATTTAAGTTCTTATGTGTGAAAGATAAAAACCACTTCAGTTTTATCAGTTTTACAGTGTATTAGATGTCAAATGGTTTTTATTGCAATTTGTGCTAAAAGCGGTCTACCATTTCATGTACAGCAACCTGATTCAGAAAGAAGCCGAACTTCTCGAAACGGCAGCACGTCAAAGCGGGCTGCTGTTTCAACCAGCCGACCAAGCTCCTCTGGGGAAGTTACAGAAGGCCGTGTAAGCAGCAGACTTGTTTCGAGCAGTGGTGGCCGCTTGTCTACTACACAGAGAATTGAGGCCAAACCAACAACTTTTTCTCGTACTGCAAAGGGTGCTCGTGGTGATGATCCTCTTCGAAGCTTTGAGTTCCTTTCAATCAGGAAGTGAAGGGAGTGAATTCTATGTTAAATATCGGGCATTTGTCAAATTTGGGGGGTAAAAAATATATTGTAAGCAATTGTAGCCTGTAAAAATGAGAAATTTATGTCTTACGCCATAATTAAAGGTCGTCTGACCTAACAATATTTTCTCTCTTTTATTGTTTTTTTGCTTTTTTGTTCAGAGTTTCTGGCCATTGTATTGTTCTCTAGGCTCATCCAAAAAGAATGATGAGTATATTATGTACGGGACTTCTTTGTTTTTCATCGTGTACCGAGACTTGGGGCAGCTCTGAATCGCTGATAAGTGATGCATCACTTGTACACTCGCTTACTCCATCAGTGTCAATTTTCTCTTTGTCCTGCATTAGTGTATTTGGAGTATAAATCAAACCTATAACTTCAGTGACTAGATTCTGTTCCCAAGGAAATTGGTGTTAACTGAAAATCAGATTCTGCTCTAAAATAATTACCTGATGTACCCAAAATTGAAGGTGTCCTCTTTGTTCTGGGTTACCTAAGAGCATCCACCGTGGTTTCCTTTATTAACATCCTAAATCTTTTTTAAGGTTTTTTTACTACACTTAATCCCCATAATGGACATATTATCCCTAAAAAAAACTAAATCTCCCCCAACTTATTGGGTGAGTATTAGCCGGCCTCCATTCATCTCTTTCTTCTCTCTCCTCCACCTATCTCCTTCTCCATTGGTCTTCTTCCTAGTATTCGTTCCTTTTCAAAAAAAAATGTTCCAAAATTTATAGAAGACGACAAAAACTGAATTTTTTTTGGCTTGATCAGAACATCCAGTTTTTGGCCAAAATTTTGATGTGCTAAAGTGGAGAGCCTATGAATTAACCCAACTCACATCATCACTTTGACGATGGTATGCTTTCCATTTTTTCTATTTTCTTTTTTAATTAATTTAGTGTATTTTTTACACTATCATTTCCCTTTTTTTGTTATTTAAAACTTAAAATTATGAGTATATTGATAATAATATTAAAAAGTGTGACAAGACTTTCTTTAAATAAAAATAATTGATATAATCAAAACATATAATATATTTTTCATAAAATTTAAAATTTAAAAGTATAAATATTTTATTTCAATTGCGGTAGGAAAATAAAAAAATAAAAAATAGAAATATATTGATAATTAGGTTTGTTAATTAAGATGTCACAAATTCAAAGGGTTATATAAGGGTGCTCATTAGAGTTAAAAAAAATTTAAAGGGCCTCTAAACAGGTTTAGAGGGTTATATAAAGAGTGTTTTAGGGTATAACCATTGTGGACGCTCTAATAAATACCTGGGTAATTCCATCAACCCGATCACAGAGAGAGAGAGCATTTGTCCAAGATTGCCGAGTACAACCAAAAATCTCATTACTATCAGAAACAGGGTAAGGCGAGCCATCTTACATAAAAGATAACGAATGTAAATTGCAGTATAATTATTTTCTACATTTGATGAGCAAAAATCCATGGGCACATGATTGACAACTTGCTCCCCCTAGGTAATATGGTCTATAAATCCATAACATGGGGATAAATATGTAAATGAGCAAAATGAGTAAATGACATGTTGGCCTGAATATGTACAATATACATTGCACGGGAGAAAAACACAAGAAGCTCCAATAGCTAACCCACGATGACAAACTTGAATCCACAAACATCGGCTCAAGGGTTTCTAAGGGCTGCCAACCTCTTCTCCAGTTCATCAAAGCCAGAACTGCAAGAACATAGAACCAATAAGGTAACTTAGACCGCAAATGTTGGAAATACACGCAATAAGGCAAATGCATATTTACCACAGTCTAAATAGTAAGAACGTGACGAGCTTAAAATGAAATAACTGGTTTGTCTGACTCAATTAATCAAACAGAGGCAAATGCCCAAGCTTTTAGTAAATACATCAGATAATTATCATGCACCTAGAAGTTCTGAAGATAGACATTACCCAATGATGTTCAGTTCCTGTGGTTGAAGCGTTTGCATCCACAGGAAGAAAGGATTCTAGTAAATAATTACTCCCTCCATTCTGAGTCCACTTTTAATATTATTGTTAAGAAATGAAAGATATGTCCTTAAATACCCATAATTTTAATTATTCAAATTATTTTGCTGATTTTAAGTGTAATGTAACAAAGATAAACTTGGAAACTAATGAAAAAAATTGAGCTTAGTTTTCAAAACGTGACTCTTAAGTGGAACGACCAAATAAAAAATAGGACTGTTTGAGAAGAAAGGAGGGAAAACTACTTTACTCAACATATTGTGTGGAAATCAGTTCAAATGTCACACTTTCTTATCATTAAACCTTTCTGTGGCTTAATAATCAAAAAACAGCACAATGTGCAGAGTGGGGGACCGGACAGATAAAATATGGAACATGGAACAAACCTGCTAGCATCCTCTGTGTTCTTCCCAGCAATTTTTCCTTTCGGAGCTGCTGACAACTGCATACAGTTCAAGAAAAACTCAAGATATGAAATGTGCTCATCAACAGCACAAGCAATGAAAATATTATGACTACAAACCTGTGAAGCAACATCAACACCAATTTCATCTAGCACCTGTAGAAGAGGAAACAAATATACAAGCCATTATTAATTTTTAAAAATATATATATATACAGGTGTCTGCCAAGTGCAAGAGTATGGTCATTCCGAACAAATATGATCACTATGGTAAAATCGCAAAATGTGAATAATCAGAGTACAATGACACATTTGCTTAGACAGGCTGCTAAGAAATGTTTTTGTATTCCTTGGACAAGTATATAGATCAGATCTATCATAAATATATTCTAAGTGTCTACCACAAAAGTAGTTCCACTACAGAAATGACAAATAGTAGTGACTTGTGATTGTACCTGGTTTGTGAGCTCGTCAGTTTCTTCCTCAGCCTCATCGTTATCCAAAGCATCGTCTATGGCCTCTGACATCATTTCAGTCTGCATACAGGAGTGCTAGAAATGAGTTATAAGAATATTTAATAAATAGTGTCTAATAGTTCCAGGTTAATACCTTCAGTTTAGTAACCAAGCTACGCAGTAAAATATTTATTCTAAACATGCATTTTACTTCTTTCTTTGGTAATGTATAGTATGACATGGAAATTAGTGCATAAAAGGGCAACGTACTCATTTTACAGTAACTAACAATAATGGAAAAATGGAGTGCATGACTTTGTAAAAAGACTCAGTTGTAGAATATGCTAGTTGATAACATAATGTGGTGTGCCTAATATAGGTATCTGATGAATTGTTGAAGAACATGTAACAAAGACCAAAAGCTAGGTTGGTCTCTGGCGTGCTCTCCCAGCACCAATAAAACCAGTATTGTGAAAGAACAAATTATAATGTTAAGAGGAAATACAAACTTCTTTCCACGTTTGTTAAAGGGAAGAGAGTGCACAATCTTACAGTCATGTCCATCTGTGCTGATTGCCTCTGGAAATCTTGCATCACCTTAGCTTGCTTTGCAGGTGACATTTGCTGCAACGACACAAAGCCACAAGGCTCACAAACATTAGGAATGAAGGATTACATCCGCTGAAACAAAAATCTTGAGAGCATTTTTCTCTTTAGATTTAACCAATGACCACTGTTTATGTTAGTCATAAAGATGTGTATTGTTTTTGACATAATGTCAAATATACGTGTTAAAGATATTGAGATGTTACAAACTTACCTTATTCATAGCTGCCATGGCCTTAGTGGCACCTTTCATTCCAACAGCCACAGAAGAGTGAGCAGCAACAGCCTGAGAAAAAGATAATCCTTGGTAAAGGCAGCACACAGAAACAAAGTAAAGCAAGTCAATTCATAAAACATCCGATAAAGAGGGTTTCATGGTGTACCTGAGTGTGTGTTGCTATACCTCTCATTTGAGCTCGACTACCTTGCAAGTTGGCTATTTGCTGTCTTAACCTGACTAGCTGACGTGCTAAGATTTTTGTGGCTGCCTGCTCAGGGAGAAAGAGACAGTACATCAGATCGGAATGATTTGAAGACTGCACCTCAAGTAATATAGATAATGAATACTGGCCAAAGTAACCAAAGTTTCCTAAAAGGTTACAGCTAACAAACTACAATGGCACAACTCACCTCATTTCCTGTTTTAGCAGTTCTCTTTATCTCAGCGACAAGCTTCTTTTCCTGTTTGATACAATCTCTTATTAGATAATATGTAGTGTATATGTATGTGTATGTATAGGCCTTGGATCAACTTACACTTGGTCTAGTGAGAACTTAGCACAAACTGGGAGATTGTCCATCAAAAACTTCCTCAAACGTGTAATACACTTACTAGAAAACAACGTTTAATTGCCTAATGTGAGACACACATTTAGTAGCACCCCTTACATTTCATGAGTTAAGGAAGAAACGTGAAATATAGTAAATTTGCTTGACATGAAATGGTCTTTCAAAGCAAGCTTTGGTTAGATGTAGCGTATCTTTAGTCCCAACGTCCCCCCTCAGATGTTGTGTGTCCACTTTTAAGGATAAGGAGTTACTCTTTGTTTATTCCACTCTCATGGATTGCAAGGGCCTCCATTTATTTGCCGAGTAGAAATTGACATGAGGCCAACAGCTATTCAACTCTACTTATTTATTCGAGGGGAGCAATTGCAAGATAAAGGTTTAGATTCACGTATTATTGAGTATTTGCACATAAACAAGATGATGCAAATCCAGTTGCGGGATTGACAATGTGCAGTAAAAATCACACATGTGACACAACATCAAGGAGAGGATAAGAAGAGCACTTGTTTATTGCCATGTGTAAGCTGATCTTGGCCTATATATACGTAGATAGCTTGTGCATACTACTAAAAGTTATAAATCTGGTAGCTTCCAACATACTTCGGACTGCAAAGTCGTAATTTCCCTCTCTATACCTGAAAAAAAAAGATATAAGGTAATATGGTCTCTGAGAACCATTTCGCGTAAACCTAAAGCAACGTAAATATGAAACTAGAAACTTCCGAGTAAAAAAAGAGGCCATCAGATAAGACAATCCCTCCCTCCAAAAGTTCAACCAGAAAATGTCAATAGATATAGAATAACGGACTGGTTTCCTGATGATGGATTGCAATATAATTTTCAAAACTAGTTGCCTCCAATGATGTGTTACAATATTTATAAGTGAAGCATAACACAAGGTGAGGAGAACTTACAATACAAGGGAGTAAATGAAGAGCATGCGCATAGAACACTAGCATTTTTGCTCACAAACACTCAATTATAGAATATTTGAAGTCTAATTTTTCCCATAAAGAAACCTTCATTTAAATGGTCTACAAAGCCATAATACATAAAACCAGAAATTAACATAAACTTGTGAAATCTTAGAGTCTGCACATTAAAGCTAAAGAAGTAAACTCTATTCATGCAACAGACATTACTATATGAACGTATTCTTGGATCTGCCCTAACTTGAAAGTATTGGGTAAAAATTTGCAAGGGATCCTACTTCATATATGCATAGTGATGATGCACTGTGGAATCACAGATCAAAACTCATGGATTGGAAGAGTCGGATAGTTGCATTATTTTACTTGCTCAGATATGCTTGTCTTGGTACTTTCCTTTATTTACTGTTTTAATACAGTACGTACTGAAGGTTGACCCACGGATCAAAGAAGTTCTTAGTTGGGGAGAATGATGTGGGATAAGAATGCATGTCTGTGAATGGCAGAATACATCTGCAACAATAAACATAGTGAGAGATTGTTAAAGTTTCTGCTCACTTCACGATTTCAATTGTTGATATGAAGATTTGGTTTGTACTATAGCGCCTTTGGGCTATAAATGCAAGCTAATTATAATGGTAATATCAAACTTTGAATATTGAAGGAATTGAGTGCTTGAGTAACAAGTGCTCTTTGCCAAATCGAATTATCTTCTCTTCTCTGTTCTTCTCACCATCTTCTGCTTCAATGAGGTTCTTAAGCAAGATATCCCTGCTGGAAGCAACCCTTATGGTTAATCAGAGTGCAATTCCACCACTGTATCCTTTACAATCCCAAACAAGAAAAAAGCTTTTGGTTCAGCTGAGGAGCTCCAAAGGTGAGGTTGACAATATTTTCATACCATGGAATAGCTCTTCCTTGATTATATTGGTTACTGTAGTTTCTCAATCAATATTCTTTACGATTCTTGAACTGAACAGTTTGTGGTATTTATAACATGCTTCGGATTATCCTCAAATGTTATAATACTCCTATGTTGATAATTTATAATAGATTTGTTTCTGATTCTTCAAGTTATAAACTTGGTATGACTTCTTGCGTGCCTTGAGAAATGATGCTTCACTTTCAAATATGTATATCGTAATGGAGAAATGGTCAAAGAACTTTGATTACATGTGCATGTCTACATGCAAAAAGAGTGTGTATAGTAGAATCATTAACAGATCAAACTCGTACAAACGTATTAAACAACAATTAAAAGTGCAACAACGAAGTAAGAAGAGCTGCAAATTCTAAGAATTAATTGAACGATTGATGCCAGTGTTCATACTGTTTTGGTATTAACTATTAAGTAGATAATTAGACGACCAAGCTTACTTGCAATGTTCATGATTACATTTTACTTTCTTTTTTTTGCGAAGAGTAACAAGTATAATACCTCTAGTAGCATTCGACATTTCTCGCTTACTCTCTCGAAGCACCTCTGCGAACAACAATAAACAAACAAGCATATAATAGCACTCAAAAAAGCAACTCTTCAATCAAAATCTACGGGAAGGTCAACTCTTAAGCAAGTCAACGAAACATTGATTGATCAAATAGTTGAACTAGAATTGAGAATTGAGCAAATGCAGATGATTAAAAACAATATCAAATGAAGTTAGGATACGAAATTATGAACAGCATCAACAGCTAACCACAATTATGTATGAAAAGAATTAGGGCACAAAAACCTTTGGCGGTGGGTTTCTTCGAAAAGATGTTCATGATTTTTGAAAGGTGCTTTGAGAATTGACGGGGCCGATGAACTTTTAGAGATTTGCAGCCGTTGCGAAATTTGATTCTCCGGTAACTCTTAACCTTTTTTTTGGGTTCTTTGCCAATTTGACTCTCTATCATATAGTTGAGTTCAGGCAATGATCGTTAATTTCATTCATTTCCCCTGGATTTGAGAGTAATTCGATTTTGTCTCCCTGTTGTTTTGAAAGTATACAAGAAGCTTCCTCGTTGTTGAGTTTGAAGAATATTTGTGTTTGACCAAGTTGACCTACCGAAATGGTCAAATTTCAATAGAAAGTAGTACAGTACTTGTTTGGCAAGTAGTATCCTAGTATATCTCTGAACATACCCATTTGGTATCTTAAATCTTAATGCCAATTGTCTTGCTCTCTCTATCAACTTGGTAGATCTGATAGTTGCTTTTGCATTTATGATGGAGTGATAATAATTGTTATTATCAATGACTCACTACCTCATTCTTTCACCATTTTTATATTTCTTCTCTTTCGGTAAAAAATTCATTATTATATTTTGAGATATTTTATTTAAATAATTTAATTTTAAAAATTAAGGTATAAAAATATCATTTGATTACTGATAAGCTACTAAAAATATTATTTTTAAAAATAAATAAATTAGCTTTCAAACGAGGATTTTTTGGTTGGAACAAATGGAGTATCTTTCATCAATATATAATCTATATACCATAAACTTCATTCCTCCCCTAAGAGCAGGTATAATGGGGGTCTTCCCCCAATCTTCTACAAATCAAGGGCCACAACATAGGTTTTTTTAAAAAATCACCATGTTAGCTTAAGTTGATTTGAAGCCAAAAGAATCACGGGTTGAACCTCCGCAATTGTCGGCTTCTTCAGGAGGCTACGAGGGTGTTTTGAGCTTCAACCCATCAAAACAACGTTGTTTTGATGGGCCAATTTTATTTTTTTTTTTTTTAAAGAAGCGGCCGACCAAGGCTGACGGGCACCTTTACACGCGTTAAGCCCTAGGCGGTTGGACGAGATTTTTAATTATCTTCGGTTTTTAGGACAGTTTGGGCATTAAAAAAAACTTATTTAAAAAAAAACAGTACACATTTTTATCTATAAATATAGACTTTGTTTGCCTCATTTGGATTTTTTGCAAAATTTAAATTTATGTGTAAGTTTCTCTCTCTTCTCTTTCTCTCCAAATTTCATTTTTTTAATTAATACATTTTTAAGTTGTGTATTATTTATTATTAATATTAGGCTTAAATCACAAATTGGTCACTCTACTTTCCAGCTTTTTGCATTATCATAACTCTACAATTTTTTTTCTATTTCATCATTGTACTAGACCAAGTAATTCACGTTAATCACTCCATCCAAAAAATTGGATGGAAAGCTTTAAGATTTTACATTAACCCGAAAATACCCTTTAAGTACATCATGTGTTACTCACGTGTCTCGCCACCTTACCTTTAACACCTTACCTCAAATTTCACTCACGCATAACTCCATTGGAGATCGAAGAGAAGAACATGGCCGATCGAAGAGAAGTAAGGTAGTAGGGCAGGGGAGATCGAAGCAACTCCATACATTCTCACCTTCGACTTCCTATCCTAATTTGTTCATCTTTCCAGCAAAGCGACAGAGCCATGAGGCAAGGGAGCTCGAATTCAAGTTCAAGTAAAGGTAAAGGAGCTCGATTTCCAGTTCAAGTATGTTCAAATGATTTGATTCAAGAAAGGTATTGTGATTGCGGTAATAGGGCTCGTATGTGGACATCATGGACCGAAGAACATCCTGGTATGAGGTTTTTTGGATGCCCAAACTGGAAGGTACGTGATTTGTTTGTTTTGATTTGGTTCGAAAAATAGGAAATTGGTATGATTAATTGGTTAATTGGTTAATTTCAGTTATAGTGCAATTAGGGTTTTAGTAAATTGGTTAATTGGTTAATTGGTTAATTGGTTGTTTGGTTGCTTGTACCTGGATCTTTGTGAGGAATGCCTTCCCTCAAATCAGTTTATGGATTTTCTGGACATATATCTGAGAGAATTGGCAATAAGAGAGTAAAGATTGAGTATAGCATATAGGATTCAATTATCACTTTGTTTAGTATATACTCTGTTTGTTTCTTAAGTGTTTGGTTCTTAACAGGATGATGATAGAAAATGTAATTTTTTTGCATGGTATGACCCTCCAATGACTCAAAAAGCAAGAGAGCTGCTCAATGAATTTAAGAATAAAGAGGCTGAGATGAAGACAATGTCAAGCAAGCTTGCAAGGAAAAAAAAGACAATTTCAAATTTAAAAGAAGAGGTTTGGAGATTGAAGGAAGAGAATGCTATCTTCAAGTCAAAGTTGGTTGCCAATAGTTGGAAGGAGAAGATGATATGTCTATTTGTTGTAATTATCGTTGGGATCTTAGTGTATAAAATGTTAAAATGACTCCCCAATTGATGTTGCCTTAGGTCAATTCCATAATATATTGGTTATGTGATAGTGTATGTTGGGATAATGTTTTACTTCTTGGTATGTAGTATCAACAATTATGTTAATGGAAGTTATGTAGGTTCATTACATTTCTAGTGTTTTCACCGAAAAAGCAAATGATGGATTTGGCTTGATTTGTCTATTTGATGTGGTAGTGTATGTTGGGACAATGCTATGAGTTGTCTATTTGTTGTCTATTTGTTGTCATTCTTAGTTGGCTCTTAGTGTATAAAAATGTCAAACATGATTACACAATCTACCAATAAATAAAGTGACATTACATGCCATTATACACCAAAAACTTCATGAGCAGTCTACCAATAAAAATGTCATCATACACCAAAAAACATGATTATCATACACCAAAAAACATGTCAAACATGTCAAATTTACTTCAATGTTTTACATGCCATCATATACCAAAAACTTCAACTTGTTTTACAAACCAATTAACTTGAAATGTACCCAAAAACCCCCATGTTTTACATGCACACCAACCATTAGCAAAAGCTAGACAAATGTACCAAAACTAACCCTTGTTTTACATGCCATCATACACCATCTCATAAGCAAAAATCGCACAAATGTATTAAAACTAACCCCCTATGTTAATTCCCATCATTGTCAAGTAGCAAAAAAATAGACATTACTAGCTAAGCAACATGTCTAATCAATCTCTATTGTGATTCCATTTAACTCCTTGCTCTTCTTCTTCCATATTGCAAGCTTACTCCTTTCGACCTTCTAATTTGTTCCTCTCTACTTTTACTCTCTTGATTACAGTTGCGGTTGGCACTTTTGACTCACAACTTCATTGTTCATTGTTCACTCATTCTGCAGTTGTAACTTGTTGAGTCACAACTTGATTTCACTCGACTCTAACAACTTTGCCACCTCTTTTCATTGGTGAGCCCTTTGGTAAACTTATAAAGCTTTTAAATTTGGATTGAGTTGGAGCGAGGGGCATTGAATTCCACATCCATGAGTTGTAATGGCATATAGTGAGACAATAGCAATAAAGCTGGAAAAATGCAAATTATGCATTTAATATACCGAGTTGATTCGATTCGGTTGGTGGATTGAAATGTGCACTTGTATTGCTTAAGCGTAGGTGTAGATTGTTCCCCTCCCCCGTAATCACAATTAAAAAAAATGTTATGATAACAAAGTAGGGAAGGGAAGTTATAAGATGCATGAAATGTACCATAAATGATTGAGCTGCAGTATGTGCACTTGCATTAGTTGCATGAGGTATAGCTTCTTCCCCTCCCTGTAACCATAATTTCAGTCTTGAAGATGTTAATATAATAGCAAGAAAGTAGGGAAGGGAAGTTATAAGATGCATGAAATATACCATAAATGATTGAGCTGCAGTATGTGCACTTGCATTAGTTGCATGAGGTATAGTTTGTTCCCCTCCCTGTAACCACAATTTCAAATACATTAGATTCAATTTGAAACTAAAGAATACCTAACAAACAAACTAATATAAAAGCAAATTTACCTCGAAGTCCCGAAGCGGTTGCCATCTTCTTTTTGGTGCATGTTCTCGATTGTGCCCAATCCCAAAACGAATGTACATCTCATTACCCTTCCTTTCCTTGACAAGCCACATGCTTTTACGTGGATGATGCGCATTTGGTGAGTTGGTTTACCCTTCTTTTCTTCGTGTGCGACTTTAGTGCATCTTCTAGGTCTACCGGGCATTTTCCTATTTGGAGCAATTAACAAAGGCAGCTTTCTTTCTTTGGACTTTGGCCATTGATCTTCACCAGCGATTGGCTTGAGAGAGTATGCATAAGCTTTCAAAAAGCTTGTCTTAAGGTAGCGATCATCTAAATATTTTTACAGTGCGTCACCTTTTTGTAAGATGGCGGCTATAGCATGGGTACAAGGAATACCACTTAGTTGCCATTTTCTACAAGCTGTAAGTCCACTTGTCCATGTTAACCACATAACCTTCTTTTCTATATCCCACCTCAAACTCCCGTCCCATTGTAAATTGAAGTCCAAAACTTCACTTCCTCTTTGTTTTCTCTAAGATTTTCTTGATAGAAGGACAATAATCATCATAATGCTTCATCATCCAATCTCCTTTTTCCAACCTAGCCATCATGTACAACCTTATCTCTTCTAACATGTAAATGATTGGCTTAACTCTAAACTCCACTATTGTGCCATTGAAAGCCTCGCCATGTTATTATCTACATTGTCAACCTTCATTTGGTCTTGAAGAAAGAAGCCTGCGAAATTGCCCTAGGTCTCTCTTCATGAACCCATAATATCTTTGCCTCATCAAGCTCTTTCATTTTCTCCAATTCTTTTTGCGGTTGATTCTCATTACTTGCATACACCACGGCCAAGCCTTTCTCAATTCACCACCCTTGAAATCCTTCTTCCGATTCTTTGTAAATGTGCCTTGCATTACAATTTCGTACTCAACAACCAAGGCAAAAGCTCATGTCTTGTCTCATAAGGCCGCCTGGCGTCGGTTATCATAGCCCATCCATCACCACTTCCTAAATCCAAATCATCTTTTAACATCTGAATGAACCACTTCCAAGAGTTTTTGTTCTCGACACCTTTGCCCCAATACCCACGAAACATCGATTATTGGCATCCTTCCTGTGCAACTAGTAATTCCCTTTACAAATCCCTTTCAAGAAACATCCATCAAGCCCCGAGCAGGCTACACCCATTTAAGAACCCTTCTTGCACGGCTTATATGTAATCTTTGAAAAATATTCTTTATCGGTGGTTGGATGAACCCATTTTTCTATTTCCACAGTACTACCCTCATTTCTTCTTTTTAACTCTTTTCTATAATTCCAAAGTTTAGCATGTAGTGGCCATCAAGTGATCCCATCTCTTACCAAGAACTCTAGCCTTAGCTCTTGGCACATACATAAACTAACGATCCAAGCGATGATTGTCGGCACATCTTTCTTAAAATATTTTAACTTCCATTTAGGGTTACTCAAAATTTTTCTTGATACATTTTGCTAGCCAAGCAATGAACAACATCTACTCTTGAAATTCTTTCCTGTTGATGAAGCTGTCTGAGATAGTTTTGATACGAAATGTTGTTTCATCACGACAGTGTACTTGTATTTCCCAGTACAAACATTTGAATTCACACAACGACCCTTTCCTATCATTTACCACAAACTTTATGTCATACCCATTCAGAACAACCATAATCCTAATTGCATCCCTAAACTCTTGCACATTAGTGAAAGTTTCATGCAAGCTAGCTCCACTATTCTTCATGTTACATTTAGGGTTATACCTAGGGAATTTTGTCTCTTAACTCTCGGCCCATTATCATCGTCTTCCTGCCACTATCGAATCGGGAGGAAAGTATGCATCCTCTCATCAAACACCATCTCATGAGCATCACATCAACATTAACTAATTCATCATTGGTCTCACCTCCTATTTTAGCCTCCCTCGAAATTATATAGAAAAACATTTTCTTTTAATTCCAACGGCCTTGGACTTGACATTACCTTTGCCCTTAAAGGCAATCAAGTTCTCTAGCGATAAGTAGCTCATCATCATTGAGGTCATGAGGTCCTCATCTTCAACTACATTCGATGAATCGTCATCCCGCTACATGAAGAACCTACATAATCGGCATCACTAATGACCTCAATTTTGGTTCCCCAACCTCATGTAAGACAAAGATCTCTATTTGTCCAAACTCTTCACCTACCTTCATCAATTTATCCCAATCTTTTATGTATACAATGCCCTTAAGACACGTGTCTTACGAATGTAATGGTGCGCAATAACACATAGAACTCACGTGAGGTACCCTAACTCATTTCTACCTCTTGCTTTTAACCCGAGGAAAACACAAATCTTCTATATCTAATTCCTCCCGATAGTAGCTTCCCTTCATATTTAATTGGCTTTTCATGGAGAATTCACCCCATAATGACATTTCACAGCAACTTTCATATTTTACTCAAGTTTAACAAAAAAAAGCGAGGACCATCATAATGAGACAAACCATACTGCAT